>OY728125.1:1846821489-1848021489 GCA_963277665.1 Viscum album | reverse complement strand
GTCTTCAAGTTAGTTAAGACTAGAATGAAAAAATCTATTCTCTAGTGATTGAATTAAAGTATAAACCTAAGTTATAGGGAACAAGATCTATTGAGGTAGATCTAATGATTTTTTTATACCTAGTCAATCGTATATATAATGACACGATATTGAAAAATACAAGTTGAAATAATTAAGAGATAATTGTTACCAATGTCACATGGAATTATCTCACTAGGTTGACATATCTAGCACATTGAAGGAGATTAACATTGTGATTTGAAATCCATATTCTTAAGTGATGGATTAATCACATGTTCCATGATATGTAAACAAATGATATTTCAAGTATATAATTTATAGTAGGAAAATATTAATTATTTCCAGGAGTACTGCAAGTGAAGTAGTGAGAACTATCTGATTGTACTTGGGTAAGTACAAAGGATATTTACCTGGTTAGTGGATAAGAAAGGATATTAGTTTTCATGGGACAAAACATAGTTTTACTATGGTTCAATTTGATCTATTATTTCAGTTTAACTTAAGGTGATGAGTGAGATAAGATCATAAAAGCCAGTGGTTGCCATACCTACAAATACCGAGTACATTGCAACTTATGAGGCAGCTAAGAAGCAGTTAACATAATGATTTATTCCAGTTCATGGATTTAAACCTAGTAAGTATTGTATTATCACAATGTAAATTATGATATTATTACTATCCAATATTTCATTCTATGACATTGGAAAAAAGTGATATACTCGGGGATACCATATCTTGAGAAGTTTAACTCAACAAGATGAGGTCACATATACTAGAATAGCCATGAAACAGATTCGTGATTGACCCAGTAGCTAAATCCATGACTTAGTAGAAACATGATTTTGACCTTGTGAGATCTAACAAGGTTGGTTAGAAAGTTAGATCTGGTGTAAGTTAGAGTGTTGTAATATTGGGTGCCCTATACCCAACAATGCAGTACTTTTGATTACCATATCATGTGTATAATTAGATATACATGATGTATACTTACCATTATAGTGTATATATTTCTGCATCCATTATTTAATGTTAATTTCCATAGATTAAATGTCATATCAAAAGGTTATAGAAGATCCCATGCTATATTGAGAAAATCGAGATACTATGAAATTAATCGTAAATATTTGTCCTATGGTCTAGATACATCGTATTGAATAAAAATAATAGATGTTTGACTATCAAGTGTTTGGGGATCATAAGCATCGATACTTATTCTCATGATGTTCACACTTGGTTATTTCTAGTAGTGAGATCACAAGGATAGAACCGCCAATAGGAACACCACATGTTTCAGGTGTCATTGGATGTCTCTATCTACAAACATGTGTAATGGTATCCTAACATGATACCATTACCAATGTATTCCATTTGATTGTGTACTTTGATGAAATGAAAAAAACATTATAATGAAATTGTGGGGAGGTATCTTGTATTGGGTGCATCATTGGTGGTATGACATTGGTTGAATGGTTAAGAAAGGATTTGTCACTTCCAAGTTATGGAAGTGATATATCTCGGGCAATGGTACTACCTTCATAAGACCATAAAAATAGAAGTTGAGGGTAAATACATCTAGTTAGATCAATAAATAATAAATCAATAAAAGTATGATGACACAATTGTGCATCTAACTTTATGAGATATTAAAGACAAAGAGATTATATTACATAGTGTGTGTTCATAGGTTGGTTATCGTTTCTATGAATATACTTACCTATTTAGGGGTCATGATGGGTTTCTATATCCCACTATTGATCTATGAATAATATTCACTGCTATCGAGATAAGGGTTTAGAGGGTCACACGCAATAGGGTTTTCAAGAATCTTCCCTATTCAGTTGAATAGTAACTTTGGACATGGTGGGATCCACCACTAGGGTTTGGGGTTTTTCCAAGGAAATACGATCACTAAAGTAATAAATAAATTTATATTATTCAAGTTAATAATAATTGGAATTTAATTAATTTATTAAATGTATTTACATGTTTTAAATTAAATATATGAAAAATACTATTTGAATGAATATTAGTTTAAAATATTCAAGGTTTATTTAAGATTTATAGGAACAAAAAGTCAAGTTAATGGATCAAGTGTCATCACATAATATATTTATTATATTACAAGAAAGTGATAATAATATTTATGAATTAGTTTAATAGTCAAAATATGTTTTTTACAGTGTAGAGAGAGAGTCTCTAGATCCAACAGTTTGGATCAATATCTCCCCCATGCATCACAAGAATGGAGATGCAGTGATCATTGGAGCGTCGAAGGTGTCATTGGATCTCTGTGATAGCACCCAAATTTTGATGATCAACACTCCCATAGATTCTTGAAGTGCATGTGTATGATCTAGAGTAATTTGGATTCCTATTATATGATCAACAATCACTGATTAAAATCAGATGTTGAACGCGGATTTAGATCTAAATAGGTATTTTCGTTTATTATTTTTGTGCTTAAAATTCCTCACACGAGATCCTTGAGTGGTAATTGGGCAGCGTTTTACCACCGATTATGAGTTCATGTCGATTGTATGTGGAACAATTTTAATATCCCATTTTTTGGGATTTCACTGTGTGCTCCGTACCTTTACGTCTCACCTTCATTCTTCATTGGCATTCACATTTTGGGTGTGATTTTTGATTTCACGATTAAAGATAGGTGGTTCCATATGACTTTATTATACAATTGAAACCTATATTTTCTTGATTTGTTTGAAGAAGATTTCAATTGATTTATAAAAAACTAATTTGAAATTAATTTATGTGAAATTTGAAAACAACATGGAATTTATGAAAAATCCCCAATTTCAATGGAAATGAAATTGTGGATTGGATTTTGATAATTATGAATTAATTTTGTAAAATTTATTTGATGATAGATTTAATGAAATAGTTTGATTTTTTCTTAGAAAAATTGTTTTAAATTGAAATTATCAAAACCAATTATAGGTTTTTAATTTAAAATGAACGAAATAATGAAAAATCTATGATTTGGTTTTTAAATTGAAAATAGAATATTGGAATTTAAACTATCCAATTGAAATGTAAATGGTGATTTTATTTGAAATTAAATTATTTTTCTATTATTGATTGATTGATTGAGCACATGAAATCCTAGGTAGTTAATAGGTTTTTAGGATAATAATTCTAGGATTTGATCTCAAAGAAATGGATATACACTTAAAAATCTAACAAAAACCTAGTTCAGTATGATTACCCTGAATGGGATATAGATTAGTCCTATCCAACTAAAGCCTAAGGGACACGTGCACATATTTTGAGCCATGATCACTATTTTGAGAAGTGTGAGGATCACATAACTGGAAACTAATTTACTTCAGTGAATATAACCATGCTTCATGATTTATTTATTTTGATGATATATAAAATAATTGTCTATAAAAATATTTTATTCATGCGAGATGATTTAAATAAGTGATTTTATATAAAATGTTTATTTAAACTATGTTTTAAAAGGTATTCCATTTATTGAAAAGAAATACTGTTTTATTTTAAATATGAAAATGATATAACTTTCCTTGTTTTATTAAAAAAAACTGAATACATGATTGGTTTATTTTTATGGAATTGTTTATGGAACACTTGGTGAGACCCTACTGGGATTTATAGTTCAGAACCAACCTTTGCCTTATGGTGTTTGTAAATTTTCTTATACTAGGTTCAGGCAAAGGGAAAGAACCAATTGGAGGTAGTGGATGTTATTGATCTTTGGGACACAGAGTGTTATAGGTGATCAATTGAGATTTGATCCACCTATTACATGAGTTTTGTTTGAGTTTATTTTGATCTTAATCTTATAAGATACTATGTCTCTTAATGATGTACTTTTTTATGTTTTGGGTTACCCTATTGATTATGGTACGTTCTCCTTGAGGAGTTTTGGCATACTAACTTGTATGGTTTTATCTTCTAATATTTTATATAAAAACTATTCCCTCATCATTCTTGTATGATGTATGTTTATATTCACCAAACCATTGGGATCAAGAATGACCTTTAGTCCATGTCAGAGCTAGAGCAGGTATTAGGGTAGGAGGGTATTTGGGTTGTTTTGTGATAAAGTGGTATCTGAGGTGTGTGGTTGTGTATCTTTCATTGATGCCAGTATGTATTGGGATTCACCTGTTCTCTTTGTGAAGAAATCTTACATAACAATTTATCTTTGTGTTGATTTTAGAAAACTCAATCGAGTTATTTTAAAGAACAAGTATCCCTTATCACATATTGATAATATGTTTGACCATTTGAAAGGGGAAAAGTTGTTTTCAAAGATTGAACTTCAGTATAGTTATCACCAGTTGAGATATAAGAATATGAAATTTTGAAGTGTGCATTCAGGATACTGTATAGTTACTTTGAGTATCATGTGATTCCTTTTGGCTTAACCAATGACATTGTGGTTGTTATGGCTTTGATGAGCAGAATATTCCATGAGTACCTAGATTCATTCCCAGTGGTAGTTTAAGATGATATTTTTGTTTACTCCAAAATTGTGGAGGATCATGAGAATCATCTTAGAGTGGCCCTAGTAATCATGAGAGATCACATAATTTTTTTGAAACTTCCAAAATGTAATTTATAGATATGAGAATTAAATTTATTGGGACTCTTGGTCTCAAAACATGGAATCTCAATCAATCCTGATAAGGTGAAGGATGTTATGACATGGGATAAACCACATAATGTATTTGAGATACAAAGTTTCTTGGTATTAGTGGGGGTATTATTGCAGGTTTATTAAATATTTATAAAAGTTGACGTCTCCATTGACTTCCCTCAATCAGAAGGAGCGAAGTTAATGTGGAATAAAATATGTAAGATTTATTTTGGTGAGTAAAAACATCTTTTGACTTCTATGCTAGTGTTAAAACTTCTAGAGGATGACCAGGGCTATGTGGTATTTTGTGACGCATCAAGTTAAAGTTTGAGATGTGTTATTATATAGGGTGATCATGTGATAGTATATAGATCTTGAAAACTTAGGACACATGAGAAGAATTATGTAACCCCTGATCATGAAATTGTAGCTGTGATGTATGCAATTAATAGTCAGAGGTATTTACTTTTTGAAGAATGGTTTCCCATTTATTCTGACCACAAAATATTGAGTTTTATCTTCTCTCAAAAAGATTTAAACCTCCAATAGATGGATTGGGTGGAGTATCTGAAGTCTTTTGATTTCAACATTTCCTATACCCTAGTTAAGGGTAATGTAATTTATAACACTTTGATCAAGAAAATTATAGCCTAGGCCATGAAAGAATAATTAAAAGAGTGAAACTTAATGGATATTGTTTCTTAGTTCCATTTGGGATTCCTAGAGGAGGGGTCTATGGTTATCTTGGAAAGTGTTTAGTTGACCTCCAATATTCTTGAGATGATTATTTAGGAGAATCATCTTGATAATTAATTCCATATTATTAGGGACTCTCTTTAGGGTGGGTATACCATTGAAAAGTGGATGTTCTCTTTCGAGAGCATCCTATGTTTTTGAAATCGGTTTATTTTACCTTTTCCCACAAGAAAGGTCATAATGGGGAATTCTAATAATTCCTAGTGTTCGGTGCACCAAGGAACCACGAAGATGTTTTATGATATGTGGCAATGATTTTGGTAGCCAGGTATGATACGAGAGATTAATAATTTTTTTTCTCATTGTTATACCTATCAATAGGTTAAATCCAAGCACCAAGGATCTTTTGGTTTTTTTTAAAAACTTTAAATACTGACTTAGAAGAGGGACAAGATCTCTATGGACTTCATGTTCGGGTTTCCTCATAACCCTGAGTAAAATAATTCTATATAGATTGTAATCAATAGAATGACCTAATCAGCTAACTTTATACCCATTCATGATATAAACAAAGCGGACTTAGGACATATCTATGTTCTGAAGATTGTTAGATTTTATAGATTTAATTCTTTTATAGTATTTGATATGGATCCCCATTTTACATCCTACTTTTGGATAGGCCTCCAAGAGGCACTAGGATATCAGGTACATTTGAGTATAGCATATCATCTGTAGATGGATGACCAAACCGAACAAGCTATATAGATTCTCAAGGACATGTCATGTGCTTCCATTCTTGAATTTAGTGGAGATTGGGATTTCCATTTGGGACTAGTTGAATTTTCTTATAATAATATTTACTAGTATGTAATTTGTATAGATTTTTCTGAGGCTTTTTATGATAGGATAATCAAATCTCTATTGTATCAGTTAGAGGTTGGTGAAGAATCCTTGTTTTATCTAAGTTTGGTCTAAGAGATGATGTTGAAGATTTAGTTTATTCATCAAATAATGCCTATAACATAGTACATATATAATTCATATGGTGATTTTTATCAATTATCGTTGGATTTTTTAATTGGTGACCAGAATTTCTTGAGAGTTTCACCTTAGTTGGGTCACCAAAGTCTTTGAAAATAGGGAAAGATTGCACCATGGTTTGTGGGTACTTTTGAGATTGTTGTGTAAGTGGGGAAAGTGGATTACCATTTGGAATTTCTACTATAGTTTATATAGATCCAAAATTTGTTTCGTGTTTTTTAGTTTTGAAAGTATCTTTCTAATCATTCTCATGTTTTGAGCTAGGAAGATATTTATGTTGAGATTGATTTATCTGTGAATAAGAATCCAATCAAGATCATTAATTGTGAGACAAAGGTTATTCATAGGAAGATGATACCTTTGGTCATAGTGATATGAAATCATGGATCTGATTCCTCTGATACTTAAAATTGGAATGAAATGATGAGAAAACAACAGCCTCTCCACATTTATATGGAGCTTTCTTGACCTGATTTATGAGGACAAAATATTTTTAAAGTGGGGAGGTTATAACTTCATGTTACCATATTTTATGTATTACTTGAACCTTGTTTTCATATCATTTTGGTTGTTTCTTATCTTAAGGTTTTTGGGTGAAATTTATATAATTTTCTAAGCCTAAGAGGCTATGCATGGTTGGAAGATAGTTTGGGAAAACCCTGAAGTTTGGACCAACAAACCGTGTAACCTATTTTGAGCCACTAGAAGGGGGATACACGATTTTACCAAACTATGTGGTCTACCATAAAAACCATTAGACCTTATATAGTTACATTTTTCAATATTATTTCACAATTTGATAAACCACTCACCCTTATAGGAGAAACTGTGCACCCCACCCATAGGGGTGAATGATTTTTCTAACCGTGTGACCCTCCCTAGGTAACTGTTCATGCTGTAATTTAATCCATAGAAAATTAAATGAAAAATAACAAACCCATATTTTATATTTATAATAACCCCCATTAAACCCTAACATGTTTTTTCCTTATTTTAGGATCTCAATAAGTGGGGTTTTCTCCTCCAATCCCTTTATCTTGTGAATCAAAGTGCTGGTGGTAGATCTGATCCCACTCTAGTAAGTGGATCTCCCCACACATGGTTTCTTCCAATATTTATTTTTCTTATCCTTAGTGAGTTATATATAATCATGTTATTTATGGATATAATATATATTTTAATGGATAATTATTCATGGTTTGATTATATTGATTATCTCGCCTTCATTCTTCATTAGCGTCCCCATTGTGGGTGTCTTTTTTGTCAACGTGATTAAAGGTAGGCACTTCAATATACCTTTTAAATATAGTTGAAACCTTTATTTTATTGACCTGTTTGAATTATATTTCAATTGAGTTATAAAAACCTAATTTTAAATGAATTTATATGAAATTTTAAATGGCATGGGATTTGTGAAAAATCCCCATTTTCAATGGAATTGAAATTGTGGGATGAATTTTGATAATGATGGATTGATTTTGGAAAATTTATTTTATGATGGATTTAATGAAATTATTTGAGATTTGTTTTTGAGAAAAATATATTTAATTGAAATGATTAAAACCTATGATAGGTTTTTAATTGAAAAGTCCTGAAACGATGAAAAACCCATGATTTGGTTTTGAAATTGAAAATGGAATATTGGAATTTAAATTGGGAAATTGAAATATAAATGATGGTTTGATTTAAAATGAAATGATTTTCCCATTATTGACTAATTGATTGAGAACATGTGATCCCAAGTAGTTAGTAGTTTATTTGGGAAAATAATGCTTGGATATAACCTCCTAGAAATGGATATACGATGAAAACTCTAAAAAAACCTAGTCCAGCATGATTATCACTAATGGGATACCTATTAGTCCTATTTATCCTAAGACTGAGGGGTGTGTGCACAAATTTCGATCCCTGATCACTGATTTGAGAAGTGTGAGAATTTTATAACAAAAAACTAATGGACTTTAGGGTAGATAATCATGGAAAATGATTCCTTTGTTTTGATTATATCTAAAATCATTGTTTATAGAACAATTTTATTCATTCCATATGATTTATATAAATGATTTTATATAAAATGTTTATTTAATAAATGTTTTGAAAGATATTATATCTATTTAAAAGAAATCATGTTTTTTTAAAATATGAAAATAATATGACATGCCTTATTTTATTTAAAATAATTGAAAGCATGATTGGTTTATTTTTATGGAATTATTTATGGAACACTTGGTGAGACCCTACTAGAATTTATAGCTCACACCCTAGATTTACCTATGGGGGTGTATAGATTTTCTTTTTCCAGGTTTAAGAAATGGGAAATATCCATTTAGAGGTGGTGGATGTTCTTGATCTTTGGGACCCATAATGTTATAGGTGACTGGTGGAGATGTGATTCACCTGTTACATGGGTTTTTGTGTGTTTCATTTGAGCTTTATATTGGAAGATGTTGTGTCTCTTGATGATTCATTTTCTTGGGTTTTGTTTTACCCTATAGATTCTGGTACTTTCTCCCTGAGGAGTGTTGGAATACAGGCTTGTATGATTTTATCTTCTTCTGTTTTGTTGAAAAACTATTCCCTTCTAATTCTTGTATGATGTTGGGTGCTAGTCTCCAACCCGTGGTGATCGTGAATGCACATTCTGCCATGTCAGAGCTATCTCATGTATTAGTGTGTCATGGTATTCAGGATTGTTCATGATATATATTATCATAAATTTTAATCCCTATACATTTATGTCCACTTTCACATGAAAGTGACCGTGTATAATTGAAGTATTTTATGAAATTCCATGTGTCTCCCTCCCCTCAATAATAAAAGGGTACCCCTCATCCCTCCTTTACATAATTTGAGCCTTATATATTGGCCAAGAATCAATAAAAACCCTTCCTAGAATCATTACATTCATCCTAGAGCTTCTATAATTATATTAAGATCAATACTTCAAGGATTACGGTGTAAGAAAAAAGGGATCTCTAAATAATAGGTATAAATATTAACCAATATCTTTCATTTTTATTTCTTATGATACCTTATCTAAACTTTCAGTTTCTATAAAAACATGATTAATCTAGTCTAATATAAATATTGATATGTTCTTATGATGTTAAAACAATGATTTTCACCCCTTCTCCATCAAATAAAAAATAAAACTATCACTCTTATGTATGTGTGGATTGCCGCCTCCACATAGAGATACGATTCATTTCCCATCACCATATTTCATGGATGATTATTATGATGGATTTTATATTCATATATGATATTTAAAGAGTAAATATTATTATTTAATTACAATATCTTATCTACCTTCTTACCTTTTGATCTATTAGAAAATGATAACGTCGCTCGTACATATGTGTGGACTATGACCTCTACAAAGTGATGTGATTAGTTTTTCATTTATATATTAATAGGATGGTAATAAGGATAAATTTAATGATTATATATGTTATTTATGATATAATAATTATTATTAAAGGTGAATTATTATTTACCTTTCGTTTAATCCATCAAAAATTGGAAAAAACACTCATGTGTATGTACACACTACTCTCTCCATGTAGTGATGTAATCCATTTTTCACCTCCACTGTAAATGAATAGATATAAATATTTTTATAATGATTATATATGATATTTACATCATGATTAAAATTATATAAATATAGTAACCATGATCAATGTTCAAGGATCATAACCCCGAACTAAAACATACGTGAAAAACGAAGTAGTTGTCACCCGAAATGATGGATTTAATAGAGAATTATTAATAAACGGGTATTGAGATGATATAAGAGGATCATATATGATATTAAATATATTAATATGGTTATTCCATATAAGTATAAAAAATTTAAATTTATCATATAGTAGTTTAGATACCTATGATATAGCAACCTAAGTCTTTTATGCATATCTTTACAAGATCTTTAACATAAATATCCAATAAACACAATCAAAGGATTAAGAGTCCTAGTGTCTTTGGAAGACTAGTTTCATAATACATCAAAATAAAATTTAAAAAACAAATTTATTTTAATCTCTATAATTATATTCTAAATCCCTTTGAACTCCTAAAACTACATTGGATAGCCTAGGGAAATACATAAACAAAAGGGGAAAGCTAAAAAGCCCAAAAGGTAATAAACATGATAACAAAGTATTGAATATGAGTCAGAAGGAATAACATGATATCATAAAAGACAGGGCTCATGAATAATCATTTGGTAACATAATATAAATAATATATAATCATATGATCATATAAATATAGGAAAGTGGACTCAACATATAACATGACATAAGCATAAGTCACGACTGATTTCCAAGACAAAATTACAAAGTTCTAAGATTCTCATCATGAATTATGTTTACTCCCAAATTATATACATATCATCTCATGAGACATAAACATTACCCAATTCATTGGATCAATATATGGGAACACCCATCATAACATGTATATGCTTATGTGTGCCACAAATGGAGACCAAATTTAAGGCATAAATAGGAGAATTACCTATAGAAAGAAATGGGTTACATAATATTTCCACATATCACAATCAAAGTAGATTTCATAAAGATTCCAAAGAGAAGATGGAATTTCATACTTTCAAATTCATATATTAATTTAAAATTATAGGTCTAAAAATATGGAGTTCATTTGAAAAAAATTATTATGAGAAAGGGTGGAGAATTGGGTATAGAAATAAGCTTTCTTAATGGTGTTTTAAAAGAATTAGTTAAAGACTTTGAATAAAGAATAAATGTAGAATTTTATTTTAAAACAAAGGGTAAAATATAATGGTTAACCATAAAATATTAATTTATTTAATTAATGGTAATAAATAATTTAAATGAGCATTACATAAAAGGATCAATGGATAGAAAATTTCCCTTTAATTGGGATTGATTTTAAAGAAGGAATTTTGAGAAATTAACTTAAGGAAAGTATTACCCCATTAAAGGAAGGGATAATAATCTAGGTATATATTTAAGAGACATATATATATAATTTTTAATCATTACATAATATAAAATAGAGATATAGAAAGTGAGTTAGAGAGATAAAGTTTATAACTCAAAGAAAATAGGGTGGCTCTGAATGATCCCTTAGGTTCGAGAATCATTTTTTCCCTTGCACTTTATATCTTAAATAATCTAATTAGATTCATTAATTCAAAGATATTTTCATCTATACTTGATTTAATATAATTTTATTACATTAATTTATAATAATTTCAATGATATATAATGTTTACTTTTGTTGTGATGAGGGTGTTCGTTTCATGGTTTTAAGGTCGGATCACTTATGGATAATTTTTAATTTTCTTTTCAAATAGGACCACAACTACAAAAGTAAATGAAATGTTATTCATGACCTTATAGAAATTTAAGAATTCCCAAATGTATTTTTTTCTTCTACATAAGGATGATTCATTTAGTAAAAACTTTAACATTATATGGTTAGTTCATTTAGGATGTTTGAATGACTATAAAAAACGAGATTAATTTTATTTAATTAAATAATTATTAAAACAATAAAAACATGAAATAAGCTATAATATACTTATTATAATCCTATTTAACCAAAATATTGTTTATATAACCATCCTTAAGGTCAGTGGAGAAAAACGAAGTATGTTGTTCATAGAGGTGATGGACCAACACTATTGCGAACAAAATTTTCATTTTTGAAATGAAATAAGGGAGGGGATAATATGTATATTTCACCATAAAAATAGTATATAAATATATTTAGGATACTTATGTTACTATGCTTAGGTGTATATATATGATATCAGGGTGGTATAACAAGAATAAAATTAAAATAAAATTAGTTTAGAGTTTACCTTTCCATTTGGTTATATCCTTTTAGGATACCTATTAGGGTTACTTAGAATGGTATTTGGATGAGACCAGCAGAACTAAGACATAGAGGAGATTATTAGTAGGGGAGTTGGGTAGAAATTTGAAAATATTAAAGACTTAGAAGTTGTGAGTAGAAGGGGTGGTATTTATAAGGGGAGTACATGGGTGTTTTTGAATATTATAATCATTAATTCATTATTTTGGATCAAAATACCAATAATGTTGAATTTTGTGACCATTTATAATAAACGTTTGTCTATGTGCATGTTTTTATTTTGTTTGATTACTTTTCCTCTATATTTTAATGATATATCAATCCATATTATTTTGATTTGTGTTATTATTATCACATTGGATAGATAAGACATTTATCTAAACTTAATTAGAATATGAGGAAGTCTGAAAATGATTTTCTAGTATCCTAAAAATTCAACGATGTTGATACTGTAGTTTTATAGAATTTACAGTCTACATTTTTAAAAAGTTATGGTATTTAATTTACTAAAAGTTTTAAGGATATTGGATTCACATGAAACTTTATTTTATAGAAATAAAACATGTTTATCTTGATTTCTTTAGTTTCCATTAATGTCTAAAAATGTAATTTTGATGGTCATTTAATTATATGAAGTTATGACATCTTGTTTCATAGCTGTAATTTTAATAAATGAATTTTATTCTATTTTTTGATAATTTTAGGAGCATCAGAAGTCTGATTTTTTTGATTCTTGATTTTTTTAAATATAATAAGTTTTTATAAAAATAAGTTTGTTTTACCAAAGGAAGAATCTATAGTTAAGAGTCTTTAATTTTTTTTTTAAGTTTGCGAAAGTATGTTGACCATTTTTTCTCAAAGTATGGTTTGACAACCCTACTTTTTCAATAGTGAAAATTATGGTTCATAAACCTTACTTTTAGAACAGTGAAAAGTCTAGTTTGGAAAACCTAATTTCGAAATAGTTCAAAGTATGGTTCGGAAACCCTACTTTTTCAATAGTGAAAATTATGATTCGACAACCCTACCTTCAAAACAATGCAAAGTATGGTTTGAAAACCAAACTTTAGAAAAAGTGCAAAGTATAGTTCCACAACCCTACTTTCGCAATAGTGTAAAGAATGGTTCAAAACCCTACTTTGATGAACCCTATGATACTTTGATGAACCCTACACTACTTTGATGAACCCTACGTTACTTTTATCAACCCAATGATACTTTAGGTTAACCCTAGTTTTTGTGAACCCTACTTTCAGTGAAACATACTTTCAGTTAACCCTACTTTTGGTGAACCCTAATTTTGATGAACCCTACTTTCGGTGTACCCTAATTTTGTGTACCCTAATTTCGTGTACCGTAATTTTGTGTACCCTAATTGAATGTACCCTATATTAATGTACCCTACTTTAGGTGAACCTTACTTTCATGTACCTTACTTTTGTGTACCCTACTTTCATGTACCCTATTTTCCAGTACCCTACTTTCCTGTACCTTAATTTTGTGTATCGTACTTTCATGTACCCTAATTTCCTATACCCTAATTTCGTGTACCCTATATTCATGTAACCTAATTTTTTTACCCTAATTTTCTGCTACCGATTTGTGCTTTTATGCTAAACAATGATCTACTGCATATATATTTGGATTTTTTCAAAGGTTTTTCTTCTAGATAAATTCAAATTAAATCTAAGGATTATGATTGAAGAGTTTTTGGTTCATTTTTTAAAGTGAAAAATATATAAAATCTTCAATGTATTTTTTTAATAAAGTCATAGGTTACAATATTATTTAAATTTAAATATTTAAATTTAATTTCGGATTGTGCTACTAGATTTCAAGAAATATTTTGACTATGCTTAAAAAAGTTTGAAGGATTTAGTCTAGAGTTTTAAAATCATCCAATGATATTATTATTCTATAGATATTATTATAAGAGTTATTTAAAATTGTTTTATTTAAGATTTATTCTATATGAATAAAGAGGCAATGGTGCTGTGATTTTTGTAGAGATATTTATGAAAGCTCTTGACTTAATTTATTTTGAATTTATGAATGAAGGAAAGCTACTAAAACTGCTGAATAATTATTATATATATATATGGTCCTAAAATAAGACAAATAAGTTAAAATATTTTCTACTATGATTTTTAAAATAGAAAGCGTTGTTAACTTTGAACTTTCCGTGATTCTGAAACATCCTGTGACACTCTGTTTCATCACCTATATGATCTCTCAAAGTCTGAATTTCCTATGCTTCAACTGCTACTACCTTGATGAGATGAGCCAATCTAATCCTCAATAACCAGTACCTATTCTTTAATTATTTATCTTCTCATTCATTTGGTTTTGAGTCTATAACACTATTTTCCATCTCTAATTTTCACTTTTGATTTTCATGTTTTTTCTTTTACACACAAAATTATTATTTTTTATTATTTTTTCTCAGGTTGCGACTCCCAGATTCTAAAGTTAGGATCATAGGGTTTTGAATCCTTATATATAAAGTCAGGTTTATTTGGGTTGTGATTCCCAATGTCTAAAGTCAATTTGTAAGGTTTGTGACTCCCCATACAAAATTTAGTGATGTGGTTATCCCTCTACTAAAAAGTATTCTAAAATTGAGTTATGATTCCCCCTCAAAAATCATTTTTAGTGGATATGTATCTCTCGCTGAGTAGAGATGTATAAGAGTAGCGTAGGCCCACATTAGAACAAACTACAATAAAAAAATCCTTGTGTTATTTACTTTTTCCACTGCTAATTGACCTTAATAATTAACTTGGATAATTAAGTTATTTAATCAATTATTTTGTTTAATTTTTTTAATCTGGTCTATTCACCCCCTCTAGACTATCTTCCATTACCCTATCTGACCCAAAAATAAATGATTCATGTTATTTAAAATTAATGGGTTATTACATCATCCATGACTAAAAAATTCATGTATTTAGCTTATAATGTTAAATGTCGTATTTTTCTATATTTCACTATTCACAAAAATTAAACTCTTTCAGAAAAATAGAAGAAATTTACCCTAAACACTTTGGACATATAGATTCAATAAATGAAAATTCATTTTATTAAAATAATTTTATAAATATGAGAAATTTAACTTTTAATAAAATCCTTATTTATTTGAAAAATACCAATTTTAATATTATGATAAATTTTCAGACCCTTTGAAAAATTACTTATGGTCTCATAAAATCATATTTTCATTACTAGACAACATAATATTAATTTATAAACCCAGTTTTTGAAAATTATTATTTTTGAATATTTATATTTTTTATAAAAATATAAAAAAAATTATGCTTTATAAAAAAATAAGCACTTATTTTATCATTTAAAACATTTATTTTCTTATATCATGATATAAATATGAAATATTATAATTTTTTAAGACACCTAAATATTATTTTACATTTATATAGGTGAGGTTACTATTATAATGACTAAGTAACTATTCTTAATGATTATATTACTATTAAAATAGTCATATTACTATTAAAATAGACATATTATTATTCCAACTATTAGATTTTTAATTATCATATTAGTTCCCTACATTTTATAAATACCTCTTATTTAATTCATTATTTATTAAATTCTATTTTATTTCAAAGTTATATATATATATATTTGTTTTCAAAATTCATATTGCATTACTAATATTATGCTTTATTTCTACAATGTTTTTTTGAGTGAGATTATTCTTGGGGATCAAGCATATATGAATTTTCTTATTATTGTTTTCTTATTTTATATTGTTGTCCCATTTTATAATTTCAATTCTTATGGACATAATTATTCACAAAATATTTTTTTAAATTTATATAAAAAATATAGTTGGGTTTATCTTGTAGTTCCTGTACATTATATAACATTATACTACTAAGCATGACAGAATTATATATTTATAAGGAAAATTCCTTTGATAAAATTATAGGTCGTTCCATTCTCCCCCCCTTAATAAATTTTCCCCTTAAAATTTCATTTCACATAACATAGTGAAAAAAGAAAGGGTACTTATTCTTTATATATTCTTCTAGTTTTCATATCGCCTCCTAATACTTATGGTTTCACCATAATACTTTTACCAGGTGATTTTTCTTGTTTAATATAAATTTATCTCTATAGTCTAAGATCTTCACCAACTACTCCTCACAAGAGATCTCATTCTCCAGTTGCACCACTTCTAAATTTAGTATATGTGAGGGATTTGGTATGTACTTTCTCAATCAAGATATAAGGAATACATCATGTACTAGAGATATGGTTGGTGGGAGTGTTAGTCAATAAGCCACGACTCTACTGCGATCAAGAATCTCAAAGGGGCCGATGTATCTTAGACTTATCTTTTAATTCTTCCCAAATAGCATGGACCTCTTCTATGGATATTTATGGAGGGATAATTTATCTCCAACCTAAAACTATAGGTCCCATCAATGATTATCTATATAGATCTTCCATCGACTTTGAGTAGGCCTAATGTGTTGCTGAATGGTATTGAACTTTTATACCATTTCCTCGACCATTTTAGGTCTCAACAGCTTGTTTCCACCAACTTCATCCCATAATTCAACTATTTTTAAGTTATTACCATAAAGGAATTTATATAGATTAATTTGGGTACTTGATTGAAATATTTTATTGTATGATAAATCAAACAGGGGAGGGTATTGATCCCATCATCTTTTGAAGTCCATCAAGCATTCTATCAAAATTCCTTCTAATGCCTAGATAAACTACTTAGATTGCACATAATTTTGGGGGTGATAATCCATAATGAAGTTCAAATTTATATTTAGAGAATATTGGAGACTCTTCTTGAACATGGAAGTAAATATCATATCTAAATTAGATACAATTGAGAGTGGTGTTCCATGTAGCCTCACCAGTTCTCTGATGTATATCTTTGCAAGTTGTTTGAGTGAGAAGTACTATCTAATTGTAATGAAGTGATATGTATTTTTAAGATGATACACTAAAACCCATATAGAATTATTTAATATGAAAATATTTGGAATACAAGCGACAACATCCCTAGTGATGTTTTCCCATTTCTATGTATGTATGGGGAATGGTTTCATCATCCCCTTGGACATCTTCCTTTCAACCTTCACCTATTATGATATACTATTTCATATTGTACCACCAATAGTGATCTTGGATACATTGATTCATTTTTTTTCTCCATAGGTGTATGGAGAAGGTTGAGTTATGTGAATTATTTAAAAAATCCTTCTTCATCCCACGATTTAATGGTATACATAATCACGATCCAAATCTTACAACTCCATCAAATTTTCACTATAAGGATTTACCTTTTCTTATAGATTCGAAATTATTTTATATTTTCACATAATCTCTTTGATCATCCTTTGTATTCTTTAGGAGGGATTACTAAGAAATAATTTGAGAAAGGAATGATGATGTTCATTCCTTTATAATCCCCATGTACATCCTTTTCAAGTAAAATAAGATCAAATCCTTCCCAATTCTCATCATTGATAATAAAATACTAGAAAATGGGTCTATATCCACACATCAATAACCAATGTTTAAAAAAACATGGGTATAAGTGATTTTTTAACATATACCCATGGTTTTGTTAAAACCGTGGGTATACTAACCCTGATTTTAAGTTTTTATCAGGACCCCCTCCCAATTACTCATTTACTTCCCCAAATATTCCTTGAGCCTTGTCCTCTACACCCTCTCCTATGCACCCCGACCTCGACCTCCCACCCTCACCTCTGCCTCCCAGCCCCCGCCTCCCTCCCTCCGTCTCCTTGCCTCCGCCTCCACATCCGCGACCGCCTCTGCCTCCTGGGCCCCGCCTCCACCTCTTATCCCTCAACTTTTCCCACATGGCCACCTCCATCTCCTCATGAACTCCACATCACAACCTCAAGAGGTATTCATATTCTCCTCACCTCTTTATTTTTTCATTTATTTTAATCCCTGTTAATGAATTAAATTTTTTTAGGTGAATCCCACCTAAGTATGGTGTAATCTATCTTAGATCAAGGGTCTATCTATTCTCTTATATAAAAGAGGCTGTTATAGGTATCCTTCAAACTGGTTTTCTCTATTTTAATGGAAGGTGACCAAGGTATGTTGTGTCCTAGGGGTTTTCTAGATTTTAGGATGAAATTTTGGGATACTCTATTGCACTTATTTGGTACTTTAGGCTTGTGAAATTTTGGGTTATTTTTTTTGGAAATTGATTGCATTGGTTTCTCATAGGTACTAGTTATTCATTGATTCTAATTATTATATAATTGAGTTTATTTAGTGATATAATTTGGTTTGTTAATTTTTAGGTGATTCTAAAAGTTTGTTTGGATTATGAAATATCACCTATGGTCTTGGTATGTGATCTTGACATTTTTGATAAAAAATGCATAGGATACATTTTGAATAATTGGAATTAGGTAGGTGATTGTTTCATATTGTTCATTTATCTTGATAATGGCATACCTATGATATTATATATATGCAAAAGGGTGATGCTGATTGTTAAAAAACCTAAATAGTGATTGATATTAATTTGTAGTAATTAATAATATGTCAGTTTATCTCTAAAATAGAGTATTTTGTGTGATATAACTACCATAATTTGAAGGTTATTTTTATTTTATAATGATTTTTTGGTGACATTATAGGATTTATTATTATTTTTTTTATAAAAATTGGGATTTGAAAGAGAAACTTATGAAATTTCATATGTCTAGAATAAAAATATATTATAATTTTTCTTTTTATAAATTGTATTTGAACTAAATGGTTTACAAATAATACATAGTTTTTAGGGGAGAATTGTATTATGAAAATTAGGTCTCATTTAATTTTAAATCATGATTAAAATGGTTCTTTAGAATTTTTCAGGTTAAAAAGAAGAGAGAGAATTAATATTATGGGATTTTTTTGATGATAATGGATTATTTAAATGAATGTTATTGAAATGTGGTTAATGAAATGAAAAGTTATTTTCTAAAAATGGATTTTCACTAGTTATGTTCAAAGATTGTGTGGGGTTAAATTAAACATGAGATGAATTTTAAAGTATTTATAAAATAGGTACATTAATGGTAATTTAGGGAAATTATAATGGGGAATGTTATTCATATATTGTCTACTCTATTAGACCACATGTAAGTTATTAATAGTTTTAAATCTATAATTTTGTGTAATCTATTGATTTAGAAATTCCTTTGGCCACATATCTCAATTTGTGTTAAATCTATACTTTTGTTAACCATTTCATACATTAAGCTTCCAAATATTGATGAAAATAGAACTTTATCCATAGATATATCACCTTTTACTCTAGTCATATTATTTCCCCTTTGATAATTTAAAGTGCCTAACCAAAATATTTGAAACTGATTTACATCTAATTACTTTAAACCACTTAACAAACTTTTGATTTTACTCCATTTAGGACAACACTAAGATCTCATTGATCATGTATTTTTCAATATTAATACCATGAATATTCTTTACAATACTAGAATCATTAATTTTGAAAGATATAGATAACTCCCACTTCAAATCTGAGAACTGTTGAATGCACAGTCCCACTAGAATCATATCATCAACATACAATAATAGGATGATAAATAAATCATCATTTGAGACTTTTTTTTATAGAAATAGTGATATGAGTAACTTTTTATGAAACCATTTTTAACCATAAAATCATTGAATTTATGGTTACATTTATTTGGTGTATTTTTCATTCCATATAAACTATATTTTAGCTTACACAACAAGTCCAAATTCTTATTAACCTTAAAACCAATTGATTGTTTCATGTAAATTTCTTCCTCCAAATCACCCTATATAAATTCTAAATTTACATCCATTTGTTCTAAAAATATATCGTTGATAGTAACCATTCTTAATATTTTTTGAATGGTAGTTTGTTTTACAACTATTTAAAGTTTCCCATATAAATACACTTCCTCTTTCTATTGAAATAATTTCACCACCCACCTTTATTTATACCATTTAATACCATACACTTATTCTTTAAATCCAAAGACCCATTTATTTTTCATCTATTTATTTCCTCATAGTAATCTTGTTAGCTCCTAGGTTTCATTGAAATATAATGAATTCATTTCCTCCTCCATATATAACTTCCATATACTAAAATTTAATACAAATTTTGCCTCTTCTAGGATTCCAAGTTCTCCACCATCTATTAGATGAAGATAATGAAAATCACGACCATATATTTATAATAGTCATTTGACTCTGGAAGAAAATCACAATTCAATATAATTCTTCCACTTCTGGTGTATCATATATTTTTGTATAAACTTCTGAATATGAACATCCAGGGATCAATTTCATGCCTATAAAGGCCTTGATCATTTAGGTATATCTACCACTTTTTTATCATAAAAAAAGTTTATCCCATCATCATAATTAAATGGAACTTGGGTGATTCCAATTATATCATCCAGATTGATTTGCGAATGGCCTATAGATTCCTTGAACCCTATTTTAATCTATGTTATGTTTTGGTCATTATAAAACACCCTTTCATTAAAGATAATGTTTCATGCTCTGATGATATTCTAAAAGTTTTCACCACATAGAGGATAAAAAATGTTCTTATATCTACATACTATAATTAAATAAATTTTGGAATTGTCCTAAAGATTTTCCATCTCCTTAGCATCATTGTTTACATATGCTAGATGGTTAAAAAATTCCATATGATGAATCTTCATTGGTTTATCAGAGCATAAATACTCAGAAATATCTTTTCTTACTGCTATTTATGGAATTATATTGACTAAATACATAATTTTTTTTATTTCAACCATATTTATTTAGACATAGAAGAATGAAACCTCATGTTGCGTGCCTTCTCAATTAATGTTATGTTCATCTATTTGGACACACTTTTTTATTCTAGTGTACAAAGAATAATTTTATAATGCATGATTACCTTATTCTGGAAATAGTTATTGAGGATCCTTCTATTATATTCTTAACTATTATTTGACCTAAGGAATTTGAGCCTTCTTCTAGTCTCTCTCTCAACAATTGATTTCAAATTAATAAAAATTACAAACACTTTAGTTTATACTTCATGAAATATATCCAAATTTTCTTATATTTTTATTAATAAAATTGAAAAATATAAAGAACCCCATGGTACTAAACTGGGGCTGGTCCCCATACATAAAAATGAACATGTTAAATATTTCTGTATTGAGGCTTCCTTCAATTAAACTTAAATAAAATAATCCTTTGTTTCCTGAGAATAAAACTATCATAATTTCTGACATTGGTATAATTAAGACCCAATAAATAATTTTCCAAAAGAACCTTCATATTCATATCACTAGGATGACTGAGATAATTATTTCATAAGTCCATACATACAATAGTTATAGTTAGAACCACAAAACTTCACAATGAACATTTGGTTAGATACAAGGTCTCTTTATTAACTCTTATATCCACAACCATTAATCCCCAATTTACTTTCCATACACCATTATAAAAATTAGAATCATATCCCTCCTAATATATCTTTCTAATATAAATGGGATTTTTTCTGTAAGCCTAGGATATGTTATACTTCCTTTAACATTAGCATGAATTCATTTGATATCTGAACATTAACATTACCCTTCCTAAAAATCTCAAGAGCCTCATAATCCACCAGGTATACCTCTATGAATTTTATGGATACATAATTCTCTATGAACCAATGATATTATATGGAAATAAAAGATTCTATGGAATAAAAAATCCACGATTCCACTAGATTATGAACACTTAACGATAAATCATTGTTATCTTCTACAGACTTTAAAAAAATGAAACTTCCAAAAACTAATCTATCATGATTAGATTTGTAATACTTATAATCATTATTGAGATTCATCCTATTACCATAGTTCCAATAAGAAGTTTTGAGTCTGTTTGATTTACCTCTACTCCCATCTCTAGACTTCTTATCTTTCTTTTGACTCATTTTCTGGATGGGATACCTTCCACTACCATATACAATAAAAGTATTTATAGATGTTATTAGACATCCCTATACCTAATTTATTCATTCAAGATTAAATTAATTACTTATTCAAAAACTAAATTTTATTTTCTAATAGAGTTACTGGAAAAGTGACCATTGCCTCCTAAATCTCCAGTATCATTGAAAATGGAAGAAGTTCCCTTATATCATTTGTGAAAGTGACTTTAAGTAATATGATATAACTCTAGATCATGTTTTAGCCATTAACATGGTTTGAATTTGGTCTTCATTGCATCAATTCATTCCAAAAAACCTACAAATCATAATAACCTTGTTTAAATGTATTGTTGTTTAATACATTTCTTTCAAGGTATTCATTAGTGCTTGAGTTGTTTTCTTCTCTCGAATGCTGAAAGCAAAATTCCACACCAATATCACCTGCACCATTATAAGTTCCCTATGATCTATCAATTCCCATTAAGATTTCTCAATATTCCCATCTTAATTCTAGTTAATGGAATACCTATTTCATTTTGGATATAATAATCATCCATCTGTATCCTCCATAATCTATTGTTCCTTTAGTAAAACTTATTACCCCTAATATTTAAATGAATCAGTTATGTATGGATGAAACACTAATAGGTGGGTTGAATAAGTGTTAATGACTTTTTAAACAAATTTAATCTTTTATATCCCATTTCTTATTTATTCTATTATAGTTAGATAAAAATGATCTCTTATTCCACCTTATCAACTTTGGTTATATATAAAACACATCCAAATATACACACACACAAAGAGGATAGTGATTTACATGGATAACTACTCAACAATAGTTTATAATCCTCAGTGTGAGTGGGAAAACCTAAAAACACATAAACCGCAATTAATACACTTATAATTACATGGTTTTCATTTACACTATAGGTAGAATCAATGAACGCTACAAATCCCAGGTTTGTGTTGTTATATAATCAGATGCGTGTTGATTAGTTTAGAGAACATATCTTTGTTTCATTCATGGTTCAAGTGGTTAGTGCTAAGGTTGCTTCTAGGAGAGAGAAGAGTGACTGGTAGGAGATATTCCATGGAGGCTATGCATCCTAGACACTTTCTAGGGTTCTATTGTATGGTATGTAAATGTATTATCTTCTATTTCAAATCAATAATTTTATGCTGATAAAAATTTCTCTTTGAGGACCATGATAAAATTTTCTGGACAAAAAACTAGGAAAATATACCCCCACACACAGATAACTTGTTTTTATAATTTTTTTTCATTTAATCTATTAAATATTCATTGAATTTTATTATTGATTTTTTCTGCTTCTTGTACAATGAAATCATCATAGCATTGATCATAATTTTTTAAAATTTGTACTATGTTATCATGTAGATATAACATTCAACTTCCTGGCTTGTTTCCCCTTACCGACGATCAAGCATGTCTCTAATATTTTCTTTTTAAATGGGATTTCTACTGAGGCTATTTGATCTGTAGTTCCTTTTCTTTAGTATATTGGGAATAATAGCCTTGATAATAAGGCCATCCGGTCAAATGCTGAGAGGTATTTTTTTAGAATTATCTTTAATACAAAATTTTTTATAAAAATCCTTACCTACTTTTCTTAAAAAAAGATTCATATACTCTAGTCATACATGATATAGGTTTGACGAATTATTTACTACTTAATCTCAAATGCATATTTTTATATTATCTAAAATTTTCTAGAAACTGCTTTTATTTTCCAAATCATGTTTTTTAGTTAGCTTAAATTCATACATAAGTCTTCATTTCACATAATTGATATTATTATAGTGGGTAATCATCTGTGATGTTTATAATCACCCAACTTGTTTCCTTTGATTAAACTTTAACAAGTGGTTTTCTCAATCCAAGAAAAAACTTTATGTTTGTGGCAGATTACATGAACTTTTCCTTCTAAAAAATTAATGGGTTTTTGATATGGCTAAATAATTTGGTATTTCGGGAAATTCGGTAGGTTTCACTACTAGAATTTGAGGTATTTGTGATGGAATCCCATCGTAAATGAGCTTTTGTGACGGGGTCCCATTGCAAGTAGCCCATTGTAGAAAAGGTCGTCACAAATAGTTATCCATTTATATAGATTATATATACAAAAACTTATTGTGACGGGCCCATTGAAAATAAGTATTTGTGAAGGGCCAGTTTTCCCATCGCAAATACTTATTAAAAAATTATATAAACTATTTGCGATGGGGTCCCGTCGTAAAAGGACCCATCATAAATACTTAATAAAAAAATTCAATAAAATAAGAATAAATTAATATTAGAAAATAATAATAATAATAATACTATTAATATAAATAATATAATATTATATAATAATAACAGTAATATTAATAATATAAAAAATTATATTATTATAATATTAATAATAAAATAATACTAATAATAAAATAATACTAATAATAAAATAATACTAATAATATAATAATGTTATTACTATTTTTAATATTTATGAAAAAATAATATTAATATTATTAAAATAATAATAAAAATTATAAAATATTAAAATTATTTATATTTTCAAAAAACATTAAAAAATAAAGAATATTATATTATTATGAGTAAAATAAAAAAACATTAAAAAATATTACACAAATAATTAATAATAAAATAATGATATACTAGAAAAATAAAAAAAATAAAAAAAATAAATTATGCAATATTCACATCAATATAAAAGACAGAAACTTTAAATAGTTAATATTACAAAAAACTTTGAATTCAAATGTTTTTAACATTAAAAAAGTCACTGGGGGGGGGGTAGTTTTATGGAAGCAGTGGAGAAGCTGGAAGAGACGATGGAGGAAACTTCATCCCTAAACTATGAGTCAGACGACACATGGACTCAATCTTCTCGTGATGCTGCTACTTCTATCGATGCGTATCCTCCTCGTATTAATGATTACTAATTATTATAAATTATTACAAATTATTACAAATTATTACTAATTATTAGTAACTATTACTAATTATTAATAATTATTACTTATTATTACTAATTATTACTAATTATTACTAATTATTAGTAATTATTACTATTTTTTACTAATTATTACTAATTATTACTAATTATTACTAATTATTACTAATTATTACTAATTATTACTAATTATTACTAATTATTACTAATTATTACTAATTATTACTATTTATTACTATTTTATTACAAATTATTACAAATTATTACTAATTATTACTATTTATTACTAATTATTACTAGTTAATACTAATTATTATTAATTATTACTAATTTATTACTATTTATTACTAATTTATTAATATTTTGTTAATATTTAGTACTATTTATTACTATTCATTACTATTTATTACTAATTATTACTATTTATTACTAATTTATTACTATTTATTACTATTTATTACTATTTATTACTATTTATTACTAATTATTACTAATTATTACTAATTATTACTAATTGTTACTAATTATTATTAATTATTACTAATTATTACTAATTATTACTATTTATTACTAATTATTACTAATTATTACTAATTTATTACTAAATTTTTACTAATTTATTACTAATTATTAGTATTTATTACTAATTAATAGTATTTTCTAGTATTTATTACTAATTATTACTAATTATTATTAATTATTACTAATTATTAGTATTTATTACTAATTGTAAATATTTATTACTAATTATTAGTATTTGTTACTATTTTTCACTAATTATTAATATTTTTTCCTAATTATTACTATTTACCGCTAATTATTACTAATTAATGTTAATTATTTATAATTAGCATTAATTACTATTAATTACTTCAAATTACAACTACTAATTACTAATTACCGCTAATTATTTATATTCATTACTAATTATCTTTAATAATTAATAATTACTAAGAATTACTAATAATTAGTACTAATAATTTCAATTTTTTATTACAAATAAATACTGACGACAAAACAATCTAAATCTAATTTAATTATAAATAATCAACAATAATTAAAATTAATACAAAAAATGAAATAAATACTAAATTAAAAAAAGCATGAATACCTTTAAACTTGATCTCTTATAAGTGTAGGCGACTTCAAAACTTGTTTGTAAAAAAATTTAACTTAGAGAAATTGCAACTCCAAAATTAGAGTTTAGAGAGAGAGAGAAAGTAGAAATTGAGAGGAAGAATGGGAAAAACAGATGGGGGTATATATAGGCTAGATTATTTGTGACAGTACTATTTGAGAAGGGCCCCATCACAAATACCTTCGATCGCATTAACTATTGTCGACGACTAAAAGAGTATTTGCGACGGGTCCCATCACAAATAGTGACCTGCCGACATACTATTTGCGGTGGGGGAATATCCCTATCGGAAATAGTATTTACCGCAATGAGGTATTTTCAACAAGGTGGCACCCCCCGTCGCAAATACCCTTCCCACAGTTTGGCTGGAAAACTGCGCCAAACCTTTTGCGATGAGACCCCTTATCCAATCAAAAATAATAAATTATTTGCGATGGGATAAGTCCCCTGTCCTAAATAACTTCTTCAATGGACTATTTATGACAAGATCTATTCCTATCACAAATAACCTATCGCAAAATGCCATTTTTTCCGTAGTATTTTATGACTCTATTCAACACACTTTAAGATTTATATCAGCTGAAGTAAGAAGCATTACTAACTTCTAGTCTTCCACATCAACCTCTTCAATTTCTACTTTAGATTTTGGAATTTCTTTCCAGTACGTGATGGTTTAAGATAATCCTTAGAATCTAATGATTTAATTTTTAGATTTACATTCTAAAATCTTTATCCCTCATGTTTTTGGTTCATGTTTTAGACTGAAAACATTTAGATACTTCTCCATTAATCATAGAAAAAATCCATCTTCTATACTCAGCATCAATCATGAACTATTTTCAAACAGTAATGATTATTGTTACATTAATTGATCTGTATAGAATCATATTAAGTAACTTCTAGAATATGAATCAAGAATCCTAAAATCATTCCAAATAGATAAACCAAATGTATCAATTTGATTACAACATATACATATTATCATTCTAGCTATTATGTAATAAACTATTAATATTATGTATCACTGTGAGAATTCATTCCACGTTCTTAAGATCTTTTATCTTCTATTCAATTTTTATGAACTTTTTAAAGGTTTTTTCATTTAGCTTCCATTAATTCCTCTACTTCCAGGGATTGGTACTTTATCTTTTGGATAAATAATAGTTTTTGTCTACAAATCATCTTTCAAAAATGTATCTGCATTCTTTATTCAGTTCAACATATCTTTCAAATGTGCACTTTCCTTCAACTATCATCTTCTTGATTCACTTTATATTAGCATCAATAACTCAGGAAGACTGTATTTTTTTTACAAGTCAAGGATCTATACCCAAAATTCAATAACCGTGGGTACATTATGTCTGGTGTGATAATCTATACCCATAGTTTTATAAACCGTGGGTATTATAGAAATCTCCAGGGATATACCCACGATTTCTATAAAATCATAAGTATAGCTCTATACAAATTCCTCGATAGCCCATAGTTTATGGAACAGTGGGAATATCCTATACCCACGGTTTTAGGGTATATACCCATGGTTCCAAACCATGGGTATAATTAATTTTTCCAGTAGTGATATTTTCAAATCCTTTCTACTTAGATCATATTCCACTTTATTTTTTTCTTAGGATGGTAGTGGATTGTGCATTAATAGTCCCTAATCATTTCTAACCATCTTTATTGGTGTATATTAAGATCATTTTATGTGAATATATATTTGAGTCTTTAATGATCCATATATATTTCACACTTCTCCCCATAATGATATTGTATCCATATTTTTAATGCAATGATTGTTACATCCAACTCCCAATCATGAATTAGATAGTTTTTCTCATGAACATTCAACTTCCTTGAGAAGTAGGCTATCACTCTTTCATTTTTCATCAATAAAAAGCCTAATCCCTTTTTTGAAGAATCACTATATACCATGAAAAGTTCCCCACTTGAGGGTAGTATGAGGATTGGTACAATGATAAGAATCTTTTTTCAATCCTTAAATCTCTCTTTATATTCAATGGTATAGAAACAATTTACTCTCTTATGAGTTATCTTGTTTAGTGAGCTTTAAAATCATGATAAGTTTCCCAAAAATCATTGATAATATCCAACTAGTCCAAGGAAACAACATATCCTTATTACAGATGCAGGTCTAGGCTACTCCTCAATTTTATTTCTCTTATATGGGTATAAAGACATCCCTTTTCTGGTGATAACATGCCCCAATAATGATAATTACTCTATCCATAACTCACATTTACTATAATATATATATATATATATATATATATATTCATCTTTTCCAAATTCTTTAACTTAGTATTGAAATGATCCTCCTTGATTTTGGAGTATATCAGAATATCATCTTTAAATATTACCACAAAAATTTCAGGATGATCTCAGAAGATTATATTAATTAAGTCCATAAAGTTTTTTGGAAAATTAGTGAATTTAAGGGAATCACTATGAACTCATAGTTTCGATACCTCATTTAAAAGGCAGTATTGGGAACATCTTCTTTATTCACATTTAATTAATGACATCTTGATAGAAGGTCCGCCTTATAGAAATACTTAGCCCCATATAGTCGATCAAAAAATTTATCTATCCATGATAGGGGATACTTGTTCTTTATTAGGATTTGTTTACTTTAGGGTAATGAATTTATAGGTGGATTAAACCATAATTCTTCTTGACTATGAGGACAGTCACACTCTATGGTGAAATGCCTGGGTGTATAAAACCCTTTTCCAAAATTTCCTATAACCGTATTTTCTATTCTTCCAACTCAATTGTGACCATCATGTAGGGAGTCTTGGATATGGTCATAGATCTATGTATAAGTTTGATTGAGAAATCAACCTATCATCCAAGAATAATTCCATGAATGTATTTAGGGAATACATTAGTATATTCCCTCGCAATGGGAATGTCTTCAAGTTTGATTCTCTTCTTTGTATCAATCATTCGATCTAGATATGTTTTCTCATAAAGTAATAATATCCATAGTTGATATAAATATCCCAAATGAGATTCATTATCCTCCTTACACTTGTAAAAAAAATCTAAGGTTTACTTGGGATGTGAAGAGAGATCCACTTCTCCTGATAGTTGATGTTGGATTTAATAATAATAGATAATCCATGCCCAATATAGAATCAAATTCCACTAAAGTAATTATGATAAGATTTTATAGGATGTTCAACCCACAAACATTTACAAGGGAGGATTTATATATTTAGGAAGAAATAATATCCCTATTTATTTTCTCAAAGATAAATCAACCACCATGTTTTGATGTGGTGTTTGAATAGCTATACTAAAATTTCAAGATATAAAATAATTTGTAGAACCATAAAAAATATATTATATATTATTTAATTAATAACTAATATAACCATCACCATGACATTTTTGGGATTCAACTCAGTATTAGTGATAATATATACCCTCACTTCATCTTTATACCTTGAGGTTTTTATCATTAATTGTCTTGGATAACCCTTGGCTTAGGACATTGGCTTACATAATGATCGTGTTCCCTACAGTTGAAACACTATACCACCTACTATGTTATGATCTGAACCATATTTTAATTAATTTAATTAGTGGGTTTATACATATCTATTAAATGTTTATTACCCTAATTACCCTCTTTTACCCATTTGAGACATCTCCCTATTCCACTGAGACAGTTTTTGGGATGTTTTTTCCCACATTTTTGACATGCAGGAAGTTGGGTTTTCTTTCTTCCATGAGATTTATCTATTTATCATATTAAATTAATCTCAATTTTATAAATTTTATCATATACCTCATGAGACCACTAAGAGTCACAAATCTCTATCCCAACATTAAGATCATAACCTACAATCTCGTCATTGCTTTCAAAGTCTTAAATTGATAAATATTTTCATAGACTTAGCTTTAATCCACTAAAGAAGTGTTTCACCTTATTGTTTGTTCTGATGATGAAGTTAGAGACATACCACACAAGACATGTAAAGTTTTTCTCATACAACCCATTATACTCATATTCTTTTTTATTTATTTTGAGGAACTCCCTCTCCATTTTAATACTGTGAGTGTGGGGAAAATATTTTTTGAATTTTTTTTCTTAAACCCTTCCCATTCTGTGGAATAAATTTCCTATTTGTACTTTTTGTTATTTATCTGTGTCCACTACTGATTAGCTTCCCCCTCCACGTGATAAATGACCAAATACAACTTTATCTTCTTCATAGTATTAAAATATATATTATTTATATTCAATGGAGTTAATACATTGTTTCATGATGAGGGGATCAAAAGATCCACTAATGTTAGGAGGCCATTATCACTTATTGGAATAAACTATAACTTTATCTTTCTTAGGATTAGAAGGTAATAATACACAATTGAAGTTAATATTCATAATGCGAGTCCACTGATCTAGTATCAACATGATGTTCTTATCTCCCACTTCTATAAGGTTAGTTATCTCATTAGGTAAATAATAACATTTCCTATTATGTTGGTTATTGGCTTGATTACTAATATTTCCCTCCATTAACTAAAATAAAAAAGAGATGAGAATATTAAAACTAAAAATTAAGTAAAAATGGAAACTATGAATATAAAAGTAATAAATTATCAATTAAATATAAATCCTAACTTATTAATATTTAAATTTTATTCTATATTATCCATGGTAATGTTTCCTAATAGGTTTTCAAACCTAAGAATATATTCAACTCTTTCATGATGGTTCATAAAGAGTTTGTGAATTCTCTAAATTATATCCCTCAAAAGTTTCAAACTAGGTGTGAAATAAGTCCTCTTTATCATACACTAGGCGATGATCGATTTAATGCCCAATATTCTCTATAGGTGTTATTACATTTAGGTACAACTATGCCAGAGTTACACCCACTTGTATTATCCCAAAAAGATGTAATTTATTATAAATCACTCACTCTATACTTTACCAAAATTCCAAGGAACTTTCCTATACCTATAATTATCCCTAGGGATCTCAATATACTATTATAGTTATAATCCCCAAAAATAAATATACCTTCTTCTCATACCAACTATAATAACCCAAGACTTTTACATATATTGTTACATGATTGTAACATAAATATCCAATAAATGCAACCAATAGATCAAGAGGCCTATTGTATTTGGAAGCCTAGGTTCATAATACATCAAAAATGAAACAAAGATAAAACATATCTATTTTAATATATATAATGATATCATAAATTCCTTTTATCTTCTAAAACTTCATAGGATAACCAAGGTAAATACATAGATAAAGGGGGTGTGCTAAGAATCCTATTAAGTGAATAAACATGATAACGAAGAATTGTATATGATTTAGAAGGCATAACCTGATATCATAATAGAGAAGGATCATGAATAATAATATGGGTTATTACATAAAAAATGGATTTATAATATCATGTAGAGATATAAAATTGGAAGAAACATATAACATGATATAAGCATAAGTCAAGGCTAACTTCCAAGACAACATTACATGGTGGGAAGAGTCAAATCATGGATTATGATTACTCCATAATCCTATACATATCATTTGATGAGACATAAAAATTACCCAATGAATTTTAGATCTATTTGGTTTCATCCATCATAGAATTTACATTCTTATTTATTCCACAAATGAAAATCAAATGTAAGGAAGAAAACCCTTGTAATGAAAAGGACTGTATAATCTTGCCTCATATCACAATAAAAGGTGATTTCATAAATATTATAAAGATAATAAAAAATAAAATATCTTGTACATTCATATATGATGAATAATTATAGGTCTCTAAATATGGAGTTCATTATAAAAAAATCACGATAAAGGGTATAATATTGGGTATAGAAATGAACATTCAAAATAATGTTTTAAGTAATCAGTTAAAGACTTTAAAGAAAGAATAAATATAGAGTTTTATTTGAAAAATAGAGGTAAAATATATTGGTTTTACCTAAAATATTACTTTTTTTAATGAAATCTTAAATGGGAATAAATAATTTAAATGAGTGTTACATAAAAATATTAAGGGATAAAAAATTTCCCTTGAATTGGGTTTGATTTTAAAGAAAGAATTTTGGGAAATGAACTTAAGGCATATATTAACCCATAAAAGAAGGGGAGAATAAGATATATATATATATACGAGACATATATACATAATTTATAATCACTACATAACATAAAATATAGATATAAAGCGAGTTAGAGAGATAAATTTCATAGCCCAATGAAAATAGGGTTGTTTGGGGAGATCCCTTACCTTAGGTTCTAGAATCATTCTATATTTACACTTAATGTAAAAAATAATCAAATTATATTAATTAATTAATTAATTAATAACCTTTTACATCTATATTTTATTTAATATAATTTTATTTTAGTTATTTTTAAATATTTCAATGAGGTAAAATGTTTAATTTCGTTTTTCTGAGGGTGTTTGTTTAATGGTTCCAAGGTCAGATCACATTTGAATAATGATTGAAGTTAATTAAAAATTAGAATTAAAATACTGAATTGAAATAAAATTATATTAATTTAATTAAAAATATTTAAATTTCATCAAATATGTTTTTGTGTTCCGAAATAGGGATGATTAATTTAGTAAAAACATCAGCCTTATACGATTAGTTCATTTAGGCCGTTTTACTGACCGATAAGAAATAAATTCATTTTATTTAATTAATTGATTTTTAAAACATTAAACATATGGAAATAAATTATAATATACTTATTATAATCATATTTATCCATAATATTGTTTCTATAATGACCCTTTAAGGCAATGGAGTAAAATGAAGTATGTTGTTCATGGAGGCGGTGAACCAACCATATTGTGAACATCATTTTAATTTTAGAAACAAAATAAGGGAGGGTATAAGATGGATATTACACCATAATAATAAAATATTATTATATTTATTATACTCATATTGTTATGTTTATGTGTATGGAGATCATAAGGGGGTGGTAGAAGAAGAAAAAAATTAAAATAATTTTTTTAGAGTTTACCTCTTCCTTTGGAAATCTCCTTTCAGGCTACCCTTAAGTATCCTTGAAATGGTATTTGGATAAAACCAATAGTACTAAGAAATATGGGAGAGGATTGGGAATGGAATTTAGTTGAAATTTATCAATATAAAAGGCTTAGAAGTTTTGAGGAGAAGGGGTGATATTTATAAGGGGAGAAGAGAGGTGTTTTTGAATATTATAATCCATAGTTTATTATTTTAGCTCAAGAATATCAATAGATATAAATCATGTTAATATATATAGTAAATGGTTCATGTGAATTCAAACTAATGGGTACTTACATCGCTCATCACTCCAAAATTCTTATATTAATCTTATAATGCTAAATATCGTATTTTTTCTCATTTCACTATTCACAAAAATTAAACTACTTTAGAAAAATTACAAAAATTCGCCCAAACCATTTTTTGATGTATACATTCAAAAAATATAATACATTTTTTTAAAATAATTTTATAAATATGATAAATTTATCTTTTAAATAAAATCATTATTTATTTGGAAAATACAAATTTAAATATTATGATCAATTTTCAGACCCTATGAAAAGTTACTTATAGTCTCATAAAATTATATTGTCAGTATAATAAAAATTAATATTAATTTATAAAACCATTTTAAGAAAATTTATTTTCTTAGAAATATTTATATTTTGTATAAAAATGTAAATAAAACATTTATGTTTAAAAAAAATATAAACACTTATTTTATCATTGAAAACATTTATTTACTTGTATCATGTATAAATATATCATATTATAATTTTATAAGATACCTAAATATTATTTTATATTTTAATAGGTGGGTTTACTATTTTTATGGTGAGGTTACTATTCTTAATGGTTGGATTACTATTTTAATGGTTATATTGAGATTGAAATGGTCATATTACAATTCCAATGGCCAGATTTATATTGGTTATATGGGTTCCCAACTTTATATAAATACCATATCTTTAATTCATTCTTCATTCACTTCTATTTTCTCTCAAAGTTATATATATATTTTCATTTTCAAAAATTCACATTACGTTACTAATATTCTTATTTATTTCTAAAGTGTTGTTCGTGAGTGCGATTATTTTATTAGATAAAGCATATCCAAAATTTCCTATTATTGTTGTCTTATTTTATATTTTGTACCATTATAATATTTCCATTATTATTTCCATATTTATTATATAAATGTAATATTTAAATTAATATAATAAAATGTAGTTGGTTTTATCATGTGGTATGTGTGAATTATATAATATTATATTACTAACAATGACATAATTATATATTCAGAAGGAAAATTCCATTGATAAAATTATGGATCGTTACATATAAAGTAAGACAAACTTGAGGTATGGGTTTCATCACAATTTCTCTTCATTGAGACAGGTCTTAATGTTATGCACCGATTTTTTGTTTCTATGTTGTATATATTTACCAAGAATGTATTTATTAATAATTAATATTTTAGTATAAGGTATTTATAAAACCATATGATTTTTTATCTTATAATTAATTTTTATTAACATATTACTAAATCTCTTAGGGTTCTTGGTCTCAATATTGTTTCATTGAGACATGTTTGATTCTATACACCTATATTTTTTTATGAGGTGTATCTATGGACCCATTGATATTTTATATCATGGATTTCCTTATATTAATGGTATTTAACATTTCATTTGAAATTATTTCTTTTATGGGGGTTATGATTCCAAAGTATTAAAGTGAAAATATCATTTTTATCGAGATTGTTTATGATTGATTTTTTTTGATGATGAAACTATATGATCTATATCTCCTAAATATTAGGTATTTTATTCTACTATAGTTAATTTTTGATATTTCATATTTTCCTTTCATTTTCCTCTCTTCAAGTACATAAGAGATAGAAAGAATTTTTTTAAGGAAAACCAACCATGTTTTTCCCTTCTATCGGGAATCTTTTCATCGATGTCTATATTTTTCTTTAAAATGTTTTAAAGAATGTTTTTACATTTATCTAGTGATTATTTAAATTTATTTTAAGATATATTTTACTTCCCATTCCAATTTTTAAAAGGAACCTTATTTTAATTTTTTAAACAAGGTACTTTTGAATTTTTACCATAAATGTGAAAGGATTTTTTTTATTTTAACAAACAATACTTCAAAATCTTTCCCCACCATCATGAATAATATTTTATTTAAAAATTATTTTTTATAATTTTCCTTTTCTAATTTCAAATAAAATTATTTCATTAATATTTTGGAATCTTTTAGTTTCTAAATATGTGTTTTCAAATAAAAATTGTATTTTCCATAAGAAATATTCTAGCAATATTTAAATGGAATTTTCATCTATAACAACATACTTTGATGTTTCTAATGATTTATTTGGGATATGATCTAATGTGAAAATATTTATTATTTCTCTAAATAGTTTATTATTTTGATTATGAAATGTTTATGAAACCCCTATTATTTCAACAGATTGTGATATGATTATATGATTATTTGATTAATGTTTTATGATCTTATAGTGAAAATATGTATGGTTTTAATTATGTGACAGGTGGTTGAATTATTAACCAAGGATGGGTGGTATGTTATAAAAAAAGGTTAGGTGGGTCTGTTATATCCCTCTAATGCATTGGATAAGTATGGATATCTCATGAGATAAAAAGGACTATACTGGTTAGTGAACCTAGTTCAGTAAGGTACTTTTTCCAATACAATAGTCTTAGAAGTGAACCTCAACTAAGGAAATTATAGAATGAGGAGTGAACCCAATACTCTATGATAGTCTTAGCAGTGAGCCTTAACTAAAGAAATAATTTTTTATGATTAAGTTCATTCTGAAAACTCATTTTATATAATTATGATATGTTTTCATAGCTTATGATTTACTATTTATGATTCCACACTCTTATGCATTATGTGTTTCGATTGATAAAAACTTATGTCATGTTTTATCATTATGATATATGAATTAATGGGTATGATTTTCAAATTTTTAGATAATGTTATCCTACCCTTTTTCTTACCATATTCTAAGTTTTGAACATTTATTAATATTTATTATGTTTACCCTTACTGGGCAACTGATATCACCCTTTATTATGTTTCCCTTCACTAGGTTATGGAGAAAGGTTCTAAGTATGTTATGTCTTAGAATGGTTCTCATTATGAAGAAGTAAATTGGAAATGATTCACATCTTTTATGTACCAGTTGTCTATGTATCCATGTTTCTAAAGACACTAAACCTATAGGGCCTCAGGCTTGTATTATTTTGAAATGTGTTGAATATTAATATAAAATTATGTAATATTTTTTTATTAAAAATATATGTTGATATACAAAGACTTTTATCTAAACAAATAAATTTACACTACATTTATCTTCCCACAATAATGGGTGTTGAATGAGATAGATCAAGGTAAAGTGTGCCTAACCCACATGGACTGGGCCTAAAAATTCATGGTCTATTTAAGCACAAATTTAAAGCGAGATTAAGAAATTTAGTTTGGTCTAGTATTTATTTTATGTGGACTCATCCATGGGATAACCAAAATTTGTAATCATGATTAAAAAAATAAAAATAATTAATTATTAAGGAATATTAAAAATTAATCACAAAATAGTTATCATATAATGGTTAATTTATATATATATATATATATTCATCATGTGTATCAAAAATATAAATCCTTTCCATAAAAATTAATAAATTAAATTTAAATAACTTTAAAATAAAAAAGAAAAAAAATTTATTCTTGGCACATCGGCCGACCTGCATATTCCAAGACCAGTTTTCTTAAGCAAGTGAGTTTTTTTACAAATCTATTTAAGCCTATTTAAAATAAGGATACTTTTGTTCTAGTTCATACCACTCTATAAATATGGGTTTATGATTATGGACCGTTGGGCACTGCTCGTTAAACAACCCCACCCACAAGGGCCCATACAAGAAAAATTTAAATAGATACAACATACCACAACAATCTATAATATACCCAAATGGATGGCTTGATGAAATCCTCTATCACAATGATCATCACCAAAAACTTTTAATGCTCCTATTAAATCATGATAAAGAATCTTCAACACCAAAGGTAGTGGAGGTTATGAATGAATCCTTACTATTTAACCAATCCATGAAGAAGCAATAAGATAACATTGAAAAGGTCATGGAAATGTTGGCGATGATAACCAACACCTTTAAAATATTTATGGAGCGAGGAACATAATAATAAAAATAAGATGCATTACTCAAATTGGTCTTTTATAATGTAAACATAAAATAGGTGGAATAATAATTATGAAATCCTTCACTCCAAATTACTTTAGATCTTATTTTTGAGACCCTTCAAGAAGAGAAACTACATATAGATTAAAATCTAATATGGGATAACATAAATTTATATCCAATTATTTTTTATATTTATCAAATAAAAAAGATATCAAATCTCTTCAATTAAAATTTTAAAATTCAGCTCAATTGATAGAATAATTGGATAATGAATCTACAATGGATGACATGATATTTTAAGAGAAGATAAATGATCTAGTTTTATATTCCATTGATCATTTACCAATGAAAATTAAATAATAACAAGTGGGAAAATTCTAACCAATATAAGATAGTAGAGCATTATTTATAATCCAATTCATTTGATTTTTCATTATTAGAAATTCTTACTAACCCAATTTATGATTTTGTAGTATAATCTTCCAATATATTACATTTAAATAAAAGTAAAGAAGAATTAGAAAATAAGAAACCATCAGAGACAATATTGTACTAAAATTTAAAGAAGAATAAACCACTATGGATGGGGTGGAAAAATTTAAAGGATAACCCATGGCACTTGTGATGAAAAAACTAATTTCTCAAAAAAAAACACAAGGATGAAATATTAGAATATACAACATTTATTAGGTAAAATCCCTTTGTTCTCTTTAAAACTCCTTTCTAATTATCTATTGCTATCATTTTGTTGGAAAAGATATTTTAACTTTCTTTTAGGGAAATATATTCTTTTCATTCACTTATGATCATAATAAAAAGTAATATGTAGTGGTTACTATTAAGGAAACCAAACCCACATTCTGACCATGGTTGACCATTGGTTATAACAATATTTATGAATTATAAATCCATTTCTTATAGGGATGAAACCCTAGGTTTATTTTATTTTTTATATATTTCATTTTTGTTTTTTATTTGAACAATTTTCTTATATATTTTCCTTATTTAGGGTATTTTAGAGTATGGAGGTTCTTATCTTAGGTGTTTTTAATTATTTTGTTTTTTTTATTTTATTTTATTTTATTTTTATTTTATTTTTATTTTTATTTTTTTCATATTTTTTATCTTAGATGAATATCCATTTTTTTTTGAATTATTGAGTCATTTCTGTTGGGATTTCGTCATTGTAAGCATGAAAAGTTTTAAATGATTACTGATATATATTTTTATTTTTAATTGAAATTTATTTCGAATCATTTTCAATATTTTTGAATTTAAATTGAAGATTAAACCCATGAGTGGATATTCTATTTTTTATTTGATAGCATTTGGGGGGGTTTAAGCCAATATTGACATCTTCTTTCTCATACCCTCACATTACTGAGAGAAACTTGGATTTTTTATGAAAACTATAACTTATGATTATTCTTTTTTGAAGATTTGGTGTTCATTAACTATTTTTATAATTATTGAGTCATTTAATTGGTTATACCACATTTTTTCTTGAGACCCACCCTTTATATTGATCCAAGTTAATCCCTTAGTTCACTATGGATTTCTTTTTAGGTTGAAGCTATATTTCAAGCCAAATATTCCCTACTTACCTTTATTTTTAATATCATTTCATGATTATTTAAAGTTTTAGTGTAGAGGAGGGAAATTTCATGTGTTTACTTTGAGTGATATTTTATTTTAGGTTATTGTGAGTATGGGGTCATCATTTTGGTCATTGGGGAAAAAGGGCATGATTCACATTAAATGTATTTAATATTTTTATTCCATTATCATTGAAAAAAATTTTATTTGAAATATAAAGAAAAAAGTAATAAAAAACAAAAAAATATTGAAATGAAGAAAAGGGTTTTTTTATGGATCATGACTCACATCAAAAGAAAAGGGAGTATATAGTTTCATTCTTAAAAAGGGACTTAAGTGATGAATCATTTCATTGATTTACTTAATTGATCATTTTTGTAACCACATACCCACATACACTCTATGATGTGGTAGAGTATGTTGTTTATTTTTTCCACTTCATCAACCTAATCTTGTTCACATGTTAGAAGGAACTCTTCAAACCTGTCAGTCATATATTTAAATAATATCTAAATATAGATAAGTGATGAAATTACATAAAAAATTTTCATGGTTCCTTACAAAGGGTTACTACAAGGTTCATATAAATATGTTGTGTCAAATTACCATGGGATATCACTACTTACTATAGATGATTAAAAGGGTTTTTAAAGTTGCACTATCAATCCAAGGTAAACTCCCTCTTTCTTTATATCTACCCACTACTTTGAAAGAGAGTTACAAAAAATATACAACTCAATGTTTTCTCATAATAAAAATTCACAAAAGATAGCTACAAAACCATCAAGGGTGTTTCCATTATAATTCCATTGTTATTATAAACTCTATTTATTCAATGAAATTCATCAAAATAGAAGAATATAAAAAAACTATATATTTTAATTCCATCTCTTAAAATATGTTTTCATCGATTCCTTCATCTCCCCAATATCAAGGGGTTAAACTTCCAAAAAATGTTCTCTAAGAATATTCCACATGTAACCAATTAATTGGGAATATGAACCATTAATTAAACTTCCATTAATATTTTTAAATTAAATTCGAATAGCATGAAATATAAGATCGATGAAAATTCTAATAAATTTATAAAATTACATACATTACACATTTTTTGTCTTCATTTTGGTGTTATGAACATAAGAAAATCCTCAATTGCAGCGTGATGATATATTTTTAAGAGTGATATTAATCAATAAAAAGATCTATAAATTTGGGTAGAGTATCTTATTTAAACTCCTAAAATATCACACCTTGATCTTATCAATTTTCTTTAAAATTAAACTATATGAGATGCAAACTTCTTATTTTAGCGTGGTTTTATATTTCTCAATTCTCTAGGTGTTCAAGTCATTTAAGAAAAAATGTCCCTAAATATCACAACCACATTGAATGTGAAATGATCCAATAAATATTAATCTTATAAATCCTATCCTATTTATCATGGGTTCTTCATTATGACTCAATCTTACTCTTCAGGGTGTAATAAAAATCATTTCAGCATAATTGTTCTTCTTTCCACAGAACTAGCTGCATGCCTCTCAACGAGTCACTCTTATATTGACTTGATGTATTCTTACATATAATACATTGATGAAGAATTTATATCCTTGAAATTGAATTCACTCTCAAGTATCCTTGGTTTAATCTCATGTATCTTTAAAAAACCTAAGTTACTCTTATGCACTAGTTGATTAATATCACAGAGATTCCATTCATAGGGTGAGTAACAACATTGTTCCATGACCATACTCTTATAGGTAGATCTAATTGTGGAAAACCTAGGATATCTTCTAATTATTCTCCAAGATTCAATAAATATTTTTCAATGAAAAATATCAACCATAATAATTCCATTATTTCAAACACATTAGTTCTATAATTCTTTTATATTACCCAACACACAAAATCCAATGACAAACTTGGTTCTAACATCCCCCCTTTGGGTTTGTTGTCAATATGAAGTTCCTTAAGATAAATTTCACTTTATATTAACCAATAAATCCATTGAATAACCAATAGATCACTCTAAGTCGATATGATATATGCTCATTATAAAAAAAGAGATCAAGAGAGAATTTTATGTTTACTTTAAAACTCCACCTCTAAACAATTGTTGATAAACATAGAAATTTGTATCAAGAGACCCCTATCTATAACCATATCCACATAGAATATTTCTTACCATACTCTGTACCTATCCTAAATGTAAAATCCCCATTGAGAATAGAGTATTAGATCTCTATTTTTCTTATATACTTCGATTTCTATTTCTCCTCATTTGATAGAAAAATGTGGTTGAAACCTATAGTTAAACTAATTCTTCTCAAATTATGGAGTGTCTAATTTTTTGAGAATATTTCTACCACTTATCAATTCATACCAATATACACTAGATTTATGTTTTATTTTCCCACCATTTCTTTAGATAAATTATACTGGATATCAATGTAATTAATTCCATAATGTTTCATCAGATTATTTATTATCTCAATCTCTCTCTTGTTTTCAAACTAAAATATGATGGGAAAATCATGTTTTTATCAAGATATTCTAGTATTTTTCTCAACCACATCAATTGGGTAAACACATTAGTGGTTGAAATGTACTCTTCTTACATTATTCTTAGTGAAATAATTTATTGTTCCTTACTATAAAAACCAATTCACTTTCTCTTAATGAAAAAGGATCATCCACTAATAGATTTTTTTTATCCAAAATATCTCCATCCCAATCTATATATGATTATTCATATAATCTAAGATCATTTCATACATAGTAAAAAATACCATAATTTATTATACCTTTAATTCACCTCATGATTCATTTGACAATAGAAATTTGTTCTTCCTTTAGATAACTATGAAATCAAGTATCAAAGAATGTTATATAAATGATGTCCAGTTTTGTTACTATGAGATATAAAAAATGTATAATCATTCTATAATAAAGGATAAGATTAAAAACTCTCCCTTATTTATATTATCTATTCTTAGATCCATCAAAAATCTATGTTGAAACTAGTTTTCTATAATTCATATAAAACTTATTCAATAGTTCTCATAAATATTTTTTATTGGAAAACAAAAGTGTATCCATAATTTTGATTCACTTATATCTAAATAAAGTATGTGTGTTTTCCGATAATTGAAATTTAAAACACTGATCTCCTTAACTAGGAAATATCTTCATCTGGTTTTAGTTTAATAATTAAAAATATTATATAATTAATCTAAGAAAGAACTATAAACTTATTATCCTTAGTTGGATTCATATATAAGCTATAATATACACTACCTGTTTTAAATTATAACTTCTTCTAGAAGGAATCCAATCAAGTGTAACAAGATGTAAGTTGTTTTTTCACGCCACACAATTATTTTCTCAATATGAGAACCTTTGATTCATCATCACTAATAAAAAAACACACAAGTTTTTCTATACATACCTCCTCGTTGAGTACTCAATTTAGAAGTTATATCTCAAGTTCCGTTTGATAAATTTTAAATTTATTTAAATAACCAAAACATAAATTCTTTTCGATTTAATTATTTAAACTAGTGAAAAATTTCATCCACATAAATACCCTTGACTTGTGCATAAAATGTTTATAGTTGGGGTATTATCCAACTTTTAAGGAAACCCCATAAAACTACACAAAACATGGGTTCAAATTCAGGTTGAGAAGGTTTTTTATGGTACAGTAGAAGTTTGTAGCATTGTAGTAGTTTGGGTACTATAATAGGGTAATTTAGTACTGATATAATTCATCTGATTTTTTATTTTAGTCCTTGTTTCTAGGATTTCAAGTCATCGATATTTTAGGAAAGAAATGATGGACTAAGAAATTAATGCTGGAAGAGTACTTGATAGATGGAGAGAAGAAGATTAAAAGGTGTGAACTGATGATCATTTGGACCTGGAGGTTTATTCATGGAGTGTTTAGAAATCACTAGTTTAAGAATCCAAGTAGTGGAGGTAGCAATGACTAACCATAAATTTGATGTTGGGACTACACGCAGGAGTGAAAAATATATGAGACAATGAAGGGGTTGTTTCACTATATGGTCTTGGGCTTTGGGCCTATAGGTAATGTATTAGGCCTCTGTGATTCTAGACCTGTGGGATATGTATATCCTTATCCCACTAAGATTTTTTGTCATGTAAGGTTACCCTAATAATATAGTTAAAAATGTGATAATACAAAAAGAAAATAAAAATATGAGGCCTTTGGGCCATTTCATGCATTGTATATAGCCTTTTCAAACCAACCTTACTTTAGTTTGGACCAACTTTCCATTATCATCATATTTTTTATTTAATATACACTTAATTATAATGATACTATGATACTTCTCTTAATTAATTAGTATATTTGATTTTTATATATTCGATCTATCACTTTGTTCATGGATTTGAACTTTGATTCATCTTTTTCTATTTCTTCAAATAAGGATGGACCAACTTGAGATAATAATACTGTGTGCTCCATATTTATCATCCTATGAATTTTTATTAGAGACAAGTTGTTACCAATTATATTTAGTTTATTAACCTCTGATCAACTATTATTTCATTTAGTTGTTGACTTAATCTCCAAATTTAATTCTTCACCCATAAATTATCCTCAGAATCCTTTTTTCAAACTTGAATGTACAAACAACCCAAATTTGTTTCAATTTATTCTTCTAAATCAAAATATTCAGTTAGATATGGAATTTTATATTTATTTCTATCCCTTTATTCAATAAATTTAACATTATTTATTTATAAAATATTGTTCAATAAATTTCAAAATTATTTGTACGAATTACTATTGAATTAGTAGCCTAATAATATCACTTTTTTTTACTAAAAATTCATATTTTCCTTGATTTATCTCATTGTTCTAAATATATCACTTGATACTGAACACTTTAATTATTTTTGTGATGGATTCCTTCCATGCCACATTTTTTATGGTGTATTCTTATCTCCTGGGCTTAGTATATTCTGACTCGATGTGTATATAACCACTTAAAACATTTTCTTCCAATAGTTTTGAGAGATGTTACTCTTAATAAAGAGTGTCTTAGCCATGTTATTCACCATTTGGTTACTACTTTCAATAATACCATTTTTTTGTGTTTTCCTTACCTATGATACTTCATACTTGATGCTATATTTTTATAATTAACTTTCCACCTCATATGAGGTGTATTTCATACTATTATCTAACATTTTAATTTCAATTTTCCTCATAGTTTCATTTCAATATCTCTTTTTAAACTACTTTATACAGTCAATTTACTCACTTTTTCCAACATAAAAATGATATAAACCATTCCACTATAGGAATAAACATAAAATATGAAGTATTTTTCACTGTATATTATAAGAACATTCACAGGACTACACACATCTCTATGAATTAGGTCCAACATATTTTAAGACATCTTCTTATTCAACTGATTGGGATTTCTCATAATTTTCCCTTTCATACATGTATTATAATTCTTCTACTTATTATGTCTCAGATTTGAATTGTGAACCAGAAGATTAAGATTTGAAAAATTCTATATGTTTTTTAATGAATATTCATTATCCTTCAATTAAAAGACTATTTTCTTCTTTTTACATAAGGAAAAAAGTATTCACCATGTTTTCAAATTGGTATAAGTTGTAATTTATTCTCCAACCTTTCATTAATGGGTTTTTAACATTTCATTTGATCATAAATACCTTCTAATTGAACATAACTTTTATACTAGAGTCAAAAAGTTTACTAACTATCAATAGATTATACTAAATATAATCCATATAAAGAACTTATGAATTCTTCATCCCATCTTTATCCAACCTTTCCTTTCTATTTATTTTAATTTCTAAAGCTCCATCATTTCCAAAATAAACCATGATATCTATATTTTCCTTCATATTCTTAAATAGATTCATGTTTATAATAATGTGGGATAAATATACACTATTAAGAATCTATGTGTTTTTATTCTTCATTTCTTTGAGTACAATATCTACCGAGACTTCCTTACCAACATTTTTCCTTCCATAAAATACATGGTTGTGTTTTGACTTGAGATAATTTCCCTATTTTTTTTAAAATGGGTAGTGAAATCATATTATTATTTTTTCAATGGGTAAAAAATATTTTATAATGGTATCATGTTTGGTTTTTTATTAATTATTTGTTGATTTCCGTGGGAGTAATTTTGGCTTCTTTATTTCCTATAATTTACATCCTTGAGACCAAAGTCAAAACATTGATAATAATATCCATAAAAATTATTCCTTCAATAAGGTGTATGATAAGTTCTTATTCTCTATTGTTTACTCTCGGTAATTTATCCTCTTAAATATCTTTACAAATTCTCATAATAGGTCATTGTATGACCATGGAAGTGAAAAAAGTAACACTTCATCAATAGAAAATTCCTTTTCTATCTATATACATATTTCCATCCTTTGAGTAGATTCTAGGTTGTTGATAAACCCTCAAATATTGAGTAATATCTCAAACCTTCTACTTTTCATTGTTCTGATCTATTTTTTTCATGATTTTGGTGTCTCAACATTGAATCTAACTCCACTATTACCTATATAATTGGTTCACTAATAATAAAATACTTTCTCAAAACCCAAGGACCCTTATTTTACACTTTAAAATAATTCATAATTTTATAAATTTTTGAATTGTAACATATTATTTGGAAAAATTTATTTAATTTCATATTCAAGTTTCCTTCTAAGAGTAACCACCTCTACTTCAAGGGATTCAAAAAATTATTCTCTCTTTAATTAGATCATTTTTTTGTTCTTAAATTTTATACTTTGAAATACAAAAATTCTCTAAATGTTTCTTGAGAATCCATGTTCTTATGCCACTTTATTAATTTAATTCATTCTATATTCAAGTTTTTCGACGTATTATTATGATTCCATCAACAAAATAATGATATTTTTTTCTTACATTGAGTATCCAACTCCTCAAGTTCTCATTCAAGTTAAAATTTCAAGTAAACAATTCCTTCGAGTTGATCTTATATCTAAGTTATAGATTTCACTTTCTAAACCATTTCCATTATAACATCCTTATATCTAATATAAATTTTAACTCATCATCTTCAAATCATTTTTTACCATTTCTTATTCTTTAGTTACACATATCTCAAGATCTTTCATAGACTTTAAATCTATTTAATTTAAATAATGAATTGATGAACCTACTAAATTTACCATTATTTAATAGGAAATTGTTATATAGACCCATAATTTTCATCTATAGATATCAAATATTAATATATGAATATTCATTACATAATATAACTATCCACATTATAATCATATAGTTCTAGTGACTTTTTTAAACTTGGGCACATAAACAATATGTTCATACAAGATCTAAATCTTCTCCCACTAAGTTCTTTATAATTTTCAACCTTATTAGAAATATCACACTTAATAAATTTTTTCATAACCTAGGGAAAGGAAACACAAAAAAGGGTGATATCAGATTCTCATAAAGGGAAAACATGGGAGATATAAAAGATCACTTGAGTATAGAATGCACATAAGTGTATATGAATATGAGAATAACATTTGAAAAACATATTAAGCATATCATAGATCTTGATATTCAGTCTTGACATAAAACATGGTAGTTTATAGGACATTAATCATAAAGGAATCAAAGAATATAATCCATGTAAGTATATCATTTTCATAAGACATAGAATTATTTCATACACATAAGCATAGAAAACCTTATATCAAGGCCACCCACCAAGAAATTCATAACATGTTAGGATTATAATAACCCTACATGTAACTACTTAAGGAATGGGATAACCTCCCATGTACCCTCTTTTTTTGCTTGGGATAACCTCCCTTGTACAAACTTCGGTCTTGGGATAACCTTCAATGTACCCTCTTTTGGCCTTGGGATAAGGTCCCATATACCCTTTGAGCTTATAGAACATTAATAATTACCAAAATAAATTGGAGGGAGATATATGTACCAACCATCGCATAATTAAAATGATACATGTATGTTTTAAAATATCATAAAATATTTATCATATCAGAACACATTAAAAGAAATGTGTTTTATATATATTTCATCATAGAATAACCCATAGAAAATGATTGGGTTTCATAAAAATTCCATCATAATAAAAAAACCATAAAAATAAAGAATAAGGATGGTATAATTGGATCAAAACCATATTGAATCTTAATAAATATAAAAAGATGTTATCTAAGATAGAAAATTATTTTGGTATATCACTTGGAACATTTCTTATGGAAAATAACCTTTCCATTTTGAAATCACTTCTTTAAAATATAAAAATTTCCAAAATATTATGGGTTTTTTTTTATTTTTCAATAAAAATTTAGAATTTTAATGTAATAATTAAATAATTAAGTGATAATGATGGTAATAAATTCTATTAATGTCATATAAGTTAAAATAAAAACTCCTTTAAATGTAATATACCTTGTTCATAAAATGAAAAGAATATTTATTTTGGATAATTATGTTAAAAATAAAAAATGGGTAAAAAGAATTTAAAAAATCATAGGATAATAGAAAAAACCTTATTTAAATTAATTTTAGAATACATCATTATGAAATGAAAAGGTTTTTTGACCGAAGAGAGAAATAAAATATATTTTCATTAAAAATATATTTCTAGGATCTTGAGTACTTATAGTGAGTAAAATGAAATAAAAACTTGTATTTTAACAAAATAACCATAATATAAGAAATTTAATAAGTTTATTGAGAGGTATATCATAATATTTCATCATTGGAAACATAATTATAAACAATTCAGATAAAAAATGAGATTGTTACATAAAACCCTTCCCACTTTTGTAACATTTGAATATTTAGTTCCATGAAATAAATAACATTATATGGATATGTAAATCCCCATAAATTTAAAAATAACCATCATGAAATAAATTCATTTTTAGTATATACTCTACAAAAAAGAAACAAGTGGTGAATATGTCACATGTCCCATAGAAATAAATGTGAGACAAAAATCCCTTACCTTAGGTCTAACTTCCTTAATACACATTAGAGAATCTTATATTATACATATATATTTATAATTAATATATTAAAGAAACATAATAATATATATCATACCATATATGATTTAATTATAACATGTTATCACCCTCTTGTTAACACTTCTTTATTAAAATCATTGTTTCAGGTGATACATGCTTCGTTTTTCATGTATATTATAGTTTGGTTGTTTTCATCCTTGTAATTTGATCATGGTTCAATCATATAAATAATGGTAATAATGATAAAAATATAATTTATATTAATTATATATGTGTTTGAAATAATTCATAAAATATAGATATATAAAAATGACTTACACCTTTCATGAAGATGGTAGGTCATACAAACGCATGAATACTGTTTCCATTTTTCAAAAAATGGAATAAAAGAAAGGAAAATAATAAATAATATTTATATAATAATTATTATATCATATATATTATATATATTCACTAAATCCATTATTATTACCGTCCAATTAATAATAAATGAAAAACTAATCCCATCGCTTCGTGGAGGTGGTAGTCCACACATATGCATGATCGACGTTATCATTATCCAGTAGTTTGCATGATAAGAAGGAAGATATGAATTTATTATTAAAGAATATTAATTATGGAATAATTATAATATATAAGCATTAAAACCATTATAATAACCATCCATAAAATATAGTGACTAGAAATGAATTGTATCGCTATGTGGAGATAGTAATCCATTCATACACATGAGCGGTATTTTTTACTTTCCATTTGATGAAAATATAGTAAATAGAGGTGGTTTCATAATCATAATAAAATTTTAGTATATTTAGGATAATTAATGTTTTATTTTATTAAGAATATAACAGATTTATGGGAGGTAAAATAATAATTAATAATAAAGTGATCAGTTAAGGTAATGACCTCTTCTTTGAAATAACTCCTTTAGATATCCTCTTAATATATTTAGGGTTGGTATTTTGGGAAGAAAAAAACCTATATAATTTTTATAAGGCAGGTTATAAGTGATTTTTTTTGATTTTGGTGGATATATAAGGCTAAAAATGGTGTAATAAAGAGAAAGGATGAATGCCCTATTATAATTGAGGGGAGGAGCACTCTTCTCAATTTCTTAAAATATTAAATTATTATAAATTAATTTTGATGTCAAAATGGATAAAAATAGATAATATTATAATATAAATCTAGGATAAGTTTAAAAACTCATATAAAATAAAATTTGGATAAGTTTGGATCACATTTTTACCCTTAAATTTTTGTTTTAACCCTTCATTAACCCTTTTGACAATTATCGTAAAATTAAAGTTTTCTTCCATTTAAGGGTTAATAACATTACTATAAAATGAAATAAAACCCATAAATGGACCATGGATAATGTTTACAACCATATCGAATTCATTTGGATAAATATAATATTTTTATGAATTTTATATCATTTAATAAAATATTATTTATTATAAAATATCATTAATGTCATTTTTAACACTATTTATTTAATTAGACTTTAAATACATTAAGACAAAGGGTGAATTGTTATATAATGAATAATAACCTCCATATTATGTTATATGTATCTATAAAATTCATGTGAAACATTAAATAATTCAAATTATATCACTTTTAATATTTATAAAAACATTTATTTTAATTATTTATTAATTGAATAAACAATGTATTAGTGTTGCATAAGAATTTAAGGTCATTATATAATTTGTAAAAATTATAAATAAGATTATATCATGAAATTAAATTCATTAATATGAAATATATTCTTATATTACTTCATAACATGATTTTTTATCAATGTGTATAGATAAGATATATTTAAAACTAATAGAGTGATATTTTGTAACTTTCATTGATTTAAATATCATATAAGTAATTTTCATGGAAAAGTGTCCATTAAAAAATAAAATTAGAGACTAATGTGATAAGGTTATAATTATCTTCATAAAATAATAATTAGGATGAAAAATTATGGCCTTATCACTTAGTTTTAATCTAGATTGACCCGATTTACCCTTTAATGGGGTGATAAATTTAGCCACAGTTACTATTTATACAGACAAAAAATAAAAGGGTTCTATTTTCCTAATTTGAAAATTTTTATTTTCAATATTTAATTTATTTTATCAAATTAAATACCTATAATTCTCAAAAATTATTTTTAAAATAAGTATGCAAAATGCGACAAAAACCACTTTTTAGAAAAATATAGTTTTTAATCATAAAAACAAATTAATTCTTATCCCATGCTATGAAAAATATTATATGAATGTTAAAAATTTTTATTGAGTATATAATATATAAATTTAATTAAAAAATTTCACCAATAGTGATTAATTTATTTTATAAGGATAAAAACACATTGCGTGAATAAAAAAATGTTTTTCAGGAAAATGCCTTTTTACCTATAAAAATGTTTTTATACTAAATTAAAATATAAAATTTATTCTAATGGAATTAATTATACTATTTAAAATATAATAAAATTAATTTTAATTCTAAACCATTTTAATATAACATGGAACTTTTTACATACAATTTTCAATAAAATCAGCTTTTTTACTATTCACTAGAAAATTAAACTTTTTAGAAAATTTTTAAAAATTAATCCTAGGATAATTTTAACATAATGATTTAAAAAATTATGTTAATTTTATTAAATAAAATTTGTAAATGTTACTTAAATTAATCCTAATATTTTCTCACAAAAAATAATAAAAATATTTTTGAAGAATAAAAAGACTTTATTAAAAATTGAATGCTTATTTACTGAGAATTTATCAATACATTTATATTAATTAGGACATATATATATTTAATAAATTATTTAATACTATTCATACTCTCTAATTTAATGTGTAGGTTATAACTATTAGATATAAAAATATTTTAATAGTATATCTCAGTTCATTTAAACACCATGTTGCATATAACACATGATATTGAAGAAATTAAATTATTTATAGAGAAATATTTTTTAAAATATATTTGAATTACATTCTCCCCCACTTAATAAATTTCATCCTCACAATTTTAACTTGTTATCATTAATCAATGGTCTGATATTTGAAAAGTCCTTTATTGAAAACCAATATCATAAAAAGGATTAATAAAACCTTCCATTAAAAGCGGGAAAGGGAAGTATAAAGGTTAACACAAAACTAGGTTTCCAAATAGAAGAACATCAGTGGGAAGTGAAAGTATTGAAATGAAATAGAAAACTAATTTCTAATGACTAATAGAGAGTGATAAAGAACATTTTCAGGATAAAGTTAACATCCAAAAAACCATGAATCAATGTGTGCTTAAAATGCCATCAATTCATCAAAATTTAATGTTATAGGATAATGTTTTTTCTTAAGATAATTTTACTATATTTTAGGCATTAATTTACTATCTAGACTAAAAAAATAAAGAAATATACTTACTTGAAAAGTATAATTTCCTCCTCTAACCAATTCTCACAATAGTCTAGCTATTTCTCCAAACGATGAGTATTCATGATGATTATTATGATGAGTATTCATGATTATTATTTTACACCTGAAGCACTAAAATAAAATTCTAATATATTGGAAAAGTATATCAATATATCCCTCATATCATTTGGAATTAACCAAAACAAAAAAAAATTAGAACAATATAATTCTCTAAATGAATGAACTAACATATGAAGAAACACGATATTAATCTCCAAAACCTAATAACATTAGTAACATCAACATTGAATAATGTTTTAATCTCAAAGGATATATCATACTCTTTGTAACATCTTGAACCAATTCACCTGATCCGAGACAGATTCCACATGACCTTAAGAGAAACTCCCTGTACACAATAGGTTACTGACTAGCAGCAAGAGTCTCAAGTGGAACCATGGGGAGACTATATCCTTAATATCATGTCCTAGGACTAATAATTTATAACATAAATATATAAATAAAAATAAATAATTAGAGTAATACATTCAGAAACTGAAATATAGAATACATGATACAATAACCAGACTAAACATGGATTCAGGGTTTGGGGTTATCGAGTAAAATAAAAACACCAGCTGATGTCCCGCTTGAACTCCATCCAACACCGTCGGTATCATCCCACTACTACTACTCAAACATCCACCACATGGCCATTTCCCTTTACTGGATCTCAAAGCATTATATCTATAAGCACACTGAAATTACTGAGTAGGGTATTTGTACAAGACTCAGTAGGAGACCACAAAATTCCCTTAACATCAATTCATAAAATAAACAAGTTCATGTGATGAAAAATAACAAGGTAAATATATAAAAAAATATATAACATAATTAAAAATAACATGTTGGTTCCTTAGGGACTGGATCTACCTGCTTTGGCACCATGCAGGGAGAAGCATACCTGCTTCAGAAAAATTTTAGATAAAATATCAGTAACCATCCTAACTTATCCACATTGAGTGGATATCCCCATTCATGTGACACATTCCACCAACATGGATAGTCCAAGTACATTCCGAACCAATTCTATACCATCCATATAAAGTGTATTTCCCAAACATGTGTCATATATCACGTGCCAATAAAAGTCTAGAACATCCCTACTATATGGATATACCTAAGAATGTGACATATCCCATTGACTAGAATAGTCCAAGTACATGATGATGCAAGTTTCGTACATCCATCTTAGAGGATAGTCTCGAACATGAATCAAATATAACATTTCTTCAATCATGTTTCATATCTCACTTGCTATCCAATTTTTACCAATACATGTGTCACATCTCACATACTAACTAAATAGGTAAAACCTATATGCTCAACTACAGAAGATATAATAACAATATATAAAATACAAATACACTTAGAAGAACAACATCTCATCAATACAAGAAATAAGCAAAATAATCATAATCCATATGCAAGTAACACAATAACATGTAAAGGTTTACACACACTTGAAAACCACATGTGATCAAGAATCACATATTGGTTTCATAGGCCACACACACACATACCAAACAATCATTCAAATTACCCATAATAAAACATGAAACTAAGTTAAGACTTTTCTACAAATTTGTTTCACACTGGGCTACATACACACCCTAATAATCATGACAACAACCTATATAAAGCATGTACTAATGTTAATTAATTCCAACCTTAGGTGTAATGTTGACTGACAATGAGGTTTGACTTCTAAGTTTAACTCCACCATAGAAAACTTGTTTCTTTCATGAAAAAAATAATTTTAAAATTATTCTCATTGAGATGAACCAAATGGAATCTATAAACCATCAATAAGATTAATATTATGGGAGATATTGATGATTAAAGATTTATAAAAATAATAAAAATAAAATAAAAATAATAATAGGAGAGAGGGTGGAAGAGAGAGGGGATAGAGGTTAGGGAAAAAAGAAAAACATGAATGGGTTTCTATGGACCATTTGATCTCCTCCCATATCCACACACACACACACACACATATATATATATATATATTAATTACTAATTTAATAAGTTTTTAATTCATTATTGAATTTTTTATCTGTACAAGAATTAGGAAAAGGACCCAATAGATTAAAACTCCTCTTTTCTTTATGGAACTCCCCTATGTCTTTATATTACTACAAATATTCATTTAATTATTTGTTCATCTTAAATCCATGAATTATTAACTAAATATATATAGAGAATCATATTTATATATACACATCATATATATGTCTATATTTAACTTGTATATACATTTAACCCATATATATATACATGTTATACACACACACACACATGCACATACACACAACGTTATATATATATATACACCAGCACATGTATATATATATACACACTTAATTTTTTTTCCAAATTAATAATAATAATAACAAAAAAAAACATCATATAATTATTATTGTTAAATATATCACATTAATTCTACCATAAAAATTTTAAAAACAAAAACCATTAAATATTTAATAAATTAATAGTAACTATACAATTGAATTTAATTGGCACAATTAATAATATCATATTAATTTATTTGGATGCTAATTATTTTCACCACAACACCATTATTTACCATGAAAATATACTTTCCTTTTTTTCCTTGACACAAATAATAAATATAATAATAATTAAATTATTATTATATACAGATACCAAATAACACTACTGGAATTGTGGTTTTTACCAACGGTTCTTTACCAACGGTTTTCTTAAACCATTGGTAAATAAGGTTCAGGGAACCCTTTCCCAACGGTTCTAATGAACCGTTGGGAAAGGGTACCCCTTTTCCAACAGTTTCATAAAACCGTTGGTAAAGGGGTGTTTAAGTTACCCTTTTCCAATGGTTCAATAGAACCGTTGGGTAAGGGTAACCTGAACAACCCTTTTCCAATGGTTTTTAAAAACCATTGGTAAAGGTTTTCCCCAAATATAGTCGGGCCGCTGCTCTCCCCCATTCACGACATAACCCTAAAATCAATCTGACGCTCTACTCCTCTCATAAACTCCCCCATCCGAACAGGTGAAAAAATTTCTAAATCATCTCAAATCAGGTATTTTATAATTTATACACATATGCTACCTTGTTTTTATTGTTATTGATCTAATATTTTAGTTTTAAGTTTGGATTTTGATGTGATTTCACCGTGAAAAATAGTGAAATGAACGAATATTTTGTTAATTAATTAGTTTTCCATGGAATATCATTTATGTTATAATTTCCATGCTAAATAAAGGGGTAATGTAATAAAATACCTTGAATAAATTGTGGAAGTTAGGGTATGTTGCTTTTATGAGAGGTTTTTTGTTGTGTTTCATTGTATGTTGTAGGCTGTTTTATGGTGATTGAGGTGACCAGTTGGGATTTGTGATATGTGGGGTTGTAATGTGATGGTTAGTGGGCATGGATGTGACATGTGAAGTTGTGTGATGGTGATGATGTGTGGTGGTGTTGTGCTGTGTGGAGGTGTTGTGTGATGAGGTTGTGGTGTATGATGTGGTGAGGTGGTTTTGGTTGTGTGGTGGTTTGTGATGTGTAATATTTTTGTTGTGATATGTGGTTGTTTTGGTGAGATGGTTGGCCGATGTAACATGGCGATGATGGTTATTGTGAGATGGCGAGTTGTTGTGTGGTGGTTTTATTAGTTTCATGGTTATCTATGGAATAAATTATGCTGTTAAAACAAAAAACCAAGATAGTAAATAAATGAGATAGAATAGAAATGGATGTGTGGTAAATGGATTTAATTAATTTAACATTAAATGAATGGACAATGTAAGTGTGAATGAAGTGGCTTATAAATGAAAGTGGGAAATGCTATGCATCTTGTGTGGTGGTAGTGTGGTGTGTAGCATATAGTGGTGAAAGTGGTTGTGATGGTTTATGTGTTGTATAGTAGTAGTGAAGTGTGTGATTATGTAGTTAATGTGAACCCATATGTTGGGTATTTTGTGCTATCTATATATCATGTATTTTATGTTATTTTTACACATTCCCAAACAGAGTTGGATAAACTTACCAACGATCAGAGGTTTTGAGTTATGGGTATTTTTTCTAATATCTAGGATGGTGGTTATATGGCTGGATAGCTACCATTTCTTCCCTACTCTTCCTTCATAAGTTATTGACCATGTGTTTTTAGGCAAGATGCGATGTGATTGTCCATGTGTTTCAGGTGAGATGTATTATGATTTCCCTAGTGTTTTTTGGTGAGGTGCGATGTGATAAGGCTATAATAAGATGTGGCATGTGGTTGGGGTCATGTAGGGTAGGATGATGGCACAAGTTTGATGTTATTCATGTTCATGATACCCTACTAATATGGTTATGGGATGAGGCATGCTGTGATGTGATAACATATTATGTTCTTGTTGGTTTTACATTTTTTAATAACACATTAGTATGTTTTTTTCACATGTGTAGTTGATACCTTGATTATTTTCTTCCTTTATCGTTTACTTAAATGTATTTTCTATTAAAGTTCAATCCTATTGAATTGTTTATGACAAAATGACTTATATAAATTCTTTTTACAGAATGGATATAAGTTGGATGTATGAAACCGATCAGATCTCAGGCTATTTTCAAAACAATTTGGAGAGCTTTATAGATTTTTCATTTCACGATGCTTCAGATAGTGGACACATACACTGCCCATGTTCCAATTGTGTTGGTAGACCTTGGTTGAGCCGTGAAGAAGTCAGCTACCACATAACCAAAAATGGTTTTCAAGAAAAATACTTTGTGTCGTATCAAAATGGGGAGAAAATGAAATCTCAAATTGGTGATGATCAAAATGAAAGGACTGGAATGGAGAATTTGTTAGATGATCGGTTTCCATTTATTCGTCATTATGAAAAAGAAAGGATTTCAACTCAAGAAGACTTCTATATGAGGACAACTGATGCATCTAGTGAAAATGATGATATTGATAGGGAAAAAAAATTGAATGATGCTGCCACGACTCCATTATATCAACAATGCGATAAAATGAAAAAGCTGGAATTTTTACTCCGATTGTTTCATGGGAAAACTATTTATGGGATTTCTAATACAACAATCGATTACATTCTTACCCTCTTGAAGGATTTACATCCATATGATGTAGATATTCCCTCAAACCACTATATGGAATGGAAGTTAGTTGAGTAACTTGGATTTTCAAGAAACAAAATTCATGCTTGCCTGAAAGATTGCAGTTTATTCTGGGAGGAAAACACTGAATAAAATGATTGTATAAAATGTGGAACATCCCGATAGAAGTCAAAATCTAATGGAACACCACCCCGTATTCCATAGAAAGTAATGTGGCACTTTCCATTAATCCCCAGACTCTAGAATCTTTTTGTGTCTGATGACATATCAATAAAAATGAGATGGCATGATACTAAGAGAAAGAAGACTAATGATGAGTTGGTTCATCATGTAGATGGATTTGCATGGCAGAGATTTGATGCCTAACATCCTGATTTTGCATCTGACATGCATAATGTGAGGCTGGGTCTTTCAGGAAACAATTTTAATCTGTTTGGGCAGATGCTTACTTCGCACAACACATGGCTATTTTTAATACACATTTACAATCTTCCCCCATGGTTGTGTATGAAAAAACCTTTAAATTTCATGAGTATACTCATATCTGGTCCTTCTGATCCCGACATTGATATTGATGTATGCATGCAAACTTTAATAAAATAGTTGAAACTTATTTGGGATGTGGGTGTGTGCATAGACGATGCATGTTCGAAAGACATATTTTAGATGTGTGCTATGCTTATGTGGACAATCAATGATTTTTTGTCTTATGCAATGATGTCTGGATGGAGCACGAAGGGAAAACTATTATGTCCAGTTTGTATGAAGAATACATGATTCCGAAGACTGAAACATCGCTGTAGTTTCAATTTTATGGGACATCGACGATTCTTGCCAAAGGTTCATCCATATAGATTGAATCGTCGAAGATTTGATAATACCATAGAGACCAATGATCCACCTCAGTGTATGTCTAGAACTGATGTGCTTAATGAATTGAAAGATTTCAGTTTTTCATTCGGGAAGGGTCAAATGAAATCTGGAAAGAGAAAGAATGTTTCCACTGAAACCTATTACAATTGGAGGAATAGGAGTATCTTATTTTATTTGCCTTATTGGTCAACCAATTTATTACGTAATTTCTTAGACATAATGCATATTGAAAATAATATATGCGAAATGTTGCTTTCGGTTCTTCTAAATGTCAAGGGGAAGACAAAAGATGATTTAAGATCTTGGCGTGACTTGGTGGATTGGGGAATCAGACCAGAATTGAATCCTGTGCGTATCAGTGAAAATAAATGGCAACTTCCATGTGATTCTTATGTGATGACACCTATGAAAAAAAAAACAATTTCTGGAAGTATCAGATACTATTAGAGTTCCTGATGTCTATTCAAGCAACATATCTAAACGGGTTAATAGAAGAAAGTTGAAGCTAAAATCTTGGAAGACTCATGATTATCACGTTCTACTGCATGAGTTACTTCCAATAGCAATCTGTCATCTTTTGTCCAATAATGTAAGGGTTGATATTATTCGGTTGTGCCATTTTTTTAGAGATCTTTGTGCTAAGAAGTTATCCAAGTATTTATTGCGAAAAATGTTGACAGATGCCCCATTAATTTTGTGTGAGTTGGAGAAAATATTTCCTCCATCATTTTTCACATGCATGCTGCATCTGACTGTCCATATTCCCACTGAAACACTTCTCAAAGGGCCTGTTTCTTTTCATTGGATGTATCCAACTGAAAGAAATATGTTCACATTAAAGTCTTATGTTCGAAAAAGAAATCATCCCGAAGGTTATATCGTGAACGGTTACCTGGCTCTAGAATGTATGGATTTCTGCTCGATGTATTTGTCTGATCTTACTAAAAGATTCAACAGAACAATGAGAAATGAAGAAGAACAGTATGAGAAAATTGAACCCAGTTTTCTATCACTTCCTCAAACCGGAGGAATTCCTGGATCATATACATTGAAGACATTAATCCATGAAGAGCGAGAGATGGAACATCGCACAATTTTGTTCAACTGTGATTTGTTTGATGACTATATCAGGAACCTAAATTGATTATGTATATCTTACATATATATCTATTAAACTATTCATATTTTTTATCTACAGGGAACATAAAACAATGATAAATAGGAAGCATCGTTCTTTATCTTTAAGAAGGAGAGAGACTTTGCATAGCAAATAGTTTTCTTCTTGGTTAAAATTGAAGGTAAAAATATTACTGTTTAAATTAATTATTTAAATATTTAATTAAGTTTAACAGTCATTTATATTGCAGGTATTGAGTTTGTCTGCTGACTCTGTCTCTGAGGAAATAAGAGATTCGGCTTTTGGTCCTAATACCGTGGTTCGTGACTATAAATCAATTGTTATCAATGGGTAAAAATTTATTGTCACTGAATGAGAAAAGAACATGAGAACACAACATGATGGTGTTATGGTTACTACCACACCATATTGTTATGCCAGTGCATCAGATAGTAGACTGCAATTTGAAAATGTGGGTTATTATGGAGTCATTGAGAAAATAATAATATTGGATTATTACTCTCATGGACGAGTCACAATGATGAAATGCCATTGGTTTGATTTAATGATGAGACATGGCACATTTATTGATGATTGTGGATTTCGAGTAATGGTTACTGCCCCATCATTTTCACATCCCATGATGATTCCCACTCCCCAGTCAGAATCCAGTCATACTGTTGTCCCATCTTCTTTTCCTTCTACTTCTGTCTCTCCGAGCTTTTATATTCCATCATCTTCAAATCCTGTTCCACCACAGGGTGTTCCATTAGTTTCTGTTGATCCGGCGACGCTCAACGATCATACTGGTGCAGGTATATTTATAAAACCCTAACAAATTTTTATAGCAATATTTATTTTCATTATAACATGTTTTGATAAAAATATTTGTTTTTATTTCATGACAGATACATCTACTGACAGGAGGTGGGGACGGGGGCATACACGCATGCGTTCGGTGTGGAACCACCTCACACAGGTTATGGTGGATTACAATGAAGACAACCAAATGGTTGAGAAATCAGGGCAGCAATGTCGGAGTTTTTTGGCGACACTTTCCAAATACTCCGGCATCATTCCCGTTAGCCCGCTTTCGTGGGGACATTTGCCTCATGAGGTCAAGGATAGAGCTTGGGCAGAGATATGGGTAAAAAAATTTGTTTTATTTAAGGCCATGAATTATTTTTGTATTTATATGAATTAATATTTTGATGTCAGCTTCGATTTAATTTTCCCGATGGTGAGGGTGCTTGAGCGGAACATATAAAGGATTTAGGCGAGCTTTGGATAGCCTACAAGCCTGAGATTTATATTGGCTGGTGTACTAGAGTTGGCACTGAGTTAGAGGTAGTACCAGTTGTGGATGATTATCCTATAAAGCAGTATCGTCAGATGATTACTCATTGGATGAGTACCCAGTTTAAGGTATGAATTACATTTGAGGTATTTAAATAATAACTTTCATGTTTTGGATTAATATTATCCTTTGAATTATTTAATTTTATTTAGGAATCATCTGGAAAAAATAAAAAAAAAACATTGATGCAAAACAATATCTCCACACACTAGGACGTACGACGATGCCAGATCCTGAGAGGAAGCAGGTATGAATTTTTTTTATAAGTTTTCTTTACGACTTAAATTTTCTTTTGTTTTCTCAATTATTTAATCATTTACTAAAGTTTTAATATAAATTTAGTTTTAAATTTCATTTTAGAGGCAAATACAGAATATTGAAGGACGTGTGCCTCGAGCAAAACTGTTTTGCTCGAGTAGACGGAAAAAGGATGGAAGTGCCGTCAATGAAGAGACTCAGCAGCAGATTTTAAGTTTTAATCTGTTGATTTTATATTTTAATATATATTTTGTAACTTAATAATATATTTATATCTATAACAGGTTTCTTTAGAGGCCCTTGATGCCCAAGAACCATACAATTTTGGGCCAACAGATCACTTACATCAGGTGTTGGGAGAGGAGCATCCTGGAAGAGTACGTTTCCGACCTAGGATAGCCCCGAAGAGGTATTGGCCCTCCTCAGGTACAAGCTGTAGTGCCACAGAGATGCAGCAAATTAGGGCACAAACAGAACAAGCTGAGAAAAGGGCCACAGTGACCGCAGAATAGTCTGTTAGGGAAGACAGTGCGTTTATGAAATTTATTTAAGTTCTACATCCAACACTTCCAGTAGAGGCCAGCCCAGCTTTTCATGAGTATATGTCGTCAATACGTTCTATATATGGTGCACCCGGTGGTAGTTCTAGTGGTGGTCAGGAGAATGTCCATCTTGACGATGATGATGGCGAAGAGTCTGATTCAGAAGAGGAGGTAGAGGAGGAGGGTGAGGCGGGTGGCGAGGGTGAGGAGGAGGGCGAGGGCGGGGAGGAGGGCGCTGAGGAGGGCGAGGATGATGATGGGGACGAGGATGAGGGTGGTGATGATGGTGATTATGGTGATGGTGATGTGGGATAAATTGATCCATTACATTTTTGACTAATATTACTGAGATTTGATATTTAATCTATTCTAGTTCTTGGTTTTATCTAGACTTGTAGTATAGTATTGGAGTTTAGTTATTTTTATATATTATCAATTTTTATGGATGTTGTTGTCTTTTAGTGGTTGTGTGTTTGGGAACCCCCCTCCTTCCTGGACCCTGGACAACCCCCCACCATCCTCCTTGGACCCCAGACACCCCCCCCCCTGGACAGCCCCCAGACAGCCCCCGAACAGCCCCCTAGACAGCCGCCCCACCCTCCTCCATGGACCTCGAACAACCCCCCCCAAACAGCCCCCAGACATCCCCCCCTGGACAGCACCCCCACCCTCCTTCTTGGACCCTGGACAACCCCACGAACACCCCCCGGACAGCCCCAGGACAGAACCCCGAACTACCCCCGAACTACCCCCGGACATCCCCCCCACCCTCCTCCCTGGACCTCGGACAGACCCCCGGATAGCCCTCCACACAGCCCCTTGGATATCCCCCCACCCTCCTCCTTGGACCCCGGACAACCCCCCGAACACCACCCCTGACAGCCCCCCGAACAGCCCCTCGGACAGCCCCCCACCCTCCTCCCTGGACCCCAGACACTCCCCCGGACAGCCCCCCAGACAGCCCCTCGGACAGCCCCCCCACCCTCCTCCTTGGACCCCGGACAACCCTCCGAACACCCCCCGGACACCACCCCCCCCCCCCCCCCCCCCCGCACAGCCCCACCACCCTCCTCCTTTGTCCCCAAATAGCCCCCCCGGACACCCACCAGACAGCCCCCCCGGATAGCCCCGCCGGACAGCCCCCCCACCCTCCTTGATTTCATTTACTACTAGAAAATCTATAATATATATTTTATTTATTTTCATCATGATAATCAATGTAAATCACATTTACACATCTAATAAATATCATAGATTCTTGGTATGTTATAAAAGAGATGTATTCATTGGGCATGACATTGTTAGCTCTGAAATGTTTTATAGTATGATAAACTAAAATCTAATCTATACTAAGAATGATATAAAAATATTTTATATGAATGTCCATAAGATTTTAAGTAAATACCATTCCACTAATAGACACATGAGGATTCTCATAAAATGGACAATATTTTAAGTACATAGGGAAAACTGACCAAACGCATTCAGTTTCCATTGAAACTTTAGGATAACGATCCATGGGTCATATGTGACGTGTATGAATAAAACCCACCTCAATATGAGATGCGGTGTGGTCAGAATCACTCTAAGTTTCTCTCTTTTGTTTAAAATGGACAACATTTCACGTACATATGGAAAACCGACCAAACGTATTATGATTGTGTTGATACTTTACCAAAATGATCCATGGGTCATATGTGACATGTACGAGTCAACCCCACCTCAATCTGAGGCACGGTGTGGCCGACACCATTCATAGTGTCTCTCTTTTGTTTAAAATGGACAAGATTTTAAGTGAAAAGATCAACTGGCATACGAAAAACCAACCAAACGCATTCGAAATTTGTTGATGATTTAGGAAAATGATCCATGGGTTATATGTGACGTGTACGAGTCAACCCTGCCTCAATCCGGGGCGCGGTGTGGCCGTCACCATTCACAGTGTCTCTCTTTTGTTTAAAATAGACAGGATTATAAGTGAAAAGAACAACTGACATATGAAAAACTGACCAAACACATTCAGATTCTGTTGATTCTTTAGGTCAACAATCCATGGGTCATATTTGACGTGTATGAGTCAACCCGGGATCAATTCGAGACACGGTTTGGCCGGGATCACTCTAAGTGTCTCCCTTTTGTATAAAATGGACAACATTTTAAGTACATATGGAAAACTGAACAAACGCATTCTATTTCCATTAAAACTTTAGGAGAACAATCCATGGGTCATATGTGATGTGTACGAATCAACCCCTCATCAATCTGAGATGCAGTGTGGCCTACACCACTCAAAGTGTCTATCTTTTGTTTCAAAAGGACGTCATTTTAAGTGAAAAACATCAACTGGCATACAGAAAACCGACCAAACGAATTCTGATTGTGTTGATACTTTAGCACAACGATCTATGGGTCATATGTGACGTGTATGAGTCAACGCTGCCTCAATAAAAGGCACGCTGTGGCCGACACCACTCTAACTGTGTCTCTTTTGTTTAAAATGGATATGATTATAAGTGAAAAGAACAAGTGGCATACAGAAAACTGACCAAACACATTCAGAATCTATTGATAATTTATCACAATTATTAATGGGTCATATGTGACCTGTACGAGCCAACCCGGGCTCAATCTGAGTCGCGGTGTGACTGGGATCAGTCTAAGTGTCTCTCTTTTGTTTAAAATGGACAAGATTTTAAGTACATACGAAAAACTGAACAAATGCATTTGGTTTCCATTGAAACTTTAGGAGAACAATCCATGGGTCATTTTTGATGTGTAAAAATCAACCCCGCTTCAATCTGAGACGCGGTGTGGCTGGCACCACTAAAGTGTCTGTCTTTTGTTTCAAAAGGACATCATTTTAAGTGAAAAACATCAACTAACATACGGAAAACCGAAAAAAACGCTTTTAGAATATGTTGATACTTTAGGATAACGATCAATGGGTCATTTTTTGACATGTACGAGTTAACATCACCTCAATCTGAGGCACAGTGTGGCCGGTATCACTCCTGGTGTATGTATTTTGTTTAAAATGGACATGATTATAAGTGAAAAGAACAACTGACATACATAAAACTGACCAAACGCATTAGGATTTTGTTGATGATTTAGGTCAACGATCCATGGGTCATATGTGACATGTAGGAGTCAACCCTGCCTTAATCTGAGGCATGGTGTGGCCGGAATCACTCTATGTGTCTCTCTTTTCTTTAAAATGGACAACATTTTAAGTACATTTGGAAAACTGACCAAACGGATTCTGATTGTGTTGATACTTTAGAAAAACGATCCATGGGTCATATGTGACATGTACGAGTCAAACCCGCCTAAATTCCGAGCACGGTGTGACCGACACCATTCACAATGTCTCTCTTTTGTTTAAAATGGATAGAATTATAAGTGAAAAGAACAATTGACATACGAAAAACTGACCAAACACATTCTGATTCTGTTTATGCTTTAGGTTAATTATCCATGGGACATATGTGATGTGTACGAGTCAACCCAGGTTTAATTAGAGGCATGGTGTGGCTGGGAGCACTCTAAGTGGCTCCCTTTTGTTTAAAATGGACAGGATTATAAGTGAAAAGAACAACTGACATATGAAAAATTGACCAAACACATTCTAATTATGTTGATGCTTTATGTCAACAATCCATGGGTCATATGTGACATGTACGAGTCAACCCGGGATCAATTCGAGGCACGGTGTGGCCGAGATCACTCTAAGTGGCTTCCTTTTGTTTAAAATGGACTACATTTTATGTACATATGGAAAACCGAACAAACACATTCGGTTTCCATTGAAACATTAGTAGAATGATCCATGGGTCATATGTGACATATACGAATCAACCCCGCCTAAATATGAGATGCGGTATAGCCTACACCAATCAAAGTGTCTGTATTTTGTTTCAAAAGGACGTCATTTTTAGTGAAAAACATCAGTTGGCATACGAAAAACCAACCAAACGCATTCTGATTGTGTCGATACTTTATCACAACGATCCAGGGGTCATATGTGACGTGTACGAGTCAACCTTACCTCAATCCGAGGTGCAGTGTGGCCGAAACCACTCTAACTGTGTATCTTTTGTTTAAAATGGACAGGATTATAAGTGAAAAGAATAAGTGGCATACGGAAAACTGACCAAACGCATTCAGAATCTATTGAGAATTTATCACAATGATTCATGGGTCCTATGTGACCTATACGAGCCAACCCGGGCTCAATCCGAGTTGCGGTGTGGTTGGGATCAGTCTAAGTGTCTCTCTTTTGTTTAAAATGGACAACATTTTAAGTACATGTAGAAAACCGACCAAACACATTCGGTTTCCATTTAAACTTTAGGAGAATGATCCATGGGTCATATGTGACGTGTAAGAATCAACCCCGCCTCAATCTGAGATGTGGTGTGCCTGGCACCACTCAAAGTGTCTGTCTTTTGTTTTTAAAGGACATCATTTTAAGTGAAAAACATCAACTGACATACGGAAAACCAAGAAAAAGCTTTAGGAATGTGTTGATACTTTAGGACAACGATCGATGGGTCATTTGTGACGTTTATGAGTTAACCTCGACTCAATCCAAGGCATGGTGTGAACGGTATCACTCCAGGTATATGTATTTTGTTTAAAATGGACTGGATTATAAGTGAAAAGAACAACTGACATACGAAAAACTGACAAAATGCATTTGAAATGTGTTGATGCTTTTGGACAATGATCCATGGGTCATATGTGATGTGTATGAGTTAACCCCGCCTTAATCTAAGGCACGGTGTGGCCGGAATAACTCTAAGTGTCTCTTTTTTTGTTTAAAATGGACAACATTTTAAGTACATACAGAAAACTGACCAAACGGATTTTGATTGTGTTGATACTTTATCACAATGATCCATGGGTCATATGTGACGTGTAAGAGTCAACCCCGCCTCAATACGAGACACGGTGTGGCCGACACCATTCATAGTGTCTCTCTTTTGTTTAAAATGGACATGATTACAAGTGAAAAGATCAACTGGCATACGAAAAACTGACCAAACGCATTCGAAATGTGTTGATGCTTTAGGACAATGATCCATGGGTCATATGTGACGTGTACGAGTCAACCCCACCTCAATACGAGGCACGGTGTGGCCGAAACCATTCACAGTGTCTCTCTTTTGTTTAAAATGGACAGGATTATAAGTGAAAAGAATAACAGACATACAAAAAACTAACCAAACACATTCGAATTCTATTGATGCTTTAGTTCAATGATACATGGGTCATATGTGACATGTACGAGTCTACTCAGGCTCAATTTGAGTCACGGTGTGGCTGGGATCACTCTAAGTGGCTCCCTTTTGTTTAAAATGGACAACATTTTAAGTACATACGGAAAACCGACCAAATGCATTCGGTTTCCATTGAAACTTTAGGAGAATGATCCATGGGTTATATATGACTTGTAAGAATCAACACCGCCTCAATATGAGATGCGTTGTGGCCGGAACCACTCAAAGTGTCTGTCTTTTGTTTCAAAAGGACGTCATTTTAAGTGAAAAACATCAACTGGCATACAAAAAACTGACCAAACACATTCAGATTGTGTTGATAATTTAGAAAAACAATCCATGGGTTATATGTGACGTGTACGAGTCAACCCCGCCTCAATCCGAGGCGTGGTGTGGCTGACACCACTCTAACTATGTCTCTTTTGTTTAAAATGGACAGGATTATTAGTGAAAAGAAGAACTGGCATACAGAAAACTGACCAAACGCATTCGGAATCTGTTAATAATTTATCACAACGATTAATGGGTCATATGTGACCTATACAAGCCAACCCGGGCTCAATCTGAGTCACAGTGTGCCGGGGATCAGTCTAAGTGTCTCTCTTTTGTTTAAAATGGACAACATTTTAAGTACAAACAGAAAACTGACCAAACACATTCAGTTTCCATTGAAACTTTAGGAGAACGATCCCTGGGTCATATGAGACATGTAAAAATCAACCCTGCCTCAATCTGAGATGCGGTGTGGCCGAAACCACTCAAAGTGTCTATCTTCTGTTTCAAAAGGACATCATTTTAAGTGAAAAACATCAACTGACATACAGAAAACTGAGCAAACGCTTTCGGAATATTTTTATACTTTAGGAAAATGATCGATGGGTCATTTTTGATGTGTACGAGTTAACCTCACCTCAATCTGAGGCACGGTGTTCCCGATATCACTTCAGGTGTATGTATTTTGTTTAAAATGGACATCATTTCAGGTAAAAATATATGGTATACAAAAAACTGATCAAATTATGAATTGAATTCCGGATTGCACATATAATTGTCCTCTAAATTTTAAATTCAATTCTAAATGAATTATGTATGTTTATAATTACGTTATGAATTCTAATTTAATTATGGATGTGTATAGTTCCAGGATGCTTTATATGTTAAATGTGTATGAATTTGTTCTCTATATGTATGTGTTAGTTGGTTATTGTAGGTAGAATAATTGTATATGTATGTGTTAGTTTATTGCAGGTACAATAATTAGATTGAAAATGGGAGGGAATGCATAAAATGAGGCCTGCTATCCAAATTTTAGAGCTACTGTGCAAATTGTAGGCTGCTGTTCAATTTGCACAGTATAGGCTATGCCAACAGTTTCAAACCCTTGGCATAGCATATCTGATCTTTTTTTACCAACGGTTCAATGAACCATTGGTAAAAAACCTTTCCCAACGGTTTAGAAACTATTGGGAAAGAGTAGAATCCATGGGATTTCCCAATGGTTCAAGCCAAACCGTTGGGAAAAACTATCCCAACAGTTTGGCACAACCGTTGGGGTAGGTTGGGCTTTCCCCAACCTATACCAACGGTTCACAATAAACCGTTGGGAAAATTTTTCCAAATGGCTTACTTAACTACGGTTTGCAGAACCGTTGGTATAACATATACCAATGATTCTGCAACCTTTACCAACGGTTTAGAACCGTTGGGAAAGACTGTATTTCCAGTAGTGTAAAATATTCATATACCAATTATCATTACCTTTATGTGAGATGTTACCAAACACTCGACATGAACAAAAATTATGTAGCACCTAGGGAAAAACCCTAATTACAGACCTAATGGTGGTCTCAAATTTTCTATTAGAAACACTATTTGGGAGATATTCCAATATTTTCAGAATAAAATATAATAAAAATATTAAATATTTTTCCTGACATGTGATGTTTCTAAATGATCAATGCACATGAATATTATATCACAACTAGGGTAAAACCCTCATATCAGACCTAATATTGGTCTCATATTTCTCATACAATTCACAATTTAGGAGTTATTTAATTTTTTGAGAAAAAATGTGCACTTGTATGAATAAAATATATTTAATATTTTTGTTCTAACAACATCGAGGCTCTACGGGCCATAGAATCCCATGCTGAATGAGCGTCTAACTTTTAAAATATTCCATAGAATATTCCAAAGTGTTAAAAATGGATTTTATTCTTTACTAAAGCTATTATAAACACATGTATTAAAATATTAAATGTTTATATGAAAATAAATTTAATTTATTTGAAAAATTGAGTTTTTCATATCATTTAAAAATGAGGATGTTGTAGTTATCCCCACCATAATTCTTCTCATCCTTGAGAATCACTTTAAATCATGAAACTACTACTCCCCACCATATAAGTTTCTGTATTAAAACTTTTTTAATTACTTTTGTTTAATTAAAACATTTTTTTAAATTCTACCATAGGTGTTTACAATCAGATAAATCTAATTTCATTCAAGATTATTGAAATTAACACACACAAAACTCACAACCTATTCAAGGATTATGTTCATTTAGTTACATCACACACACACAACATGCTAGTACCCACTAGGGTAGATTTTAAGACCGGGTTCATGCCCTAGAGATGAAGGTCATCAAAAATAGTATTAGAGAAAATACCCAATCAAAATTGTATAAGAACTAACTGGGTTTGAGGCTTAAGTTCCAAAATGAGGGAATTACACTTTAAATGGATAGAGGGTGTAACACCCCTAGAAAAGTGAGTCTTAAAAGACCAAATATTACTATCCATGTCAATATGGTGTGCCTTTCTTTTTAAGATCCTACACACATAGAACTTCATAGTTAACCATGCCTCACCTGGAGTAGTGATCAAGATGGGTGACCTTGTAGAAAGTTTCATAGGTTTTATGTGAGTGAGGATAAAGAAAAATGTAAAAAACATGTGTTAGATTGGGTGGCCAATCATTAGTCTAACGACCTATTTGGGAACTTGGGTGAGACCTAGGGAGGAAACTATGTGTCTGTGGGGTAGTTGGTGGCACCTAGTGAGTTTAGACCTGATGACCATATTAAGGAAGGGTGTCTATGCAGTTAGTGGGGCATAGTTGTTACACCATTCATGTTACATATTAAAAAAAATTAATTTCATTCTTTCCAATTAGTATTTCAAGTTAAATTACTTATTAATCCTAAGAGTTATATATACCTAAACCCAATGAAAAAAATCTGAAATATCATTAATAACCACGATAAATTACTATATAATCATGTAACATAGTGAAACTCACCAAAATATCATGAATCAAATTTAGATACTAACCTGAAAGGAAATCCTTAACTTGAACACAAAGATCTATAAAAAATATCACCTGGTTAATGAATCACTTTTCAAACATTAAGATTATATATATCCCCCAATCTAATAAAACTTACTTATATTAATATAAAATCATATACAAAACCCTAAGGGTATTTAAACCTTAATAGATTATGAAAATCCAATCACTTAAAACATTAAAATGAGGTATTTATGCCTTTGAAATTACTATCAAACTTAAACTTATAAATCCATGATGACATCCATGATATTTAAGCTAACCTCACATGAAAACATTAATACAATCCTTATTCCTTAAATAAGTTTACAAGTATTGAATAAATTCCATAAAAAAGAAATAAACTTCATCAAAGATGACCTAAATAAACTTTTTATCAATCAACAATCAATTTCGAGGTTACCAATACTATCAATTTTAGTAATCTTTTTATCACAACTAAGTATTAATAACACAAAATCGGTCATATATTAGTGTTTATCTTTCCCTTAATATCACCTTACTAATAAATCACTTTTATTGGTTATTAGTACCGTAAAAATATGTTTTTAAATCCATAAAGGAAAACTATTGTGAAATAATCCTTAGATGTTCCATGATTTTTATAACCAGAATATCATTATTATAACACATATACAACATAATTATTGAATCCAACTACATAAACACTTCAATCATCCCACTTCCTTATTAAACCATTAAATAGGATTCATCATCTTATCCCCCAATAATTATTTATTATAATATAAATTATGAATAATGTATTAAGATTCATCTACTTCAATTTAATCATGGTTATTAATTTTAACATAACCAATGTTATTAAAATAACCCATAAATTTTATACGTAATTTATATTCTCTTCATCATCATTGATAAAACCATTACTCATATAACCTTACTGATACTTTTCTCAATATTTTCCCCTAGGAAATAAATTTTCATAATGACCATAATTATAACATTTAAAACATTTAATCATGAAGGGTACCTTAGGGAGACCATTATTATCATTAATTTAATTAACTAAAATTTTCATTTTCCCTTGGAAATTAATTGCTTTATGTTATTATTTTCCACACTCAAAACATATTTATGTTCCTATGATACATTTACTTGAGTGATTCTTCCCATATTCTAGGATTGTTGGAAGGTGAATCTTCTTTCTTCCCTAGACATTATGATATTCCATCTTTCTATTATTAGGTGTGTGAGAAATCTCACCAAATTTGATATTGTTAATAATATAATGGGATAGATGATTAGAAATAATCAAAAAGTTTTAGATTCTATATCTTATTTTACTTGATTGTTAATGAGGATAATTAATGCATTATTCATCAAATTCATCATTAACATGATTCCTCTAGTTTATAGCCATCTACTTAAACCAAAATCATATTGTGAGAAGCAATAATAACAGTAGAAAACCACATAATCATGAAAAATTACTTATTGTATTTCTAAATCGCAACACATTCTATGAAAATTTGGGTTTAACCTAGTTCATTCATGATCGTTACTAAAACTTTAGGATTTTATCTTATACTTATATATATCCCTAAGGTTCCCATTAAAGTTTTCTCTTCCTAGTTTCTAAAGGTTAACTAAACCTTTCTCTGATATCAACTATAACAACCCATACATTTTATCAATAGATATCACATATTAATAGATGAATATTCATTACATAACATAATGATCCATAAAAGAATAATATATGTATAGTATGTTTGGAAACTTGAAAACATAAAAAATTAGTTCATAAAACTTCTAAATAATCACCCACTAAGTTCTTTATAACTAACAAAATTATTATAAATATCATACTTAGTACTATTCTTCATAACTCAAGTAACAAAAAAATAAAAAAGGGTGAGACTATATGCTCAGTAAGGGTAAAAAATAGCGATATAAAAGATCAATTGAGTATAAAATGAACATAAGGGTATGATAGAATAAGTATAAAATTTTAAAATCACATCCTACATATCGTAGAGCATAATCTTGAGTCATGGAATAAAACTTATCAGTTCATAAGAAATGAATCATAAAAGAAATGAAGAACATAATCTGTAGAAGAATAAAATTTTCATAAGACATGTAATTGTGACATACACATAATCATAGAAAACATTAAGTCAAGGATACTCACCAATACATTCATAACATGTTAGGCTTGGGATGACCACCCTTGTACCTAATTCAGACTTGGGATAAATTCCCATGTACCCTCTTTGGGCTTGGGATAACTTCCCACGTACATGATTCAATATTTTTATAACCTCCCATGTACCCTCTTTTGGGTTTCGGATAACATCCCATGTACCCTTTAAGCTCTTAGAACATTAACAATTTCCAAATTCATTAGAGGAAGACATAGGTCCCACCCACCCATAATGAAAATCATACCTATGTATGATACAAAATCAAAAAATATTCCATATATAAAAACCCATAAAAAGAATTGGGTTTCATAAAAATTTCATCATAGCATAACCCATGGAAAAGGAACGAGTTTCATAAAAATATTATCATCATAAATATAAACTATCCATAGAAATAATAAGGATGGTATATTTGGATAATAAACCCACTAAGGCTTAAGTAATATCAAAGGATGTATAATGAACCAAACTGGGTTACCCTAAAACCCGACACCCGACCTGATCCACTATATACCTGAAGGGAATTATCGATCCCCATGGGCTGGCGACTATAACCTAAGAATTAAAAAACTACTAGAGGGAAAAATTTCAACAAACCTGATGTAGAAAACATGGTACATATATATACAAATAATATAGAAATAGAGGAAGAGATATTATGAAAATATGTTCTATAATACTGAAAAAAGACAGTGGAAAAGATACAATTAAAGTAGTTAGAACAACCCAAAATAAAAGTACAATAGAAAAGGAAGACTAAAAAAACTGACTACTCCATGTGATAGCATAGGAAAACTCCCACCATCTCACCACTATCTACCCAAAATTAGCTGACAGAAACCTCACCACCTAGCTGAAACAACTTGACATTTCCTACATCAAAATACATAACAAGGTCTATGCACCATTGAAGGAGTTCACAAGGTGTGATCTAAAGAATCTCAGTAGGATCCCACCTAAGTGTTCTATAAAAAGTATCTATTTAATAATTTAAATATTTTTAGCTTTAAATAAAACAAGGCATAGTAATTAGTTAAAAAGTTTTTATATCAAAATCATGATAAAACATTTCCCATTTTCCATAGTTCTAAATAATCTAGGTAAAATAGTTTCAAATTATATCACAAATATAAGATTAGTTCCAAAAATGTATCACATATCATATCAAATACAGAAAAGTAAAAACGAAATCCCAGATAACTTCACAATAACGATCACTAGAGATCAGGACAACTAGAACAAATGTACCTAATCATATAAAATTACATGCATCAAGCCTATTGACATATGAATTGAATCTAGAGAGTATAGAAACACCCTAGAAATAAAACCTCCAAATATTTTTTCTAACAAGTCCCTAGAACAACAAGCCTAGGGTGTAGAGGAACACCCCATGATTGATCCCCACAATGTTATCAATAGATGAGGAATATTATTACACCTTCCACTTAAGTACCCAAGTATTCCCATGTGCTACATTTTCCAAAAAATTTCATCAAAACCATTATTTGAAAACCTGAATTGCCTGAAGGCATTATTTTTATTGATTTTTTGATAAACCCCCTTTCAAGGTGAAGACCAACTTTTTAAAATCCACATTTTAACACACACAAATCCATATATAATGCCAATTTATTTACAAAAAAATTTATAAAACCATAAAAATCATGGTTCATCCAATACAGGATAATGATAGAGTCACCTATATTGAAATCAATTCAAACATGCCTACGATGGGATCCCACAACATCAGAAGGAACAAAAAGACAACCACAGAGGACCTGAAATTGATTCCCTCATCATATAATCAATTTAATGATAAAAATGGTCAGAATAGAATATAAAATAACACATACCTCAAATAACCCACACACTAAAATACAACCAACACGAGGGTAATAATCTATGATAATATCACACCATAGATCTAGAAATGATCAACAATATAATCACTATAATATAAATTGATCCAAAAACATAGTGTAACAGTGTTGTTATGAACAATGGTAATTAAGAAGAAAAATAGTATCTTACTTGGAGAGACATAGTGAAACAACCATAAAGACCAAGCACCAAACGATGTGTTCTAGTATGATAAGAGATCCACAAAGTCTCTTTGGAGTGATCCTATGTTTTGAGGGAGAATCCTACATGTCTAATAAAAATAATCATATGTATAGTGTGGTAAAAACCATTGGTCCCAAAAAATTCACAATGTGAACCCATTCATGAAGTGAATTTTCTAATTTAGAAGATACAAAAAAAGGATATGCCTCAAATTAAAAATACTGATCCCAACCATCTCATGGCATGAACTAGTTAGAGGGAATGTTAGATTTTCACACTCTGAACCAGTTCACAACATCTGACCTATAACTAATTCATGTTGTGTAAACAATTCATGATGTGAATGTGTCTAATTGGAAGTGTAATGTCCAGGTTCTTTATAAAAACCAGTAAAAGGACCCCAGGTCAACCCAGAACCCAAAGGATATCCTCTTAATACTTTGAAATATTTAAACCCAGATTCCATTTATTCAAACAAATATACATCCCTAAACATGAGGTCATTTTCCCTGAAAATTATCTCTAACTTTGAAAGGTTCGAAACACACAAAAAAACAAGGAGAACCAAAATAGAGATAAGTTTTACCTAAAATAAATTGACACGATGTTATAAACTCCCCACCATAAGACTTTATATCACTGATATGTCATGTGGAAGAATGGTGCTTTGGAAATAGGTGAGGAAAATACTCCCTCACTGACATTTAACACATCCAATTATCATGAGAATATGATTTGTGTCACAAAAACACTCTAAACAATGGAATATACTTCACATTTAAGGATTTAACCTAAGATTCAACAATCTCCACTAGATTATCTACAATGTAAATGTCTTCTTGTAACTCAATCTCTTACAAATATGAACATGAGAGGGATTAGGATGGTAATTCCTAAGATGAGATATGTGGAAAAAATCATAAATACCTATCAAATGAGCAGGTAATTATAACTGATAAGAAATCTACCCAATACAACTAGGGACCTCAAATAGTCTAATATATCTCAAATCCAATATTACCTATTTTTAAGATGGTGATGAACCAACCAAGGAAAAACTTTAAAGAAAACCTGATCAACAATGGAAAACTCCAAAGGTTAACATTAATGATCATCATAATATTTATACCAGCTTTTATATGTAACCAAAAAATGAATTATATCATAAATAATCACCAACGTCTCTTTAATGAGACTCATTCCCATAATATAGGCCTTTCTCGCCTCTTCCAACAAAGAGGTGACCCACACGAGAAACCATAAAAAGCCTCAAAGGGAACCATTATGACTGATGAATGATGGATATTTTTATATTCATACTGAAACATTCTTGAATGTATATCTCAAAATCCATCCAAATCCAAGACATATGCATCGATAATATCTTTCTGGTTTGAATAGCATGCTTTGATTGACTATTCTTTTATGAATGATATGTTGTACTCAACTTGAACTAAGTCTCCATCACCTCCTGGGGAATCTTATAGAACTAGGAGGTAAACCTAGGATCCATATCCAATAAAATGTTTTAGGGAACCCCATGTAACCTCACAACCTCTTTCACATATAACTTACCTTGATTTTCAACTTTAGTGGTGTACCTGATCGGAATGCAATGGGATGATTTCATCAACCAATCAATAACCACCCAGATAAAATTCCACCCTTATGGATTCCATAGAAATACAAAAAAATAACTCATCCCATTTATAAATCTTAATTGGAATAGGATGGAGAAAACCCTAATGTTTCATATTCTTTGTCATTATCTGTTGGAAGGCATAACAACATGACACATAATTTGAAATGTTATGCTTCATACCTAGCCACCAAAATCACCATCTTGTGTAATAATACTTCTTAATAGTGTCTATATTAATAACCTATGATTAACTATGATAGTCAAAAAAACTGAGCTCCTCATCAATTCTGGTATGAAAAACAAATCCCCAAATTAGAGAATATCATTTGAAGGGAGAGACCAACTAGAAATGGTCTCCCCATCATAAATGGTTTAATTAATTCATATTAACTCCTCATCTTTCTAATGACCCCATAAAATATACTCAAGGAGATAAATTTATAATTAAAAACTAGTTATAACCATAGATTATATATCCTTCTGATTATGCAGAAGAAATTGAGAAAAAAGACTCATCAGATTCCACTCTTTCATTAACTCCAAGATATATTATGATGGTACTTTCCTATTTAGAGTGTTTGTGATGAAATTATCCATCCTCATAGAAAATAAAATGTCAAAATAAAATATATGAAGGTATTCCACCCACTGTCTCTATCTGAGATTCAATCCCTTATGATAAACTATATAGTTTATACTCTTGTGGTCATAAAAGACTGTGAATCTATCCCACAAAATATAGTGTCGCCAACATTTTATTATATACATAAATATGGAAAGATCTAAATATTCATTAGTGTAATTCTTATCATGTGGAAAAAGATGAAAAGATCCATAGGCTATAACATGATCACCCTAAATAATCTCACAACCCAGACCAACATCAAATGAATCACAATATACAATGCACCCCTTACTAGACTTAGGTAAGATCAGAATAGGAGATGATTTCAAAAGTAATTTTGGTTCATCAAAAGAAGACCGACATTTCATATACCATGTGAATTTAATCCCTTTAATTGTAAGAGAAGTCAAAGGTGATTCAAACTTTGAGAAATCTTTGAAGAACTGTCAATAGTATATAGAAAGATTAAGGAAAATATGAACATCAAAGACATTCCATGGACCCTCCCATGAAAATACATATTTTAGCTTCTTAGGATTAACTGATAATCCACACTCATAAATCACATGGCCTAATAACTTCACTTCTTGGATCCAAAAAACTAAATTTCAAAATATTTTCATATAAATGGTGACTCCTTAGGATTTTCAAAATAAAACTTAGATAGTTATCATGATCAAGAGCTGATCTCGAATAAACCTAAATATCATCCATGAACTCTACCAAAAAATTGTTGAGATAATGATGGAATATTCAGGTCATCAAATGTATAAAAACTGAAAGAGTTTTAGTGAGACCAAATGGCATCAAAGATATTCATAATGGAAATTCTTGTTTTTGAATGCTTTTTTTTGCAATATATGACTCTCAAACTGTGAGCGGATGATAACCTAAATAAAGATCAATATTTAAAAACCACTTTCCCCTTTTAATTAATCAAATAAATCATCCACACAGGGGAAATGATACTTATTCTTAACCATCACCCAATTGAACTTTCAATAGTCCACAAACAAACAAAGTGATCCATCTGCATTATTAGAAAAGAGCAATGGGATTTCCAATGAAATAGCAATAAGATGAAGAATTTTTTTCTATTAGATCATTTAACTAAATATTGAGAAATTATCTTTTCTGGTTCTATATGATAAGACGATATCGATATTGTCTGTATACCCAACACCAGATTAATCACAAACTCTACCTCACTTTTGGGGGGTAGAGGAGATAAGTCATATGGGAAGGAATCAAGAAAATACTTAATAACAAAGGGATTATAATTGATATATAAAACAACATTGGGATCAACTATAATAGTATATAAAAAACTTATGATCTCTATATGGAAAGGTCCTAAATTACCATACTTCAGACCCCACTCTCCCTAAAACAACAGAGATCTCTAATCCGTAGCCTAAAACACGACGTGCCAATGATAAAAATAAACCTCAACATGATGAGAAATAATAAAATACATCCCAATGGTAATGTAAAATAGATAATTAGCGAGAACATAGAAACCTCATACTTATTCTGAATCAGATATCGACAGCGTAAAAGGACACCGAAGCCCCTTCTCATTCCTCTTCCCATGAGATGTCACTAAATCCATTACAAATGACATGATCTCAATTGGACACTTCAAAACATAAAAAAATAGGTAGAAATAAATTAGTGGGAGTAAATAATATGAACTAAATAAGTTTCTATAGAAGATTCAATAAAGGTGGTACCTCTCACTATCATTGGACCTGTATCAACTTCCATCAGAAACTCATCCCTTACATGGAGGTGCTTCACTGCATAATCATCTGAGTGGATCCCTATAAAAATTGAAGCATATGAATATGCCAAAGTGAAATTTGGATCTTATGTTCCTTGTATATAATGAGTCATATAAACATCCTGTGATAATCTCTATAAATAGACATAGTGGCCACAATCATTGAAAATCTTTGTAGGCATTGAAAAAGAACACCTGGTGTGCTCGACCTTTCCACACTAATAGAAAGTTTGGGGCACACTACTAACTATAAATGATTTTGTAGAGGAGGACCACTACTAATAACCACCTCCACCACCTCTGTAATGATCATGGAACTTTTTCTTCATGCTATACATTCCACTGAATCTATCACGTGGTAGAAGACAAGTGGTAAAAGAGCCAACATTTCCTGGCATATCAATCTCTTCCATAATTTCCCTATCTACTATCTTCACATAGGTATAAAGATTCAACATGAATACCTAAAATCTATAATCTATTCTCAAAACCTATAGGTACTTCTAAGCCTTTCGTTAATCATTCTTCACTACCTTAGGAGAAAAATGGACAAGCTCTGTGAATCGATTAGTGCACGCTGGCACCGAAAGATCTCCCTGCTACAAAGTGGGGAACTAAAAATAATTTTCCATCATTAGAGACTCTATAAAAAACTTATAGAAGAAGAGGGTATTGAAAACCTTCGAGTCCCAGACCACATTTTTATATTCCTGTAGCATAAAATCCCACCATAACTTGTTCGGACCTTCAAGTATGAACATTTTTCACTTCACTTTGATATTGTCAAGTGTATTTAAAAAGTCAAAGATTTGATCAATCTTATCCATACAGTTCTCACTTCTTAGGTCCCATTCATTATAGTAAAGGATGGTGGTTTATTACATAATAACTCAAAAGATCAATCTATTTGTATCTTATATCTTGGATATAGATCAACAATTTCATTCTAGACCAGTGGTACATTTTTGAAAATGACATGAACTTCTCACATGATAGTATCTATAATATTCTGATCTAAAGGTAGGTTCCCTTGAGGAGCATCCACTGCACCTTCCTATGGAACTCATGAAAGATGTTTCAAAGGAATATCACTACAAAAATAAAAAAATCATCATAAAAATGGGTAATCTCAGTTAAAACCAAAACATCATAAAAAAACTAATATTAAGATCAAGAAATCAATATAGGATACACATATCCCAACATACCATTGTAACTTGAGTAAAGTAATGGAAAGTGATGGACATGAACTCACTGAAACCTACCTCTCAAGTCTCAATAAACCTATATACCATCTAACAACTTCCCAAAAATGAGCACATCCTCTCTTTGATATCATTTTATAATGAACTAACCTTGGTTATCCTCAAACTCAGTACCTAACCTATTCCTCCATATACCCAAAAATAATTTGTGATCCCTATGGGTTGGTGACTAGAACTTGGGTATCAAAAAAATCTAGAGGTAATGATTTTAACCAACCTGAAGGAGACAACATGGAATATATATATACAAATTAGAGAGAATTGGTAGAGGAAAAAGTAGGAAAATATATACCATAATAAAAAAAGAAAACATAAATGATACAACTCAAGAAGTTAAAACAAAAAAAGTACAAGTCTAACAACAAATGATGATTAGACAAAAAATAATACTCTATGTGATAACATGAAAAAAATACAACCATCACACCACCATCTACCTAAATTCAAATGAAAAAAACCTCACCTCCTCACTATAATGCCTTACATTTTCCTACATTGAAAGTCATAATATTCTCTACACACTGACTAAGGGGTGAATAGGGTGTGAGATAAACAGGATCATCATGATCCTACCTAGGTGTTCCTTAACATGTCTCTTTATAATAATACAAACATAATCAACTTTAATGAAGAAAATAAATGATAATTAGTCAAATAAAATTTATATCAAAAGCATGGAAAAACATTTACACTTTATCTACAGTTCTAAATAATCCATGTAAAACCGTTTCAAAGAATATCACATATTTCAATGATGTTTAAAGAATGTATAACATATCATATAAAATATAAAAAAGTAAAAACCAAATCATATGTAATATCAAGACAAGGATCACTATAGGCTAGGATAGTTGGAACACTCATACCCAAACATATACAATAATGCGCATCAAGTCTCCAGAAATATTCATCGAATATAGAGAGCATAAGAAAACCCTATAAAGTGAACCTCCCAAAATAATCTAGAAAGTACCTAGAAATATATCCCTAGGGAGTAGAAGAACACCCCATGAGTGAACCCCCTGGTGGAATCAACATATGAGGACGATTACTACACCTTCCTCCTAAGTACCCAAGTCCTCCCATGTGCTACATTTTCCAAATCATTTCATCAAAATCATGATTTTTAAAATATTTCATAATCCATTTCATAATGATTTGAAAATTCTATTTTCTTTTAATAAAAAAGGGTAAAACTGTTTTTTTCAAACACATTTTTCCACGCACACAAATCCATACATCATGCCAATTTATTTATAAAAATATTTATAAAACTAGAGAAATCATGGTTTATCCAATATAGGATAGATAAGAGACCACCAACCTCAAAATCAAGTCATACATTCCCATGATAGGATCCAATAACACTAGAAGAAATGAAAATATAACCAATGAGGCCCTAGAATTAATTCCCTCATCATAAAATCTATCTAGAAAGAAAAATTGTTGACAAAGAAGATAAAAAACATATAAATAAAATTACCCACACACCAAACCACAACTAAAATGAGGGATATCCTATGGGAGAATATTTCACTATAGATCCCAAAAGTATCAATATGAAGACCACTATAATAACAATAGATCTGAAAATATAGTGCAATATAATTACCACAACCAATGGAAATGAAGAAGAAGAAATGTCACTTCTTAGAGAGACATAGTGAAACTACCATAAAGATCAAGCATTTAGCATTGAAATCTAGTAGGATTAGAGATCATGAAAAATTATTTAGAGAGATACTAGTTTTTTAGGGAGAAGCCTACATATTGAATGAAAATAATTATACATGTAGTGTGGTAAAAACCGTGGGTCTTGAAACATTCATGACATGATCCAATTTCAAAATGTGAATTTCATGAGTTATAAAACAAAATGATAAAGGAATCAACTCATATTAAAAATCATGATTCTGACCATCTCATTATCTGAACTATTTTCATGGATTATAAACTTTTCATGCCATAAACCAATTCATGACATCTTCCCTACAACCAATTCATGTCATGTAACTAGTTCATGATGTAAATGTGTCTAGTAGTGAGTGAAATGAGAAATTTTTTAATAAAAAATTATAAAACCCCCAAGACAACATTAACAAAAAAGGAAATCCTTTTAATCATTTTACACATTTATATTTGAACTCCATTTATTCAAACAAATATACATCACTCAATTTTAGGTCATTTCCCCTGATAATTATCTCTGACCTTTAAAGGTATAAAAACACCCAAATAAAAAGGGGAAACCAAAAGAATGAAAAAATGTACCTAAAATAAGGTAATAGTATGTTACAAGATGTCATATTATATGGAAAATTATTTTTAAATATCACTTGGATAATTTCTTTAGGAAAATAACATTTCTATTTTGAAATCACTTCTTTAAAATATAAAAATTTCTAAAATATTATAGATAGGGTTTTATTTTAAAATAAACATGGAAAATTTTAAAATAATATTCAAAGAATTAATATTTCATGATGGTAAGAAATTCTATTCATACCATATAATTTAAAAGAAAAAATTCCTTTACACTTTTATAAAAAAACATAATGTACCTCATTTGTAAAAAACAAGAAGAATAATTTTGATTCATTTTATAAAAATTATAAAATGGGTCAAAATTAATTTAAAAAATCATAGCATATTGGTAAAAAAATTAAAATAACTTTATAAACAATTATAAGAAAGAAAAATATTTTTTGATCGAAGTGATAAATAAAGCCGATTTTTATTGAAATTGTTTTTTTCAGTATCTTTAACACTTAATGTGAGAAAAATGAAAGGAAAAACATTATTTTCAAGAAATAATAATAGTATAATATAACTCATAGGTTTCTTGAGAGGTAAATCATAAGGGTTCCTCATTGTAAACTTAGTCATAAATAACCCTGATAAATAATGATATTATAACATAAAACCCTTACCACTTTTGTAATTTTTGTATCATAAGTACCATGAAATAAAGTTAATTATATGGATATGTAAATAAAAATAATTTTAATAATATTAATTATAAAATAAATTAATGGAAAGTATATAAATCACATTAAAGGAAAAAGTGGCGAATATGGAATGTGTCCTATGAAAATAAAAGTGAGACAAGATTCCCTTACCTTAGTTTCGACTTAATTCGTACGCCTTGGAACCTCCCATATAATAAATATATAATTATTATAAATATATTAAATTAATATAATCATATATATCATACCATATATTATTTACTTATATCCTTTTATCATCCATTTGTTAATACTTATTTATTAAAATCACTATTTCAGGTGATATTTGCTTTATTTTTCATGTATGTTCTAGTTTAGTAGTTTAGGTCCTTGGATTTTGATCATGGTTCCATAATCTATATAATTTTAACCATTATATAACTCTAATATATATTCATTATATACATGTTTATATTCATTCATAAAATATAGATATATAAAAATTAATTACACCATTCATGGAGACGGTATGCTATACGTATGCATAAACACAGTTTCCATTTTTTGAAAAATATAAGGAAAGAAAGGTAAATAATAAATAACAATTAAATAATAATTATTATATCATAATATATATATATATATATATATTAAATCTATCCTTATTTCTATCCAAGTAAAATCGAAATGAAAAACAAATCACATTGTTTTGTGGAGGTGGCAGTCCACATGTACGCACGGTCAACATTATCATTTTCCCACTATTTGGATGGTAAGAAGGTTGATATAGTATTATCATTAAATAATTATAATTATTTCACAAGTATCATATATAAAAATTAATCTCATAATAATACCCATCCAAAAATATTGCGATGAGAAATGAATTGTATCATTGTGGGGAGATGGTAAGTCGTACGTACGCATGAGCAACATTTTCACTTCCCATTTGATGGAAAGAGGGTGAATAAAGGTGTTTTTATAATTATAATAATAATTTATCATATTTAGGATATTTAATTTATTATTTTATGAATAATATAAGATATTTATAGTAGGTAAAATAATAATTAAAAAGGAAAGTGACCGGTTAAGAAGATTACATCTTCTTTGAAATAACACCTTTAGATCTCCTCTTAAGGGATTTAGGGTTGGTCTTTTGGGAATAAAATAAACTTTATATTGTTTCTAGGGGAGGTTATAAGATACTTTTTGGGAGTTTTGTTGATATATAAGGTTCAAAGTGTTTTGAAGAAGAGAAAGGATGGCCACACCTTTATAATTGAGGGGAGAGCTACTCTTGGGAATTTCATAAAATATTAAATTAATATAAATTAATTTTGTTGTAAAAATGGTTAAAAAATTAATAATATTAAAATATAATATTTTGGTGTGTTTAAATTCACTAATATAATTAATTTTGGAAAATTTTGGATAAAATTTGTACCATTATATTTTTCTTTTAACCCTTCAGACCATTGCCATAATATTAAAGTTTTATACACTTTAGGGGTTAATAATGTCACTATAAAATGAAATATAACCAATAAATAGACTATGAATTATTTTTAAAACCTTATTTAATTCATTGGGATTAATATAATATTTTTATTAATTTTATATTACTTAATAAAATATTATTTGTTATAAAATATCATTAATGTCCTTTTTAAAAATATTCATTTAAATTGACTTGAAATACATCAATACAAAGTGGTAATTTGAATATAATGATAAAAAACATCCCTAGTATTTCATATATATATATATATATATATATATTTCATGGGATTCGTTAACTCATTAAAATTATATCAATTTTAATATTTTCAAAATCATTTATGTTAATTTTCAGTTAATTTAATAAATATTGTATTAGCATTGCACAAGCATTTAAGGCCATTATATAATTTATAGAAATTATAAATAAAATTTACCATGAAAATAATTTCATTATTATAAAAAAATATACTTATATTTATTAATAAAGTTATTTTTTCCCAATGTGGACACAAAAGATATATTTAAAACTAAGCGAGTGACATTTTGTAACTTTCAATGATTTAAATATTATATAAGTAATTTTCATGGAAACATGTCCATTAAAAAATAAAATTTGAGTATAATTTTATAATGGTAGAATTTAATTCATACAATAATAATTATGATGAAAAATTATGGCCTTATCACTTAGTTTTAACCTAGATTAACCTAATTTACCCATTACCAAGGTAATAAATATTACCACAGTTACTATTCATATTGACCAAAAGTTAAATGGGCATATTTAAAAAATTTGAACCTAATAATTTTAAATATGTAATTAATTTTATCAAATTGAATAAATGTAAGTGGAATAAATTAATTTTTAATTAATTGCACCAAATACAATGAAAACCACTTTTTAGAAAAATACAATTTTAAAGAATAAACCATATTTATTCTTATCCAATGCCAAAAAAATATTAGATGAATGTTTAATAATTTTATTGAGTATATAATATAAAAAATTCATTAAAATAATTAAAAAATATCGATCAACTTGATTTATTAATATAAAAACACATTATGTGCATAAAAATAGTTTTTCAGGAAAATGCACTTTTACCTATAAAAAATGTTTCTATACTAAATTCAAACATAAAATTGATACTAATAGAATTAATTTTATTTTTTAAAGTATAATAAAAGCATTTTTTACTTTGAAATTATTTTAAAATAAAATGGAAATAAAATCATTTTTTTACTATTCAATGGAAAATCAAACTTTTTTGAAAATTATCAAAAATAAATCATAAAATAATTTTCATATGTTGTTTTAAAAATAATTTTCATTATATAAAATAAATTTTCTAACATATCCAAAAATTAATCATAATATTTTCTCAAAAAAATCATTAAGAATATTTTTTTAAGAAAATATATTCTTGAAGAATAAAATGACTACTAAAAATTGAGTGATTATTTAAAAATAATTTACTAATACATTTATATTGAGTTAGAAATATATATATATATATATATCATAAATTAGTTAATACTATTTATATCCATCAATTTAATGGATAGGTTATAACTATCACAAATAATAATATTTTAATAATATATCACATTTTGTCTAAACACGATGTTGCATGTAACAAAAGATATTAAAGAAATTAAATTATTTAAAGAGAAATATATTATAAAATATCAGATTTTTAAAATTATCTTTTTATATAGATTATAAATGTAATTCCCCAACCCCAGTTACCCAGAGTCGGTGCCTTATTACATAACATTGGCATGATCACAAGAAAGATCAAATCTTGAAAGACGGATTGGTTTAGTATCCTTGGAAACACTAGATATATTCATAAAGTTTTACATTACATCATAAAGTGAAAAACTACTACAACAACATAGTCTCCATATTCCACACTCATATCCCCACATAAAATCCCTACAGGCCAGTCATAACTTACTTCTTCACATCCTGGGAAAAATAAAACATAGAAAAGGGGTGAGCTCAAATTCCCAGTAAGGATAACAATATAGCGAAAACTTTCAAAAATAAGCATAAACATTTAAGGCAATGCATTACTAAAACAAAAGCCTTTTAAACTTGAACTTCAATATAGTATGGAAAAAGTAAAATGAAATAATTCCATTTACTTATTCACATGGATATTCTACTAATCGAATAATAACATGCAATATCAATAACCACTTTCATAATTATGGAATGCATAATGCAAGACTCTCATAACCACATAGCCAAGGCCTTGTGCCAAGACTACAAATAAGATGTTGCCAAGGCCTTGTGCCAAGACACTAGTTTGTCTCATGAGACCTACCGATGCATCAGGGAGCTATAGAGGGCTCCACCCGTCACTTACTAAGTCCAATTCATTCCCATATGAAATGTTTTAAACATAACATAAACATTCATATTAAGACTACCATACGAAATGTCAATACTTTCTTCATAAACCATGAATGGTATAAAAATAACACATCCACAGTTAAACATATCACAAAACCTTCAATACAATACAAAAGTTTTGTATCATAATAAATCAACTTCACATAAACTTAAAATCCATCAAAGGATGTTGAAATAGATGAAATCAAAACCATTTTAGAGAAATATCTCTTTTTTTTAAATCATTTAAAAGTCACACATTTATTAAGGAAGTAATTTAAAAGATATTTTTGAATAAAAGTGTCCCATACCACTTCGATACTTTTGAAAATAAATATCATTTCAAAACATTCATGTCCACATAAATAAATCCTTAAAATAATTTTTGAAAACATAGACATTAATTAAATTATTTAGAATGATAAATCCTTAAAACATTTAAAGTTATGATTTTGATAAAGAGTACCTTTCAAAAATACCTAAAATATTCATTTTGAAATCATTTAAAAGTCACATAATCATAAAATAAAACAATTACTTTTAAAATATTCTTATAATCTTGTAAGGGAAGCTTGAAAATTTTATAACAACGGAAAATAGCTGCACCCTCTATATAAGTTAAAAAAAAACAGTCTTACCTTAATTCGGTCGAAAAGGTTAAAAAGGTCCTTGTTTGGAAAACGACGGAATGATTCCTTTATAAAAATCTTATAAAAAGTCAAAAAAGGTTATAAATTACCTTATCCCATAATCTGTAAAATAGTAATAATGTTTTGAAATACACTTTCAAGAAACTTGGATGTGGATGATAAATAGATCCCAGTAGATTATTACGTATAAACAACCTCAGATAATGAAGAAATTGTGAAAATAAACCCTTACCTTGCACTTTTCCTTGGATGGGGTAGGTTAACCTCCTGTATAATGGTGAAATAATTGTTATTAAATTATTTAATAATCATATACATTAATATGATATCATATATGATCTTTTAACATTGCTTTGTTAATAATATCTTAGAATTATCGTCGTTTCGGGTGTTAACTTACTCGTTTTCTTTTATATGTTTTGTTACGTAAGCCATGTTTGTAATGAATAGGTTGTATCTCATTCATATCCATAATTATATCAAGTCCTTAGATACTATTATTAATAATCAAATGAGAATTATACTTGAATGGATATGATGGAGAATGAATCTCATCGCGTTCGTGGAGACGGTAGTCCGTACATACGCACGAGTGATAATATCATTCTTTTGATATTAAAATAATATATAATTGGATGATATATCATATATAAAGAATCCTTATCATGTTATATTTATTATTTACATGAGTTACACATCATTATTATACCCATCCAAATAATAATTTATTGAATAACAATTACACCATGATGTGGAGACGGTAAGCCGTACGTACGCACGTATGGTGACATGTTATTCAAAGGATGGATAGAATAGTGAATATGGTTGTACCATATTTATAATAACATCACAGTATATATATGATACTGGATTTATTATTTTATAATGGTAACAACAAAGGAAGAATAAGTGGAAGAAGAAAGGAACTTGAAAAAGGGTGGTGAAATCATTACCTCTTCTTCAGGTTCTTCCTTTTGATTTGATCAAAAGGGATCCATAGGTTGGCTTTATGATCAAACTAAATCCTCTAGGTTATAGTGAGGGAAGTTGGGAGAGTATTTGGGCAGATTTTGGCCGAACCAAAAGGCTTTTAAGGTGTGAATAAATGAGAAGGAAGAGTGCCCTTTTATAAGAGGGGTGAGGGGCACCTTTGGAAAATCTAGAAATATTAATTTATAATAAATTCATATTTGGTTTCTAATGGATAAAAAGTTTATTATTTAAATTTTAAGGTGGGTATGGGTCGAAAACAACTCATCCAATATAATTTAGACAGGTTTGGGTCATTATATTAACCTTATCGTTAAGTATTAACTCTTAGTTAATTAGTTTCACTTTTACAATGTCTCTTTGTATTTTTATATAATATGGTTAATAAACTTACTATATACATCCAATCGACCCCTAAGTGGTCCATTAATGATACACCTATCATTATATAAGTCTCTTTTCCAAACCTTAGATTTTTAAGAATTTAATATCAATTAATAATATAATATTTGTTTTAAAAGCTCCTTTATGTCAATTTTGACACTATTCAATAGTTGATTTTTTTGAAACTCTTAACAGAATTATTACTTCGAAAAAATTTAATTAAATCATTCCTAAAATGTCATATTAACTTAGAAAATTAGTGTAATTCATAAAAAGTCTCAAATTATTCTTATTTGTGTATTTATAATATCAATTATTTTAATTTTTCACTATTATGGTAATTACTGCATCATCATTGTGTCATAGATAAATTAAATTATTTAATGTCTAAAAATTATAAATAAACTAAAATTGTGTAGGAAATATTTTTATCTTTCTAATGAATATTTATAGTCTAAAATCCAACATATATAACCCTATGTAAAAATTGTTTTTCTAAAAGATATATGCTTGTGTCATTTTTGTATTCATTTTAACATAATTAAAATAAAGTGACCCTATCATCTACAAGTGGCTCCATGGGGTCCCAAAATCAACCCAAATATGCCCATGGTCGAACATGTATCAACCAATAGGTTAGGACACGTTTTATGGTAATTTAGTATTATTATAATTTTATTTTTTAACCCTTATTTACTGGATTTACCCTTAACCATGGTAAATAAAATATTTACCGCAGTAATTATTCCAAATGTCTAAAAATAAAAGTTACCTATTCAGATAATATGAACATCCTGATTCCAAATATGTAATACATTTTTCCAAATTCAAAACAGAGAATTGGTAGAAATTAATTTAAAAATAATTCCCGCTGTTAAAACAAAAAGCGTGTTTTTAAGATATAATAACTATCAAAAGATTGATACTTGTTTATGTTCAGTTTAATTGTGAAATTATGTCCAATGAACAAAATTGTATTAAATGGTAAAAATATATTCTAAATATACTTTGAAACCACTCAAATTCATAATTTATCACTATTAATTATTTTGATTTAAAAAGTTGTTTTTAATCAAAATTTAGTAATTTTCACTATTCATCAAAATATTAAAGTAATCCAAAAAGTTCCAAAATTTCACCTTAGGGTAAATTCGACACTCTGAATCCAAAAATGAAGTCCATTTTGAAATATAAAATATATATAATTTCAAAAATTAGGTATTACTATTCATAACGGCTAGTTTGATCAGTTGTGGTGTGTGTTAAAACTCGAAGTTGCATACAACACACGCTACTGTATTATTCAAAGGAAAGCATACCGTGGAAGCTTGAGATGTTTCATTTTAAATTTTTGATATCCCCTTTTAGTTAAAAAGTTTAAAATATTGTATTTAAAAAAGGGTTCACTATTAAAAGTTGATAAAAGTGCAATACTGAAAATGAATTTGTTCTTGCATTATATCTAAGAAACTCATAATATGGATTCTAAAATTATAAGGATTATATAAAGTTTAAAATTTAGTTAACACTATTCATAACCTCTTTTGAATGGCTTTTTTTGGTATGTCATGGTGCGATTGAACTCGGTGTTGCGTGTAGTGCAAGTTATTGAATTATTTTGAAGAAATAACACACTATGAAATCTTGGGGTGTTACATTCTCCCCTCCTCAATAAATTGCGTCCTCGCAATTTGAAATTGTTCTTCGAAAATAAAAGGTTGAAAATAGAAAATATATTTTTGGGAAAACCCACATCGAAAATTGGGTTACTAAAATTTAGTCTTAATACGAGGAAAAGAGAAATGAAAGGGTCACCACCAAATTATGATCTCGATTAGGAGAACATTGGTGGAAATTAGAGACATATAATTGGAAGAAAAACGTAAATATTTATAGGTAGTGATTGAGGTCATCAATCACAACCAAGTATAAAATTTAGGTCCTTAAATTCATCAATCTATGATGATTTGAAATACCATCGGTTCAACAAAACATAGGGTATTGGGATAACACATTTTTGACGTTTCAAAATATCTTAGTTGAAATCCCACATCGAAAAATGAATTAACGAGGCCTCTATTTAAAATAAAGAGTGGAATGTATGAAGATTACCGAAAATAACACATACTAGGGTTACATGTAGGAAAATATGGATATGGAAGAGAAATATAACCATCAATTATCTGATGGAGAGTGGTAGAGAACATGGCTATGAAAAGGCCAACAATCCCAAGGCCATAAATTAGTGATGATTTAAGGTACCATCTAGGACAACATTTTTGTTCTAAGTTCCTTTTCTTAATGTTGAGGAATTTATTTATGATATTGGCTAAGATCATAAGGAGATATACTTACTTTATAATTAGAGTTTTATCCATTAATAAATTTCTACCACAAACTCATCTTTCACTCTAAAAGATAATAGAACGTAAAAAAAATTCTATTTATACTATTTGTACACAGTTCTAAAATAAACGAATTTATAATTCATCTACCAGATCTTTTAATAAAAACTACATTATTTAATCCAGGACATCTCATGGGCCAGTGGTAGGTGATACACCCTTGTCGCCCTTCGGTTACGGGTTTAAGTCTCGAGGCCTTTCCGGTCGCGACGGGTTGCCGCCCGACCTCCGGGTTGTCCTTTTATAGCAATCCAAAATTAATCTCAAACTAGAATTTATCCAAAATAATTCTGTCCAAACTCATAGTCCAACATTTATAAGGAAGGTAAACATAATGTAGATCCTTTTTACTCCATAATATCATATTAATACCTTCATCATGTATTCTTTTAAAACACTGAAACATCCTGAATTACCATAATCCATATTGATTACATTCATGCTCCCTTATTCCATATAGAATGCTGGATATACTTCATCAATCCAAAATTGTTTTAAACCCCAACAATGATGGAATATACAAATCATTAATCATCTTCAAGGTAGTCAATAATATCCAATATAATTTATCCAAATCAATCATGTATTATTCTAAAATCACTACCTCGGTATCAGAACTATATTATGGTTTATCTTTCTCTCAACCATATATTTTCCAAAAATTTAACCTGCTATTGAGTCACTTTTCTTTGTTCCACACAATCTCAAGTCCTTAATGAAATAGTACTGTAGTACAATCCTTATATACTCCATAATTATTATAACAAGTACATTGTTGATACAACACTCAAATGACATAATCAACATAAGAACTCTAATTATTCCTCTTCATCTGTGGTAGTATCATAACTTGATTATTATCCAATAGAATCATTTGCGGCATAGTCTGATGACTGGGAAATAGGTTCGCGTAGTGTCCAAACTCCTTGCAAATGAAGCATTGTACATTTGAAACAATTTTCTTACCCTTGCAGTCACGTACTTTGTGCCCTTTTCCTCCACACTTATAACAAACTCTGATTCCTTTCAAGCAAGTTCCAGGGTGTTTCTTTCCACAGTTATCACATATGGGAAAATTCTTTTTTTCCCTCTTCCCTTTATCCATCTTTCTCTCTTCCATCCTTTTGTTCTCTTTCTTCCCTTTAAAGCCATAATACTCAGTAAACTCTTTACTTATCTTATCAACACATGATATTATTTCTTCATATGATGATAATACATGCGATATTATTTCTCTTATAAATTCTGTCTTAAGACCATGAAATATATGATCCTTCTTTCTCTTTGTATCATATGCATTGCTGGAGTTCTCATTCCTTCTACTGGGCCCCATTTCTAAACAATTGCATACACTAGATTAGTTTATGAATAAAAATACCTAATCCCAAACTTGTAAGACACATAACATAAATTAAATAGTTTATGGATATAATCCATAATCATAAAAATTTATCCTTTGAGGAAGTATATACTCATAAACCCCTCATAATGGTTTGTAAATAAAATGAGAATTATCCTAAGCGTATCCCCCGGGAGTGTCGTAACCAAGAGTGCAGCAAGGCCCGTTGTCGTTAACCAGTTCCCGTTCGAGTCTAGCTCAAAGTAGTGTTTTCGGGTTTTACCCCTAGTTAAATCTGTGCCAGAGCCGCCTCTACCTGCTCGTATCCAGACAGGGATGTATTGCTCGAAAAACTCACAAAATCTCTACAATACCAAAATTCTAGGAAGTTATTCTATACTAATCCTCAAAGTTCATCATAAATCTATATGCTCTAATCAGAGTTTATCTAAATCTAGCTTCCAAGGTTTGTACTAAAATTCCTCTGATACCAACTGTAACGCCCCGACCCCAGTTACCCAGAGTCGGTGCATTATTACATAACATTGTAATGATCACAAGAAAGATCAAATATCGAAAGACCGATTGGTTTAGTATCCTTGGAAACACTAGATATATTCATAAAGTTTTACATTACATCATAAAGTGAAAAACTACTACAACAACATAGTCTCCATATTCCACACTCTTATCCCCACATAAAATCCCTACAGGTCATTCATATCTTACTTCTTCACATCCTGGGAAAAATAAAACATAGAAAAGGGGTGAGATCAAATGCCCAGTAAGGATAACAATATAGCGGAAACTTTCAAAAATAATCATAAACATTTAAGGTAATGAATTACTAAAACAAAAGCCTTTTAAACTTGAACTTCAACATAGTATAGCAAAAGTAAAATGAAATAATGCCATTACTTATTCACATGGATATTCTACTAATTGAATAATCACATTCAATATCAATAACCACTTTCATAATGATGGAATTCATAATGCCAGACTATCATAACCACATAGCCAAGGCCTCGTGCCAAGACTACAAATAAGATTTTTCCAAGGCCTTGTGCCAAGACACTAGTTTGTCTCATGAGACCTACCGATGCATCGAGGAGCTATATCGGGCTCCACCCGTCACTTACTAAGTCCAATGCATTACCATATGAAATGGTTTAAACATAACATAAACATTCATATTAAAACTAGCATACGAAATGTCAATACTTTCTTCATAAACCATGAATGGTATAAAAATAACACATCCAGAGTTAAACATATCATAAAACATTCAATACAATACAAAAGTTTTGTATCATAATAAATCAACTTCACATAAACTTAAAATCCATCAAATGATGTTGACATAGATGAAATCAAAACTATTTGAGAGAAATATCTCTTTTTTTTAAATCATTTAAAAGTCACAAATTTATTAAGGAAGTAATTTAAAAGATATTTTTGAATCAAAGTGTCACATACCACTTCGATAATTTTGAAAAGAAATATCATTTCAAAACATTCATGTCCACATAAATAAATCCTTAAAATCATTTTCGAAAACATGGACATTAATTAAATGATTTAGAATGATAAATCCTTAAAACATTTAAAATTCTGATTTTGATAAAGAGTACCTTTCAAAAATACTTAAAATATTCATTTTGAAATCATTTAAAAGTCACATAATCATAAAATAAAACATTTAGTTTGAAAATATTCTTATAATCTTGTAAGGTAATCTTTGAAAATTTTATAACGATGGAAAATAGCCGCACCCGCTGTATAAGTTAAAAAAACATTCTTACCTTAATTCGGTCGAAAAGGTTAAAAAGGACCTTGTTTGGAAAATGACGGAAAGATTCCTTTGTAAACATCTTACAAAAAGTCAAACAAGGTTATAAATGACCTTATCCCATATTCTGTAAAATAATAAGAATGTTTTGAAATACACTTTCAAGAAACTTTGATGTGGATGATAATGAGATCCCAGTAGATTATTACGTATAAACAACCTCGGATAATGAAGAGATTGTGAAAATAAACACTTACCTTGCACTTTTCCTTGGATGGGGTAGGTTAACCTCCTTTATAATGGTGAAATAATTTTTATTAAATTATTCAATAATCATATACATTAATATGATATCATATATGATCTTTTAACATTGCTTTGTTAATAATATCTTAGAATTATCGTCGTTTCGGGTGTTAACTTACTCGTTTTCTTTTATATTTTTTCTTACGTAAGCCATGTTTGTAATGTATAGGTTGTATCTCATTAATATACAGAATGATATCAAGTCCTTAGATACTATTATTAATAATAAAATGAGAATTATACTTGAATGAATACGATGGAGAATGAATCTCATCGCGTTCGTGGAGACGGTAGTCCGTACGTGCGCACGAGCGATAATATCATTCTTTTGATATTAAAATAAAATATAATTGGATGGTATATCATATATACAGAATCCTTACCATGTTATATTTATTATTTACATGAGTTACACATCATTATTATACCCATCCAAATAATAATTTATTGAATAACAATTACACCACGACGTGGAGATGGTAAGCCATACGTACACACGTATGGTGACATGTTATTAAAAGGATGGATAGAATAGTGAATATGGTTGTAACATATTTATAATAACATCACATTATATATATGATACTGGATTTATTATTTTATAATGGTAACAACAAAGGAAGAATAAGTGTAAGAAGAAAGGAACTTGAAAAAGGGTGGTGAAATCATTATCTCTTCTTCGGATTCTTCCTTTTGATTTGATCAAAAGGGATCCATAGGTTCGCTTTCTGATCAAAATAAGGCCTCTAGGTTGTATTGAGGGAAGTTGGGAGAGTATTTTTGCAGAGTTTGGCTGAACCAAAAGGCTTTGAAGGTGTGAAGAAATGAGAAGGAAGTGTGCCCTTTTATAAGAGGGGTGAGGGGCACCTTTGGAAAATCTAGAAATATAAATTTATAATAAATTCATATTCGGTTTATAATGGCTCCAAAGTTTATTATTTAAATTTTAAGGTGGGGATGGGTCGAAAACAACTCATCAAATATAATTTAGACAGCTTTGGGTCATTATATTAACCTTATCTTTAAGTATTAACTCTTAGTTAATTAGTTTCACTTTTACAATGTCTCTTTGTATTTTTATATAATATGGCTAATAAACTTACTATATACATCCAATAGACCCCCAAGTGGTCCACTAATGATAAAAATATCTTGATATAAGTCTCTTGTCCAAACCTTATATTTTTAGGAATTTAATATCAATTAATAATATAATATTTGTTTTAAAAGATCTTTTATGTCAATTTTGACACTATTCAATAGTTGATTTTTGTGAAACTAATAACAAAATGATTACTTCAAAAAAATTTAATTAAATCATTCCTAAAATGTCATATTAACTTATAAAATTAGTTTAATTCATAAAAAGTCTGAAATTATACTTATTTGTGTATTTATAATAACAATTATTTTAATGTTTCACTATTATGGTAATTACTGCATCATCATTGTGTCATAAATAAATTAAATTATTTAATGTCTAAAAATTATAAATAAACTAACATTGTGTAGGAAATCTTCTTATCTTTATAATGAATTATTATAGTTGAAAATCCAACATATATAACCCTATGTAAAAATTGTTTTGCTAAAAGATATATGCTTGTGTCATTTTTGTATTCATTTTAACTTAATTAAAATAAAGTGTCCCTATCACCTACAAGTGGCTCCATGGGGTCCCAAAATCGACCCAAATATGCCCATGGTCGAACATGTATCCAACAATAAGTTTAGGACACGTTTTAGGGTAATTTAGTATTATTATAATATTATTTTTTGACCCTTATTTACCGGATTTACCCTTAACCATGGTAAATAAAATATTTACTGCAATAATTATTCAAAATGTCTAAAAATAAAATTTACCTATTCAAACAATATGAAAATCCTGATTCCAAATATGGAATCCATTTTTCCAAATTCAAAACACATAAGTGGCAGAAATTAATTTAAAAATAATTCCCGTTGTTAAAACAAAAAGCGTGTTTTTAAGATATAATAACTATCAAAAGATTGATAATTGTTTATGTTCGGTTTAATTGTGAAATTATGTCCAATGAACAACATTGTATTAAATGGTAAAAATATATTCTAAATATACTATAAAACCACTCAAATTCATAATTTATCACTGTAATTATTTTGATTAAAAAAGTTGTTTTTAATCAAAATTTAGTAATTTTCACTATTCATCAAAATATTAAAATAATCCAAAAAGTACCAAAATTTCACCTTAGGGTAAATTCGACACTCCGAATCCAAAATTGAAGTCCATTTTGAAATATAAAATATATATAATTTCAAAAAGTAGGTATTACTATTCATAAAGGCTAGTTTGATCGATTGTGGTGTGTGTTAAAACTCGAAGTTGCATACAACACACGCTACTGTATTATTCAAAAGAAAGTGTACCATGGAAGCTTGGGATGTTTCATTTTAAATTTTTGATGTCCCCATTTAGTCAAAAAGTTTAAAATATTGTATTTAAAAAAGGGTTCACTATTAAAAGTTGATAAAAGTGCAATACTGAAAATGAATTTGTTCTTGCATTATATCTAAGAAACTCATAATATGGATTCTAAAATTATAAAGATTATATAAAGTTTAAAATTTTGTTAATACTATTCATAACCTCTTTTGAATGGCTTTTTTTTGGTAATTAATGGTGTGATTGAACTCGGTGTTGCGTGTAGTGCAAGTTATTTAATTATTTTGAAGAAATAACACACTATGAAATCTTGGGGTGTTACAATAAAGGCATAATTTTGAAATATATTTTTCTTCAGTAACTAAAAACATTGGATTATTCAATGGTTAATACCCCCTTATGATCTTTCTCATAATTTTAACATATTTAATTTCATCATTAAGACCACATATCACTCCTATAAACTCAATGATATAGTTGGATAAACAATCTATGTTTTCACTTATGATCAACATTAGATCATTGAACCTATTTTGTAGAACATATAACTTTAGGTCCTTTAATTTTCTATCCTCTTCGTAGATGTTGACAAGTTAATCAAAAATTTCTTTCATTGATATAAAAATCATAGAGATCTAAGTAAATGTCCAGTATGAGAGATCATAGATAATTTCATATTTAATTATTCTATATTTAGTAGTGTCATCCATTAAAAATAGGAAGACTTTTTATGTTTACGAATTCTTCATATTTGAAATTATAAATTTACATATTTGAAAAAATGTAATATTATGTATTTAATACCACTCATTGCAACCATATTCCCAATAACACCCTGAAAGGGGGGTTGGGGTGAATTATGGTTTTTATTTTTTAGTGTTATTTAAATGAATCGTGTTCTCGTGTTGGAAATAACTATCAAACCATATGAGTTTTATGCACAAATAATGTGCACGTATAGAAAAGTAATGCAATGATACAAATATTTTAATTGGTTCATCACGAAGGGTTTCTCCAAGGAGAATACTTCAATGTTTTATAGATTATCCAGGGGATTTAACTACTCATTATATATGATTAATTTTTTTTGAAAGGTGAACTATCAATCCAAGTCTTACTTCCCCTTATCCCTATCCACTCACTTATTAAAAGGAGAGTTTCAAAATAATATGTTACTCAATGGTTTCTCATAAGAAATATTCATAAAATATACACACCAGACCATAAAGGGTACTATAATTGTGCTTCCATTATTCTCACAAACTCCATAAAATTAATGAAATTCATTAAAATAGAAAATATCTATCAAAATCTAAAGACCCAGAATTCCTGTGATTTTTTTAAATACATCGGAATTTTACGAGTCCGTAGTTTCTGACGATGCTTGATTTCGAAGCCCAGTGTGTCCGGAATCAATTTCTGAAGTTTTGCTTAGGTATGTTCAGCAAACGTACAAGAGAGTTTTTATAACATTTGAACCAGTGATCAAAATGAAAATATGAGGGCACTGTTGAACATGAAGTGGTGGTTTTTGCTTAAAAAGAATTTCACTTCGACGACAGTGAGTCGGTAATAAAATTTAGTTTTTGGAATTTTATAAAAATAATAATAAAATAAAGTACAACACTTTATTTAATTTTTAAGCTGCCATGTGTTGGGTATGTTTGTTAAAACCTCCCCTTGGTGGTTTGTGGTGGGACCACCACACCCTAACCTCCCATGAGAGGTTATTATTACAATAAGGTCCTGGTGACAGCAGAGACACCCCACCTTAACAAAGTTGTCGGGTCCTGGCCTCCCAGGTACCACCAGTTTCCCCCAAAGACAATTGGGGCCCACACTAGGCTCCACCCACAGGCCTGAACGGTTCATCTGACTAATCATTGTCCCCACAGGCCAACACATGTCATTTCTAGTGTGCTTTGTCCTCACTCACACACACCCTGGGAAACTTCACAGAAGGTCACCCATCTTGATCACTACTCCCGGCCAAGCACACTTAACTGTGGTGTTCTAATCAGACAGGCTCCCAAAAACAATGGTGCACCATATTGACATGAGTCATATAATTTAGTCATTTAACCCTTTATCATTCTAGGGTGTTACAATCACCCCCCTTAAGAGCACAAAGTCCTCATTGTGGGCCCTACATCTCAACCCAGGCAGTGCACTGCACTTATGGCTGGGTACCACCTCTAATACCAATTGTGACAACTGGGAACCGCCCACCAGTTGCCGTGCAGACACGTGGGCCCACACTAGGGTCCACCCATGATAGTGAGCCGGGAATAAAATTTAGTTTTTGGCATTTTATAAAAAATTAATAAAATAAATTACAACACTTTATTTAATTTTGAAGCTTCCATGTGTTGGGTATGTTTGTTAAAACCTCCCCTTGGAGGTTGGTGGTGCGACCACCACACCCAAACCTCCCATGAGATGTTATTGTGACAACCAGGTCCTAGTGACAGCACGGACACACCTCATTAACAAGGTCATCGGGTCCTGGCCTCCCAGGTACCACCAGTTTCCCCCGCAGACACATGGGGCCCACCCTAGGGTCCACCCACATGCCTGAACAGGTCATCTGACTAATGATTGTACCCACAGAACAACACATGTCCTTTCTAGTGTGCTTTATCCTCACTCACAAACACCCTAAGAAACTTCCCAGAAGGTCACCCATTCTGATCACTACTCCAGGCCACCACACCCTAACCTCCCATGAGAGGTTATTGTGAAAACCAGGTCCTGGTGACAGCATAAACACCTCTCATTAACAAAGTCGTCGGGTCCTGGCCTCCCAGGTACCACCAGTTTCCCCCGCAGACACGTGGGGCCCACACTAGGGTCCACCCACATGCCTGAACGGGTCATCTGACTAATGATTGCCCCCACAGACCAACACATGTCTTTTCCAGTGTGCTTTGTCCTCACTCACAAACACCCTGAGAAACTTCCCAAAAGGTCACCCATCCTGATCACTACTATAGGGTCCACCCACGACAGTGAGTCGGTAATAAAATTTAGTTTTTGGAATTTTATAAAAAAATAATAAAATAAATTACAACAATTTATTAAATTTTGAAGCTGCCATGTGTTGGGTATGTTTGTTAAAACCTCCCCTTGGAGGTTGGTGGTGGGACCACCACACCCTAACCTCCCATGAGAGGTTATTGTGACAACCAGGTCCTGGTGATAGCACAGACACCCCTCATTAACAAGGCCGTCGGATCCTGGCCTCCCAGGTACCACCAGTTGCCCCCGCAGACACGTGGGGCCCACCCACATGCCTGAACGGGTCATCTGACTACTGATTGTCCCGACAGACCAACACATGTCCTTTCTAGTGTGCTTTGCCCTCACTCACAAACACCCTAAGAAACTTCCCAGAAGGTCACCCATCCTAATCACTACTCCAGCCACCACACCCTAACCTCCCATGAGAGGTTATTGTGACAACCAAGTCCTGGTGACAGCACAGACACCTCTCATTAACAAGGCCGTCGGGTCATGGCCTCCCAGGTACCACCAGTTGCCCCCGCAGACACATGGGGCCCACCCTAGGGTCCACCCACATGCCTGAACGGGTCATCTGACTAATTATTGTCCCCACAGAACAACACATGTCCTTTCCAATGTGCTTTGTCCTCACTCACAAACACCCTAAGAAACTTCACAGAAGATCACCCATCCTGATCACTACTCCAGGCCAAGCACGCTGAATTGTGGAATTCTAATCAGGCAGGCTCCCAAAAAGGAAGGTTCACCTTATTGACATGAGTCATATCATTTAGTCATTTAACCCTTTATCATTCTGGGGTGTTACAATCACCCCCCTTAAGAGCACAACGTCCTCGTTGTGGGCCCTACATCTCAACCCATGCAGTGCGCTGCACTTAAGGCTGGGTTCCACCTCTGATACCAAATGTTATAACTGGGCCCCACCCACCGGTTGTTGCGCAGACACATGAGCCCACCCTAGGGTCCACCCACATGCCTGAAGGGGTCATCTGACTAAAGATTGCCCGCACAGGACAACACATGTCCTTTCCAATGTGATTTTTCCTCACTCACAAACACCCTAGGAAACTTCCGAGAAGGTCACCCATCCTGATCACTACTCTAGGACAAGAACACTTAATTGTGGAGTTCTAATCAGGCAGGCTCCCAAAAAGGAAGGTGAACCTTGTTGACATGAGTCATATCATTTAGTCATTTAACCCTTTATCACTCTGGGGTCTTATAGTTATAGTGGTGGGGCCCTACCGAGCATAACCTCCCATGGGAGGATATTTGATGTGGGGACCAATCAAGTCACAAAACCTCCCTATTAATGATAGGCGTGGGGACAACCCGACCCCTATTGATGGGGGAGGATGAAACCTCTCCACTCTCCCTCATTAATGAGGGAGAGCATTTGACCTCCCTGCACAATTAATTATGCCAACACTTGTGTTTTAATAATGAGAGCCTCTTGGCATCCTCCAACTTAACGAGACTACACTTGTGCATTTAATTTGGAGGAGCAAAGATTTTAATTCTTCTTTTTTAATTACATTCCAATAGTTAAAATAATAGGCAAACTATTATTTTATTTGGGTTGGCATTCTCTTCTAGTGGGATTGTTGGAGAAAGATCCCAACGAAGAACAGTCCTCCCAATGAAGAATGCAAAGAATGCGAAGAATGTCAGCGACCTTCTTCTTCTTCGACCTTCTTCCTCGGACTCCTTCGACGTGGGATGTGATCGTCTACCACGGATTGACGGCCATCCTTCCGCAACGTCAACGAAAAACTACCAGCAAATCAAAGGTAGAGAGATTTGTGTTATTTTATATTTGAATATAAACCACATTATTCATCGAACAAAGATATGATATGAGAATCACCAATTTCTATCATGGTAACGAGGAGGGCTTGGGATGCACAAACACGGTCCAACCCTTCCCTTGTTTGTTCTTGTTCGATGACGATGGATTAGAAAAGAGGTGACAAAGACGAAGAAGGTGAACAAGGGACGTGCTACCCATGGCCTCCATGAACCGCGCTGCCCCCACGACACCCGCCGTGCCTCCCGCGCCCTAGCGCACAGGCCGGCTCCCCCGTGCCCTACCGGTGGCCTGCCCGCTGCCCCTACGCCCCATTGACGGCCTGCTCGGTGCCCCTGCGCCCTACCGGTGGCCTGCCGGCCCCTACCGGCGGCCTGCCCGACACCCCGACAGCCTGCGCGGCTCCCCCCCGACGGCCTGCCCGGTGCCCCCTCGACGGCCTGCCCGGCGCCACCGCGCCCTAATGGCAGTCAGCCCGACGCCCCGCTAGCGGCCAGCCCGACGCCCCCGCGCCCCGCCAGCGGCATGCCCGGCGCCCCCGCGCCCCCCGACGGCCTGCCTGACGCCCCTGCGTCCTGCCGGCGGCCTACCCGGCACCCCCTCGCACTGCCGACGACCTGCCTGGACACTGCCGGCGGCCTTCCTGGTACCCCGACGGCCTATTCGGTGCCCCTGTTTCCCCCTGCCGCGGTCTTCCCGGTGCCCCGGCGCGTTGCCCGCGCACCAGCGTGCTGCCCCGAAGTGCTTCTCGGTGCCCCTGCGCCTTTCCCGGTGGACTCGCGGCCTGTCGGTGACCAGCCGCCCTTCCAGTACCCTGCGTAGCCTGCCCGCTGGCCTCCCGGCCACCAGCCTCTCGAGCCGACCCGCAGCGTCCCCCGTGGTGTCGCTAACTGAACTGGCCCAGTCTCTCGGGCTGAGTTATCGATTCGCCTACGTGTCGACTGCTGAGCCGAACCGCCCTCGCGGTCCGCTGGGTCGGGCCCCAATGGATCGGGTCAAATATTAGCGGGCTGACCCACCCAATGGGTCGGGTCAGACCTAGTGAGTCTGACCAGGTCGACCCAGACTGGGTGGGACCGAGTCGGTCTGACCGGGTCGGACCGCACCCGGGCCCCTTACTGACACATTACCTTCTTAGGCCATATCTTTGGCACTATATGTTTGTTTGAAGAATCGTCAGAGGAACTGGTATTCTTGTATAATATTCGTCCCTTTTAGTATACCCCACTAAAGGTGGGGTATAGTTGAGTCACGGTAAGGTTGGTTCATACACGAATCCAACCAGGCCCACGAGACTAAAATACTAATAACTCACTGACCGGGCATCCGATTGACGCGTCGTCTGTTTTGTTGAGACCCATATGACATGAAAATCCTTTGAGATACTTTTACGTGAGACTTCATGACACTTAGAGTATCGAATAGTAGCTCATGGAGTGGATCCTTCCGGTGACGAGCAGACAGAGTGCGGAGACCTAGTAGCTGTAGACCTGACGAATGCTTGACTGATTCGACTCGGAGTGATTTGACTAGCCTAGTGGGGAGCGCCCGGTATTTGGAAGTAGACTCATGGCAGACGGAGCACCTGGTATTTGGAAGCAGACCCGCAGTACTCGACAGGAGGAGTACCTCTATTGGCTATTAGGGGGAGCGCCCAGTATTTGGCGGCAGACCCACAGCGGACGAAGCACCTAGTAGTTGGCAGCAGACCTGTGATACTCGATAGGAGGAGTAACTCAGTAGTCCAAGGTTAGTGAGAAGTGCCTCCATGTTGTGACAGACCCACTATACATGACAGAGGTGGAGTTATCCAGTAGGTGTGGGTTCGACAATGAAAACCCTAGTTTGAGCTGAGTCAATGACCTTTTTGTTTTCCTCAGGATTGAGATGGGTTACTTGATAACTTAGGTATATGTATGGACATATACCTAAGTAATGGTTATCCATTGATTTCAAACTTTGTGGTTTATCCTTGTTGGATTTTGTGAGACCTTGAGGGTCTCAGGGTCCCTACTGAGTATCGTTATACTCACACCTTCATGGGCTATTCCCGCACCTCGTTGTGTTGGATGCAGATGATGGACATCACTGACGGAGGTTGAGAGCGCCAGGACTGGACGGTACCTAGAGGAGGACCTTAAGACATATTAGTACATAGTGGAGTCTTATGGATGTGGAGTGCTATGGAGGCCATATGTACCTACCCTCCAGGTAGGAACCTCAGAGGATGATCTAGGAGCTTCTTTCACCTCTCAGTTGTTTTTCCCTTTTTAGTTGTACTTGTTTTCATTTGTATTTGTACTTTACAGTTGGGTTTGTATTCTGGACCCCCTTTACTTTCAGTACACTTCTTATACATCTTTTACTTAGTGTTTTCTTCTACTTGTACTCTGGTTGTGTGTTTTTACATTTTATAAAGGCAATGCCTTCCCAGTTTTAGGGAATTACGCCTTTGGTGCTAGTCACTATCCCCTGACCTATAGAATGCAGGCTTGGGGTAGTCACGATACGGGCCCCAGGGGATGGGTCGTGACAAATTGGTATCAAAGGATGATGGTTCTACCGCATAACTTAGGACTCTGATATTTCTTTTCTGTGAAGCAATAGTGTTAAGGGTATTAAGTGTGGTTTCAGTTCAGGGAGTCCAGTGTTGGTGAGGGTGGCCGACATATCCATAAACCAGGACCATGACTTCTGATTTCCGACTTAGTACACAAAAATAATGATTGCGTGTGTGTTTTCAAAAAAATTTCTTTAAGTCAGCTCAAAAAAGTTCAGCTCACCAGGTATAGTCTTTTGACCGTGTCACATCTATTCTTTTAGGATGCCTCCCTACAGATGACCAACTAGATCCCCGAGAGTCATACATACTGAAATCCCACCGTGCGACGAGGCCTTAGTACAGGGCCCTCTTCCAGTTGAGGAACCAGCAGAGGCACCCACGGTACTACTCCCCATTGGGCCACCGATTCCAGCATCCCCAACAGTAGAGAGTGCATGCCGCTTGAGCATGCTTCACGAGTTCCAATGCCAGAGGCCACCCAGGTTCAGGGGAGAGACGGACCCACAGGTGGCTAAGGATTGGATGGAGGCTGTGGTGAGAGTCTTTAGATGGGTATGGACACTAGCTGACTTCATGCTGATCCTTGGTTCCAGCCTCCTCTAGGCACCAGCAGGCATATGGTGAAGCCTAATGCTCCAGATGCATGGCGAGGCGACAATTCTATGGGCAGACTTCAAGAGTCTGTTTTGGGCGGAGTATGTACCGGCCGCCCTTCGAGCGGTGCAGATACATGAACTACTTCATCTACATTAGGGCAGCATGAGTGTAGCTCAGTACTCAGTGAGGTTCACCAACCTCTCGCGCTACTCCACTGATATGGAATGGGACCCATTCTTCAGGGCCCAGACCTTTGAGCAAGGACTCAGGTGAGAGATCAGATCTTCAGTTATCTCCCACAGCATCCCAACGCAGGAAGGAGTGTTGGAGAGAGCCCTCCTACTGGAGAGTTTCCTTGTTGAGTAGTCTCCAGCAGCAAGACCCACCACTAGTCAACTTACAATGGAGTCTTCTGTAGCTGGTAGTAGACAGATGACGCCGAGGTCCAAGAGGACCAGACCCACAGGTGGTCGATTGCACGACTCAGGATCGGTTGTGCGGGGAACCTAGAGTGGAGACAGAGCCATCCATGCCAGGAGCAGACAGTGTTACTCCTACATCGGGCTTGGTCACATGGCTCTTGATTGTCTGACCTGCCAATCTGATGATCAGCAAATAGTTGAGGGACCTCTAAGGAAGAGGCATAGGTTTGATCGAGGCGGTCCGCAGGGCGGAGGTAGACGTGGAAGAGGAGATGGCCGTGAAGCTGGTGGTGGATGAAATTACGAGGTGCTACCTCCACCACCACCAAGAGGTCCACCCCGACCACAGGGAGCGGGTGGACAGGGCAGAGCACAACATCAGGAAACTGAGGCCTGTGATCACGACACTCCAGAGATGATTCGAGGTACGATCTATGTCTATTCCAGCTTAGCTTCTATTCTTATATACATGGGTTCTAGTCACTATTTCATTTCCACTTCCGTCATTATGATCTCTGAGATTCTGAAGGAGTCATTGGTTCGATCCTTACGGCTAGATACTCCTACGGGGGTGATTCGACGATTACGCACTAGTGCCGGCAGTGCGAGCTTACTCTTAGAGGCGAGAGATTCAGCTAGGATCTCCTAGTAGCGGCATTGAGGCCTTACGATGTCATCTTGGGTATGGAATGTTTATCAACAGTCCAAGATTAGATCGACTTTATTAGGCGCAGAGTGCGGTGTGTCTGCACAGATGGGACCAGGTTCACCTTCACCGGAGAGAAGGGAACCTTTGTAGCGTAGGGAAAACTTACTCGGAGGAGGGTACAGACGATCACTCACTCGTTGGCTTCCCTTATCCTTAGAGCAGTTGATGTGGAGATTCCGACTTATCCTATAGTGTTGGACCAGTACACAGATGTTTTCCCTGATGATGTTCCAGAACTACCTCCTTGCAGAGAGGTGTACTTCTACATTGACCTATACCCCATGACGACATCGATATCTACTCCATCATATCAGATGGATCCCACCGGGATTCATGAGCTGAAGGTATAGTTAGAGGACTTATAGGAGAAGGGATTCATCCAACCCAGTGTTTCTCCCTGGGCAGCCCTAATTCTGTTCGCCAAGAAGGCGGATAGGAGCTTGAGGCTCTGTGTCGACTACCGTCACCTGAACCAGGAGACTATGAAGAACAAGTACCCACTCCCAAGGATTTAAGACCTCTTTGATCAGCTCAAGAGAGCACGATGGTTCTCAAAGATAGACCTCAGATCAGGCTATCACTAGCACAGAGTTTGAGATGAGGATGTGTAGAAGATGGCCTTTAGATGTCGGTATGACCACTACAAGTTCTTGGTTATTCCCTTTGGCGTAACCAACACTCCAATAGTGTTCATGAGTCTCATGAATAGGATCTTTCAGTCTTACCTCGATCATTTTTTTGTAGTCTTCATCGACGACATACTGATCTACTCAAATACTGAGGAGGAGCATGCCTACTATTTTTAGGTAGTACTGTACACACTCAGAGATCACCGGCTTTATGGTAAGCTCTTGAAGTGCCAGTTTTGGATTCAAGAGGTTTACTTTTTGCGACATGTCTTCTCAGAGGTTGGATTGGCAGTGGATCCAGAAAATATTGAGGTGGTACTTGTGTGGGATCCACCGAGGAGTGTAACAGAGGTAAGAAGTTTCCTGGGTTTTGCTGGCTACTATCGGAGATTCGTCCTAGACTTCTCCAGAGTTGCAGCACCACTGTCAGCCTGGACGAAGAAGGGGAAACCCTTTGTGTGTTTGGATAGATTCTAGCAGATCTTTCAGGAGATGAGGCAGAGGCTGACTAGTGACCCCATCTTTAGGCTTCCAGAGGAAGGCATAGGGTACGTAGTCTAATGCAATGCATCAGGGATTGGAATTGGGTGTGTCCTGATATAGGAGCGAGCAGTGATCGCATATGGTTCTCGGCAGCTGAGACAACATGAGTAGAACTACGCTACCCATGACCTGGAGTTAGCAGCATTGGTCTTCACCTTGAAGATGTGGCAGCACTATCTGATGGGTGAAGGTTTTACCATGTAATCTGATCACAAGAGTCTCAGGTATATCTTCTCTCAGAAGGAAATGAACCTGAGACATCAACAATGGCTTGAGTTCCTCCAAGACTATGACTTTGAGATAGTCTATACTCCTAGGAAGAGTAATTTTGTTGTGGATGCGCTCACCAGGAGGAATGGTTTACAACTGCTAGGAGAGGCGACAGAGCAGCTGGCTGCCTTACAAATATCCTTTGTGGATAGAGATGGAGCAGCCTATATACAGTCTCTTATAGTCACTCCTCCACTTCTTTAGCGAGTCAGGGAGGCGTAGCATGGGGATGCTGACTGCGAGACGCGATGTGCTCAGATATGCACAGGGCATGTACCTGATGAATTTTTTGAAGGTGGGGAGTACGTTATCCTCTTTAGAGGACATACCATGGTACCAGTTCCACTTCAGGAGGAAGTGTTGGGGGAGTTCCACACTTCCCCTCTAGTGGTACATCCAGGAGTGATGAAAATGTACCAGGACCTTCGACGACAGCAGTGGTGGCCAGGTATAAAGAAGGCGGTATCAGAGTTTGTCTCACGATACCTCACTTGTCAGCAAGTGAAGGCAGAACACTAGGTACCAGTAGGCTTGTTTCAGACCTTATAGGTCCCAGAGTGGAAGTGGGATGGGATATCCATGGACTTCGTGATGGGTCTTCCACATAAATCCACGGGTCACGATTCGATATCGGTGATCGTTGACCAACTCACCAATTTGGCCCACTTCCTACCAATCAGAGAGTAGGGATTAGTTGAGATCTTGGGACACCACTATGTGCATGAGATAGTGTGTTTTCATGGAGTAACTTCTTCTATTGTCTCCAATCGTGACACACGCTTCACTTCCCAGCTATGGAAGGGGTTGTAGGAGGCTTTCGGGACACAACTACATCTAAGAACCACCTTCAATCCTCAGACTGATGGTCAGACTGAGAGAACCATCTAGACCCTTGAAGACATGCTTCGTGCATGTGTCCCCGACTTAGGTTGTGGATGGGAGGATCACCTACCTTTGGTGGAGTTTGCCTACAACAATAGCTATCACTCCACCATCGGTATGGAACCTTTTGAGGATTTGTAAGGACGACCTTGCAGATCACCACTATACTAGACAGACCCAGGGGAGTCAGCACTAGTGGGACCAGATATGGTATGAGATACCACAGAGAAGGTTCAGATCATCTAGGATTGTATAAAGACAACACAAAGCAGACATAGGTCATATGATGACAGAAGACAGAGACCTATGGAGTTTGAGGATGGCGACCACGTCTTCCTACGAGTCTCACCTCGACGAGGTCTATGGAGATTTGGCTGAGGCGGAAAGTTATCTCCATGGTTCATCAAACCTTTCCAGGTCCTCATTAGAGTAGGCGAGGTGGCTTACCGTCTGGCACTTCCACCTCAACTACATTGGGTGCATGATGTCTTCCACGAATCTTAAGCTGAGGAGATACGTGGACGACCCGTCCCACATCATCGACCATGGAGAGATGGAAATCGATGATGGGGAGACTTTCACGAAGGTTCCAGTGGAGATTGAGGATAGACAGAAGTGGACCCTACAGGTACGATCGATACCTTCGGTGTGAGTTCGCTGGAAGCACAAGAACCTCCATGAGAGCACATGGGAGCGGGAGTCTCAGATGCGTGCTTAGTACCCCACATTTTTTCCCTTAGTTCGATTTGTATCTTATGAGGATGTAAAGCACTGAGGTGAGGATAATGTAAATAATCGGAATTACCATGATTGTTTTTAAATACATGGGAATTTTACAAGTCTGTAGTTTCTGACGGCGCTTGATTCCGAGGCCTGGTGTGTCCGGAATCAATTTCTGAAATTTTGTTCGGGTACGTTCAGTAAATATACAAGCATGTTTTTATAACATTTGAACTGGTGCTTAGAATGGAAATCTGAGGGCACCATAGAACTCGCAGTGCTGATTTTTACTTAAGAAGACTTTCACTTCGATGGTAGTGAGTCGGGAATAAAAGTTACTTTTTGGCTTTTTATAAAAATAAAATAAAATAAAGTACAACACTTTATTTTATTTTTAAGCTTCCATGTGTTGGGTATGTTGGCTAAAACCTCCCCTTGGATGTTGGTGGTGGGACCGCCACACCCTAACCTCCCATGAGAGGTTATGTTGGTGGGGCCCACCCGAGCATAACCCCCCATGAGAGGATATTTGAGGTGGGGACCACCCGAGTCAAAAACCCTCCCTATTAATGATAGGGGTGGGGACTACCCGAAATCTATTGATGGTGGAGGATGAAACCTCTCCACTCTCCCTCATTAATGAGGGAGATCCTTTGACCTCCCTGCACAACTAATTGCACCCATGCTTGTGTTTTAATAAGGAGAGCCTCTTGGCACCCTCTAAATTAATGAGACAACACTCATGCATTTAATTTGGAGGAGCCGGGATTTTAATTCTCCTTTTTGAATTATGTGACAACACTTAAAATAATAGGAAAACTATTATTTTATTTGGGATGGCATTATCTTATGGGGGGATTGTTGGTGAAAGCTCCAAAATAAGAACTGTCCTCCCAACGAAGAATGCAAAGAACGCGAAGAACGCCGACGATGCTCTTCTTCTCCGACCTTATTTCTTAGACCCCTTCGACATGGGATGTGATCGTCTAACACAGATTGACGACCATCCTTCCATGACATCAATGAACGACTACCGTCAAATCAAAGGTAGGGAGATTTTTGTTATTTTATATTTGAATATAAACCTCATTCTTCATCGAACAAAGATATGGTATGAGAATCACCAATTTCTATCACCGTAACGAGGAGGGCTCGGGCCGCACGAACATAGTTTGACCCTTCCGTTGTTTGTTCTTGTTCGAGGAAGACGGCTTGGAAAAGAGGTGACGATGAAGAAGACGGAGAACAAGGGCCGCACTACCCGCGGCCTCCGCGAACCGCGTCGCCCCCGCTGCACCCCGGCGCACTTCCTGTGCCCTAGCGTTGCCCCGACGTGCTGCCTGCATACCCCGCGTGCTACCCGACTCTGCCAGCGCCCCAAAGGTGTGCAGCCCGGTGCCCCCATGCCCCACCAGTGTGCTTCCCGCCGCCCCTGCACCCCGCCAGTGCACTGCCCGATGCCCCGACGCCCCGACGGCGGCCTTCCCGGCACCGCCGCGCCCCGCCGACAGCCTGCCCGGCACCCCCGCACCCCACCGGCGGCCTGCCCGACACCCCCGCGCCCTGCCGGCGGCCTGCCCAGCCCTTGCTGGAAGCCTACCCGGCACCCCAACGTCGTGCCCGGTGCCCCCGCGACCCCCTACCGCGGTCTTCCCGGCACCCTAGCGTGCCACCCCGGTGCGCTGCCCGGTGCCCCGACGCCCTACCCGGTGCACCCATGGCCTGCTGGTGACCGGCTGCCCTGCCCGCACCCCATGAGGTCTGCCTACTGGGCTCCTAGCCACCGGCCTCCCCAGCCAACCCGCAGCGTCCCCCACAGTGTTACTGGCCGAACCGGACCAGTCTCCCAGGCCGAGTTACCGAGCCGACTACATGGCGACTTACGGGCCGAACCGCCCTCGTGGTCCGCTGGGCCGTGCCCAGCGGACCAGGTAAAACTTAGTGGGCTGACCCGCCCAATGGGCCAGGTCAGACCCAGCGAGTTTGACTGGGTCACCCAGACCGGGTCGGCCCAGACTGGGTTGGGCTGAGTCGGTTCGACCGGGTCAGATCGGACCTAGGCCCATTACTGACCCATTACCTTCTTGGGTCATATATTTGGCATCGGATGTGGAGTGCCCAGTATTTGGCGGTAGACCCATGGAAGATAGAGCACCTAGTAGTTGGCAGCAGAGCCATGGTACTCAATAAGAGGAGTACCTCTGTAGGCTATTAGGGGGAGCACCCGGTATTTGGTGGCATACCCACATCAGATAGAGCGCCTGGTAGTTGGCAGCAGACTCGCGATACTCAACAGGAGGAGTACCTCAGTAGTCCAAGTTTAGTGAGAAACGCCTCGGTGTCGCGACATTCCCATTTTACTCGATAGAGGAGTAGTTCTCCAGCATCCTTGGTTTTGATAATGAAAATCCTGGGTTGAGTTGAGTCACTGACCATTATGTTTTTCTCATGATTGAGATGGGTTACTTGATAACTTAGGTATATGTATGGGCATATACCTAAGTAATGGTTATCCATTGATTTCATACTTTGTGGTTTATCCTTGTTGGATTTTGTGAGACCTTCAGGGTCTTGTGGTCGCTATAGAGTATCGTTATACTCACCCCTACACGGGCTATGCCCACACCTCATTGTGTTGGATGCAGATGATGGACATTGCTGACGGATTCTGAGAGTGCCAGGACGGGACGATACCCAGAGGAGGACCATACAACGTATCGGTACACAGTGGAGTCTGACGGACGTGGAGTGCCGTGGAGGCCATCTGTACCTACCCTCCATTTAGGAACCCCAGAGGACAATCCAAGAGATGCTTTCACCTATCAGATGTTTGTCCCTTTTTAGTTGTACTTGTTTTCATTTGTATTTGTACTTTACAGTTGGGCTTGTATTCTAGCCACCCTTTACTTTCAGTACACTTGTTATATGGATTTTACTTAGTGTTTTCTTCCTCTTGTACTCTGGTTGTGTGTGTTTACGTGTTATAAAGGCAATGCCTTCCCAGTTTTAGGGAATTACGCCTTCAGTGCTAGTCGCCATCCCCTGGCCTATAGAAGGTGAGCTTAGGGTAGTCATGATATGGGCCCTAGGGGATGGGTTGTGACACAAAATATCTAGATATATAAACTAAATCTTTGAAAATATCCTTTTATTTCATCCTTTATCTCCCCAATATCATGGGTCCAATATTCAAAAAATGTCTCCATAAAAACATGTCAACCATGAATTGGGTCATTGAACCACTCTTTAAACATAAATTATTTTTTCCAAAGTCAATGAGGATCATATGAAATCTAAGATGGATTAAAATTATAAAACATTCATTAAACTACCTTCTTTTCCACAAGATATAATTAACTATGGAATAAAGCTAAAAAACCCCTGATGATAGAATGATGATCAATTTCATGGTTTGATCTCAGTTAATATCCATATCCATGAAATATGGGCAGAATATCATATCTAGCTCCTGAAATATCATGAAATTATATTATCAAATTCCATCATACTTGGTGAGTCATGGTTTTCAATTTTTGGAATGGTTTTATATTTCTTAATTCTCTTGGTGTTTGAATCATTCTAGAAAAATAAACCCACTAGGTGTTAACCACATTGACTGGGGTGTGATCCAATCAATCTTAATTTTCTAGATCTGCACCTATTTTTCATGGGGACTTCATTATGGAGAAATATTACTCTTCAATGAATAATCTAAATCATAGTGATATGATTGCACTTATTTTCACATAACCCTCTCTAGGCCTCTCAACTAGTAACTTTTATGTACACTTGATGTATTCTGACACAAAATATGTTTATTATTGGTGTATATCCTTAAAATATAATTTAATATCTTGTATCCTTGTTTTAATCTCAAATATAATTTATAAAATTGAGTTACTATTTTGTAACATATGATTATTATGAAAAAAATTCCATTAATGGAGTGATTACCAATACTACACTATGATCATCCTTATCTACTCAGAGTTGACCCTAGAAAACCTCTGATCTCTTCCAAGTTTTCTCTAAGTATATGGAAATATTGTGTTATTCCAAATATTTACCATAATATTTCCTCTATTCCAAAAACACATGGTTATGTAATTCCTCAATATGATCTAATATTTAAAATCTAATGACAAACTTGGTTCCAAAAATTATAAATTATGTTTATAAGTAAAACCTCCTCTTTTCAAACTTTGTTTCTAAAACATTCACCCCCCTATATAAATCCACAAAACTCAACTTTATAATTAATTATGTTTGACTATATTTTTAATATCTCATGGTGTAGAAAATTATAATTTTTAAAAGATTATGATGATATAATCATTTTATAGGTATGAGTATAAATCCACTTTAAAATCCTCTTGAGTGAAGATAGATATTTAATTTCATGTGAGGTATGTTTTAAAATTTGGATAGTTGAATTTTGAAAGTAAATTTTCATATGGATGGGATATGTCATCACCTTTTAAATAATTTTCCTTTAAGAGGAATGGTAAATTGTTTTGTCAGAATTTAATGGCCTCGCACATTTAATTTTGATTTTTTTAATTGGATGAACATATATGTTTTATCCTAGATTACAAACAATAAGTGTGGGGGGTGATGGTAGTTGAAATTTTATATATTTGTTATTTAACTTAATTGATTAAACTCCCATATTTAATTATTTAAATAGGAATCATACATATTTTTGAATGTTTAAAATAAAATTTAGTTTACCTTTTTAATTTCTTAAATCTAATATCTTAATTGAATTAACTTTTTTGAAACTATTAGAAAAAAATTTACACTTAATTTTGTGTATTTTATTTATTTAAAGGTAATGGAAAATAAAAATAAAGAGTTACTAGAAAAGAAAATAATATGCTCAACTCGAGCCATCAACCTGAGACCATTAACCGCCCAATAAAGGGTCGGTCCACTTAGGCCTAGGGACAAGTTTGGGAAAGTATAGGATGGGTCCAATACATGACTAGGGAGAGATAAAAAAGAAATAGTGGGATATGGTAAATGTGGTGAACCTTAATTTTTTAGGTATTCATATTGAAAAAAAATTGTAATAACATTTGAAATTGAGTAGTAGAACCTGTACCAAGGATTATAAAAAAGAGGCCCTACGATCCAATGATTTTTTTAAAACACGTGGGATGTATCATCTTCCTTCTTACCAACACCTAGATATTAAACAAACTCCTAAAGATTTTAAACATTAATGGCCTTATCTTCCCATAAATGTGAGATATTCATTCATACTAAAAACCACCAACAAATTTCCCACAACCCTTGTGGCCCGTGAATTTTTTTAAGAAATGGATGAAGCTCAACCATAGCATACCCAAAGACTTCTGAGCACTACCTTCCACCATGAAAACTTCCCCACACCTCCTCTCATGCCCAAGCCATTTTCAAATGATTCTCATCACTCTATGATTTCTCTATCTCCCACTAATTACTACAGAAACGCACAATATGCCTTATGCTTCACCAAGAAATCATTTTTTCCTTCCTTATGCATCATCTTGTCACTCGACCTAAAAATCACCTCTCTACTACAACCATTTGAGTCATCTAGGTTGTGGTTTGGGATCATAGAATATATATCATTCGATATAATAAGCACTATAGGATCTCATTTGAGTGATACAAAACAACACCTCAAGATTTTTATGAAATATATTTTTAAATACTTTTATTTTTTGATATCTTGCGTTTCATGCAACAAAAAGTTTAGACAAACCAACAAATGTTATTAAAATATTATATGTCCATTACAACCAATTGATTAAATTTAAAATAATGAATATGAATTTCTAAATTATTAAATAAATATAAAGTTTTAACTCAATATTAATTAATTGTTAAGTTCTTATAAAATGACCACAAAATTTTTTAAAAGACATTTATTCTTCAAAAATACTTTTTCTTCAAAAATGAGTTTTTAGTCATTTTATGGGTGAATATTAATTCCTAGGAGATATATAAAATTTATTTGAAAAAATCTTTTTCATTTTTTAATTCATAATTTCAAAATCATATTAAAATTATTAGTTTTTGATAATTTTCTAAAAACATTTATTTTTCATGAAATATTTAAAATACTGATTTTTATAGAAAAATGTATTTTCTTTTAAATTTTTTAAAAGATAAAATTATTTTTTGGATTTTTTTAAATTTTAATGAGTTTATTTTTATTTAAAATAATAAAATTATGATTCTCATGTGTATTTTATACTTGAATTTAGTATACAAACATTTTAAGTTTAAAAAGATCATTTTTCCGAAAAACTTTTTTCATTTAATTTTGCTTATTTAATTTTAAATTAAATGATAAATATTATACGTTTTCAATTTTAAAAAATGGATTATATATTTAGAAACAGTAGGTTCATATTTGTTAGTTAATCCCCTTTTTTTATTCATTTTGAATTGTAATTATGGTAAAATGTATTACCTTAGTAATGGGTAAATGAGTTAATATAAATTAAAAATATGTGATAAGGATATGCTCATCCTATTTCTTATTGAATGAATTTAATTTGATCCTTATCTCCTTAGGTTCTAAATTGGCACATATATTTTTTTAAATAAAAAAGTCAGAAAATGTCACTTTTTTGTCTTAAATGTCTATTATGTGTTGGAAAGGGGACAAAAGTAGGCTATGAAAAAATATAAGAGTCTATTTTGAACTTAATTAACTTATTTTTATGATATAAATTTAATTATGACTTTTCGAGGTGACTTGGATAAGATTATGACCTTTATAGTATTTTACTTAATGAAAAATCAAACATGTCACACTATTATTTTAATAAGTATAATATTTTTAATATGATGTTTTCCAAAAAATATGTTATAATATAAATAATATTTTAAAATCTAAAATATTTATCTTCAGCATGGTAATTTATTTATAATTTTTAGGAATTAATAATTACCTTAAATGCTTACACAACACTCATGTATTAATTATTCAACTAACAGAAAAATTAAATAAATTACATTGAAAATATTATAAGAAATATAATTTTAGATATTTAAGTTTATAATAGAATTATATAAATTAACTTGATATTTTATGAATATAATAAAATAGTTGGTTTGAGTTTAACAAGTTGTATTGATATTTTTAAAACTTAAAGTAGTGAATAGTATTAAAATTGACATAATGATATTTAATTAAATTATTTAAAAATAATAAAAATAATTTAAAAAATAAAAATCATTTTAATATTAAAAATAGTTGGTACCATATTTAAAACTAAAATAGGTTGACTAAGGGTTAATCAAAATGATAAGGCTTAAAATAAAACCAAAACTTATATAAAATATATTGGTTGATGATATATCAACCTTATACTATATTATCTTCTAATAGATGATTATTTGGTGGTATTTGGATATAAAATGAATTTACTTTAATTTAATCATTTGAGAAATTCCAAAAGTGCCCCTCACCTCAATTATAAAAGAGAACCTCCTCCATCACCTATTTACAATACTTTCAGCCTTCTATCTTGACCATACTCTACCAATTTATCTTCTAAAATTCCCTAGAAACATTATAGAGGTTTTGGTCTTCTCAAAATACCAACCCTAGATCCCTTTAGAGGAGATCTAATAGAGGCGTTTCGAAGAAGTGGTAACTGCTCTAACCGATCAATTTTTTTTCTACTCTTTATTAACTCCTCCAAATCTATGATGTTTATCATAAATTAATATATTTAGTATCATAAATATGTTTAAATTTTATTATGATTTTTAAAACACCATTATATACAACTATTTCCCATAAAATAAGAAGTGAATGCATCGCACATGTGGACGCACGACTTACCATCTCCACGTAGCGATATAAATCATTTTTAATCTCCATATTTTATGGATGGGTATTATGATGAGTTTAATGAATATAAGTATTATATATTATATAATATTTATTTTGGAAATATTAATTATTATTTATCTTTATTTCATTCCATTAATCAAAAAATGAAAACAATGTTCTCGTGTATGTACGGACTTCCATCTCCATGAATAGTGTAATTCAGTTTTCTATCTCTACTTTATATGAATAATTATAAGTATGTATATAATTATTATAAATTATGTTTATAAAATTATTAAAATTATGAAAATAATGAGACCAATATCATAGTATAAGGACCAAAACTACCAAACTGAAATATGTATGGGAAACAAAGTAGTTACCACCGAGAATATTGATTTTAATAACAAATTTTTGGATAAATAGGTTATAAGATATAATAAATAAATAAAAATTGGTATTATAGTATTAAGGTTATGTAATAAATTTATATTAAACCCATATTTATTATTCATGATGTTTGAACATGAATGAATAAAGGCAATACCTGAGGTGAGGTTTAATTTCAAAATATTATCATTATTCGGGATTGTTTATGTTTAAGTATTTGTTGGGGAACATTTATCTTACCTATCCATGTTTTGTCAAACTATTTTCATTTTTTTAATATTATCCTGCAATTATTTTAAATCATTTTTAACCATGTTTTACTTTTTTAAATGAATCTTTTATAATTTTTTTCTAAAATAGGTTTTTTTGACTTTTCTGAAAACAATATGGATGGAAAGAATTTTTTAACTTATATTTTTTGAGAATATTTTCTTGATTTCATGATTATTTAATGATTTTAGTAATACCTTATAATATTACAAGTTTATTTTCATAGAAAACATTATACTTTATAATCGTGTGACTTTTAAAATAAATGATATTCAAAATGAAAATGATATTTTACTCATGAAACATTTCAAGTGATCTTTCAAAATAATTTTTTATCTAAGATAACATTATTTGATGTTACTATTTATTTAATGGGGATATTATCCAAGTATACGATCCTTATTCTTTCTCTATATGTTTTATGTTTATGATGTCATGATGTTTATGAATCCCATTACTTTTCCATGGGTTATACAATAATAAAATGTTTATGAAACCAATTTCTTTTCATGGGTATTAATATGATAAATAACTTATGATCTTGTGTAACACATAAGTATGGTTTTTATTATTTTATGGTTGGGAAAAATATATCCCTCCTATGCATTGGTTGAAGATTTATATCTCATGAGATTAAAATGGGAAACAAGTTGATAGGCTTGATCCACTATGAGAAACTAGTGTGTCCTGATCTACTATGTGAAACACGTGTGTCTCGATCCACTATGGGAAACAAGTGTGTCATTTTGCACTATGGTAAATAGGTTTTTCTTGATCCAATATGAGAAATGTGTGTGTACTTTTAATTTCTCGGCCTGTGTTCCATGCCCCAATTCCCCGAGCCGGACTATCACATGACCTCAAGCATACCTCCCCGTATTCCAGAGGCTACATACTAGCAACAAGGGTCTAATATATTGATCATGGGGAGATTTTACCCTATCATATCAAATTAATACACCATTAGAAAATAATAAAAAGCAACTTAATAACATATAACCATAAATTTAATTGTACCAGTATCACACGGTGACCAAAAATAGAAATACAAAATCAAAACTAAAACAGAAAATATACCTTTCCAATGCATGTTTCAGGTGTCTAAAATGAAACCCAAAATAAAGAAACTAAATACTCCCCCAAAAAATTCCCAAAACATGTCTGATTCCCTCATCCATTCTCCATCCCTAACTAGATATCTATCACAGGGAATTTTCCCTTAAACTATCCAAAAACACAAGGTCTATTCAAAAACTGATCAGGTAGCCCGAGTAGGGTGTGAGTACAACTCATAAGTCCACCACCAATAGCGTCTCAAACAATATCCAGTTAATAAAAGTGTATTTAGTCATATAAATAAATAAGTAAAATTCATAAGTAAAAAGTTATCACATTATCAATTATTCTTTATTTAACCGTAATAACACTTGGTTTCCCAAGGAAACCTAAACATCAATACCTACTACAACCCATGCCAGAGTTTGAACCATTTCACATTATCTATTCACCTTTTATTAAACAAATAAGATTTAATTATCCATTTCATTTCAATTTATAATATGGATAATTAGAACCATAGTCTAATGCTAATAATTTGGGTATAGGTCATCATGCTTAGGACCCTATGGTATTTTTAAGTATTAGACCATGTCCAAGACACACTTATCAAAAAAATGATCCTTATAGGCTTCAGAAGCAGCAAACCATGTCAGGAACATGTTTAACAGAACATTTATCACAATGATCTTCAAAAGTAGCAAACCATGTGCCTCACACATTTAACAATCATTTTATCACTATAGGATTCGAAAGTAGCATACCATGTCCCTCACGTGTTTAAAAAAAAATTTACACATGTATCATAATATATCACATCTTCACATGTATCTCAATACCACATGTGTTCACATTACAACAATAACCAAGATTAATCAATATTAATCCTCTTATCACAAATAACTATCACAATATTACATTAATTAATTCAAGTTCATTAATTAATTCAATAATTAATGAGTCACATCAATTTCCTTTAATTAATTCAAAAATTAATTAATCATATCTATACCACTAATTGATTTTCCAATTAATTAATTACATCCCTCTATTTAATCAATTAAACAATTAATTAACCAAATAATATCCATTAAATAAATAAATAATTAAATAATAATTTCACAATCTCAAAATCCAATAATTAATTCACAATTAATTAACCCCAATTCCACAATTCATTTATTCAATCAAATCCTTAATTCCTGAATTAATTAATTATCCAAATTAATTAATTCAATTAGTAATTCCAATTTCTAAATGAACTATAGAAATTCTACCATTACATGCACTTAATTGATATCAATATGATGGAATTTAAATAATATACCACTAACCTAGAGTTGTTGATGAACAATCTCCAATTTTTTTTCCAAAAGTCAACAAAGTAACAACATAGAATGAGATCTGGATCTATAACTTAAATCAATATTGAAAAAATCAAGATCTCTTAAATCTAGATCTAGATCTAATATCCTACATCTAGATCCTAGAAACTAGGTATATATCTAACCAAAACTTAGAATAACTTCCCATAAAGAAAGATAGAAGAAAGGAGGAGTAACAAGAAAGAAACCAGGATGAGATACTCTTATAGGGAGAGGACCAGATCATCAATACAGGATTTGAATCACTAAGAAAGGAGGTTGGGTGGGCATAAAATTCATCCATGAGGCTCTAAAATTATGAAATAATTCTAGGGGTCAAATGGGTGCTGATATAGGATTAAATTGGGGTTCAAGATTTTAAAAACTAATTTTCAGGTTAGTTTAATTCTTATACATGGTTTTTCAGGAAAGGGAACATGGTTTCCCCTAACCATGCAACTAAACTATGAGCCTCTTTTATAGGGGTGAAAAATTACTCATAATAGGGAACACAGTTTGAAGAACTATTCTACAACTATGAAATTCTTCTTTGTCCATAGTTGCATGGTTTAATGAGCTATGATACATAGTTAGAGCAAACCATGTGCTAACCATGAACTTACCTATTTCATCCATTTTTCTCAAATTTCCACCTAAAAAACCGCAAGGTAAAACCCAAAATAAAATTAATAAATATAAGGAAAAATAGTACCTTCAAATTATCTTGATATAACTATAAAAATGGTGATATATTATAATCTCCCCACCTTATAATATCTCATCCTCAAGATTCACTCCCAAGCATCACTAAGACTCTGAGTCAAAAAGATCGGGACACTGAGCTGGCATATCTGCTTCCCTCTCCCATGTTTCCTCCTACACACACCCATGTTTCCACAATACATGAACTATTGTTATGGTCTTTCCCAACAACACTTTCTCACTACGATCCAACACATGTATCAGATGTTCCTCAAAGGGCGCATCTATCTTAAGATGGACATCATCCAAACCGATCACATGAGAAGGGTTGGAGTGATGTCACCGTAGTTATGACACATGAAAAATGTCATCCATATCACTATATTTCTGTGGAATATACAATAAATACACACCTGGCCAAATTCTCTCCCAACCTCAGATAGTCTAATAAACCTAGGTGCCAACATTCCCTTTCTCTATATCCTGCGGTGACCTAATCTAGATGACACCCAAAGGAATATATGATCACCCTCTATATAATATAGGGGACATCGAAATCTATTATCATACGACTTCTATACACTCTGAATTGTAGCCATAAATTTTTGAATTAGATAATTTTTTTTTGATGTCTCCTGCATGAGACTCACCCCCACAATTTTTACTCATCAACCTCCATCCACCATATAGGAGATCTGTATGGCCTACCATAATGATCCTTGTATGGTTCCATATGTATCATTTCCTAATAAATGTTATTATAGGAAAACTCCACCAAAGATAGGTTCTTCTACCAAGATCCTCCAAATTATAAGATAGATGTTCACAAGATATCCTTAAGCACATGTATAGTACGCTCTGACTTCCCATTTGTTTGTGGGTGGAAAGACGTACTCAATAAAACCTGCATACCAAGTTCCTTCTAAAATCCCTTCTAGAAGCATAAAGTTAATAATGATTTGTGGTCTAAAACTATAGTCTATGGTACCCCTTATAGAAGGACTATCTCAGGCACATACAAATATCCCTACTGCTTCACTGCAAAAGTCTCACGTATTGGAAATAAATGCACTAATTTCTTTATTATATCCATAATAACCCGAATAGCCTCATTCTTCAAAGGAATCCTTGGGAGACACACCACAAAGTCTATGGTTACATCATCCCACTTCCATTCCGTAATGGGTAATGACTATAGAAAACCTCCTTATCATTGATGCTTAGCCTTCACCTATTGATAGGTGTAGAATTATGTCATGAACCCTTCTATTTCATTTTTCATGATCAGCCACCAAAACTATCATCATAGGTAATGGTGTATTTTGGTCACAGCTAGATCTACCATCCACTTCAAGGAATGAAAATCTTGTATCAACTTCTCTCACATGCTCATAGTTACAATAACCTGATTCCTCAAATAGACGATCTCATCCTCATCTATGATCCAACCAGAAGGTGACTCCCCAACTTCAAGGATTTCCATCAAGGTCAAGTACTGAAGATACTCATACATTCTATCTCTAATCTATCTCAAAAGTGTAGACTCTACTGAAATTGATATAAGAGTCAACTGATCCTAGCTCTCCTAAACTATAACATGAATATTAGGAAGAAAAGTCATTATATTCCACTTAGTACTAGAATCCCTAACTACCTAAGTCGGAGTCTTCCAGCACAAAGTTCTAGCCGTACTATTTCCTTTATCAGGTGTATATTGTAGTTCAAAATCAAATGACTGCATATAATCATCCCATCTCTATTGCTAGAGATTCAAGTCTCACTGTGAAAATATGTACTTCAATCTATTATAATCTATATACACAACAAAATTTTATCCCAAAAACTAATGCCACCAACACTTTAAAGCATACACCATTACTGCCAACTCAAGGTCATGTGTAGGGTAGTTTCATTCTTGTGGAATCAACTGCTAAGACCCATACACCACATAATGATCTCTCTACATCAACATTTCTCTAAGTCTGATACAAGAAGCATCACAATACACTATATACTACGCACCGACCTTCAGTAAGATCAAGATCGGTGCCAATGTTAAATGCTTCTTTAACTCCTAGATGGAATTTCACCTAATTTTGACCACTCAAACTTTATCCCCTTTTTGTTCAAGCTTATAAGTAGTGATTCTAGTTGGGTAAAGTCTTGGATGAACCTACAATAATATCCAGCTAATCTTAGAAATCTATGAATATCAAAAACATTATTAGGATTATACCAAGATACAACTGCACGAACTTTAATTTTTTTCCCTGACACACCTTCCTCCAGGATTATGTGACCTAAGAAGTGCACCTATTCAATCCAAAAACTGACACTTAGATAGCTTGGAATATAGTAGATTCTCTCTCAGTATACTCATGATGATGTCAAGGTGTTGGGTATGATATTCATGAGTCTTGGAGTACACAAAGATATCATCCACAACCATTACAAAAAATTGATCTAGGTACGTATGGAATATTATGTTCATCAAGCCCATAAAAACTGGTGGTGAATTCATTGACCCAAATGACATTATTAAGAACTCATATATGCCATACTTTCTTCTAAAAGTAGTCCTTAGTATATAATATGTTTGAACTATAAACAGATGATACCCTGATCTCAATTCAATATTGTAAAATACACAATCCCCCTTAACTTATCAAAAATACCATCAATATTAAGAAGTTGATACTAGTTCTTTATATTCATCTAGTTCAGCTTTTTATAATCAATAGATAAGTATAGAGCATCACCAACCTTATTTGAAAACAACACTAGTGAACCCCATGGAAACATACTTGGGTGGATAAATCACTTATCCTATAATTATTCCAGAAGAGTATTGAGATCTTGAATCTCTATCAGTTCCATTCTGTATGGTGGAATTGAAATTTGATCAACCCCTAACATGATCTCAATAGTTAATTCCATATCTATCTCAAGTGTCAACCTTAATAATTCTTATAAAAACACATCCTAAAATCTTTCCACTATAGGTGGAAAGATGTTTTTTACACCTTCACCATACAATAATGTAAATTCAACTTGGGCTGTGAGCTCTCCCAGTTATTGAGCAATTTTCCCTATTCAGCCTTCCAGGATATCCCACTCTTCACAGTGAACATAATGGTCACCCTTAGGATACATAAAAGTTACTATATTATGGTAAAAATCAATGTGGGATCGGTATGATACTATATGATCCATACCCATAATTAGGTTAAAGACTAACATGTCAAGAATATAGATATTCTTGAGGAAATGTTTCTCCTTGATCTTGAGAGAACAACCCATGCATAAATAGATGTCCATAGACCGTACTCCCAATAGTGTATCTATCATCATAACTCAAATTACAAACTCCACTACCAGGATCAATCCATTAATTTTTTTTCTAGATATAAATGAATGATTAGAACCAATATAAAATAAATCACTAGTTAATTTAGAAGTTACAATAATTGTACCTCTCATTGTTGATGGTCCAACCTAACTATATACTAGTATAGGATGCACTACATGTAACTGTCCTGCCCCTATTCCCGATGATGTATTCTGATTCCACTTAGCTACACAACTCTACTGATATGGGAAATCTTCCTTAGAAGAACCACATACACTACCTCTACCACCTCATCTTGTAGAACTCTTGTATCCAGACTGATATGGTGAAGAATACTCCCTTACTACACTCTGTTTCTATCTAGCTCCTTCATCACCAAATGCCTGCCATGGGTTCCTGCAAAACCTCAGTAGATTTACCATCTTACCAAATCCTCAAAACTCTCATAGTGGTCAGGGAAAATGTTTCTAAAAGTGTCCCATCCTACCACTCTATTGGAAAACCACAAGGGTAAGGTCATATGTAACCAAATATTCCCCTAAGCTACTCTTATTTCCACTACTCTAGGGGAAAGTATCATAAAGATATTTCATGATTTCAGAATTCATACCTCTTGACTATGCATAAGAAAAAACTTTTCCCCCACTAGAAGCCTCCTTTAGGTTCCCCTCAGATATGGGATCTTGATTCACCACCTCTAGAAACTTATCCAGTCTAAATTTATTTACTTGGGACATAATTTTAAACTTAAGTCTATCCAGAAACCACTTTTCCATAGTAGCCTCATATTATTCCAATGTTGGAAAAAAGTGATGGAAATCTATAAGATGTCCAGAATAGTCAATCATATACATACTCCCCTAAGTGATCCTCAAGAACTCAACTGCTTTCCGCTACCTCGGTGCGTCTGGATAAAAGTGGTCTAGGAAACTATCTTAAAATTCCTTCCATTCCATAACTTCTACATGTCTATCCCAAGTTTGGATGTCCCACCATCACTTCTAAATACCACATAATATATAAATTGAAAATTTGTCTCTATTCTTAGCAAGAGTCTCCAAGAAATAATGTATAGTCTAGATAGACTCAATCCATAACTCAACTCCCTCAGGCCCACCCTCTCTAGTAAAAGTAGGAGGGTGATGTAACTAAAAATCCCTCTTCTGATTAGACATGATTTTCACAAACCAACCTCAGTCTATTTACATGAATTTTATAAATCTAGAGGATTTATCTTGTAACTACTCCCATACATCCTCAACAAGCACTATCGGTGCCAAAAGTTCCACTACTGGTATAGCATCTCCAGCCATATCCTCCTATCATCCTCTCAACAAGTGTTGTCATGGTGGCATATCTATATAATTACAGACATAGTTATTAAGAATCATAACATAACTTTATCACATTTATGTAAGTATAAAATCACAACTGGTCACAAAAAATATTTTCCCCAAACCTCATAATGTGGTCAAAACCGAGGTGTTATCACTACCCTTAACCATCCTACACTTAGGTCCTGTTTATCAAATTTTATTCTCCTTATCGTATCTAGTTTCTTATTAGAAACCCATTTATTCTCATCTTGTATCATTTTACAATTAAATTAATGTGAAGAACATTTTTTATTCAATTTCAGAAGCATGGAAAAATAGTTCAAGTTCAACAACTTACCCAAAACCAGTTTTCCTGTGCATTCATAAAATGATGTATGTCATAAAATAATCTTGAGTGACTAGAATTATATATGTATACACAAATCTCATTCCTTACCATGATTCAATTCACAACTTATAAAATCTCAATAAATCTCTGTAACAATAATCAAAAAACACAAAAAGTGCTTTACCCAAGGTGAAATAATACCCAACTATAACAACACACATTAATAATAGAAATTCCACCCTAGGGACACGGGTTTTCCCCCATACATGGGTTTGCAACTCTCATGCATGAGCTCATGAATAGGGAATGACTCATCATCTTATTATATCTACCTTTCAAAAATAGTAATAAAAAAGAAAAAGAAAATAAAACACTCATCTCATACAAATTTGTAGCATCTTGGACTGAGTGACACACCCCATGCCCCGAGACAGACCACAAATTGACCTCAAGCATGTCTCCTCGTTGGCCAAAGGATGCCAACTAGTAGTGATGGTATGATATATAGATCATGGGGAGACTATACCCTCATTTATCAGAGTAATACACCAGTGTAAAATACGAAAACATAAATGAATAACATATAACTGTACACAAAATAGTATCAGTATCATAAGATGACCAAAACTTGAGATATAAAAACAAAACTAAAGTAGAGAACATGCCATTCCAATGTACGTGTCAGGTGTTTGAAATGAAAACAAAAATAAAGACACCGAAAACTCCCCTAAACAGACCCCAGATCATGTCTGGTTCCCTCATCCATTATACATCCCCAAGAAAACATCAAACATAGGGCCTTTTCCCTTAATTCATCCAAAAAAGACATGGTCTATTCGGGTACTGATTAAGAAACTTGGGTAGGGTTTGAGTACCACTCAGTAGGTCACCTCCAACAGTGTCTAAAATAATATCCATCCAATAATAGTGTATGTAGTTGTATAAATGAATAAGTAAAATTCATAAGTAAACAATTATTACATTATCAATAATTATTTATTTAACCATATAAACCCCTAGGTTCTTGAGGACACCCGAACCTCAATACTTGCTTCAGCTTGTTCCAGAGTCTAAACTATTCACACTTCATTAAACAAATGTACTTTCATTTTCCATTTCATTATAATATATAATATTTCTAATTGGAACCATAGTATAATGCCAATAATTGGGGTTTTGGTTATCATGCCTAGGACCTTTTGGGATTTGGAAGTAGAAAACCATTTCTCATACACATTTATCAAAAAATTTATCATTATGAGCTTCAAAAGCAATAGACTGTGCCCTTCACATATTTAAAAACAATTTATAACTGCTGTTTTTGGAAGTATTAGACCATTTCTCACACACATTTAACAAAAAATTTATCACTGTGAGATTTATAAGCAATATACCATGTCCCACACACATTTAACAAAAAATTTACACACATATCACAATATATCACATCATTACATGCATCTCTATATCACAAGTTTTAACATTATCACAACAACCAAGATTAATCATCATTAATACTATTATCATAAATAACCATCAAAATCTTCCATTAATTAATGAATTAATTAATTAATCCAATTCCATTAATTAATTGAATAATTAATTAGTCATATCAATTTCCTTTTATTAATTAAAAAATTAATTAATCATATCTATACCAATAATTAATTCTTTAATTAATTAATCATGTATCTTCTATTATTTATTTCAACAATTAATTAAACATATATAGTCCATGAATTAATTCAAAAATTAATTAATCATTTCACAATATCAACATCCAATAATTAATTCACAATTAATTATCACTAATTCCAAAATTAAATTATTCAATCAAATCCCCAATTCCTCATTTAATTAATTGTACAAATCAATTAATTAAATTAGGAATTATAAGTGATAAAAAAATCTATCAATTATACTATAACATACACATAATTGATCTTAAGACTATGAGATTTGAATAATAGACCACCTACCTTGATTCATTAACGAACAATCTCCCAACAGAAACCCCCAAAATTCTATGAAGTAACAGTGTAAAATCATATCTGGATCTATAACCAAAAGCTATATTGAACAATTAAAGATCTCTTAAATCTTGATCTTGATATCCAATACTAGATCTAGATCCAAAAAACAAGGCATAGATATAACCAAAATAGATAATAATTTCCTTTAATGGAATAGAGAAGAATGTGGGAAGAATGGGAAAGAAACTGGGATGAGATCCTCTTACAGGGAGGGGTGTAGATATTCGATCTGTGCTTTAAATCACCAAGAATAGAGGTCAGGAAGGAATGATATTCATATGAGAGTCTATAAAATTGTGAAATAATTTTAGGTGATGAATGGGGGTTGATTTGGGATTAAAATGGGGGTTTGAGAATTTTTAAAACTAATTATCTTGTTAATTTAGTTCTCATGCATGGTTTTCTAGGTAGGGGAGCACAATTTCCCCTAAACATACAACTAAACCATGAATCTATTTTATAGAAGTTCTTGGTTACTCCTATGAGGTATCATGGTTTAGAAAACCCTAGACCAACCATTCATCTCCCCCTTGTCTAGGGTTTTATGGTTTTCTAGGTTGGGGTGCACGGTTAGAGAAAACCATGTGCTAAACATGCACTGGCCTATTTCTTCTATTTTTCTCAAATTTTCAACAAATAAAACCTAAGGTAGTACCCAAAATAAAAGTACTCAACATAATTAAAAAGTTTTGTGGCAAACAAGCATGATATGACTCTATAAAAGTTTGGGTTCTTACAGTACTGATCCACTACATTGATGGTCTTGGTAGTTAACCTTAAAACATGAAATGGTTTTAAATATTTATGAAGGTACCACACTTTTATGAAATTATATTATAGTTCATGATTGATTTATAATGATTTATCACTCTTATGGACCATATTTTATAAAATTTAAATGATTATGCCCTGAATCATGTTTATGATTTATGATAGGTTGTGTATAAAATTTATAGGTTTTGTTCACAATCACATAACATCATTCTTACTTATAATTTCATATTATCATGGATTGATATCTATAATATTTACCCTTTATAAGCATATGACCTCACCCTTTATTATGTTTTCTAACCTAGGTGATGAAAATTTTAATAGGTATGATATGTCTAAGAGGAATACTATATGAGAATATCTCTATGGGAGATGTTGAAGATATTTCATTAAATGAGAATATTTCATATCTAAAATCCAAATACTCTAAACATTTATGGTTCTATTATGAATAGTATTGTTATGCATTAAATATTCATCTAAATAGATGTAATATTTTTGTATGAAATTATTGGTCCATTATAGTTGGTATTAGAGAAGGGTTTAGACAATATTTATAGATTAGGGTTTGAAAAATTTGTGGAAACCTTGGGGATATGACTAAGAATAGGATAAAATCCTAAAGTTTTGATAATGGTCATGAATGAACTAGGTAAAACCTAAGGTTTTATTTATTAAAAAGAGGGTTTCATGATTTATACACCATCTCTCATGATTATGTGGTTTCCCACTATGATTATTGTTTCTCATGCTATTTTTTTTGGGTTTTATACAATGGTTGGAACTAGAATAATTCATGTTAATGGTGAATGTGAGTGATAATGGAATAATCCTCCTTGTGAGAAACCAAATGAAAAGGGAGTTGGAAGTAGAAACCTTAATAATATTCTGAATCAACAATATCATAATATGATCAATAATCTCAAATTTTGTGAGTTTCCTAACCCATATAATAAGATAAATTTGGAATCTCATGGTGACCGTAAAGGAAATAAAGTTCAATTTTCCTCATGTAAAGTATGTGAGAAGAGACATCAAGTTTAATCTATCAATGGAACTGGAAGATGTTTTGGGTATGGAAAATAAGGACACAAATAAAGTAATTTTAAAGTAAAATTGAAATATTTAGTTAATAAAATGAAAGATAATAATGGTATTCCTAAGGAATCATTGATAATTAAATGTTTTAAATGGAGAATGTATGGGAATTATGAAAATATATGCCCTAGGGAGAAATAACATAAAGATCATCAGAAATTTTTTGTGAGTAATAATTATATTTCTGATGACAAATAAACTATGAATGAAATATGAGATGAGAGAAGTGTTAAGGAATAAAATGAAAAATCATGGTTAATAGGTTAATAAGTTAGTCTAATGATTTAGTGTTTATGTATTTGAATTCAAGAATAATGTCATATTAATACTTTTATGGTATTATAAAATAATGAAAAATATAAGTATTGGTTCATTGTAGTTTTTAATTAATTATTTGAAATCATATGTTGAATGGTACTTGTTACCATGAAAAGTGATTGAGGTGGTAAGGGGATATTTTTTGAGAACACATGATTAAGGGAAAGATAACCCTTAATAAGCATGTGATGAGATAAAGTGATATTTTATTTTGTTAAAATAAATGAGATAGCATTGGTGACCTTGGAACTGATTAGTAATACGATGATAATGTGGATCATGATATAATGTGTCAAGTTTATATAATATTTTAATTTATGGTATGAGGAAAGATTTAATTTTTTAAAGCATGCATTTTTTCACTAAGGTTTTATAGTAATTCAGTTTATTACCATATTTCAAGAGAATACATGATAATGGTATTTACATGTTTGGTGGCTGACAATTGAGATCTATGTCAAATTGTTTTGGGTATTGATGATAATTTGATTTTGGAAATTTAGTGACCTTCTTTTGAATATTTTGTATTTTAATCATTTTTAAGGTTTATAAGGCTAATCATTTATGAAATTGTTTAAGTTCTACTTTGGAAGAGATTTATGAGATTAATGTATTACATAAACATATGAATATTTATGCACATCGGATAAACTCTGATGATAATTAGAGATAGAATGAATGAATTATCATCCCATTATAGATCTTATGATCCACTAGGTATTCAAGTATTATAATTTCATCTTCATTTATTGGAGTAATAGATGAAGAAAAAATTGATCAAGGAACAACCAAATAGCGAGATTTTAATTATGAAATAAAAATAAGTAATTACATATTCTCAAAGAAATTTAAGCTAAAATGTTATCCTATTATAATCATTTATGATGACATCAATGACCTTTTTTAGACCTGTTTATTCTATGGTTTGGTGTTCATTAACCTTATCTTGACTATGTTCTCTATCACTCTCTATTAGTTTTTGGAGATTTTTCCCTTATAAATACATATTTTAATTTTCCACCAATGTTTTCTCTATGTAGAAACCTAGTTTTTTGATAATTCATGTAAACTTTATATTTCTAACATTCTATTTTTAAGGGATGTTTTATTATTCATTTGCATGATGTGGGTTTCTATGAATGATTTATCAAATGTTAAAAATTCAATAACCGGTATGAATTTTGAGGGTGAAATTAATTTTAAGGGGGGTATAATGTAACACCTTGAGATTTTTATGAAATATATTTTTAAATATATTTTTTCTTTGATAGATTTCATTTTAAGAAATAGTAAGTTTAGATGAACCATGAAATATTTAAAACATATGATATTTATATTATGACGTAAAAATTAAATTAGAGAGAATGAATATGAATAAATAATTTATGAAATAAATATAATGGTACAAATCAATTTGAATTTATTAGTAAGTTCTTTGAAAATGATCATACATTTTTTAATGTCATTTTATTATTTAAATATGAATTTTCTTCAAAAATGAGTTTTTCTTTTTTTATTAGTGATAATTAATTTATAGAATTATATAAAATGTATTTGAGAAAATTAATTTCATTTTTAAATTCATAATTCAAAAAGCAACTTAAATTTTTTTTGAGAATTTTCTGAAGACATGTATTTTTCAAGGAATAGTGAAAATAGTATTTTGTTTTGATTTTGTTACAAGAGAAAGTTATATTTTTTATTTGTTTTAAAATTTAATTTTTTAATTTTTATTTATAATAATAAAATTATGATTTTTAATTGGATTTTATACTTTTAGCTAGTATAAAAAAATTTTAAGTTTGAAAAGGGAATTTTTCAAAAAAGAAATTTTTCATTCTATTTTTTCAATTTATTTTTAAATTAATTTCTGAAAATTATTTATTTTTATTTTTAAAAAATTTATTCTATATTTAGAATAAAAAGGTTACAATTTCTTAATTAATACCCTTTTATTTTTAGTCAATATGAATAGTAACTTTAGTAAAATTTACCACCTCTATAAAGGGTAAAACAAATTAATGTGGATTAAAAATAAGTGATAAGTCCATAATTTTTTATTATATTTCTTATTTAATGAATTTAAGTACACCCTTATCACCTAAGGTTATAAATTGAGTTTTTTAATGGAAAATTATTAAGAAATTGACATATATTATTTAAATCAAAGAAAGTCACAAAATGTCACTTTATTTGTATTAAATATATCTTATGTGTCCACATGGAAAAAAAGTAGATTATGAATGAATATAAGTGTCCATTTTGAACTTAATAAACTTATTTTCATGATATAATATTTTTTATGAATTTTTGTGGCCACTTAGATAAGATTATGACATTTATAGTATTTTATCTAATAAAAAAAATTAAACATGCCACAATATTATTTTAATAAGAATAATATTTTTAATATTTTGTTCAAGAAGATACTTTAAACTATAAATATTATTTTTAAATATAAAATATTTATCTTCATCATGGTAATTTATTTATAATGTTTAAAAATTAAATAGTCACCCAAATGCTTACATAACAATGTTGTAGTAATTATTCAATTAATAGAAAAATCAAATAAATGATATTGAAAATATTAAATGTAATATAATTTGAGATTTTTAAGGTGATGTAAAAACTCTCTAGATGAAATTAACATGTTGTGGATATAATAAAATAGTTGGTTCTAATTTGACTTGTTTTCTTGATATTGATAAAAGTTAAAGTGAATACTATCAAAATTATCAATAATGATATTTTATTAAATAATTTAAAAATCATAAAAACATTAAAAAATAAAAAATTATTATTATATGGTATAAAATATCATAAATGGTCCATTTAAGGTTCAATTTTCACTATATAAGTTAAAATTACAACCTTTTAATATTAATTTTTTTTGTTATTGTAGTTACAATTAAATTTAGTTAACTAAGGATTAATCAAAATGATAATGTTTAAAATAACACCAAAAAAGGTATAAAATATATATTTTATTATATTACAATCGTAAATTTTCTAATCCTCTAATACATGCTCATTTGGTGGTATTTTTATAGAAAACGAACTTATTATAATTTAATCTTTTGAGAAATTACAAAAGTTTCCCTCATATCAATTTTAAAAGGGAACCTTATCCCTCACTTATTTACACCTCTTTGATAATTATATCTCAAAAATAGTCTAACAATTTCTCTTATAATCTTACCTAGTAACATTATATAGGTTTAGGTCTTCTCAAAATACCAACCCTAGATCCCTTTAGAGGATATCTAAAAAAGATGTTTTGAAAAAAGAGGTAATCGCTCTAACTGATCACTTCATTTTTATACTCTTTCCCACCTCATATAAATCTGTTATTTTTATCATAAAATAATAAATCATGTATCCTCAATATTCTTAAATTTTATTATTATTATAAAAAACCATTATTCACCCCCTTTCCCATCAAATAAGAAATGAAAGTATCATCGTGCGTACGTATGACATACCGTCTCCATTTAGCGATACAATTAATTTTTAATGATCATATTTTATATATGGGTATTATGATGGGTTTAATAAATATATATTTTATATATTATAAAAATTACTTTTTAAATTAGAATTATTATTTACCTTTTTTAATTTCATTAATCGAAAAAATGAAAATAGCATTCAGGCATATGTATGGACTATCGTCTCTATGAATGGTGAAATTCATTTTTCTAAATATACATTCTATAAATAATTATAAATATGTATATAATTATTATATATGTTTTTTATACCATTATTTAAATTCTAGAAATTATGAGACCAAGATCATAGTATAAGGACCAATAATGCCAAACTAAAACATACTTGGAAAATGAAGTCGTTACCACTAAGAACAATGATTTTAATAACAAATTAATAATAAACAGGTTAAAAGATATTATAAATAAAAAATACATGGTGTGATAGAATTAATGTTATGGAATAAATTTATAATAAATCTATATTTATTATACAATATGTTTTAATGTTAATGAAGAAATTCAATACCTGAGGTAAGTGTTTATTTCAAAATATCATCATTATTCAAGATTGTTTATGTTTAAGTCTCAACTGAGGAATATTTCTCTTCCATTTACATGTTTTCTAAAAAATTCAAAAATTTATTTAATATTTTTTTACAATTTTTTTAAATAATTTTTACCCATATTTTACTTTTTTAAATGAATCTTTTTGTCATTATTTTTTCTAAAAGAGGGTTTTTGTGACTTTTCTAAAAAAATACGGAAGGAATGATTTTTTTAATTTTTATAGTATGATCATATTTTACAAATTTCACGAAACTTTAATGATTTGAAGCTTCATTTACAAGATTATAAGGTTATTTTGATAGATTTTTTTCTTTATAATAGTGTGTCTTTTAAAACAAATTATTTTCAAAATGGAAAGGATATTTTCCTTATGAATTATTTCAAGTGATCTTTCAATTTTTTTTATCTAAGATAAATTTTTTGGATATTACTTATGATTTAATAGGGATATGATAAAAATATAATATCCTTACTATTTATTTTAATGGTTTATTTTTATGATGGAATGATGTTTATGAATCCCATTACTTTTTGATGTGTTATTCAATAATAAAATGTTTATGAAACCCATTTATTTTCATAGGTTTTGTTATGATGAATAAATTATGATCATGTAGCATAAAAAAGTACAGTTTTTATTATTTGTATGGTGGTACCTATATCTCCCTCCAATGCATTGGTTAAAGCTTTATATCTTATGAGATAAAAATGGGAAACAAGTTTATGGGATTGATCCACTACATGAAATTGGTGTGTCTTGATCCACTGTAGGAAATATTTGTGTCCTAATATACTATGGGAAATAGGTGTATCCTAATCCACCATGGGAAACATGCATGTCCTAATACAATATGGGAAATGGGTGAGTCCTAATCCACTTTGTTTATGGTCTTGTTAGTTAACCTTGAAACATGAAATGGTTTTCTATATTTATGAATGTGACACACTTTTATTACATGATCATATGATTCATGATTGATTTATGATGATTTATCACTCTTATCGATCATGTTTTCTGATATGATAATGTTTATGACATGAATCATGTCTATGATCTATGATATGTTGGGTATTAACTTCATAATTTATATTCGTGATCACATAACCTTATTCTTACCTTATTAGCTTCATATGATCATGTATTTATGTCTCATATGTTTACCCTTATTGAGAATCTAAGATCAACCTTTCTTATGTTTTCTTCCCTAGGTGATGACTAAAAGTTTATGTAGGGTATGTCTAATAAGAGTACTATGTGATAAGATCTCTAAGAGATATTTTAAAGATGTTTCATTAAATAAAAACATTGTATATCTAATCTCAAAAGACTCTAAACCATTATGGTTATAGTGTGAATACTATTGTTATGTATTGAATATTATTATAAATAGATGTAATATTTGTGTCAGAAAATCTTGGTCCATTACACACACACAATGATGAAACTTTAGATTCCATCCCCATAGTAGTACATATTTATAGTTCCTCCATGTGAACCAGTATTCTAAACAACACTCATTATCTCCATCTGTAATACAGGATATCCTCATAGCTCATATTAGCTATGTATTGGATTTTAAATAGCATTTAAGATATTTAATTTTTTTATTATAAGTTTTTTAAAGGGTAAACTGTTTTAGAATCTGTCATGGGTTGGAATGGACTTATTTATTTGTTATAAGAAATATCTATTTTCTAGAGGGTGTGATTAGGTCTTCTTATTTGACCAGGTGTGATCCGACAGATAAGATTAAAATTGGAAATGGAATTACCTTCTAGGAAAGGTATCAACCCAATTACAAGGGGTATGATGCATTATCTGAATATTTACTTCCATTCTTATAAGATAGAGTCTCTATTGTATGGGAAAATTAATTCCAGTCATTCCCAATAACTCTAATTCTCCCTATAAATTTTTTTTCCACTAACATCCTTCAGCAATCATCAAACTCACTTTGTTGGTGTGCAACAAAAAATCACTTTCAAATATCTTATATTTACAAGGATTCTTCAAGGTATACTCTCCAAAAAAATACTTATGTTGGGTATCGAGCAATTATCGTAACCTAAATTGGTTTCTGTGGAAACTTGTAGTAATATCAATTTAGTGTGGGTGAATATACTCTTAAGGGGAGATATAACATAACTAGACTTGGAAATATCCATCTTATACCATAAAAAATTTATATATCCATTATCCACAAATATTCCCTATAATCTTAAGAGTATCATCTGTCAATATGGATTTGGTGATGATCAACAATGTGATGAATGTAGAACAATTTGATGGAAATAATTTCAAGAGGTGAAAAAAAATTATGCACATGATACTTGAAACTCTCAAAGTGGTTTAAATGATATCATCTCTAAAGACCACAACATAAGAAGATGATACACTTCAAGTTTCTCACATAAGGCCAAAATTGGAGAAAAGAGATATCATGGGTTGAGGAAACATAATCAACACTTTAGATGATGAAATCTTTCACACATATCAAAATCATCTAAAAACAAAGGAGATATGAGATGATTTCAAGAAAAAGTATATTAACATAGATGCAGCAATTAAGAAATTACTAGTAAGGAGGTTTGTTTCATACAAAATGGTAGATAATAGATCCATCATAGTGAAATTCTATGAAATACAATGCATATTAAAATATATTAAGCAAAAAAAAGATGAAAATGGATGATGTTATCATTATCTTATCCATTATCAATAAGATCCCCCATTTTTAGAAGAATGTTAAACATTATCTCAAGAATAATAAGAAATACATTACCCTTAATGAGTTACTAAACTACCTATAAATTGAGGAGGAATATAAATAACATGAGGAGGAAAATTATCTTAAGGATGATAAATCCAAGGTCCTCATGGCAGAGGGAGTGGATCCATTTTTTTCATAAAAGGGGTAAAAATGGCCAAAACACCCTTAAATGAGAAAGGTTAAATTCAATAAGTAGAAAGGTGAATTCTTCTTTTGTAGAAAGATGAGATACTTAAAACAAGACTATTATACCTTTATGAAGAAAAGTTGAAACAACATATCAAAATAACACTTTTATTCTATGGACATTGAAGAAAATGTGCTCAAAGACAACTCTTCTTGGTGGATAAATTCTAATACTACATGACATGTGTATAAAAAAATCTCTCTTCAAGAGAATGGAATTAATAAAAGATGTAATTCCCTCTAAATGGGGAACTTTAAAAGAATTAACATATAAGGGAAGTAAGTGGTTGATTTTGAGTTTACCTCATTAATGATCCTCATATTAAATGATTTCTTATATATGCCCAAAGTTCATAAAAATATAGTATTAGGGAGATCATTAAACAATTTTATGTGTAATCTTGTATTTGAGGAAGACAACTTTACTCGTTATAATGTTAGGATCGTTGTTGGAAAAGGTCACTTGTATGATGGATTATTGAAATTTTAAACAAGTATTGTTTCAAAATACTTTAAATAGTATTTTGTTCAATGGAATATTTTTTTAGGCCACATAAATTTTAATAAAATTAATTACATGTAAAAAATGGAATTATTACCTATCATGGATAAAAATGATAATCAATTTGTAAGTTGAAAGAAAACTAATGTAGTTAGGAAACCATTTTAAACTATATCATGGATAAGTAATTTGATAGAATTAATACATAGTGATGTATGTGATTTTCATGATAAACCCACTATAGGCAATGAAAATTAATTTCTAGCTTTTATTGATGATTATTATATATTTTTTCATGTTTATCTTATAAATAATAAAGATAAAATTATTGATAAAATTACTATTTATCAAAATGAGTTTAAAAATCAATGAGGGATTATTATTAAATTATTTAGATCATAAAGGGGAGGTTAATGTTATAGTCCTTCATTTTTTGAACACTTAGTGATAATATATGGACTGAAAACAACCTATACAACTCAAAAAATCGTGTAGCTAAGAGAATAAATGTAAATGTAAATGGTTAATTCCATTATGTATACCAAAATTATCTAAAAAGGATTTCAGGGAGAGGCATTATTAATTTCATGTCATATCCAAAATAGGGTTCCAAAAAAAGAGAAGGCTATAACTCTAAATTAATTATGGAAGCATAAGAAACCAAAACCAAATTATTTAAAGGTTTGGGGTTATCATGAAATTGTAAGAGTACATGAACCTAAAAGGTAAAAATTGGGTAAAATAAGTATTGATAGAATATTTATTAAACATGAAAAGTATTAAAGGATTATAGATTCATGGTTATAGAATCAAATGATTTAATGTTTGTTAATACAATTATTGAATCAAGGAATTATATTATTTATTAATCTAGGTTTACATACTTACCTAAGAAAGTATAAATACTGTAATCTAGTTAAAATAAAAAATCATCTCAAGAATATATCTCCAAGGAGGTATATAAAATTAAATGACCTTAGATACCTAAGAAATATGGATCTGATTTCTATATATAATTGTTGGAAGGAACCAAATATAGTATTGTTACACAATTTCTATTTTTTATCAATATAGAGTTTTACCCAAAAACTTTCAAAGATGTTATGTCATCTTTTGAGGAATCACATTGGAAAGAATGTATAAATGATGAAACATACTCTATAATTGGGAAAGATACATAGATATTATTTTATCTTTTTCAAGGTTCACAAGCTATATGTTGTAAGTGGGTATTTAGAAGAAAATTAAAATTCAATGGCATAATTGATAAATATAAATCCAGATTGGTAGCTAAGGGGTTTTTTTAAAGGAAGTAACTTATTATTTTACTACCTATGCTCTCATGGGTAGGAATTATTTGATTATAATTATTCAAGATTTATCTACAATATATAATTAGGAAATTCACCAAATAGATATTAACACAATATTCTTAAATGGTGATTTGGATAATAAAATATATATGGAATAACTAGAATGATTCATAGTAACTTGTAAAGAAATAAAGGTTTTTAAAATAGTATCATCTATATATGGTTTAAATTTGTTTCCAAAACAATGGAAAGAAAATTTAATGCAATTTTATCAAATGGTTTTCTAGTTGAACAAGTCAATAAATTTTTTTTATAGTAGGTTTCATAATAATCATTGTTTGGTTATTTTTTAAATGTTGATGATATGATTATATTTGAAACTGATATGAATAAAATAAATGAGGCTAAGACTATTTTATATAGAAACATTGATATGAATGTCTTAGATGAGGCTAATTTTATTTAGGGAATTGAAATTTTTAAAAATAACAATGTAATTCTACTTTCTCAATCCCATTATATTGGAAAAGTCTTTAAAATGTTTGAACAATTTGATTGTTCATCAGTTTCTACCCCATATTACTTCGAGAGTAGGATATTACCAGATCCAAGTAGAGAAGTTTCCCAAATGGAATATGAAAGGGTGATCAAGTGTCTCTTATATTCTAGGACATGTACAAGACCTGGTAAAACATATTCTATTGAAAAGTTGATGTGGTAAGTGAGTAATCTAGGTTATGAAAAATTGGATACAATTAAATGAGTAATCAAGTATCTAAAGGCTACTTTGGATTAATGTACTTGTTATAGTGGAAACCTAAGGGTATTAGAATGTTTTTCTTATGTGATCTCAATAAATAATATGGAGGGACACTCTTTTATGATTGGTTAGGTTTATATACTTGGAAGTAGAGCGGTCTATCGGGGTTAAAAGAAACAAACTAATATAACAGAATTCATAACGACTTCTAAGTTTATTTCCTTAACAACTACTGGAAAAGATACAGAATGGATTATATCTCTTTTATATGAATTATCATTGTGTCCTATTCTAACATCTATAGTTTCTATACACTATGATAGTCAAGAAATAATGGTTATGAAAAAAATAATACTTATAATGGGAAATTTAGAAACATTGGCCACAGAATTAGCTATGTTAGTGTAAGAACCCGGACCTTCGTTCAGGTATGTTTTTCCTTTTTTCTGGAGTTTTTAAGAAAAATGGTTTTTCTGGAAATTTTCAAAGTACACGCCATGTACTTTCTGAGTACACGCCGTGTACTCTGTTCTGGCTCGAAGCCGTGTGCTGGCCGTGTCCGGGCCACACACACGGTGTGTAAGGCTGAGGTGGAGGCCGGTTTTTCGGAGTTCAGAAAAAATTCAAAGTACACGCCGTGTACACTAGAAGTACACACTGTGTACTTTTTTTTTCATTAAATGGACCGGGGTCGTTCCTAACCCCCATATTTATCTTCTTCTCCAGTTTTAGACCGACCGGGAGCGTCCGTACGGCCGAATATTCTCCGAGCTTCCACCTCGCCGTCCGTTCTCCGATTCGAGCACCATCGATTGCGTTGGAATCGCAGCGGTGAGTTCTTCCTTCTGCTTGAACTTTGTTTCTTGATTCCTCCTTGTTTTCATGTTATCATGGGATGAACTTTTTGTGCATTTTCTCAGATCTACGTCGTTCTAAGGGGAATCTGTCATCGAGGTTCACGTATATCGATCTCCTAGGATCGAGGTAGGTGGTTTGTGCCTTTTCGTAGAAAGTTGATGAATATTTTGTGCAATTTCCACAAATACCCTTGAACGGGGTATTGTGTGTTTTCTGTTTTGCCTTTTTCACTTGCCTGCTTTGCTTGATTTCTTTAGTAGAGGTTATTGCTTGTGATTATAGTATTTTTTTTGTGCTCAGATTGCTTTTACATGCTTGTTCTATCTGTTTGGCATTTTTCCAGTTGTCATGCCTAGTCATAGGATAATGGAACTGTTGTTTTATTATTGATGTTGAGCCTTAGTTGATATCCAAGTAGTTCTTGAGGTTTACTTGGATGATACACATGCTTTGAGCATGTTTATTTACTCAGGAATGTGAGAACCTAGAGTAGTAGACCAAAGGGAGAATTGACGGAAGGGCTTCTCCAGAGTGTCTTTTAATCACGATGCGAGTCCAAGTGAAGAATTGACGGAAGGGCTTCTCCAGAGTGTCTTTTAACTATGATGTGGGACACAAGGGGAATTGATGTTGAGTGCTTCCCTAGATAGCCTTTAGCACGATACGAGACTATAGGGGGAATTGACGGTGAGTGCTTCCCCAGAGAGTCTGCTTAATTTTACGTAGCTGAACTATAGGGGTGAGACTGTGTGTGCCTCCCAGAGGGTTACTAGTACTTAGAGGTTGAACCATAGGGGTTAGACTGTGAGATCTACCTAGAGGGTTACCTGTTTTCTTCTTCTTGTTGTCTTCTTACTTGTGTGTTATACTTGTTAGAATTGTGGATTGTAGCTGTTTGTACTTTTCTATCTACTGCTTCTTGTTTTAGTACTGCCATATACTCATTGACTATTAAGAACAAATCTTTGGGTGATTGCCTACTGGGATTTGTATCTCACACCCTATTTGGGCCATTCTTTTGGGCCTAAGCAGACTATGTTGCTGTAGGTATAGACAAGGGGAAGCGCCCTTCTACTTCAGGGTCTTGACTGCATCAGGAGCTGGGGAGCATGGGACTGAGCTGTGGCTCGCGATGCTGAGGAGACTATTTGTTTTTCTTTTGCACTTGTTTTCATTTTTATTTCATCACATTGTTGTGTTTGCTGTTTTCCTTAGATACTTGTACCTGCTGCATCATTTTCATCATAGTTATATATCTACATTGCTTCCGTTGTTTGGTTTCTGTTGTTGTGCATGTCGTTTACTGCTTCCGTTGTTTATTGTTGTTTTCTTACCTTCTGTACCTTACCGAATGAGGGCATAGTTTCCCCACTAACTCACCAAGTCCCTCGCTGCTAGTCGGCAGCCTCTGGAGTTCGGGGAAACGTGCTTGATGTCATGTGGCGAACCAGGTACGAGGCACCAGTGGAGGGGCTCCGGACTCTGGATGTTACAAAGTGGTATCAGAGGAGTTATTTTCTCTTGATTTACTATTTGGAGACCTTATCCATGGATAGGAAGGATTCAGTACTTGGAATTAAGCTGTTCTCGGGGGTAGATAACCCATGTACAGGGAAAAGCCATACTACCTCGTTAATTGTAGTTTTATGGTTTTGAGATTTTCTGGTTGGTATGTTTTCACCTAGAGTGATTCATATGACTTATGCGGTTATTGTTTTGATATTGAGGTTCTATTTCTGTCGCAACCCGATGAGATGAGGGTATTACATCTCATGCATCATATAGAAACTTGTAGGAATCACATGCCATGCATTCTTGTCATGCCATCTAGGGTGAATTAGCGATTTCATGCTGTTGTGATAGACTATGTGTAGATTATGCATGCTGTTGTGATAGTTTCTTGATAGACTCTCTGCTGTTATGTTAGAAAACTGTTTGTTTTGTTGCTTGATTAAAAATGACCACCAAATTTTTGTTCTTGAGGTGTAATGGGCCCTCGCGGATCGGAATTTGGCATCTTTTCCGTCGTTTTTAGTGTTTTTAGAATTCTACGCAGTTTTTGAGCTACTGCCCAGAAAAACCCAGAATACACAGTGTGTACTTTTTAGATACACATCGTGTAGTTTTCAGGCCGTGTCACTGACCGTGTAAGCAGAACACGGTGTCGTGGGAGTAACTTTGGGAACACATCGTGTACCATTGGTACACGCCGTGTGAGTTCAGAGCCGTGTACCTGGCCGTGTCACTAACAACACGGGCTGGGGGAGCTTGGGTAGAACACGCCGTGTCCATAGGTAACATGCCGTGTGGTCCTATCCAGGTACCCGACCATGTCATGAACAACACGGGCCGACGTGACCTTCTTTTCCACACGACGTGTTTGTTTGGAACACACCGTGTAGTCTTTCCAGGTACCCGATCATGTCACAAACAACACGGAATGGTGTCTCCTTCACCTATGCACGCCGTGCTTGTTCAGAGCATGCCGTGTAAGGTCCAGCCGTGTAGACGGCCGTGTACTCAACAACATGGACCGTCGAAGCCTCGTCTAGTGCACACCATGTTTTATTCGAACATGGCGTGTAGTCTCGGGTTGAGTCGGACCATGTGGGTTAACCGTTTAAAGAGACTCAGGTAGGGGAATAGTTTTTCAATCACACGCTGTGTAGTTTGTAGTGTACATGACTTGTTGGGCAGGAGTACATGCCCATGACAGTGGTTTAAGTAGACACGTCATGTAGTTTTATACACGCCATGTAGTTGTGTTTTTCAATCTTGTGTGTTTTCCCCTGTTCCCGTGTTGTACTCTTGTGTTCTATGTCCTTGTTTTCCTGATCTAAGGTGTGCTTTTTATATTTCAGAGCTATGCCTCTGAGACGTCCTCCGGTCGTACGTCTGTCGTCAGGTAGTGATCAGACGCCAGACAGGGCTGATCAGAGACTTCCTGTCGATCCCCCAGCCGAACCAGCCATGTCACCAGTTGTTGTACCAGTTGCGGGAGCCGATGTGCAGTTCAGGTAGGGTTTCATGAGGATGATACAGGACTTCTAGGGAGCACCGCCTCCTGCCTCGTCTATGGCAGACTTGACGCGGGTCTTTCAGTAGCAGCATCCTCCCACGTTCTCGGGGGAGGGAGGACCTCGGGCTGCAGAGTAATGGCTAGAAGCCATGCTGACTATATTCGAGCATCTGGAGACGCCTCTAGAGAGGCGGGTCAAGCTCGACACCTACATGCTCTGAGACTCTGCCAAGAGGTGGTGGGACGTGATCTCACAGGAGGGTCACCAGCAAGATATGACTTGGGAGGAGTTCCAGCGCGTGTTCTATTACTGCATCTACCCGGAGACCCTGAGGGCCGATCGAGCCTGGGAGTTCATGAGCTTAGAGTTGGGTACTCTATCTATAATGGAGTATTCCTCTCGTTTCACTGATCTTCAGCATTTTACACCCCTTCAGGATGGGAGTGGGGTGTTCTTGGCAAGGAAGTTTGAGGATGGACTCAGGCGGGAGATCCGCTCGCAGGTGAACATCTTCCAGCTGACTTCCATTACTTCCATCGTAAACCAGGCACTGATTGAGGAGCGCAATCTGAGAGACTCTGGAGCTGCGAGTCAGGGAGGTTCTACTTCCAGAGCTAGCTTCCCTTCAGATGACAGCAAGAAGCGTTGTAGGGAGCCTACATGCGGTGATTCGAGGAACCGAGATACATCATCAGGTAGCCAGGTGACGTGCTAAAAGTGTGGCCGGACAGGGCACACGAGGCCGTAGTGCCAGAGAGACCCCATGGAGTTCCGATCATGCAGCAAGATGGGAACCTCCAGCATTTCTGCCTGGTTTTCTCACCCGCAGCAGGTGACCGGGGTTCTTCCATGACTCCTCGTTCAGGAGCATCCCCACCAGTCTCTCACCAGTCAGGGAACTAGAGTTCTTCCGGCCATTCAGGCCAAGGTGGAGGTCAAGGCCATGGTGGTCAACCACCAGTCCCTCAACACCATCAGGGAGGTTCTGCTCAAAGTGGTTAGTCAGGGGCGCGGGGCCGCGGTGCAGGCCAATCTTTCGCCGTGGAGCAGACTTATCATGAGCAGGATCCCAGCCCTTCTACTGTTCGAGGTACGATTTTAGTAGCCTCAGTTTTATCTTCAGCCCTTTTCGATACTGGTGCTATGAATAGCTTTATATCTGTTTCTATTGTGGAGAGCCTTGGACTCTGCATCTTTTCTTCTTCTGACTCATTGACACTAGACACACCTTTGGGAATGAGGACATCTAGTGTACGCCAGTGTAGAGAGTGCCCTCTCGAGGTTACAGGGTATCGCTTCTTATGGGACCTCTATGTCCTAGAGATGACATGATATGATGTCATCCTTGGCATGGACTGGTTGATTCCCTTCCAAGCAGTCATTGACTACTATCGCTGCAGAGTCAATTTCATTTCACCAGAGGGTGAATGTTTCCTTCATAGAGGCGAATGGGACGTTCGGGCGAGTCGGGAAGGACTCAAGAATCTTGGTCTAGGAGGAGTGATGAACCAGATTTCTAGTCTTTATCTAGATGATCAGGGGACTCCACAGTTAGAATTTCCTCTAGTGGTGGATCGATTCAGGGATGTCTTTCTAGAGGACTTTTCAGGTTTCCCTCCGAAGCGTGAGGTAGAATTCTCTATTGAGCTCATTCCAGGAGCAACACTGGTGTCCATTCCTCCATATAGGATGGCCACACCTGAGTTGCAGGAGCTCAAGAAGCAGTTGGAGGAGTTACAGGCTAAGGGTTTCATCAGACCCAGTACTTCTCCTTGGGGTTCTCCTGTTCTATTTGCGAAGAAGGAAGACGGTACCCTTAGGCTTTGTGTGGATTATCAGAAGTTGAACCAGTTGGCGGTCAAGAACCGATATCCCTTGCCGTGGATTGATGACCTTTTCGATCAGCTTCGAGGAGCCCGGGTGTTCTTGAAGATCGACTTGAGGTTCGGTTATCATAAGTTGCGCGTTAGACCATCATATATACCTCTGATAGCCTTCAAGATCAGGTACAGTCTTTACAAGTATACAGTCATGCCGTTCGGTCTCACGAACACACCTATAGTTTTTATGGAACTGATGAACCAAGTGTTCCATCCTTACTTGGATTCCTTTGTCATGGTCTTCGTGGATGATATCTTGGTGTACTATCACACTCAACTCGACCATTCCACACATCTTGAGATCATTCTGAGTACACTGAGAGAGCATCGAATTTATGCTAAACTCTCAAAGTGCCACTTCTGGATGGATTAGATTCACTTCTTGGGTCACGTCGTCTCGGAGGCAAGAGTATCTGTAGACCCAGAGAAAGTGAGAGCTGTAGTTTCCTGGGAGCAACCGAAGAACGTTTTTGAGGTACGAAGCTTCCTAGGGATAGCTGGATACTACATACACTTCATTCAAGACTTTTCTCGTTTAGCAGCACCTTTGACAGGTCTGACCAAGAAGGGGGAAAGGTTCTTGTGGTCAGATTCTTGTGAGTTAGCCTTTCAGGAGCTGAAAGGGAGGTTGACGTCAGCACCGATACTAGTCTTGCCAGAGCCGGGCAAGAGATACACTGTTTACTGTGATGCTTCAGGTATCGGTTTGGGAGATGTGCTTATGCAGGGGGATGGAGTCATTGCATATGGGTCTCAGTAGTTGAGGCCACATGAGAGGAACTACCCTACACACGATCTGGAGTTGGAAGCTGTTGTTCACGCCTTACGCTGTTGGAGACACTATCTTCTGGGAGAGCAATTTGTGGTCTTCACTGACCACAAGAGTCTCATGTATATATTCACTCAGTGTGATCTGAATCTGAGGCAGCAAAGGTGGGTTGAATATCTACAGTCCTTTGACTTCGAGCTTGCCTATACGCTGGGAAAGGGCAACGCCGTGGCAGATGCATTGAGAAAGAGAACTCAGATTCAGGCAATTCAGGAGGCTAGTAGTGAGTGGCAGCTAATGGCTCAGTTCTCTGAGATGCATCTAGAGGTGCACGACAGACGGGGACATACTTTTCTATCTTCTCTAGCTGTTACCTCCACGCTACATGATTGGGTACGTATGAGGCAGCTATTAGACTCGGAAGGATTATTCGTGCAGGAGAGTGTGTCAAGAGAGGACCCTATTCCTGGATGGACAGTGGGAGAGGATGAGATCTTGTGTTTCCAAGGACGTGCATGGGTGCCAGCAGACATACGCGAGGAGCTGATGCAGGATTTCCATTCCTCAGTTTGGGAAGTTCATCCTGGCGTCACCAAGATGTATCGGGATCTTCATCCCCAGTACTGGTGGCCAGGTATGAAGAAGGATTTTTCTGGTTTTGTCAGGAGATGTTCTACTTTTCAGCAGGTGAAAGCAGAGCATTAGCGACCAGAGGGGATCTTACAGCAGTTACCCATTCTGGAGTGGAAGTGGAACGATGTTGCGATGGACTTCGTGACCGGGTTGTTGAGATCACCTCGAGGGAACGATGCTATTTGGGTTGTCGTCGACAGGCTTACGAAGGTTTCTCACTTCTTGCCGATCAAGGAGACCTTTAGTGTCAATGATCTGGGACGACATTACATCAGAGATATTGTGTGTCTGCATGGAGTTCCTCGCTCTATTGTTTCAGACAGAGATGCACGCTTTACCTCTCGGTTCTGGCAGGGACTTTAATAGGCCTTGGGTACACAGGTACTTTTGAGTACAACATACCATCCCCAGACTGATGGCCAGTCCGAGCACATGATCCAGGTGCTTGAGGATATGCTCCGAGCTTAAATCCTTGACTTTGGTGGTTCTTGGGAGAAGCATATTCCTCTGGTGGAATCCGCATACAACAACAGTTTCCAGGAGACCATTTAGATGGCGCCATACGAGGATTTGTACGGTAGGCCATGCTGATCACCCTTATGCTGGCTGGAGGCTGGAGAGGCAGCTTTGCTGGGACCTCGTCTTGTTCAGGTGACTTCAGAGCAGATAGAGATGATTCAGAAGAGGATGACTATAACACAGTCTCGGCAGAATTCTTATGCTGATCAGCGGAGACGACCTCTAGAGTTCGAGGTCAGTGATCAGGTTTTCCTATGTGTTGCACCGAGTTTGGGACATAAAAGGATTCAGAGACAGGGTAAGCTTTCACCACGGTACGTCAGGATGTTTGAGGTCTTGGAGTGAGTGGGTCTGGTCGCCTATTGGTTGTAGCTACCTCAGAGGTATCGGGCCATGCACAACGTCTTCCACGTCTCTCAGCTCTGATGTTACTTTTCAGACCCTTCTCACGTCTTCCAGCACGAGGAAGTCGAGCTTGAGGCGGATGCGTCGTTCGAGGAGCATCCTATCCGGATTGTCGATCTTAGTATGAAGGTTCTTCGCGAGCGGTCTGTTCCTCTGGTACGAGTGCTATGGCAGCAAAAGCGAGTACAAGACGAGACCTGAGAGAGCGAGGCCGATATACGATCACAGTGGCCGGAGCTGTTCAGGGATCCTTCTTATCCACCTCGTTAGGGAAATTCGGGGACAAATTTCTTTAAGGGGGGAAGTTTGTAAGAACCCGGCCGTCGTTCAGGTATGTTTTTCCTTTTTTCTGGAGTTTTTAAGAAAAAAGGTTTTTCTAGAAATTTTGAAAGTACACGCCGTGTACTTTCTGAGTACACGCCGTGTACTCTGTTCCGGCTCAAAGCTGTGTGCTGGCCATGTCCGGGCCACACACACGGTGTGTAAGGCTGAGGTGGAGGCCGGTTTTTCGGAGTACGGAAAAAATTTAAAGTACACGCAGTGTAATCTAGAAGTACACACCGTGTACTTTTTTTCATTAAACGGATTGGGGTCGCGCCTAACCCCCATATTCGTCTTCTTCTCCAGTTTCGACCGACCGGGAGCGTCTGTACGGCCGAATATTCTCCGAGCTTCCACCTCGTTGTCCGTTCTCCGATTCGAGCATGGTCAATTGCGTTGGAATCGCAGTAGTGAGTTCTTCCTTCTTCTTGAGCCTTGTATATTGATTCCTCCTTGTTTTCATATTATCGTGGGATGAACGTTTTGGGCGTTTTCTCAGATCTACATCGTTCTAAGGAGAATCTGTCATCGAGGTTTACGTATATCGATCTCCTAGGATCGAGGTAGGTGGTTTGTGCCTTTTCGTAGAAATTTGATGAATATTTTGTGCAATTTCCAGTAATACCCTTGAACGGGGTATTGCGTGTTTCCTATTTTTCCCTTGTTACTTGCCTGCTTTGCTTGATTGCTTTAGTAGAGGTTATTGCTTGTGATTAGAGTATTTTGTTTGTGCTCAGATTGCTTTTCGATGCTTGTTCTGTCTATTTGGTGTTTTTCCAGTTGCCATGCCTAGTCGTAGGATAGTGGAACTGTTGTTTTATTATTTCTGTTGAGCCTTAGTTGATAGCCAAGTAGTTCTTGAGGTTTACTTGGACAATAAACATGTGTTAATCATGTTTAGTTACTCACGACTGTGAGAACCGAGAGTAGTAGACCAAAGGAAGAGTTGACGGAAGGTCTTCTCCAGAGTGTCTTTTAATCACAATGCAAGGCCAAGTGTAGAATTGAAGGAAGGGCTCTCCAGAGTGTCTTTTAACTACGACGCGGGCCATAGGGGGAATTGGCATTGAGTGCTTCCCCAGAGAGCCTTTAGCACGATACAAGACTATAAGGGGAATTGATGGTGAGTGCTTCCCCAGAGAGTCTGCTAAATTTTACGTAGCTGAACCAGAGGGGTGAGACTGTATGTGCCTCCCAGAGGGTTGCTAGTACTTATAGGTTGAACCATAGGGGTTAGAATGTAAGAGCTACCTAGAGGGTTACCTGATTTCTTCTTGTTGTTGGCTGCTTACTTGTGTGTTATACTAGTTAAACTGTGGATTGTAGATGTTTGTACTTTTCTGTCTACTACTTCTTGTTTTAGTACTGTCGTATATTCATTGACTGTTAGGCACAAATCTTTGGGTGATTGCCTACTGGGATTTGTATATAACACCCTGTTTGGGCCATGATTTTTGGCCCAAGTAGACTATGTTGCTGCAGGTATAGACAAGGGCAAGTGCCCTTCTACTTCAGGGTCTTGACTTCATCAGGAGCTGGGGAGCATGGGATCGAGCCGTGGCTCGCGATGCTGAGGAGCCTATTTTTTTTCTTTTTCACTTGGTTTCAGTTGTATTTCATAACGTTGTTGTGTTTTTTGTTTTCCTTAGATACTTATACCTGCTGCATCATTTTCATCATAATTATATATCTACATTGCTTCCTTTGTTTGGTTTCTATTGTTGTGCATGTCGTTTACTGCTTCCGTTGTTTATTGTTGTTTTCTTACCTTGTGTACCTTACCGAATGAGGGCATAGTTTCCCCACCGACTCACAAAGGCCCTCCCTGCTAGTCGGCAGCCTCTGGCGTTCGGGGAAACGTATTTGAGGTCATGTGGCGAACCAGGTACGGGCCACCAGTGGAGGGGCTCCGGACTCGGGACGTTACAGTTAGGTAGTTGATATAGGATGTTATTATAATGGTGAAATTTTTTATATTGATCTGAAATTTAATGTATCCACTAAAATGGGAATTTAAAGGGAGTTTATATACAAAAATTTCTTAGGGATGGGTTTAAAGTATATGTGAAAAAATTGCCAATGATGGAAGCTCAATGTAATATGTGTTTACTTTTAATGTATAAGTTCAATGCAGAAAATTCTATCATATGGGTGAAGGAAACACCAAATTTATTTTACATCCACAAAAATGGTGTTTGGTTCCAAAGAGAAATTGAGGGTGAGTTTAAAACTCTTAATTAACCAAGGATATCAACCAAGTGTTGAAACATTAGAACACTTTTTTTTGCTCTTATGTTAATGTTGGAGGGCGGTTGATTCAAAGAGATTATGACTTTAGCTCTTAAAAATTAATGATGAGATAAGTGACACATGGAAATAATGGTGTCGAGGAGTAGATGAAGAACTGTGGAATTTTAAGTGATTGGTGTAGGATGAATCTAGTTTATAATAAGAGTTACATATTCAAGGTAGTGCCTACCTATTTATTTATTCAATTTTGATTTTTCTCTTATATGCAGTGGCTCAAATTGAGAGATAAACTTATTTATGCAAGTTATTTCTAAGAGAGTATGATGACTTATTTTCAAAATGGCATTTTAAATAATTATAATTAGCGGGGGATTGTTAGATTTCAAATAGTTTTTAAAATATTTAAATTTTTTATTTTATGTTTTTTAAAAGTGATGGATTTTTTAGAATCCCACATGGGTTAGAATGGAAATGTATTTTTACTAGATAACATATCTATTATTTATAGGGTGTGATATAGTCCAATTATTTTATACGGTGTGATTTGACAGTCATGATTAAATCTAGAAAAGACATGCCAAGCTTGGAAATGTGTCAACCTAATTCCAAGGGGTATGATGCCTTATCCTAATGGAAGATTTCATTTCTATAAAATGTAGTCCCCATTAGACGAAAAGATTAATTCGAAACATTCATAAGCACTCAAATATTTCCTATAAATTAACACAACAGGAAAATGAGTATTTGCAATGGGGAAGGGTCCCATCATAAAAAGTCTACTAGGATGGAATATTTGCGATGGGACCTTTTACCCATCGAAAAGGTTTGGAATGAGTTGTGTTCCAAACCACAGGAAGGGTATTTACGACGGTCATAATAGCCCGTTGCAAATACCCCATAGGGTTTTTTAGTATTTGCGACGAGATTTACCTCCCGATGAAAATAGTATGTTGACATGTTGGAATTTGCAACGAGCCCCATCGTAAATACCTTTTTAACCACCACACCTAATAATTAGGGGGTTAATATTTGTGACGCATCTCGTAAAAAATAATCCCATTGTAACTAATCTAACCTATATATACCCCAACCATTTTCCTCTAATCCCACTCCTTTTTCTACTCCTTTTTCCCTCTCTACTTACATTTTCTTACTCAAAATTTTTCCAAGTTAAAGCTTTTAAATCAGAGAAATATTTGCTGCTTAAATCCTCTGAAAGATTTAGTTTAAAGTTATTTATCTATTTCTTTTATTTTTTAGTTAATTCATTTTATCTGATATTAGTTATAATTATTGTTAGTTAGCTACAATTAAAATAAATTAGAATTAGATCGTTTTATTTTGCATCATTTTTTTACGAATATGTGTGATTAGTATTAGTTAGTATTAATTAATAGTTATATTAATTATTTTAACTAGTACTCATTAGTATTAATTAGGAAAATTATTAATAATCATTAATAGTTAGTAATAAGTATTAATAACCAGTAATAATTATTAATAAATATGATTAATTAGTAATAATTAGTAATAATTAAGAATAATTAGTAATAATTAGGAATAATAATAATAATTGGGAATAATTAGTAATAATTAAGAATAACTAGTAATCATTAGGAATAATTAGGAGCAATTAGATGTAATTAGTAATAATTAGGAATAAATAGTAATAAATAGCAATAAATAGTAATAATTAGTAATAATTAGTAATAATTAGTAATAACTATGAATAATTAGTATTAAATAGTAATAATTAGGAATAATTAGTAATAATTAGGATAAATTAAGATTAACTAGTAATAATTAGGATTAATTAGTAATAATTAAGATTATTTACTAATAATTATGATTAATTAGTAATAATTACTTTTAATTTGTAATAATTAGTAGTAATTAGTAATAATTAGTAATAATTAGTAATAATTAGTAATAATTAGGATTAATTAGTAATAAATAGGATTAATAACTAATAATTAGTAATAATTAGTCATAAATATTAATAAATAGTAATAAATAGTAATAATTAGTAATAAATAGATATAATTAGTAGTAAATAGTAATAAGTAGTAATAATTAGTAATAAATAGTAATAATTAGGAATAAATGGTAATAATTAGGAATAAATAGTAATAATTAGGAATAATTAAGAATAATTATGAATAATTAGTAATAATTAGTAATAATTAGCAATATTTAGTAATAATTTGGATTAATTAGTGATAATTAGGATTAATTAAGATTAAGTAGTATTAATTAGCATTAATTAGTAATAATTAGGATTAGCTAGTAATAATTAGGATTAATTAGAAATAATTAGAATTAATTAGGATCAATTAGTAATAATTAGGATCAATTAGTAATAATTAGTACTAATTAATTACATTTAGAAAAAATTAGTGATTATTAGTAATATTTAGTAATAATTAGAAATAAATAGTAATAATTAGTAATAAATATTAATAATTAGTAATATATAGTAATAATTAGTAATAATTAGTGATAAATATTAATAAATAGTAATAATTAGTAATAAATTCTAATAATTAGTAATTAATGGTAATAATTAGTAATAATTCATAATAACTACTAATAATTGGTAATAATTAGTAATAATGGGTAATAATTAGAAATAATTGGTAATAATTAGCAATAATTGTTAATAATTAGCAATAATTGGTAATAATATTCAATAATTGGTAATAAATAGAAATAATTAGTAATAATTAGAAATAATTAGTAATAAATAGTAATAATTAGTAATAAATAGGAATAATTAGTAATAAAAAGGAATAAATAGGAATAGTTAAAAATAAATATGAATAAATAAGACTAATTAGTAATAATTAGGACTAATTCAGAATAATTAGGAATAATTAGTAATAATTAGAAATAATTAAGAATAATTAGGAATAATTAGGAATAATTTGAAATAATTAGGAATAATTAGAAATAATTAGAAATAATTAGCAATAATTAGAAATAATTCATAATAATTAGAAATAGTTCAGAATAATTTTAAATAATGTGTAAGAAATTGGTACAATTTGTTGTGGATTAGAAGCATTCCATTTACTCAATGGATTATATCTTTGCAACTTTATCTCACTGAACCATAGAATCATTGATATTAAATATAAATGTCTTCTTAAATTAAATGAACCATTTTTATTATCTCATCAAACACATAAAATTTATTATGAAAATTAATGTGCTACTTCAAAAGAATTGGGTGATTGGTGGAGCATAATAAAAATTAAATCTTGGGAAAATAATTTTACTCAATGTGAATGTGGTTCCACTGATGTGGAAGGAATTGAAAATTTTCAAGATATTTCTCTAAATCCATCTTTTTCATGAAGAGACATGAATATAAATGATGACACTCCGTAGTTAATGGCTGATGGTGACAATGATGTTAATGATGTTAAAAATGAATTTGAAATGACAATAGATGATGAAACTATAACTCATATGGAAATTAATGATGTTGAGGAGGAATATGAATACATTTACATCATTAGATATGAAGGTGAGGATGAAAATGAATATTTACATGATTAAATGATTGTTATAATCATATATATATAATATATATATATATATAATAGTTATTTTTAGCTATTTTCTAACAATAATCATTTCATGTTTCAGATGGACCGAGATCTGTTTCTTCAGTTGCATGAGGCATATCTACCTTTGGATGGGAAAGATGATGGATCATCTTACCCTCAGACTACTAGCAGTCCATGGAGGACTTAGAGGGGGCGTGGTCTTTCCCAATTGATGATTCTCAACCCTATCATGGAGCAATGTCCACATATTTTCTTCAATCCACACATTTAGAGGTATGTTTACCTATGTATTTTATTTAGTTTTCATTAATTTATTTATATAATAATTTTTTGATTATTTATTATTTTTTTAACATCTTTTCACATATATATGTTGGACATGAAAGTACTATATTGAGAAATTATTTTTCTGAAGCATGGGTCACATGGGATACGATTCTCATTGATGTTCAGTACCACATGTTCCGATCATTGGCTGGTACATAAATAAATAATATTTATTTTGAAATTTATTTAATTAATAACTTGATATTATAATTTATTTATTGGGTTTATGGTATCCCATTGATGAGAGCTTGGATGGTGCTATCTGGAAGGCATGATATGGGTTTATGCGTGAGCATTGCCATCATTTTTTGAACAATTTGAGAAGAAAATAAATGATGAAAGTAGGAGTGATAGAGTTTGATGAGTCTTGTCTTACCTGCTGACCTGATTACAATTCTTCTCATGTTTGGTATATATTATGTTCACATTGGTTGGAAGAAAGTTTTTAGAGGAAATTATCGATAGGTTGACAAAACTTGGGGAGATAGGAGGCGACACATCGAACTGGTAGTCATACATTCAGTACACACTAGGAACATATGGTATGTACTTTTTTAAATAATTTATATAACTTTAAATGTAATGGTTTATTTTATATTCAAATATACATTCAAATAAAATAATGTTATAGAGTTCGATTTTTATAGGAGGATGCCTAAAGATCCGATTACTGGAGAGATTATATGTGATCATGAACATCAGATTTTGGTTAGTATAATTTCTTTTTGAGTTTTAAAATTAACCAAAATTAATATTTTAACTATTTCAATTTTAAATTGCAATTGAAGGGGTCATATGAGGCCATGACGCATCAGACACAGACTGAGAGTCAGGATAAGACCAAGGGTCAGACTAGTGCCCACCGCTTTGATGAGGGAACATGGATGTAGGTGACTTAGTATGACTTTGAGAAAGGATTATTTGTTGGTATCTACAACTGATTGACGCCTGAGAGTTAGTATGCTATTGTTGCAAAGTCAGCATCCAGATCGAGAAAAGCTCTTGGAGAGTCCTAATCATCTATTTCATAGTATCACTGGAAGTTTCAAGCTCAGAGTCAACTTATAAAGAGTATTCATGTGGAGTAGGAGGAGATGCATCAATGGCAGCAGTAGGAGATGCACCAATGGAAACAACATTAGTAAGAAGAGCTCTGATGACAATAGTAGGAAGAGATGCGTCGATGACAGCAACAAAAGTATGAGTAGATGAAGTACATGTTAAGTATGACTCATGGTTTAGGGATGGAGTTTTCTCCACCATCTATTCCAGCTCCTCTAGAGGACCCCCCCCTTAGGGATATATTTGTTTTTATGATAAAAAATTTGAATGCATTTTTTTTGTAATATTAACTATTTACATTTCTATATAGTGAATTTTTTATATTAGTTTGAATATTATATTTTTTATTATTTATTTATTTTTTATTATTTTCTTACTTTATTTAATTATTTATTTTTATTTTTCAATATTTTTTAATTTTTTTTTATAATTTTACGAATATTGAGATTTGTATTATTTTATATTTTTTTATTATTTTACTAATATTAATATTATTATTTCATTAATAATAATAATAATATTATATTATTAATAATATTAATAATATTTTTTTTTATTTTACCAATATTAATTTTATAATTTCATTAATAATAATAATATTTTTATTATTTTATTATTATTATTATCATTATTATATTAATATTATTTATATTATTAAAATTAATATTATTATTATTTTACAATATTATTTTATTATTATTTTCTAATATTATTTTATTTTTATTATTAATATTATTTTATTTTATTTTTATTTATTTAAGATATTTACGATGAGACTTTCTACAATGGCCCATCAGAAATACATTTTATAAATAATCTCAAGGAAACTATTTATGATGAGCCCTTTTGCGACGAGGGGTCCCCATCGCAAATGTTTTTTTAATATTATTAGGGAAACTATTTGCGATGGGTCCACGTCCCATCACAAATAGGTTTTTTGCGACACCCATTTTTGCAATGAGTCATTTATGATGGGGTCCCGTCACAAATGACCCGTCGTAAATAGTCCAATTTCTAGTAGTGTGATATTCCCCTAAAATCCTTCAAAAGCATTAAAGGAACCTTTTTGGTGCATTAAAACAAATCCATTTTTATATATCCCTTATTCACAAATCTTTTTTAAGGGATACTCTTCACCCAGTCCTTATGTTAAGTATCAATCTACCATTGTATCCTAAAGAGGATTTAATGAAAATCCATAATACTTACCTTTTATTGAGGGTAAATGTATGCCTAAGGGAATAAAAAATATAACGTGCCTCAGCGAGCATCATATGCTTCCATCTAAAATTTCAATGTCCAATATCCACCAATATCCCCTAAAATATTAAGAGTATATTCTCTCAAAATGTTTATGGTGATTCTTAATAATGTGATGAAGTTAGAGCAATTGGATTGACATAATTTTAGTAGGTGGAAAAAAGTATGCATTTTCTATCAATGTGGTTTATGTTCTATCAACTATGAATGCCACCTCAAACAATGATTAAATTTTTCAAGTTTCTTACATAATAAAAAATAGAGAACAATGATCTCATGTGTTGAAGACACATTCTCAACACTTTATCTCATGCCCTCTACAAAAATTATCAACATCTTCTAACCAAAAAGAAGATATGAGACGATTTTGAGAAAAAGTACATAACAAAGGATGTGGGAAGTAAGAAATTCCTGGTAAGAAGGTTTATTTCATACCAAAAGGTAGACAATAGATTTACCATAAAAACATTATATGAAATATGGTGCATCTTATAAAATCATTAGTAAAATAAGATTAACATGGATGATGAAATCATTTTCAAATACATCATTGATAAGCTCTTTTTTTGAAGAAAGTTAAACATTCTCTTAGGTAAAAGAAGGAAGATGTTTCCCTCAATGATTTACTCAACTACCAACGGATTGATGAGGAACATAAAAAGAACCAGGAATAAAATGAGTCTAAGGATGATAAACCCAAGATGTTCATGGAGGAGTGAGTGGATCCATATAAGTCCTCAAAGGGTAAAATGTACAAACCATCATTCAAAAGGAAAGGTGAAGTTTAAGAATAATCAAGGGTCATACTACTTCAATGGTAAGTATGAACACATAGAAATGTATTATCATCCTTATAATAATAGAAATGGAAACAATTCTCCAGAAGACCACTTTGAGGCCATGATATTTGAAGTTAATGTTCTCAAAGATAACACTTCTTGTTGCATTGAGTCTGATTATACATGACATGTGTTAAACAATAAATCTATATTCAAGGGGATGAAATCTATAAAATAATAAACATCAATTTACATGGGAAAATCTATAATCATTAACATTTAAGGAAAGGGAGTGGTTTATCTTGATAATACCACTAGAAATATCCTCAACTTCAATGATGTCATGTATGCGTTAGAAGTTTATAAGAACCTACTCTTTAGTATCTTGTTAAAAAACCCATTTTTAAGCTTGTATTTTATGTATATAAGTTTATTCTTATCCAAGGGTTGGATATTTTCTTATAAAGGGTCACTTATAATATAGATTATTCAAATTTTAAAAAATATTGTTTCTACAAACTTTCTATAGTATTTTTATTTGTAACATAATCATTTTAGTCACATAAATTTTAATAAAATTCATGACATGTCAAAAATGGAATTATTAACTAGTATGGATAAAAATGATAATTAAAGTGTAACTTTCGTGAAAATTAAATAGTTAGAAAACAATTTTTAAATATAGAAAGGATTATTAATTTTTTATAATTAATATATATTCATGTATTTTATTTTCCTGATACACCCACCAAAGGTAATGAAAATAACTTTTAAACTTTTATTGATGATTATTATAGATTTTTCATTATTTATCTTTTATATACTACAGATGAAGTAGTAGATAAATTTAATATTTATAAAAATGATGCTGAAAAAAAATATAGGTTTATAATTAAATGCCTAAAGATATTAAAGGGGAGGATAATATTGTAGTCCATTTTTTTAAACCCTAGGGATCATACATAAAGTGACCAATCCCTATACTCCTCCATTAAATGGTTTAGTTAAGAGAAATTACATTAATAAAGATGGTTAATTCCAATATTTCTATCTGTGGTCTCCAAAATGAATTTTCGGGTGAGGGATTATTAATTGTGTGTCATGTCCTAGATAGGGTTCACATAAAAGGGAAGGCTATGACTCGATTTAAAATATGGAAGCATAGGAAACCAAAATTAAATTATTTTAAAGGATTGAGGTTGTAATGAAATTATAAGAGTACTTGAACCTAAAAAGAAAATGAAAAATATTGGTATTGATAAAAAATTTCTTGGATATATGAAAAATTAAAAATCTTATATATTCATGGTTATAGAATAAAATAATTTTTTTGTTATCAATAAAGTTATTGAATCAATAGATTATCTTTTTATGAATATTTGTTTACTTATTTACTTAAAACATTCCAAGTGGTGGAATTTTTCTCAAATAAAAGAGTATCTCATGAAGATATGACTTAAGAGGTTCATAAAAGTAAAAAAACATAAATAACCAAGATATATGGATTTTATTTCTATATATACTTATTGGAAGGAACCAATGATATTTTTGTTAAGAAAAACCATATTTTTCTCAGTATAGAGTATGAATAATAAACATCCAAAAAGGCTATATTGTTATCTGATGCATCACTTTGTAAGGAAGCTATAAATGATGAAATTGACTCTATATATGAGATAAATACTTTTATATTAGTTAATATTCCTCAAGGTTCACTATCAATGGGTTGTAAGTGGGTATTTAAAATAAAGTTAAAATTCTATGATACAATTGAAAAATATAGTCAGATTAGTAGCTATGGGGTTTTATCCAAAGTAAGAAGTCAATTATTTTGATACATATACTCTAGTGTCTCGGACTAATTTGATTATAATTATTTTTATTTTAGCTTTCAAATATAATTTTAAATTTCACCAAATTAATTTAAAGAAGATATTCCTAAATAGTGAATTAGATGAAAAAATGTAAATAGAATAACCATAAGTATTCATATTACCTAGTAATGTAAATAATGTTTTAAAATTAGTATGATCCCTATATGATTTAAAACAAGATCCAAAATAATGGGCTTAATAATTTAATGAATTAATTTTATCAAATGGTTTTATAGTTAAACAAGATAATACATGTGCTTATAGTACATTTCATAATAATCATGTTGAATTTTTTATATGTTAATTTCATGATTATATTTGGAATTGATATGAATTAAATAAATTAGGCTAAGCCTTTTTTATCTAGAAAATTTTATAAGAACAACTCAGGTGAAGATAATATTTTTTTGGTAATCAAAATTTTTAGAAATAAGAATTACATTATGATTTCTCCATATCATTATATTGAAAAATTATTAAAGAGGTTTGAATAATCTTCTTATTCAATGGTTTCTAGGAGTAGGATGCTACCAAATTATGGTAGGGTAGTTGCTTAATTATAATATAAAAGGGTGATCGGGTGTATCATGTATTGCATGAAATGTACAAGACCTAAATTATTATATGTTTTTGGAAGGTTTAGTAGGTATATGAGTAATTTATTTTATTCATAATGGGATGTGGTTAAAAGAGTACTCAAGTATCTAAAGGGTAGTATGTGTTATTGTATTTGTTATAGTGGAAACCCAAGGATATTGTAATTTTTTCTCGATGTGAGAAGGATAAATAATATTTATAACCACTCTTCTATGAGTTGTTAGATTTTTACACTTGGAGGTGGAGCGATCTCTTGGGTTTAAAATAAAAAACTTTTTAAATAGACTCTACAATATATTATGTGTTTTTTTCTTGAGAATCTACTAGAAAAGAAGTAGAATTAATTATATCTCTTTTATTAGATTAACCATTATATCCTATGATGATATACTCAGGTTTTATACACAGTTACAGTCAAACAACATTGGCTAGGACATACAATAATACTTATAATGGAAAATTATCACACATTCCTAATAGACATAGCTATGTTATGCATTTGATACAATATGGTATCATAACTCTGGAATTCACTAGATTGATAGAAATTTTAATGGATCCACTAACAATGGGACATTCAAGGGAGTTAGTATATAAAATTTCTTTAGGTATGGGATTAATTTCTATAGAAAAAATACACCAATAAGGGGACCTCAACTTAACATGTGATAAATTATAATGTATAAGTTCAATTTAGAAAACTATATCATATGTATTAAGGAAAAACAAAATTATATTACATACTATGAAAATAGCGCTTGGTTACCATGAGAAAATTAGGGTGAGTTTGAAACACTTAATGAACCAAGGATATCAAATAAGTGTTGAAATAAGTGAACCCTTTTTGGTTAACCTATATGAATACAAGAGTTGGAAAACTCTAAATAGATTATGAAATTTTCTCTCAAAAATTTATAACAGGATAAGTTTCACATAGAAATAATGGTGTTTAAGAGTAAATGAAGAATTTATGAATTGTAATAGACTTATTTAGGATGAATCTAGCTGATTATAAGAGTTTTATGTTCAAGTCAGTTTCCACATGTTTCTCTATTCAGCTTTGATTTGTGTTTATTATATAAAGGTTGAAATCAAGATATACCTTAATTTATAAAAGTTATTTTCAAGAGTATAATGATTTATTTTAAAAATTGCATTTTAAATATTTTAAAATGCTGGTTGAATTGTTAGATTTTATATAGTTTTTTTAAATTTTTTTCTTTTATGTTTTTATAAGGGAAGGATTTTTTGGAAAATGGACTTGTATTTTTTCATGTTTACATATCTATTTTCTAGAGGGTGAAATCTGGCATACTTATTCAATTGGGTGTGATTCTAAGGACAAGATTAATTTTGGAAAATACAAGCCTTTAAAGGAAAGGTATCAACATAATTCCAAGGGTTATAATGCTGTATCTAAATGAATACTTCGATTTATATAAAATAGAGCCCCCATTGGATTTGAAAATTAATTCTAATCATTACCAACAACTCTAATCCTTTTAACAATTTGAGATCCACCTAAAATCCTTCAATAAGAATCAAAATAACTTTTTTGGTATAAAAAACTAATCCGTTTTCAAATGTAACTTATTTATAAAAATTTTTTAAGGGGAAATCTCTACATATTACTTTTGTTGAGTACTGATCCACCATTGTATCCTAAATAGGGTTCACTATCATCTCACAGTACTATTGATTTGGTGGGGCAGATCTTCTCTTAATGATAGAAATAATGTAAAATTCCTTGGTGATGTATATATTCTACCATCCAAAATTTCTGTATCCATTATCAACCAATATACCTTATAATAATAAGAGTATCATTTATCAACCTCGATATGGTGATTCTCAACTATGTGATAAATGGTTGAGCAATTTGATGGTAATCATTCTAGGAGGTAGAAAAAGCGATTCATTTTCCACTTGAAACTATCAAGTTGGTTTGTGTGATATCAAATCTGAATCCCCCCGCATCTGAAGGTGTGCTTCTTAATGTTTCCCATATAGTAAAAAATAGATAATAATGATCTCATGTGTTAATGATGCATAATCAACACTTTAGGTGATGAAATATTCAGTATATATGAACTTATTCTAACCATAAAAGAGATGTGAGATGATTTGAAGAAAAAGTACATAACCAAGGATACATAGAAAAAAATTCATAGTAATTAAGTTTATTTCATAAAAAATAGATGATAGCAGTTCTATCATAGAGCATTTATATGAAATACAACTCATCTTACAACATCTTAAGAAAAAAAAATAAGAACATGGATGATGCTATCATTGCCACATTGATTATAGATAACATCCCTCCTTCTTGGAAGATTCTAAACATTCTCTAAATAACAAGAATATATTTCCCTTAATGAGTTACTCATCTACCTATAAATTGATGAAGAATATAAAAAGCATTAAAATTGAAATAAGCCTAAGGATGATAAATCCAAGGTCCTCATAGCAGAGGGAGTGGATCCATCTGGGTCCTCAATTGTGGAAAAAGACTAAATAATCATTCAAAATGAAAGGTGAAATTCTAGAAGAAGAAGGGGGCATGATACTTTTGTGTCAAACCATGACACTTCAAAAGAGACCATAATATCCATAAGAACAAATATGGAAAAAATGCATCAAAATATCACTTTTCATCCATGAAATTTTAAGTGAATGTAAAGATAACTTTTCTTGGAGGATTGATTTCAGTGCTACCTGACACATACACAAAAATATCTACTTAAGATGATGGAATCATTCAAAGATAGAATATCTCTCTACATGGGAAAATCTACAAGAATTAACATATAAGGGATGTGAGTGGTTGATTTGGAGTTTAACTTGGGAAATATCCTCTCCTTAAATGATTTATTATATGTGGCCAAAGTTTATAGAAACTTAGTCTCATGGCCCTTGTTAAGAATACCTAGGTTTAAAATTAAATTTGTAGCATATAACTTTGTTTTGTCTAGGGGTGGGATATTTGTTGGAAAGGGTCAGCTATATGATAGATTACTCAAATTAAAAACAAATATTTCACATGTTTACTTTTATAGTCTCTTGATTTATGAAAAAATCATTTATGTCACATAAATTTTAAGAAAATTAATAAAATATCAAAAATAGAATTATTACCAATCCTAGATAAAAATTATAATAAATGTGTAACTTTTATGAAATATAAAATAGTTAAAAACCCATTTTCAAATATAGAAAGGAAAAAAATTTGTTAGAATTAATATATAGTGATGTATGTGATTTTCATACCACACCCACTATAGGTAATGATAAGAAGTTTGTAACTTATATTTATGATTATTCTATAATTTTCCATGTTTATATTTTACATGATAAATATGAAGTTATAGATAAATTTAATCCTTATAAACATTTAGTTGAAAACTAATGAGGGATAAAAATTACATGATTCGGATCTGATAGGAGAGGATAATATTATTTTCTTTCATTGTTTAAACCCACCGGGATCATGCATGAAGTAATAACTCTTTATAAAACACAATAAAATGATGAATCTAAGAGAAAGAACATCAATGATAATAGTTAATTCCATTATGTCTATCTAAGTTTTCTCAAAAAATATTTCCGGGAGAGGCATTATTAACTTCATTCCACATTCTAAATAGGGTTCCCATAAAAGGGAATTCTAGGACATTATATGAATTATAAAATCATAAGAAATAAAAAATAAATTATTTAATGGTTTCAGTTTTTCATGAAATTATAAAAATAGATAAAGGTAAAAGTGTAAAATTTTGTAAAAGTGGAAATGATAGAAAATTTCTTGGATATGTGGAGAATTCAAAGGATTATAGATTTATGGTTTTAGAATCAAATGATTTAGTAGCTGGTAATATAGTTATTGAATCATTATATACTATTTTTGATGAATCTAAATTCACCTATTTACCTAACAAATAGTGGAATATGGCTCAAATAAAATAGTATATTAAGAATATATAGTTGAGGGATTTGTTTTTAAAAATAAACCTCCTTGGATACCCAAGATATATGAATCTGATTTCTATATATACTTTTTTGTAGGAAACAATGTTAATATTGTTATAAAAACTCTAGTTTTTCTCAATATAGTGTGAGACCAAAACAATTTGAGAGTTTATGTCATATTCTTATGCATCACTATGGAAGGAAGAATTAAATAATGAAATTTACTCTATAACAGGGAATAATACTAGGATATTAGTTGATCTTCCTCAAGTTTCATAGCCTATAGTTTGTAAATTGGTATTTAGAATAAAATAACATGATAGTATAATTGAAAAATATAAATCCAAATTGGTAACCATGTAGAGACCCTAGTTTTTCTATCTAAAACTTTGGAATATTTCTTGGAATATTTTCAAATCCACATGCTAATACAGCGTGTGATTCTAAGACCTGGTGAACCCAGAATTAATTTTATAAAAATATTAAATATATTTTTATTATGAGTGTGTATTTTTCATAAAAAATTAGAATATCTCATAAAAAGTCTCAAATCGAAAATACGATATCACAGTTGAGTATGAAACATAGTGTTTACCCTAAGGGTGACATAAAATGGGTCGACGTGGGGTGTTCAGACCCCTCACTCATTGGTGGTGCATTTAATGAGTTAATTAATTATTAATTTAATTAATTAGTTTGTTTTCAGTGCAACAGATAACTCTATGAGAGTTCTGTGAGACCAATTTATCTAGGGTTGACTTTATAAACCATAGGATAAATCCCGATCTCTTTCTCATTCCTTAGTTGGTGAACCAAGTTTAAATGAAAAGAAACAATTGGATCAAGAAAAATTGAAGTGTGATGAATGAAATTCATCACCACATCTATTGGAAAGTGCATTTTCATCAGAAAAAAAATTCAATCATGAGGTAGGATTTTTCTTTGTGCTTTTATCCCTATTAAAAATTAGAGATTAATGAAAATTAATCCTTTTAAAAAATTAATTCACAGATCAATATTTATTTGGATTATCCAACATGTTTTCCCATAGAATTGAAGTTATTCAATATTAAATTTATTTAAAATTATAATTCATATCATTCTTGAATCCCATAAAATATGAAAAAAATAACATGAACATCGATTGAAGTTATTCCAAAATTTATTTTTTTATCCCTAATTCTTCATGTTATCACCATTGAAATTCTATTTAGTCGGAGGTTCGCCCGTATATGGATAATCTCAAGAAATCAATCCCTTGAATGGGGTCAGTAACAAATTATGGTCATGCGGGTCAAATGTGAGAGAGGTTCAGTGGATGGTTGGCTCGTCGATCTCATCCAGTCAAGGTGGAGGTGTGGTAACTCATCGGAGAGGATGTGGGGTGGCGTGATCTAGGATTCATGTTCTTTAGTGTTTCATCGTATCAGGTGGGTGGAATATTAGGGTCTGCAGCATGATAATAGGTTATGTTGGGGTTTCTAACTTTCAAATCGTGGAGTATAGATAGGATAGATAGATTAGATAGGAGATATAAGAGTGTAAATCATGGGAGATATGTGAGATAGAAAAGAAATAAAAAAGAAGAGTGAATAAAAATTAGGAGAAAAGAAAATCATGGTGAAGGATAATATATATTTCACACTTCACATAATGAAAGGTGGGGGGATACACTATGGATTACCTCACCTTTTTTATATAAAATTATTGTTAATTAAATAACAATCATAATAATATTAATATTAATAATATTATTATTATGAAAATGTTTTTTTGACATAATTCCTCTATAGTATATCTGTTTGATGAACCATCTATGGTAGTGTTATCTTGACCTTGAGATGATCATTTAAAGACCAATGTTGGATACTTAATCGGGATAATTGATCAGGTGCACAAAATGCCTAAGAATAATAATAATAATAGTATTATTTTTGTTTTTGTGAAATATTGTATTTGACATATCTCCATCATACGATGTTTGTTTGATGAACCATCAGTGGTGTTGTGACCATGATTTTGAGGAGGATTTTTTGAAACTAATATCAAGTTTTTTTAATTTAGGATCATTGGTGGGGTCCATGAAGTAATTTTTTCAAGTTATATGGTGAAACATGTCTTTATCACTGAGTTTCTAAATTGGGAAAGGGAATAGTCTATCCTATGTTTTTTTATATAGAACATGATGGTGACCTCCATACCAACCTTTGAGATATGATGTGATATGTTCAGTGTGTGACACTCATTTAGGAAGTGCTCGATGATGAAAATGACTAGATGAGATAATAAGAGTCTAGATAGAAGTGGTACTGTCCTATGGCATGAAGGGGAAGGTCCTCTATTCATGGAGATGGTATTTCAATTTCATATCAGCATACATGTCCTCCATACTGGGCTTATAGATATAGATATGGTACTCCACTGTCATAATAACATGAAAGTCCTCTATATATGGAGATAATAATCCTCTGTCATTTCAAAGTGCAAGTTCTCCATACTTATTATCAGGGAGTTAGTAATCCCATGTTATACCAGGGTATAGGTCCTCCATGATCATGATTTTTATGGATATAGTACAACACTATTATGATAGGGTTCTAGTCTTATATACAACTTCTTTAGATCGGCGTGTGTGATGATTGGTATCATTGATGGAATTTTGGAACAATTGGTAACTCTTATTATTGGGATAACCTGGGAGATGGATATCCCATTACTCTCTCGTTTGGGTTTCTTTGACTGAGAATATATATATATATATATATATTCTTCTATATCCACACCTTATATTTGGATACTCTCCTTCCAATAGAGGTAAATATGTGTAGGGTATGCCATTATCTTTACATGATTATAATATCATGGTTGGATGAGTCTAATCTTCTTATATAGTTGGTGAAGGCTCAACAGATAGTTCATCTACTCACCATGTTTAGACTCTTCTTCTTAGATGAGCTTACTTTCACTCTTGGTTGGGTTGAGATGTACTCTTTGACTATATGTTTCACAAACTGTCTTTATTTCCTCTTGTATCTATTAATTATCCCCCTTGAAATTTTGGGGTTTCCTACTGGGTAAGTATATACCCACTCATCCATGGGATTCACCCACACGTGTATGTCTTATGCAAATAACAGACAGGTCGATCGTGACTTTATAGGAGCTTAGGGACACTGGGTGCTTGGACCGCATATGGTGGTCCTAGCTTGAGATTCAGGAGCTAGGATCTCTTTTAACTATTTAATTTTACAATTTTGTTAGTTTTGGAAATATACATGGTTGTCCATGTTTCCCCCCCTATACCTTTAGTTTACACTTCCATACTTTTGTACTGTCTAGAGGTTCATGCATGCTTGGTTTATTTTATAGATGTGTGGAATATTTTATTCTTTAACTCTTCACTTTTTCATTGAGTTGGCAATGTGTGTGCATGTTGGTACTTAAGAAAAGAACCCCCATAGTTATTTATTCCTTTGGCACTTGTTTTCAACGCTGTACTATAGTGGCAGGCTCAGGGTAGTTGCGGCTCAAGCCCCAGTTTGGGTCGGGTCATGACAGATTGGTCTCAGAGAAAGTTCATTACATGGAATCTTGTTTGGATGTATCCACTTAAAGGGATTTTATTGGGTTTAGGGAAATAGTTTCAAATTTTATTGAGTGATAATCTCAGGCTAGGGAGTCCAGTGATGGGGATACATCCGACGTATCAAATTAATAGAACCATGAATACCTGCTTGTCAACTCGACATGCCAAGAAATTCGTTTTTGGGATTTATAGTACATGAATAATATATGATTGAGTATTTTAATGTATTTATTGATTCATATCTCCATTTTTATTATATATATACATGATCATATGATTATTATACTAGTTCATAACTTTCTCAATGCCTCCACAATGATAGCCATCCAGGATACCAACTTAGGGTTGTAATAATAGTCCTATATGAGACCAGGCCTCAGTTCAGGGTCCATCCCACAATATCCTTCCTCCAGGTGGAAAGTTAGCAGTACCCCCACCAGTTGAGTAGTAGATCATACTAGTAGAGAAATATGGGGATGCATGTAGACTTAGTGTACTATGTGAGTTCCAACACCAGTGGATGCTGGGGTTTCATGGTGATCCAGATCCCCAGGTGGTGGAGGATTACCCAGAGTCAATGATCTATGTTTTTAGAATTATCTGAACACTGATAGATCATATGATTTCATTTCTATCCAATAATTTCTATGGGGAAGCAGGGCACTGGTGGAGTCTAGTTACACAAATGAACGATGAGTCGACGGTCTCATAGACTGAATTACCACAAGTCTTTTGTGAAGAGTACTACCCATCCTTCTTGTTCTCAGTTTAGATTCAAAATCTACTAGAACTACAATAGGGAGGGATTATAGTGGATTAGTACAATATAAGGATTATAGACCACACATGATACTCTCTCGACATGATCAGGGATAGATACTTTCAGGTTCTGAAGTTTAAGAAGTGTATTTTCAGAGAGATCCATTCAACTGTGGTTCCCTTATTCATCCACACATATGATGGATTGTTAAACAGAGCACTAGTTATGGAGAGATTTATATCTAAGGGATTCCATACAACTAGAGCCGTCAGTAGTAATTACATGTCTGATTCATCTAAAGAAACCTTCAAGAAATAGGGGATGAGGCATAAGAGGCATACACATTATTGGGCACAAGCATGTGATCATGAGGTTCATGAACCATGCATAAGACCAGGGTAACCCAAAGAGGGGAGGTGATATGCTTGTGATGGGTAAGGTCACAAAACACATGACTACTCAAATAGATGCACTGAGGAGCACATGAAGATAGGTGACAGACTGCCATAATAGAGGCATCAAAATGATTAAGGACTTCTCAGGAAAGAGAAAGGTGGCCCCTCAGGAGGCAGAGCAAGCAGAGAAGTAGGAGGAGCTATAGGTGGTGGACGCTGTTATGAGATCCTTCCACAACCAACACCAAGTGGTCCACGCCAGCTTCAGGGAACTGGCGGTCAAAAATTTGGATAACTGTAGGCTTTGGAGGCTTATGACCTCACAATATATGGTATTATTATAGGTATGCTCTGTGTTCTTTCTATCTTATACAATATAAATTTTTAGACACTTCTGTGAGGTACTATTTTCTTTTTTCTCCTTTCTCTAGGTTTAACCAGGGTGATGCAAGGATTCAGTGTAACCCTGTGTTAGTGTTGTTTAACATAGCTTCTAATTAATGTAGAATAGGTGTCCTTCACTAACCAAGACACATTTTTGAGACACGATCGAAACCGTGAGGGTGATTTAGTGCCACCAAAAGAGGATAGTATAAAAGTGTATGGTGGATGAGTTCCTCTAAATTATCTATTCTGATATGGGTAACGCGTTGGTGTTCTCAAATAGGTGGCTTGGTAAGATCCATTTGAGCATTTGGGAATCCATTTGTTGTTATTTATCACCCTCATGTGTTTGGCGTTAGTTTGTGCACAAGAAGACCGAAGAGGATGTGGTACAGTTTGACCTAGATTTGGACTTATGAGAAATAGGTACTCTTTCCCCACCAAGATTCATTTTGGTGTTGATAACAAAACTGTGTGAGTGATTCAGTTCCTCCCAAAGTGGACAATGCCGAGGTGAGGAAAACAATTTCCTTATACTTTTTCATCTAGGGCGTGGTTGTGCGATGGAGTGTCAGAGTAGGTCCTGACATTACTGGTGGAGTTTTTCTACTTGAACCTTTTTTCTTGAGATTCGAGTAGTGGATGTGGAGGAGTTTTTGTTTTGAGTTACTCTCCTTCCAATATTGTTGAAGACAAACAGAGTATTCCACATACATGTCCAGATTCTTGTGGTTAAATGAGTCTACTCACATGCATTCTTTTTTGGTACCCTTGCGTGCTTAGTGTAAACATTAATACAATGGTAGGTAGTTATCTCATATAGGTTGAGGTAGTTGAGACCCCATGAATAGAACTAAGCGACTAACTACCCAGAGCTGGAAGCTGTAGTCTTTAACTTGAGTATGTGGATGCACTACCTTCTAGGGGACATCCAATGCAAGGTATTTCATGACTAGATATCCTTAGGAGTTTCACCCAATGATTTTTTTATGAAGAAGGGAATCACATTATCCATTTTAGGGGAAAATAGTGATTCCGGTCACATTATGATTGTAGGTTTTTGAGGGAGTTTCACACTTCAACTTTGGTTGTATATCCTGATGTTGGGAAGATGTATGGAAGAGGAAAATGCAGACTTAGTATCCCCACCTTTTTGCTTAGTTGAGTTTTTTGGGGGATGAAAATTTTTAAAGTAGGAAATAATGTAGAGATGTTAGTTTTTCCATTTAAGACTTTGGAATATTTATATGAATATTTTTGGAGCCATGAGCTGAGACAACGGATGATTCCAAGGCCCATTGAGCCTAGAAATGATTTTATAAGTATATTAAATATATTTTTATTAAGTTCATGCAGTTTTCCTAAAAAAGTATAATATTATATAAATGGAGTCTCAGATTGGAAATATGAGACCATAGTTTAGTCCATAATGTAGTGTTTACCCTAAGAATGAAATAAAATGCATTGGTGTAGGACATTCAGACCCCTCGCTCATTTATAGTGCGCTTAATGAGTTAATTAAATATAAATTTAATTAATTATTTTTCTTTCAGCACAACAGATAACTCTATAAGAGTTCTTCCAACCTATTTCTCCATGTTTATCCACATAACCCCTAGAAGAAATCTAGAGCTCTTCCTCCTTCCTCCATTGCATACTGATATCAGATGACAACAAAAAATTGGAACAATACAAATCAAAGAACGATGAACAAAATAGATATCATCCTCCATTGGAAAGTGTGCTTTCATTAGAAAATGATTCAATCCCACGGTAGTAATTTTCTTTTTGGTTTTATCACAGTTTAAAATTAGATGCGAATATGAATTAATCCTTTCCAAAAATTAATTCATGGATTGGTCTTCTTTTGGTTTGTCCAACATATTTTTCTTGAAATTAGAGTTATTAAATATTTAATTTATTTAAATTAATAACTCATATCATTTTTGAATCGCTTCAATGATGAAAAAAATAAAACAACTATCAGTTGATGTTATTCTAATGTATTTTTATCCCCCGTTCTTCACCTTACCACCACCAAACTTCGATTTTTCTAGAGGTTCATTCGGGTATGGATCATCTCAAGAAATCAAACCCTTGAATGGGTCTGGTAATGAATGATGGTTGTATGGGTCAAAGGTGTGAGAGGTACAATGGATGGTTGGATTGTTGGGATCATCAGTCAAGGTGGAGGTGTGGTAGCTCTCTAGAGAGGCTGTAGGGTGGTGTGATATGGGAGTCGTGTTCTGCGATGTTGCATCCTATTAGGAAGGTGGAAAACTTGGGTATATAGTATAAGAATAAGGTATTTCAGGGTTTAAAATGTGGAAATATTTTAGGATATATTGGATAGATAGATTAGATAAGATAGATAAGAGGGAAAATCATGGTGGATAAGTGAGATAGAAAAGAAATAAAATAGAATTATAAATAAAAAAAGAAGAAAAGAAAATCATAGGGGGGATAACACCTCACACGCTGCACATGAGGTAGGGGTGGGAGCAATCCACCATGGATTCCCTCCTTTTATATAATAATAATAATAATAATAATAATAATAATAATAAATAATAATAATAATATTGTTATTATGAAAATTTTGTTTTCAACACATGTCCTCCATATGAAACCCATTTGATGAATTATCTCTGGAAGCATGATCTTGAAATTTAAACAATAATTTCAAGACCAATGTTGGATACTTAATTCAGGATCATTTCTTGGCTGAAAAAATGACTATGAATAATAAAAATATTATTATTATTATTATTGTGAAATATTGTATCCGACATATCTCCTCCATACAATGTCTATTTGATAAACCCTCAGCAGTGTTGTGACCGAGATTTCAAGGTAGATGTTTTGAGACCAATATAAACTTTTTAATTTATACTCATGAGTGGGGTCCACAAAGTGTATTTTGTGCGTTATATGGTGAAAGGTTTCTTTCACACTGAGCATCCGAGTTGGGTGAGTAAATAGTCTACCCTGAGTATTTTTTCACCTAAAAGGCCATAGTGACCTCCAAAGAAGACTTCAAGATACAATGTGAGATGTTCCAAGTGTAACACTCCTTTAGGTAGAGATTTATGATGATAGAGATCAGTTAAGATCATCAAAGTCTAGATAGATGTAGTACTCTCCTATGGAACCATGGCACATGTCCTCTATTCATAGAGACGATACTCTGATGTCATATTTGTGTGCGGGTCCTCCATACTAGGCATACAAATATAGAGATAGTACTCTACTATCATAACAACATGTGGGTACTCTATTCATGGATATGGTATTACGCTTTCATATCAGTGTGTTTTTCCTCTATACTTCTTATCATGGTGACATACTCCCATATCATACCAAGGTATGGGTCTTCCATGCTCATGATTCTAATGGAGATGGTACTCCCCTATCACACCAAGGTGGAGGTCCTCCATACAACTTCTTAAGACATGCGCGTGAGATATTGGGGATCATTGATTGAGTTTTGGGACTATTTTCTTTTATTCTTATTTGGATTATCTATAATATGGATATCCCCTTACTCTCTTCTTTGGGATTCTTTGAATAAGAGTATATATATATATAATTTCTTCTGTATCCACACCTTGGATTTGGATACTCCTTTTCTAGGAGAGGACAAGATGCGTGGGGTATGCCACATGCTTTCTTTGTTTAGCTTCTCGTGGTTGGATGAGTCTAGTCTCCTGTTATAGGTGGAGATGTCTCATCGGGTAGTTCATCTACTCACCCTGTTTATCCCCTTGTTCTTGTATGTTCTTACTTTCACTCTTGGTTTAGTTGATCTATACTCTTTTACTATATCTTTCACCCACTGTCTTTCTTTCCTCTTGTATCTCTTAATGATTCCCCTTCAAATTTTAGGGTTTCCTACTGGCTATGTATACACTCACCCCTTCATGGGATTTTACCACATGTGTTGTGTCTTATGAAGATGATGGAAAGGTCAATCGTGCCTTTATAGGAACTTAGGGATATTGGGTTCTTGGACCATGTACTATGGTTATATTATGGGATTTAGGATTTTCCCTCTCTTTTAGCTATTTAATTTTCTAGTTTTGTTTTATTGTGACATATATCTCATTGAGTGTGTATTTTTCCCTTTAATTTTAGTTTATACTACCATACTTTTGTACTATCTAGAGGTTAATGCATGCTTGGTTTAGTTTATAGTAGTGTTGCATCTTTTATTTTTTCCCTCTACACTTTTTTATTGAGTTGGTTGTATGTGTGGATACAAGTACATAGGAAAACTACTCCTTGAGTTAGTTCTGTCCTTGATTCTTGTATCCACCCCATGTACTATGAAGGCGGGCTTGGGGTTGTTACAGCTCGAGCCCCAGATTGGGTCAGGTCACGACAGATTGGTATCAGAGAAAGTTAATTCTTGGGGATGTTGTTTGGATGTATCCCCTTAAGAGGATTTGGTTGGGTTTAGGTTAATAGTGTTCAAGGGTTTTGAGTATGACTCTTAGGCTAGGGAGTCTAATGATAGTGCAAAATCCGGTGTATCCACTCACTAGGAGCATGACTACCTTCTTATCTACTTGACATTCCAAGTCATTTGTTGCATTGATTTATGGTACATGCATCATGTAGGATTGAATCATTGACTGTACTTCTTGAGTCAGCTTCACATTGTAGTTATATAAATATACATGCTAATTTGACCACTATACTCCTTGATAACTTTTATGATGCCTCTGTGATGATAGCTAGCAAGAATACTAGCTCTAGTTATTGAATACGATCCTACGGGCGACGAGACCTTAGTTTAGGGTCCATCCCACAATATATTTCCTCCAAGTGGATAGTTAGAAGTACTCCACTAGTAGATCTGTAGATCATACCAATAGAGTAATATGATGATGTGCATAGACTTAGTTTAATCCATGAGTTCTAGCACTATAGGCTACTAAGGTTCCATGGTGAGCCAAATCACCAGGTGGGGGAGGATTGGTTGTAGTCAGTGATCTGGGTTTTTAGGATTATCTTAATATCAATAGATCAGATGATTGTGTTGGAATATAATATTTTTCAAGGGGAAGTAGGGTATTGGTGTAGTCTAGTTAGCCAGATTCATGATGAGTGGACACTCTCACAGACTGAATTCTAACAAATATTTTGTGAAGAGTACTATACCTCCTTCTTGTGATTAGTTTGGATTCAGGAGCTAATGAAGATGTAGTAGGGAGGGATAACAATGGATGAGTATGTTGTGAGGTTTACATAACTTATGTGGTACTTCCTCAACATGATCAGGTATGGATACTTTTGATCCCGAAAGATTGAGTAGGGTCTCCACAGAGATATCTTTGCAACTGTGGTTCCCTTTTTCATCCACATATTTGCTGAAGTGTTAGAGTAGGTGCTCATGAAGGAGATATTTCTAACTGAGGGATGTAGTATAATTCGATCCATCAGTATAAATACTAGGTTTGAGACTTCCACTGTTGTTTATGGGTGATAGGAGACAAGGCATAGGAGGCATACCCATTACCGGACACGAGCACTTGATCGTGAGGTTCACAGACCAAGCAGAAGACGAGGGAAACCCGGAGAGGGGAAACATAATTCTTGTGATGGGTGAGGTCACATGGAACATGAATACTTGACAAGATGTTCTGATGAGCATAAGGAGATATGTGACATATCCCCACAATATAGGTAGCATTGTGATCAGGTACCTCCCAAGAAAGAGTAGGGTGGTCCCCAGGGAGATGGAGCTAGAAGAGAAGCATGAGGATCTATGGATGGTGGATGTTTCTATGAGACTCTTCCACCACATCCACCACCACCAGGTGGCCCATGCTATGGTTAGGCAGCTAGAAGTCGAGGCCACAGATATAAATAGGCTTTGGAGGCTTATGACCCTATGGCATATGATATGATTATAGGTACACTCTGTTTTCTTTCTAACTTCTACATGAGAAATTTGCAGACACTGTTATGAGGTACTATTTTCTTTCCCCTCCTTGCTTAAGGTTTATATAGGGCTCCGTGAGGAGTCAGTGTAACCATGCGTCGGTGTTACTCTACATATCATCTAATTCACAAGTAAGAAAGGTCATTTTTATATTGAGACATGTTTTTGCGATATGAGAAAAACTATGAGGGAGATTCGGTGCCACCCACAATGGATATTATCGAGGTGTGGTGGATGAGTCTTGTTGGACTCACCTGTTTTGATAATCCAAAATCATGTTTTGATAATCCCAAATCATGTTTTGATAATCCCTGATCATGTTTTCTTTATGTGATAATTATGTTTCTCTTACAAGATGATCATTTATGTGAAAATCATGTTTATTTCAAGGTAATATTCATATACTTTTAATCTCACTGCTTGTTGGTTTAATATTACAGTGCAAAATATATCTAAGTGCAATGGTCACCGATGAAAAGGTTAATGATGCAAAGGTCACTGATGCAAAGGTCACCGATGTAAAGGTTACTAATGTAAAGGTTACCGATGCAAATTCACCGATGCAAGCCTACCACTAAAGGGTTACCTATTAAAGGTTACTGATGAAGGGTCAATTATGAAAGGTTATTGATGGAGAGTCACTGATGGAGAGTCACCGATGAAAGGTTACCGATGCAATCCTATCGATGAAAGGTTACCGATTGAGAGTCACTGATGAAAGGCTACCAATGGAGAGTTATTGATGGAATGTTATCATTGAAAATGTTACCGATGATTGTTGACAGTTGTGCACTACCTACCGTTTTGAAGGCTACTGTTACCAATCTACCATACTCTTCTACTCTATAAATTTTCAAATTCTTAATATTATTATAACAGTCATATTTGCTAACTTTAATTCTCCGGACTTTAATTAATGGTTATTATAGACATATGAGGAGACCATATCTTGATAGTGAGAGGTACGAGAAATATTTCACATGATGTACTTACTCCTATTGTCCAAACTCAAATATAAAAGAGAAGCCCGAGGAAGAGAGAAAAAATGAGGCACAAAGGAAAACGAGAAATGAAAGTCCAGAAGTTAAATGAATGAGGAAAAAAACTACTGAAGAACAAGGAAGAACCATTCAAGCATCTTCACTGCAAACCCCAAGAACATCAAGAAGATCATTTTGGGAAAAAAACTTGAGGCTGCCTTCTGTGTCTCATAAACTTTCAATCAACTCAAGAATAAGAACATTCAATTTCTGAAAGCTAGAACCTAGAGTTGCGACACTCTGTTTTAGAGACAACTTCTTGAGAAAGACTCCAGCTTCAAATTCTTAACTTCAAGGAGTCAAGAGCTGAACTGAAAACACATAGAGCCTTCTAAACTCAATCTCATCATATTTTCTCTATTTTGTTCCTTCATTTTGTATTTGTGATAAGTGTGTGTGTATGACTGTTACACACACTGTCTCTGTACTTAAACTGGAGGATACTGAATATCCTTACATCAAACCTCACTTATTTTTTTTCCCCACGTATAACTATGGAAGAGAATATGTGTGGTCTGTATTGTTTGTCTTTCTCACAAAGAACAATGGCAGAGGGTGTGAACCCTGGACAGTTTGTGAAAACTATTGTAAAGCCAGATACAGGCTGTGTACAAGTTTATTGTTAATATAAACAGCTTGGTGGCAGGTGATCACCAAGCAGAGAGGACTAAGTCTCATCTTGAAACTGAACCTATTGTTTAACTTTTCTGTGTTCTATATTTTCTTTTACTCTATTTTATCTTTTTTCTGTTGCTTATTGCTAAAACATAAATCTGTTTTTCATTCACTTTTATAGTTAGTTTATGTAAGTGTGTATATGTGTTTAATTCATTAAACTTGTTTCAAAAGTTTAAGAAGTGTTGTACACTAATTAAACTAAGGACTATTCACCCTTTGAGAAACCTTTTGACAAATTATACATCTATATCTCTACTTCCTTAATTAACTAGGCCGTTTTCAAAATTTAGGGGATCTTTATAATAAAGTTTTTAATAGAATTTTTATGTAGGAACTCAATTCACCCCCTATTGAGATTCCAATCATACTAAAAATTCACTATGACTTGTGTGTTTGTAGCTGGGTGATGTGTTGGTTTCAAAGAATAGAGGGATTGGCAAAACCCAGTTAAGCTTTTGATAAGCCCTTTTTTGTTCACTAGTACCCTCATGCACTCGATGTTAGCTTGTGTGTAGGATGCCCAAGTAGGATGTGATGCAGTTTGAAATAGATTTGGATCATGAGAAAGAGGGATGATTTTCCCACCAAGACACGTTTTCTGACATGACGAAAATCATGCAAGAAAGTCGATGCCACCCAAAGAGGATAGTGTTGAGGTGTATTGAACAAGTTCCTTAGACTTGCATGTCCATGGTGAGGTTGTGAGATGGAGTGTTGGAGCAGTCCGGACATTGCCTATGGATTTTTTATGATTGACTCTCTTTTTCATAGGATACCACTAGTGGATGTGGAGAAGTTTTTGGTTTGGATTTACTTTCCTTCCAAGAGAGGTGAAGATGTGTGGGGTATGCCACATACTTTCTAGGTATATATTCTCATGGTCGGATGAATTTACTAACCTATATTTTTCATTGGTACCCTTTCATTCTTGGCATCAACCTTGATGTATTGGAAGGAAATTATCTTATACGAGTTGAGACAATTGAGACCCCATGAACAGAACTATGCAACTAACTACCTTGAGATAGAAGTGGTAGTCTTTTCCTTGAGGATGTGGAGGCACTACCTTATGGGAGACATTGACAGTAAGGTCATTCATGACCATATATACTTAGGAGTTTCACTTGATGGTTATTTATAAATAATGGAATCACATCATCCTTTTTTAGGAAAAAAATGTTCACTCTAGTCACATTATGAGAGGAGGTGATGAGGGAGTTTCACAATTCTCTATTGGATATGTATCGCTGTGTAGGGAAGATGTATGGAAAAGCCTGATGTTGACTCAACATACCCACATTTCTACTTAGTTATGCCTTTTAGGGATAAAAATAATTAAATAAGGGAATAATTTTGAGACTTTAGTTTTTTCATATAATACTTTGGAATATTTATAGGAATATTTTCTAAGACAGGCACTAAGACGACATGCAATTCTGAGGGCTGGTGAGACCATAATTAATTTTATAAAAATATTAAATATTTTTTTATTATTCATGAATATTTTTCCTAAAAAATTTAAATATCTCATAAATGGAGTCTTAGATCATAAATAGGAAACCACAGTTGAGTCCAGCATGCAGTTTTTACCCGATGTGTAACATAAAATGGGTCAACACGGGAAGTTCAGACCCTTCACTCATTGACGGTGTGTTTAATGAGTTAATTAATTATTTTGTTTTCAGTGCAATAGATAACTATATTAGAGTTATTCTTAGAAAATTTCTCTAGGTTTGGCCACATAAACCCTATGAGAAATATATAGCTCTTACTTCTTCCTCCATTGGAAAACCAAGATCATACGACATCAAACAATTAGACCAAGAAAAATCAAAGCATGATGAACGTAACATATCTCCTCCTCCATTGGAAATCAAATTTTCATTAGAAAATGATTCAGTACTGTGGTAATAATTTTTTAACCCTGTTCAAAATTACAGATGAACATTAAATACTCATTTCCAAAAATTAATTCATTGATCAGTCTTTCGTTGATTTATCCAACATGTTTTTTCTTGGAATTAGAGTTATTGAATATTGAATTTATTTTAATTGATAACTTAATCATTATTGAATTCCTTAATTGATGGAAAAAATATCACAACCATCAGCTGATGTTATTCCAAGGTTTATTTTATTTTTTATCCCTTGTTCTTCATGTTACCACTACCGAACTTCGATTTTCCCGGAGGTTCATCCAGGTATGGATCATCTCAAGAAATTGAACCCTTCCATGGGGTTGGTACTGGAGGATGACAATTTAGATAAAAGGTGCAAGAGGTCCAGCATATGTTCATCTCATCGGTCTCATCCAGTCAAGGTGGAGGTGTGGTGGCTCTCCGAAGATGCTATATGGCATTGTAATCTAGGAGTCGTGTTCTTCATTGTTGCATCATATCAGGTGAGTTAAAGATTGGGTTCTAAAGTGTGAGAATAAGGGATATTGGTGTTTATAGTGTGGAAATCATGGTGGATAGATTTTATTGATATATTAGATAGGAGATATAAGAGGGAAAATAATTAGAGATAGGTGAGTTAAAAAATAAATAAAAATGAAGACTAAATAAAAAAAGAAAAGAAAATCACGGGGGAGGGGAGTGTGCCACTCACTTTGCACAAGATGTAGTGGGGGGGGGGTGGAATCCAACATGGATTTTCTCACCTTATATATATAATTATTATTAATAAAATAATAATAATAATAATATTTTTGTTATTATTATTATTATGAAAATGTTTATTTGAACATAATTCCTCCATACGATGTCCATTTGATGAACTGTCTATGGCAATGAAATCCTAACCTTGAGATTGTCATTTCAAGATCAATGTAGGATAATTAATTTAGAGTCATTTACCAGGTGTAAAAAATGGATAAAGATATTATTATTATTATTATTATTACTGTGAAATATTGTACATGACATATCTCCTCTATATGATGTCAATTTGATGAACCTTCAATAGCGTCGTGACATTGATTTTGAGGTAGAATTTTTGAGACCAATATTTTTTTTGATTTAGACTCATGGTTGGGGTCCATAAACCGTATTTTGTGCATTGTACAGTGAAACATGTCTTTCTCACCAAGCATCCAAATTGGGAATGTGAATAGTCTATCTTAAGTGTTTTCCATATAGAACACGATAGTGATCTCCATAATAGACTTTGAGATAAAATAAGAGATGTATTAAATGTGAAACTCCTTTAGGATTGTCTTGATGATGATAGTGATCATATGAGATCATCAAAGTCCAAATAGTGGTATTACTCCCCTATGGAATTAGGGAACTAGTCCTCTATTCATGGAGATGATACTTCTCTATCATATCAGTGTGTGTGTCCTCTTTATTGAGTGTGTATATATAGAAATGGTACTCAACTGTCATAAAAGTGTGTAGGTCCTATATTCAAAGAGACTGTAATCCGATTTCATATCAACATTCTGTTCCTCTATACTTCTTATCATGGATATGGTACTCCCCTGTTATACCAGGGTGTAGGTCCTCCATGATCATGATTCTGATGGAGAAAGTACTCCCTTGTTGCACCAGGGTGCAGGTCCTCCATACAACTTCTTTTGACAAGAATGTGAGATACTAGGCATCATTGATTGACTTTTGGAACTCTTGGATACTCTTATTTTTGGATTGATATATGAGATGGATATCCACTTACTCTCTTATTTGGTCTTATTTTAATGAGAATATATATATATATATACATACTTTATTCAGTATCCACACATTGGATTTGGATACTTTACTTCCAGAAAAGGGGAATACACATGGGGTATGCCCCATTATTTCAATAAATAGATTCTCATGGTTGGATGAGTATACTCTCTTACTATAGGTGGCGATGGCTCAATGGGTATTTCATCTACTCCCCGTGTTTATCCCCTTTTGCTTGGATGAGTTTAATTTCACTATTGGTTTGTTTAAGCTATACTCTTGGACTATATCTCTCACCTACTATCTTTCTTTCCTCTTGTTTCTCTTACTGTCTCCCCTTCAACATTTAGGTTATCCTACTAGGTGTGTATATAATCACCCCTACATGGGATTTTCCTACACATGTAGTGTCTTATGAAGAGAATGGAAAGGTCAACCATAACTTCAGAGAAGCTTAGGGATATTAGGTGTTTGGACCACATATAGTGGTCATAGTTTGGGATTTAGGAGAGGGGATCTCTTTAAAATTTTAATTTTTTCATTTTTTTCAGGTTAGGATACAGATTTGGTTGGGTGTGTATTTATCACAATTACTTTTAGTTTACACTATCATACTTTTTTATTGTCTAGAGGTTCATGCATTCTTGGTTTATTTTATAGAAGTGTTGCATATTTTATTCTTTCCCTCTGCACTTTTTCATTGATTTGGATGTATCTATGCATACATGTACTTAGGAAAATACCTCCATGAGTTATTTATGCCTTTAGAACTTGTTTCCAACCCTGGCCTATGGAGGTAGGCTTGGGGTAGTTGCATCTTGAGCCCCATCTTGGGTTGGGTCATGATAGCCCATTGGGTTTTCTAAAAATAAAGTAATCCATTATTTGAAAACCTATGATCCTATGGATAATACTACTTCAAGTTTAATTCTTCTTTACTTAGTATCAATATATAATTTATAAATCCACCATATTTATGTTAATATATCATTCATAAATGGTGAATTATATGAAGAAATATCTATGAAAAAAATGGAAGGATTTATAGTTCCTGGTAAAGAAAAGAAGGTTTTCAAATTGGTATAGTCCATATAAGGTTTTAAAAAATTTCCAATAAAGTGGAATTATAAATTTAATAAATTAATTTAATAAATATTTTTGTTAAACAAGATTATTATTTTTTATATTTGGTTCTATAATAATCATGGTGTGATTATTTTTTTATATGTTGATGACATGATTGTATCTCGAATAGATATGAATCAAATAAATGTGTGTAAGTAAATTTATCTAGAAACTTTGATATAAATTTATTATGTGAATGTAATATAATATTGGGAATAAAAATTGTTTGAAATAAGAATACCACTCTTAAATATATTTGAAAAGTTTTATTGTTCACCAGTTTATACCCCATAAGCTTATAGAAGTATGATGATACCAAATATTGGAATAAAGGTTTATCAGTTGGAATATGGAATGGTGATCAGGTGTCACATGTATTTTATGAAATATATAAGACCAAAAATTTCATACACTGTAGTAGTATTACTATATCAGGGACTATAGCGGGCACTGTTTGGCACTGTAGCAGCCGAGAATATTCCCTCATTTGGGCCTTCGGGCCACCGATTTGGTCCTCCTGTCCTTTAAGGACTTTGGGCAACCCAAACCTTCAGGTCAGTAAGGTCTTTAGGACACCTCAAGGCCTTCAGGCCACCTTAAGTGCAGATGAAAACCAGACAACCTACAGTGAACAAGCTTCAGAAGGAGTAGGAGAAATGAGCTTTCACCATAGTAGAGCGACACAGATTGCAAGAATGAGAGGGTATAACACCTGGCATTGGGACAAGCCTGTGCATGCACGAGAAATCCTAGACGAACATTCATGCGAAATTGGAGAGCTTATTTCATGATGAAGATGCTGGGGATGAGCAGTTCCAAGTAGTTAGTCTGGGTTGTATGTAATGTTTGAATCCTACGAGCAATGAATTCCTCAAAGGCCTATGGGCCATGTAATAATTATGCCTATAAGCCTTGTAAGGGCTCCACATCACCCCTTGAAAGGTGTATTATCAAAATCAATAAAAAATGAAGGCCTTTTGGCCATTGGATGAGGTTATGTAGAATGGAATGTGGTTAAAATAGTACTGAAGTATCTATAGGGTACTATAGATTACTGAATTTTTTTAGGGTAAACCAAAGGGCATTGGAAGTTTTTTTTCAATGTGATAGGTAACTAATCTAGAAGATCACTCTTTTAAAATTGTTTGGGTTTTTAAAATTTTAGGTGGAGAAATATATTGGGGAGTAAAGAAACAAACTTGTATAATATACTAAACAATGGATTATGAGATTATAGCTTTAGCAGTTACTAGAAAAAAATGAATATACTAGGAAAATCTTATCAGATTACCATTAAGATATATTTTGTTATCTCTGGTTATTAAAACTATGATAGTCAAGCCAAATTTTCTAGGACATACAATAATACTTATAAAGGAAAATGGAGATAAATTGGTCTCAGAGATATCTATGTGAGGTATTTGATACGATATGTTATCATATCTATGGAGTTTGTTATATTGAGGAAAAATTTAGTGAAACCATTAATATAGGGGATTTCATGTGAGTTGGTATAAAAAACTTCCTTAGGGATGGGATGCAATTCTTTGTTAAAAAATCACCAATGATGGGACCTAAAGTTAACATGTGATATCTTCAAATGTATATGTACAACATTGGAAACTATATCATATGTGTGAAGGAAAAACCAAAGGTATATTACATCCCAGGAAAATGATATTTATTTCCCTAGATAAAATGAGGGCGAATTTAAAACTCTTAATAATCCAAGGATATTAAAAAAGTGTTGAAACATGTGAACACTTTTAGGTTCAACTATGTTAATATAGAATTGGGGATACTCTAATGATATATGACTTAAGATCTTAAAAGTTCATGATAGGATAAGTCACACATGGCCATAATGGTGTATAAGAGTAGATGAAGAAATAAGGAATTTGAACGGACTTGTATAGGATGAATCCAAAGGATAACAGGAGTTACAAGTTCCCTGTAGTGTCCATATGTTTATATATGAATCTTTTATTTGCATCTACTTTATAAAGGATCAAATTAAGAGATACCTTTGTTTATTAAATTTATTTTCAAGAGAGTATGATGCTTAATTTTACAAAAGGTGTTTTAAATATTTTAAAATGGTGGGGAATTTTGGAATTTTAAATATTTTATAAAATAATTAAATTGAATTATTTTATTGTTTTAATTGGTAAGGATTATTTCAAGTCCAACATGGGATGGATTGGTCATGTTAGTTTTCTATAGGACATATTCATTATTTATTGGGTGTGATCTAACCAACTTATACAATCAGGTATGATCCAACAAACACGGTTAAATCTAGAAAATACACAATTTTATTGGAAAGGTATCAACCTAATTTTAAGTGGTATGATTCCTTATCCAAATGAGTTATTCCATTGCAATAAAATGGATTCACCGTCAGATGGGAAAATTAATTTCAATATTTACCAGGAAATAAAATCCTTCCTAAAATTGATATTCCCCAAAAATCCTTCAACAAGTACCAAAGGAATGTTTTTAGTGAGTAACATGAAATCCATTTTTAAAGATCACTTATTTAAAAATCTTTTTCAAAGGATAATCTCCAAAAATTAATTGTGTCAAATATAAATCCACCATTGTATATTAACATGGATTAAACATATATTACGGCAAATTTGGTTTGGGAGAATCTACTCTTAAAGGAAAAAATGTTCCTCATAGATATCTTTTTATTACAATAGAAAATTTCTATATCCATTATAAAAAAATATACCCTATAATATTAAGAGTAACTTCCATCAACATGGGTATGGGGATTCACAACAATGTAGTGAAGGTGGAGCAATTCGATTACAATAATTTTAATAGGTGGGGAAAAGGATTCACTTGTTACTTATAACTATTAAAGGGGTTTATGTTCTATAAACTCTAAATCTCCCCACATTCAAATATGAAATGATTCAAGTTTCCCATAGAGTTCAAAAATTAGAGAATGATTCTCTCATGTGTCGATGCCACATACTCAATACTTTAGATAAATAATTCTTCAACACATATCAATATATTATAACTAAGAAGGAGATATAAGATAGTTTTAAAGAAAATGTAAATCACCATGGATGAGGAAATAAATAAATTCCTAATAAGAAGTTTATTTGATAAAATATGGTAGATATTAGATATTTTATAGATAATGTCTATGAAATAAAATAAAAATTACAAAATATAAAGTAAAATATATATCCATGGATGATTATATCATTTTCACATCCATCATGGACAAGATACCCTCCCCCCTTCTTGGATAATTTTAGATATTATCCAAATCACAAGAAAGAAGATATTTCCTTTAGTGAGTTACTCAAATACCTACAAATTTAGGAGGAATATTGACCGAATTGTTATGACACATAAAATTGATTATATTTTTAAAGTTTATTTATATTATAGGGTATACCCTAGGTCATCTCTCAAAGATATTTGGATGTTTAAAGAGTGAATTTTTAAAAAAGATTACTAAAAGTGGCAGTGGTAATTAAAATAGTTTTAAAAATAAAATACCTTATTTATAGAGTTTAATAGTAGATAAATAAAGGTGGTATTTTAATAGTTATGAGATAATGAGGTTACTTTAATTTCACTACCAATATTTTTTAGTTTATTGGTCTAAAAATTACACATGGTTTAATTGAATCCTTATTTTAATAGCAATCAAGATCTCAATTCACCTAATTCCCTTTAAAATGATTCACAAAGAACCAACCCTTATTGTAAAAATCATGTTGTCAAGGTTTGGATCTCAAGAAAATAACAAGGGATAACAAAGAATATGAAAATATTATTTGTGTGTGTGCTAAATCATATGATTATGTTTTCTAATAAAAAAACCCAATATTCCCACTTATATCTCAACCCAATCCGTATTGAAATGAAAAGTGTTACACGTAAGTGTACTAAATAAATTAATTTAAATGAGGATAATGTTAATATAAAAATTAAATGAAATATTTCATAAAAAATTTACAGTGAGCCATTAGAATAAAATGTGTTGTAACTCTCTTAACAATATGTGCAACTCTCTTGCAATGATCATCCACCATTTAACTCACCATCAAGGGAAGAAGGAGGATTAGGTGGAACTTCTCCATCACACATTTCCTCCTTATGAGGATAGGGTCCTCCAAAACTAATATATGAGTAGAGGAATCCTTTTTGTATCCAAAATGGAATGGATTTTCTCTTGGTTCAAACTTATAAATGGGTTTCCCAAGGTGCCATTTTATAAGCAAAGGGGAAGGTGGTTTTGTGCCCCCATATTTCAAAAAAAATTGGCCAATGGGTTTGATTGGCTAGAAAGTCTTATCTCTCTTCGGAGAAAACTAAAAATTTGTTTTCAAACCTCTTTAATATCTCAACTAAAAATTCAGATCCATTTGAAGAACTAAATATGGAGATATGTATGAAATAAAAAACACATTTTGACTTCAAGTAGATTCAATTACTTAGACAGATCAGTTTATTTGGGAACCTTAGTGGATGAATTGGGATTGGATTTCTTCATAAGAGTTGTATCCCAATGAATTTTGGAACATAACATAAAATTTCATCCCAATTTCATGCATTAATCAGCTAAAGTGTCCATTTGAGTCAACTGGTATTCTTCCAATCTTCCTCAGTTTGGATGGGTTTTCTTCAACTTCATCTTGGAAAATCCAAATTGTTAATCGGAGTAGATTAATCAAGAGGGGAGGGGTGAATTGAGTAACTATAAAAATTTCTGGTTAAAAATAATTCTTAATAAAGTTTCCCCAAAAGGTTAAATACAACCCAGTTAATCAAGGTTATACTGTTATAAGAGTTTGACTATTTGAATAACTTCTTAGAAGATTGATTAGTTCTCAGTATTCTTATTGTCAATTATTAAAATTACTTCTGAAGAAATTATACTAAGGCAAGACAATTATAACTTTTTTACAAGATTAACTATCAAAGAGAATTTAGTGATTTCTGAATTATACAGTAAAGCAGTAAAACAGAGAAGACTAAATTAAGCAACACAGTAGATATGAAACAAGTTGTTCAGTCTCAAGTCGAGACCTAATCCACTCCACATAGTGATCACCTACCACCATGTATTTTATGTAAAAAACTTGATCCACTCCCTGCATTAGGGCTAAACAACAGTACATAGGACTGTTTAGGTCACACAGGGACCTCGTCCATAGTTCTTCGTGGGTAAAAACAACCAGGCCACACAGAGACCTCTTTCACACTTATCTGTGGGTATAAACAAGTGTAAAAAGATGTTTGAGTAAGGATATCTTGTATCCTTCAGTTTAAAGTAGGTTAAAGAGTTTGTTGTTATAAAGATACACACACTGCTCGAAAGATAGTAAAAAGATACACAACAGAGTAAAAATATTGAGATAGGTTTAGAAATGCTCTGAATGTTAGTCTTTACAGCTCTGGACTTCTGAGTTGAAGTAGATACAGAAATCAAGTCCTCATATATAAAATAGAGTGTCTCAAGTTAAATAGATCCAGCTTGTGTTCTTTGTGATGTTTGAGAGTGCGAAGATGTTCTCAATTCTAGGATTCAAATTAGCTTCGTGTGTTCTCCAGTAGTGTTGAGTTGCATGAGACAATTCTTTATTCAAGAATTTTCTAAGTGTATTCTGTCGTTGTGCTCATTCCCATCTACTTGTTTCTCTTTTTAGTATCGTGCCTCCCTTCTGTGTTTTTGGTCATTACTCTTTAATCTTAGAGTGCATTTGATTGAGATGAAAGGTTTCATGTATTCTGCACCTTGTACCTCATACTATCAGATGACATGTCTACAAAGAAATATTAATTAAGTCAATGAATTTAAAATCTTCAATTATGACCATTATAAATTAAATTGAAAGACAAAAAAATATTAATAAAAGGTGTCATAGTATGTCATGGAAATGGTGTCTCGTTCACAGTGTCTTGTTCATGCAATCTGGTTCATGGTGTCTAGTTCACGGTGTCTTGTTCATGGTGTCTGGTTCATGGTGTCTGGTTCACGGTGTCTTGTTCACGATGTCTGGTTCACGGTGTCTTGTTCACGGTTTCTTGCTCACGGTGTCTTGTTCACGGTGTCTGGTTCACAGTGTCTGGTTCACGGTGTCTTGTTCACGGTGTCTGGTTCACAGTGTCTGGTTCACAGTGCCTTGATGTCATAGTGTATGGATGTCATAGTGTCTTGATGTCACGGTGTCTGGATGTCACGATGTCTGGTTCACGATGTCTCCGACTTAGAAAAATATCTATATTCTGACTTAAACAGTGATATTTATGGAATGGATTAAACTCATACATTTTTCAAAGAATTCATTATAATGTAGGTCAATAGATACTATATAGTAACCAAAACTAGTGTTTATCACTTAAGAGCTTTGGATAACTTTTACTAAGTAATTGTACATTTGATATGATATAGATTTCATAGAGTTAACAAGGTTTATAGACTGAATAGAATTTGTGATTATTAAAACATGATTAATATACTATGAGTCCAATAATCTCCCCCCTTTTTATGATAAAAAATCATGTATATTTAGAGTGTACAGTTGTTCTAACTAAGTAGTTCGAATGTGCATATAACATATATAGAGTTAGTGTTCTCTTCTAATATATTTCTCCCATATTTCTCCCATATTTATCCCATATTTATCCCATATTACTCCCCCTTTTGGGATTATCCAAAAGTAGCAAGAAAAAGAAAGATAAGAGACAAGAAAAGTTCATAATGTATTAGAGAAAAAGAGGGGATTCCAAAAAAGTACATCAAAGGTAACAATATTCCTATCAAAAGAGAGTAAGCATTATCCTTTGTTACGGGATGGTCTTCTCTTTGTCCTTAGCAGCAACAATAGAAGAGGAATCCATAGGAGAAGAGGTTGATGTCAAAGAAGGGAGTGAGATGGTTGATAAATAAGGTAAAGGAAGACCTTCAAATACAGAGGGAGACAGAGTAGGTGCAGTAGAAGAGAGATGAAATTTTTGATCAAGGATCACGGGCCTGATATGACTTAGTGCCTGACTGACAGACATAGAAGTGGAGGCTAGGGAAGAAGTGAATGTAGGAAAACCAGGTCTCGGAGGGGAAACCATAGGAGAAACAATGGATGTACTCTATACATGAAGATCGGGCCTTAGAATCTTAATAAAATCCGCAATGATTTCTCCACCATAATGCATATCTTTCTCAAGGTCATCCTTGTTTTCTATAAACTTGTACAACAGATGAGTGAACTCTGTGAGCTTTTGGAATTGAGTCTTGAAATCTTGAGTAATAGGGGGAATCCTAAGATTTTCTACAAGATATTTGAAATGATTGGTAATATATATATTGGAGAATATTTCATTGAAGTAGAAATCCACTTTCTTGGAAATTTATTGCTGAGAATCATTAGAAATTTTTGAATGGATTTGGACCAGATCAAGAACTCTGTCACTGTTCTTGATAACTTCAGATAGAGAATATTTATTGAAACCACTAAGCACAATTTTAAGTTCTTCACTGACCACTGTTCTGAGCAGGTTACTGTCTTAAGAAGAATTATATGATTGTACAGATGTCTTAGAAGCATTGAAAGCTAAGGTGAGAGACTTCAGTTGATTTAGCACCTTTTGAAGGCACCATGTATACTCATCAGTGAGCTTGTTATTATTAACAACAATCTCTCACATCTCTTTTACAATATGTTTGTTTCTTTCTGTAACCTTTTCAGTTAAGGAAGCTAAACGAGGTTGAATATGAGAGAAAAAATTATGTGGGGTTTGAGGAACAACAGGCTCCATAGGATGAGAAGAAATCCCTGATCTCAAATTCACCACTTTATGCATGTCTTCAGTCATACCTCTTAGAGTCTTCACTTCATCACTACGTAGTCTGTTTTCAAATATGGCTACCTGAATATCATGATGAATTTTGGGTTGAATCTTCCAAATAACTTTTTACAACAATAGTGAGGCATCTCTCTCACTTAGATGTGTTACTGAAGTATGTTGGTTATTCAGAAGTTTTTCAACTCTAGCCAAAATGGTAGCTCCAAAATTTTTTAGATCATCTTTATTCACCAATGTTGGTTGTTCTGATGAAGGTTCAGAGATAGGGACTGATACAGGATCAGGTTCTTTTTCAGGGGAAATACTAGAGACATATTTAAATTGGAAAATAATAGAAAGTTAAATTCCTTTTACTGAGACTTCCTAGGAGTCATCCACATCATAAAAGCTGGGGAATTTATACCAAGTTTCTACAGGGCTTGGATGAATTGGTTTTGGTACTTCAATAGATTCCAGGTTTGGGGGTTTCCCCCCCTCAACAGTTGTATCCTTCTCAAGACTAAGAGGCTTAGGGTCTTGATATATTTCCTTGAATTCATCTCTTAGTTCCTCTCTCATTTCCTATCTAGCCAGCTGAAAATCCAGATCTAGCCTTTCCTCAGCCGAAGGAATGACTTCATGAACATATTGTTTCAGTGGGAGTTCTTCAAGATCGACTTCTTTCATAACAGGTAATTCTTCTTCTATAAGATCATCCATAGCATTCTGTTTGGTTTATTTGAAAAATATTCTATTTCAACTTTGGGTTGATCTTCCATATTAACAACATCTTCAGAAGTAAGAAATTCCTCCTCACTTACTTCATGGGGGACATGAGTATTGTCTTCCTTATCAGAAATAGTTTCCCTGGGAGGCATAATATCCTCTTCTTAATCTTCTTCTTCTTCTTCAGAATACTCAAAAACTTTATCTGGTTCCAAACCAGGATCAAAAATATCTTTTGGTCTTAAGGTATGTTCCAATGGATTGAACTTTTCATAAATCCTATCATTGTCTTCCACCCATGACTTTTTCCAAGGATTCTAATTGATTTTCATCCTCTTGATAATGAACTTTGATAGGAATAACTCACAATATTTGATAACTTCTTCATTAGGTCCAACCACACCTTTGGCATGAATCATGTCTAATATAAGCTGAGAATAAAATAGGTAGGTTGACTTGGATGTGGTTTTGATCAGATCACACATATGGTGTATGATATACTTACAAAGGTTGATATTATACCCATTTTTCATAAGATGAATCAGAAATACATTCTGATATTTTAATACAGTAAAATCACCTTTTCTGGGACTAATCATGTTCTATATAAACTTAAACATAAGTCTAGATTCTCCATCCAGTTTAGTAGAAATGGCTCTCCTCTTGGTTCCATTTCCAGTTATGCTTTTCAAAGCATCTTCCAAAACAAAGAATTTACTAGAATGTGGAGGTCCTATCTGATAGTTCTCATAGATGCCTTCATGAGGTATACTAATGCATGAAACCCATAACCTCGAAGAGAATGATCATTTCTGTCTATTTATCTAGCTTCTCACAGAATAACCATTTTCAGAATCAAAGGAGAACTGAACATAATGATAAAATTGAACCACAAGCTTAGGATAGATAGGTCTATCTTCCTTTGAAAAGAATTCTAACCAACCTTTATCTTTTAAAACATTCAAAACCTAAGACTTACTAGAAAAAATCCACTTAGGGCATATTTCTTTCTTAGGTACTACTACTTGGTTCACCAGACTTTGATTTAGAGGACCTTCGGGAGCTAGCTTGGGTGTGATCTTCGTATTCTTTGAGCTATATTTCTCATGATTTGATGATGAAGGGATTTTCATCCTTGGAATTCACCGAAGGTTTGAGAGAGGGAAGGGTTGAAGGGTTGAGTAAGGGTTAAAAATTGAGTGATTAGAAGAAAGCTTTAGTGAAGAACAACTGACACTTCCTTTATTTTATCATTTAGGAATACCAAACGTCGCAAAAGTAAATGCGCAGGAAAATAAAAAGGTGAAATGAATAATTACCGCGATACAATTTTTAATTTTTAAATAAAAATCATAAATAATCTTTATGGTGAGACCATATCAAGTCTTTACTGTGAGACAATGAATGATTCTTATAGTGAGATAGTGACTGATCCTTACGGTGAGACAGTAATTGATCCTTACAGTGTGATGGTAACTAATCTTTATGGTGATACAGTAACTGATCTTTATGGTGAGATAGTAACTGATCCTTACAGTGAGATAATAACTAATCCTTACGGTGAGACAATGACGATCACACAGTAATCACGAAATACTGACAGTGAGACCGTAAACATGAAACAGTAAGATATTCAATAGTAAGATATAAAATAATAAGACATTTACTTAAGATTTATCATGCCTAATTCATGTATGATGTAGTCTATTATTTCAAAATTTAATGGTTTGGTAAATATATCAGCAAGCTGATACTCAGTACCAATGAATTCCAAAGTGATATTACCCTTTTGATAATGATTTCTCAAAAATTGATGTCTTACATCAATATGCTTTGTCCTAGAATGTGAAACATGATTTTTCGAGATGGTAATAGCACTTGTGTTGTCACAATTTATGGGTGCATTCCTGAATTGATATCCATAATATAGTAATGTGTGTTTCATCCACAAGATTTGTGCACAAAAACTGCCTGCAACTATATATTCAGATTCTGTAGTAGATAATGCAATGAAATTTTTTTCTTACTACACCATGATACTAATGACTTTCCGAAAAAGTGACATGTTCTGGAGGTTTTTTTTCTATCTAACCTAAAATCACTGAATTCATCATCAGAGTAACTAACTAATTCAAATGATTTCCCTCTAGTATAGAATAGCCCTAGGTTGGGTGTATACTTGAGGTATTTGAAAATTATCTTTACATCATTTAAATTAGATTCCTTAGGATTTTCTTGAAAATGATCACACATACACACACTAAACATAATGTCAGGTCGACTAGTAGTTAAGTAGAGTAAACTTCCAATCATTCCTCTATAAGTGGTTTGATCAACAGATTTTCCATCTTCATCAAGATCCAACATACAAGTGGTACTCATGGGATTGTCACTAATTTTAGTTCTATCTAATCCAAAACATTTTATAAGATCTCTATTATATTTACATTGAGTTAAAATAACACCATAATTATTTTGAAATATTTGAAATCTGAGAAAGAATTTTAGTTTACCCATTAAACTCATTTCAAATTCATTTTGCATCATTTTAGAAAATTCAACACATAAAGAATTTCTTGAAGATCCAAAGATAATGTCATCTACATAGATTTGAACAACTAAAACATCATTAGAAATTCGTTTTATAAATAGGGTAGGATCAACTATTCCTTTTGTAATACATTTGAAAATTAGAAAAGTACTCATCCTATCATACCAAGATCATGGAGCTTGTTTTAAACCATATAAATATTTTGATAATTTAAAAATATTATTTGGAAAATGGGGGTTTGTAAAACCATGGGGTTGTTCAACAAAGACATCCTCAGCTATATACCCATTTAAGAATGTACTCTTAACATCCATTTGATATAGTTTGAAATTCAGATGTGCAATATAAGCAAGCATAATTCTGATGGCTTTAAGTCTAGCTACCCGTGCAAAGGTCTTCTTATAGTCAATTCCTTCTTCTTGACTATAGCCATGTTCAACCAATCTAGAATTGTTTCTGACAATGTTACCAGCTTCATCTACATTATTTATAAACACCCATCTAGTGCCTATGGTGAATGTGTCCTTAGGTCTTTCAACAAGTTTCCAAACTTTGTTCCTTTCAAAATTATTAAGTTATTCTTGCATATCCATCACCCAAAATTCATCATTGATAGCATCATTAATGTTTTTAGGCTCATGTTGTGACAAGAAGACTTGATGTTCAACCTGATTTCTAAGAGAAGCTCTATTTTGAGTTCCTTTGTCTAGGTATCCTACAACCGCATCTAAAGGACAGTTCTTAAGAGTTCTAACAACTCTATAAAAGGAAGGACTAGTGATTTTAGGTTCATCAAAAGGTTTAGGTTCATTTTGACTTGAGTCTAAGTAATTTATAGAACTTAATGTTTTCACAGATTCTTTCACAGAATGGTTTGAGGATTTTGGATTAATGTTCAGATTTGATAAATCATCCTCTAGTTTATCTAGAATGGTTTTAGGCTCATGTGGATTTGTTTCATAAAATTTGACATGGACATATTCTTCCACACAGTAGTTCTTTTATTGAACACTCTATAGGCTTTACTAGACATGGAATATCCTAAAAAGATACCTTCATCACTCTTGGATGAAAAGTTTTCAAGGTTTTCCTTAGTATTAAGAGTATAGACCTTGCAACCAAAAACATTAAAGTAGTTAACCTTGGGTTTTTGATTGTTACATAACTCATAAATATTCCTTTTAATAATAGGTATGATCAACACCTTATTAATTATGTAGCATGTTGTACTGACAGCTTCAACCCAAAAATAAATAGGTAGGTCATATTCACTAAGAATTGTTCTAGAAATCTATTATAGGGTTCTATTTTTTCTTTCTAAAACTCCATTTTTTTGAGGTGTTCTAGGGGCAGAGAAATTGTGACTATAACCATTTTGTGAGCAAAAGGATTCAAAATCTTGATTTTCAAACTCACATCCATAATCACTTATTAAGTATTTCATTCTAAGTCCACTAATATTTTCCACAAACATGGAATATTTAATAAAATAAGAGCATGATTCACTTTTGTGAGCCATAAAGAAGGTCCAAGTATATCTAGAAAAGTCATCTACAAGAACATAAATACTATACTTCCCATTTAAACTAGAAACTCTAGATGGTCCAAACAAATCCATGTGAACCAATTCAATAGGTTGAGAAGTTGAAACTTCTTTCTTTGGATTGAAGGGAATTTTGTGTTGTTTTTTCCTTTTGATAGGGATTACACACTTTGTCATTTGGAAACTCAAGTTTGGGTAAGTATTTAACTAATATTTTTCTAGTAATATTTATAAGGGAGTGAATATTATAGTGTCCTAGTCTACTATGCCAGATCCAAGACTCTATGAAATACACTTAAGCATGAATCATTTTGAGAAGATAAGGAATCTAAGTTAACAGAGTAAACATTTTCATTTCATAATACAGAAAATAATAATTCTTTTTTATAATTAAAGACATTAGAAGCATCATTTTCAAATATAAAATGAAATCCATCATCACATAATTGTGAGATACTAAGAAGATTATATTTTAATCCATAAAAAAATAGTACTTTAGAAATTAAAATTGATTTAGAGTTACCTATTTGGTCGAGGCCAATAATATTTTCTTTGGAATTGCCACCAAATGTGACATGTCCTCTATCTATTTTTTTAGGTTCTTGAAGCATGATTAGTCTCCTATCATGTGTCTTGAACATCCACTGTCCAAGTAACATAAGATTTTACATGAACTCTTTAAGTAGCTTTCCTACAAAATGATCAAGAAAAAATAGATTTTGGTTCCCATACTTGTCTGGGTCTAGTAGTTTTAGTAATAAGTGCTTTAGGAACCCATATCTGTATCATAGGTTTCCTATAAGAATTATGTAAAGTATTTTAAAAATAAACTCTATTTGGTCCAGAAAAACTTGAAACATTAGAAAGTGTATCATAAATTTAATTATTTGATTTGTGTACAGAACTTGGAGTAAAAATATATGTCCTAGATTTAGAAACACAATTGGTTCTACCATGATTTATTTTTCCAAGTTGATAACCAATTCCAGTGTTATATTTAGGGGAAATTTTTTTCTTAAAATTTGAGTAAGGGTATTTTTCCTTTTGGTAAACTTTTCTAGGTCATTATTCAATTGATCATTAGAAATTTTTAATTCTTTGTTGTCTTTGAGCAGTTGAGAATTTCTATTTTTTAGTTGTGAGTTCGTATTTAACAGTCATAGTAAGAGCATACTATTTCTTAAATGATTTATATTTGTCTTTTAGTTAATTTCATGTTTCTTCAAGCATGTTACAGTATTCAAGAATTTCTTCATTAGTCATATTTTCATAATCACTCTCATATCCATAATAGTTTGAATTATGTACAGGAGAGTCCAGTGTTTCCTCAGATGTGCTTTTCATAAAACACATATTGGATTTGTAAGATTATTCATCATGTGATGTTTCTGATTCACTTGAACTATACTCAGAAGCACTCTAGGTTTCTTTCATTGCCTTTTTGTACTTAATATCCTTGTCCTCATATCTCTTTTTGTACTTGAGCTTTATACAGCCAGCCTTGATATGTCCTTTGTGCTTACATTCATAGAAGAGAATTTCATCAGACTTGTTACTTCTTTTCCAATCCTTCTTCCAACTTCTTTTTTGGTCATATTTTCCCTTGAAGTTAGGATTTCAAAAAAAAGTTCTTCTTCTTGTAAAATTTCTGGAATCTTCTCGCTAATTGAGCCATCTCCTCATCACTATCAAGTGATGGTTGTTCACTGCTGGAACTTTCTACAAAAGCTTCTAATTTCTCTTTGTCTTTGTGTTTAGAGGTGGTGGTTTTGAATACAACAGATTTACTTGTTGGTTCATCCTCTTCTTCCTTGTTGAATTTTATCTCTTCTTCATACATCATCAGTTTCCCAATGAGTTTGGTTACAAGTAGCTTGTTGATGTCTCATGATTCTCCAATAGTGACAGAGGTTCCTCTCCATCTTTCAGGAAGACATATGATAATTCTCATGATCTGTTCCTTGGTAGTGACTTATCTTCCAAGAGAAATCATTGTGTTGAAAATCTCATTGAACCTAAAATACATGTAAGAGATAGGCTCATCGGGTTTCATTTTAAAGTTATCATATTTAATAGTATAAGTATTAAGTCTCATTTCTTTTACACTATATGTTCCTTCATGTGAGACAGACAGGGTATCCCAAATTTCATGGGAAGTTTTACACGAAGAAATTCTATTGAATTATTCATCTCCTAAGGAGAAGTATAAAGCATTAACAGATTTTTAATTATTATTATAGGTAGTTTTGATAGGTTCATCTCTTATGATTCTATCAGTCGCTAGAATCTTATATTCATCTATGATGGAAGACCAAATTTCAAAACCCATACTCTCTAAATGCATTTTCATTTTAATTTTCCATTTAGCATAGTTGGTTCCATTAAATAATGATGGTATGTTGGTTACATCACCTTCAAATCTATTATCCATAATACAGAAATACTTTTAGAAAGCTAGAAATTTAGAATTAACAGAAATTTACAGATCTTAAAAGTACAACTACAATCATAGTTGAATAAGGTTAAAAAAAGTCTAAATAAACAACCTCTGATACCAATTGTTAGTCGGTGTAGATTACTCAAGAGGGGAGGGGTGAATTGAGTAACTATAAAAATTTCTAGTTAAAAATTATTCTTAAAAATGTTACCCCAAAAGGTTAAATACATCGAAGTTAATCAAGGTTACACTATTATAAGAGTTTGACTGTTTGAATAACTTCTTAGAATATTGATTAGTTCTCAGTAATCTTAATGTCTTTTATTAAAATTACTTTTGAAGTAATTATACTAAGACAATAAAATTATAACTTCTTTACAAGATTAACTATCAAAGCAAATTAGTGATTTTTTAATTATACAGTAAATAAGTAAAACAGAGAAGTCTAAATTAAGCAGCACAATGGATATGAAATAAGTGGTTCAGTCTCAAGGCGAGACCTAATACACACCACTTGGTGATCAATTTTTACAAATTAGTTTATATAAATAAACTTGATCCACACCCTGGATCGGGGTTAAACAATAATACACAGGACTATCTAGATCATGCAGGGACCACTTCCACAATTCTTCGTGGGTAAAAAAAATAGGCCACATAGGGATCTCTTCCACACTTATCTGTGGGTATACACAAGTGTAAAAAGATGTTTTAGTAAGTATATATTGTATCCTTCAGTTTAAAGTAGGATACAGAGTGTGCTATTATAAAGACACACACACACCTCTTGAATGATAGTAAAAATATAAACAACAGAGAAAAAATATTGAGGTAGGTTTAGAAATTCTCTGAATGTTATTATTTGTAGCTCTAGACTTCTGAGATGAAGTAGATGCAGAAATCAAGTCCTCGTATGAAAATTAGAGTGTCGCAAGTTAGACAGATCCAGCTTGTGTTCTTTGTGATGTTTGAGAGTGCGAAGATGTTCTCAATTATGGGATTCAAATTAGCTTGGTGTGTTCTCTAGCAGCATTGAGTTGCATAAGAAAATTCTTTACTCAATAATTTTCTAAGTTTATTCTATTTTCGTTTTCATTCCCATCCGCTTGTTTCACTTTTTAGTATTGTGTCACCCTTCTGTGTTTCTATTCATTACTCTTTTATCTTGGAGTGCATGTGATTGAGCCTACAGGTTGCATGTATTCTTCACCTCAAACCTTGTACTATCAGATGACATGTCTAAAAATAAATATTAATTAAGTTAGTGAATTTAAAATCTTCAAATATGATCATTATAAATTAAATTTAAATATGAAAAAACATATTAAGAAACGATGTCATAGTATGTCATGGAAACGGTGTCTCGTTGATGGTGTCTTGTTCACGGTGTTTGGTTCATGATGTCTGGTTCACAGTGTCTTGTTCATAGTGTCTAGTTCATGGTGTCTTGTTCACATTGTCTGATTCATGATGTCTTGTTCACGGTGTCTTGTTCATGGTGTCTTGTTCACGTTGTTTGATTCACAGTGTCTTGTTCACGGTGTCTCGTTCATAGAGTCTTGTTCATGGTGTCTGGTTCATGATGTCTAGTTCATGATTCCTTGATGTCATGGTGTCTGTATTTCACAATGTATTGATTTCATGGTGTCTGGATGTCATAGTGTCTGGTTCACGGTGTCTTAGACTTAGGCAAATATTTGTATTCCGACTTAAGCAGTGATATTTATGGAATGGATTAAACTGAAACATTTTTCATAGAAGTCATTATAAAGTAGATCAAAAGATAGTATATAGTAACCAAAACTAGTGTTTATCACTTAAGAGATTTTGATAGATTTTACTAAGCAACTATGCATTTGATATGATATAGATTTCATAGAGTTAACAAGGTTTATAGATTTAATAGGATTTATGATAATTAAAACATGATTAATACATGATGAGTCCAACACAAATCACCTTGAACTACAATTTAATCATCATAGAAAGTGAAATTAAACATTTTAACAGTGATTAACTAAAAATAATTGAATCAAACATGAAGTGAAATTTGTAATTTATGATACAAAATCTGTTTAATATAGTGATGTAAGAGTGTAAATGAATAGTGAATCACTACACGATCACACCCCCAAACATAAACATTTTCACTCCTGAGAAAATTTTCATTTTAAAAATTATGAATGGAGATATTACCAACTTTATAAAGATTTAACATTTAAAGAATACCTAATTCATGATATAAATGTGATCAAATAAAAAATCACACCAAGGAGTTTTTATTAGTGATCATGGAAACCGATGTATCATTAATTGTATCAAAATGAAATTCAATGAGATGAATGACACAAATTTTAAAAAATAATTAAAATTAAACAATATCACAAAATCACCATGTGTGCATGTGATTACTATTTTATGATATTATTTCCACTTTCTATCTAGTAAATAACAGTTATTTTTTAAAAAAAATACTTAAATGATTATATCCACTGAACCTACCATACATACTTTGTAAAAAAATTTAAAGGCCCACTCACTTAAGGATTACTTGAATTGAAACCTTAATATCCTGAACTAGATATCCCCATATGTTGTACATTTCATCACTCCCATAATTTATTATTGTTTTTATATTTTTTTCAAAAGTTGAAATTGGAACAAATATGATAATCATCACTCAACCCTTGTTTGATCTCTCAAAAACACTAATTTTAATTGTTATTACAAGATAATATGTTAAATAAGAGTGGTGTTTGAACTACCTAAGGGATAAACCATATTTTTTTATATTGTTAGTATATATTTTTTGTTCTGAGGGTGTAAACCAGTCGAATAACACATACAAATGCATAGGTAAATCTGGTATAATAATGAAAAATATCGAATAATGAACAAATATATGGAAAAATCATTTTTGAAAGCTGATAAATATCAACCTAACTTATATTCACCCTTAATTGAGTAGGAAAAATTCACACTTCATGGTTGGGTGAAAAGATGTCTGGAGACATTAAGTGACACAAATTTCCCATAAAATAATCACACAAAGGTTACCATTCTTCTCAAAGGAATCAAAATGACACAACCATTTATATCATCTATAAGAAACCAATTAACTATAAATAGTTACACCTTAATGTAAAATTCATACCAAAACACACATTCTATTAATATTTTTTTTAAAATAACTTGAAATAGGTAAATGCCTCATGAATTTTCAATAATTTCCATGATTAAGTGGGCATAAAAAATGAAAATTCCAGAAACAAAGTGAGTGGGAAAATGATGAGGGAAGTAAAAATACTATTTAGTAATTGAAAAAAAGAATAAATATCAAAGATTATGAAAATAATAATAAACTCAATGAGGTGGGGAAAAGTAAAAATACTATTTATCAAGAGAAGAAGAGATAAATAAAAAAGATGATGAAAATTCATAAATAACCCAGGAATAAACCCACTCCTCCTTCACACCTAGAGTATTCATTTTTCTCATTGTAATAAATGAGAATATGGGAAGTAAGGATAAAACCTTGTGGGTTTCATTCATAGGTTTCTAATTGAATGTAGAGTTCCTCCACTAGGGACCCCAGAAGGGCTTTGTGAAAGTGATTTAGCCAATTCCCATTGTCAATGAAGGTTTTTTTGTTTCTTAATTTGTATCCTGAACAACATCAAATGGATAAATATTAGAAAAAGTGTATGGACCAAACTAGTTGGAAAAAATCTTAAACGAATGCAACTTTTGCCATGAATTGTAAAGGATGAATTTTTTCCCAATGTGGAATTGATGATTATGGATGAGATGGCCATGAAAATACTTGGTTAACTCCTTATAATTCTAAGAGTTTTCATATAAATCTCTACACATTTCCTCTAACTCTGAAATCTGTATCTTCCTTTGAGGACATGCACCAGAAAAATTATAATTGAAGTGTTTAATGCCCAAGTAGGATCTATGATATATATAAATAGGTAGGTGACAACACTTTTTGAAAACATGTCAATAAGGTGACATTACAATATGAGTTTTAAAGGCGGTACAATAATCCCAATTTGAATCATTGAGTCTAAGACACCAATATTTTATATTGGGTAGAATCGTTTTTTCAGGAATTTATTTTACCTCTTTATTTGAAACCTCATCTTGACCATTGGTTTTTTGATGACAAGTAGTAGAAAATCGATGCCTGATCCCATATTGACATAAAAGTATTTTCATTGTTCGGTTGTAGAAATGATAACCCTAGTCACTGATGATAAACCTAGGTAATTCAAACCTACAAAAATTATGGACTCTCAAAAACTCCACAACTATCTTGGAATCATCTATCCTTGTGGCCCAGGCCTCTACTGATTTTTACCCATAATCAACTACTAGAATAATGTTAAAGTTGCTAAAGGAATTGGAAAATGGCCCCATAAAGTCTATTCCCCAAACATAGAAAATGTTATGGAAGAGAAGGATTCCCTATTCCCTATTCTTTTAGAGACATTACCCATTATTTAAAAGTGAGGACAAGATTTACATAAATCATTGGCATCCCAAAATAATGATGGTCAAAATAGACCATAATTGAGGACCTTGAAAGTAGTGCATTGGGGACCAAAGTGGATCCCATAATCAAGAGTGTGGAAGAACCTAAGGAAAAACTAAAACATTATATCAGGAACATAACACCTAAGGAATTTATCATTACATGTGTGCTAAAGGTAATGACATCCAAAATGTACCAACATGACTCATGTTTTATATGGACATCGTTTTTTTTGAAATTAGCAATAATGAAAGACGATATCAAATAATTTACAATTTCAGCATACTAAGGAATACCATATTTCACTTAGTACAATTGCTCATCAGGAAATATGTCATTTATGGGAATACAAGGGGGATGAGTTAGTGTCTGAGGATGGGAGGATCCTACTGATATACTCATCCACAACATTTTATTCTCCTTTTTATCCCTAATTTCTAAACTAAATCCCTAAAGTAAGAGCATCCAATGAATGAGACGTGGTTTGTATTCTATACTAGAGGGATTCATGGTCTAATAACACAATTAATTTGGACCCTAAAAGGTATGACTATAATTTATCCAATTAAAACACAATGGAAAATATTTTTTTTAGTTGTGGTGTAGTTTTCTTGGGCAAGGTTTAGTGTGAATAAGGAATATGCTATGGTATGTGGATCTCGATCGACCCATTGTGATAAGAATTCCCCAACTATATAGTTAGAGGCATCACACATGAGCTCAAATGGTAAATCCCTCCAAGGTGGTTTGATTACCGGGGTTTATGTGAGACTCTAATTAAATTTATTAAAAGCTTCCTGACATTCTTTTTCATTTTTTTTATTTTTTGAGTAATTGGGAGAGGGTAAGTGTAATCTGACTAAATTAACAAATGAAATGATGATAAAATATAGCATGAACTATGAAATACTGTACATCCCATACATTTTTAGGGAATGTTTGGGAAGAAATGACATCCACTTTTGATTTATCTACTTAGATACCATCCCCATAAATGACATGTACAAGTACTATACCTTTTCACACCATGAAATGACATTTCTCATAATTTAATAGAATATTATTTTCAATGTAGTGACATAGGACATAACCTATACTACTTAAACATTGATCAAAAGATGAAACATATACAATGAAATAATCCATGAAAACTACCACGGAATTTTATAGGATATCCAAAACAATACTAACCATACATCGATGGAAATTACATAGAGAATTGAACATACCAAATAGAATCCTCCTATAGAAAAATGTGACAAAGGGGTAGGTGAAGGTTTTATTTTCCTAGTCCTTAGGGGTGATATGGATCTAAAAGTGTTCACAATACCCATCAAGGAAATAGTTGTGGTACTTCTCTACTAGTATCTCTAGAATTTGGTCAATAAATGGAAAAGGGAAATGGTCCTTCCTAGTTTTTTGTTATAGTTAGAGATATTATATATGGAAATGAAAACTATTCTACACACAGGTTTGAACTAATTAATTTTTTTATTTTTAATTATCACATGATTACTTTTTTAGGAACTACCTACACCGAACTGGCCCATTGAATATCATAGGTTGGGTAAATGATTCCAAGAACCAATAAGCTTGTTACATTATTTTTAAAAATATCTAGGAGGGTTGGGTTCATTCAACATTGTACCTACCTCACTGGTTTAGCCTCATCATTTAAAAATATACGATTAGTGAAAATTGATGGGCTAATACTAGGAATGTCAGCAAGTTTCCATCCCAGTGCTTGTTTTTACTCCCTTAGATGTTCAAGAATCGTCAATTCATACTATGGAGGGAGTTAACTAGAAATTATGATAGTAATCTTGGTTTTATTATCAATATATGAATATTTTAAATTTTTAGGTAGAGGTTGAAGTTCTAATTTAGGGGGATTTTGGATAGATGGGAGTGAATTTGAAAGTGGGAGGTCACCCATCTCATCTAACTTCTCAATAGTAATATCCTTAGATGAGGAATAATATTTTACAAGATTAGTAGTATCATCAATGGTTATGGGATCCATAGTGTTCAAGAAATAATCAATCAACAAATATGAATAACATTTTTTTAAACTACTAAAACATTCTATACATGATTAATTTCATAGAATATCTATCAATGATGAAAACTCTAAATTATATTAAGAGAAAGAAATGATGTTTTTTGGGGGAAGGGAGTACATCAGTAGAATTAACTAGAATTGAGGAATATTATTCTTTGGGGTGATTCATGGAATCATGGATGTTAAAGTGGATAATTTCACCACCAAAATCCATAGATAATGTACCATTGTTGGCTTTAATTATAGTTATTTTCGGTTTTAGGAAAGGCCTCCATAATATAGTTAGGGCATATCCATTCATCATATCATATTCAATTATAAGCACATAAAAATAAATGAAAAAGATTAAAATTTTCACCCTCACAAGAACATCCTCTGACACTCTAGTGAGGTGTTCTATACTCTGGGTTTTTAGTTGAGCAATAATCCAAAAGGGATTCAATTATCTTACTTATATTGAAGATAAAATAGAGTGGGGCATCAAATTTATAAAAGAACCCAAATCAACCATAACATTAGATAAGAAATACTCCCCTATAGTTTACGAAATCAACAATGTTCCAAGATTATTTAATTTGGTGGGAAGTGATGGATCTATTGATTCTAAGACATTCCTACCCAAGATCACATTTTTATTACCACGAAGGAGAGTTCAGTGTGTACACATATCCTTCTGAAACATGTTTTATCGTGGAATTTTCTTTTCAAAAACTATCAAGGGAATGTTAAACTACACTTTTTTGAAAGTTTCCAAGATTTATTTGTAATGTTTATATTCTTTTTGTTTCTTTGGATGGGTTTAACTTTATGGAAATAGAGGAGGAATGGTTACTCTAGGTTACTCATCAATAGACACACTCTCTCCTTCAGTGGTATTTTTCTCAGGACAAGGTTTTTGCACTATTGGACTATTATCAGTGGTTGGTATGGTGGTTTCCTCAGGAAGGTATGACAATAATTAAGGGTTAATTTGGATTTTAAGTTGTGTTCCACTCATAAGGGATATTTCACTAACATTTCCATTATCCCTTGGTTTTACTAGTGTTTGAGAAGGTAGTTTACCTAACCCATGACTTTGGATTTCCCCCACTGAGTTGGAATGTTTTCTTAATTAAGTTTTTATTTCTTATATTGTAGCTTTATTGGTTTGTTGGAATTAGAGGTTATTTTAATCCATTTGTTTCATCATTCACTCTAGACTAGGATTAGGTTTTTTAGGGTGTTTTTGGAAGGGCCTTTATGGTGGTTGAGGATTTCTGGGTGGTGGTGGTGGATGACTACTCTATCCTAGTTAGTTCTATGATTGTAGAGGTTGGTTTAAATACCCCATTGTATATAGGTTTGGTTTTATTTTAACCAAGTGTTGGATGGCTAATATAGTTCTTTCCTAATGTGTTCGTTATAGGGAAATCATGGAAAAATTACCTCACAACTCTCAGAAGGTTCTCTCAGTTGAGGGAAATGATCAGAATAGTGGGTGTCGGCAGAATAGATAACAAAATGGATGGTGGGAGGAGATTAGGATTTCCATTAGGAAAGAGAAATTTTTCAAATAATGGTTCTTACCTCTTCAAACTTCATGTCCACCTTCTTATCGAATTTAGTACTTTTCACTTCTTAGACACCTAAAATGGGTACAATATACCTTAAATTGAATTGTTGAGTGTTCTAAAAAATTTTCTAAATGAGGGTCCTTGTAGTGATTGAATTTTTTCAACTAGAACAACACCTTCAACAACATCAATCGTGTTTTCACCGATCATAATTAAACCTTCATAAAAGTACGGTATTAAAAGTTAGCCACTTATTTCATGGTGTGAGCAACTTGAAAAAATCCTTTTAAATATTTCCCAGTATTTATAATGTGTTTCCACTTATGATTGTCTTTTCACACAAATTTCAATCACTTCTATTATAGTTCGAGTGGATAGGAAATACTTTTCTATAAAAATGCATTTCATGTGCACCCAACCTATAATTAGGTAATTAACATAATGTATCCAATATTTTTCTGTGTATTATAAAGAAAAAGGAAATAAACTAAGATTTACTAGTTCTTCATCCACATTAGAAGGTTTTAATGATTAAAAAATAGTGTGAAATTATTTTATGTACTAATGTTAATCTTCTCCAATGAGTCCATGGAATCTTGGTAATAAGTGAATTAAACTAAATTTTAGTTAAAAATTATGTTCTTCACATTGTATTTGAATATATTCAAGAAAGATATATACATCAGAATAGGTTAGTTTATTTAATTTATAGTTATTTTCATACATATTATATAAGTTTATTTCACTTTTAACATGGGTTCCAAAAGAATAATAAGTATCAAGAATATTTTCAATGTTTTGGGTGTCCTCAATCAAAGTGTTCTACTACGTGTCTTGGTGTCGCTGGTATAGGATCCTCCCCGCTTCAGGTTTAAAAGGTGGAAAATATCCCAGATTAGAAAGTTTCATTAACAAAACCCACATAATAATGATTTTAGAAATCAACTTAAAAAATTAAGGAATAAAATAAAAGAATAAATAGTTACAAAATACATAATTTTTCTTATAAAAAACACACACTAAAAATAAAATCACTCCCTGAAAATGGTGCTAAAAGTTTACCATGTTATCATTACATGTCCAATTGATTATGTTTTTAAAGTGTATTTATAGTATAGGGAAGACCCTGGTTCATATATCATGGATTATTGGATTCTTAAAGTGTGTATGTTTAATAAAGATTACTAAAAGAAGGGGTGGTTTTTAAAATAGTTATTAAAAATAAAATGAATTATTTAAAGAGTTTAATAGTTGATAAATAAAGTTGGGTTTTTAATAATTATGAGATGAATAGGTCATTTAAAGTTCACTACACATATTTTTTAGATCATTGTTCTGAAATTTACACATGGTTTAATGGAATCCTTCATTTGAGGGTAATAAAGATCTCAATTCCCCTCATGATCTTTAAAACGATGCACAAAGAACTAACCCTTAACAAAAAAAATCATACTGTCAAGTTTTGGATATCAAGAAAATAACAAGGTCTACCAAAGAATACTTATATCTTATGCATCCTTAAGAAAAAATGGATTATTTTTTCTCCAATTGTAACAACCCAAGTTTCACACTTAAATCTCAACACAATCGTTATTGAAATGAAAAGTGTTATGCGTAAGTTTGACAAATAAATTCATTAAAAGGAGGATAAAGTTAATATAAAACTTAAATGAAATGTTTCACACACAAATTACACCAAACCATCAGAAGAAAAATCAACATATCTCCCTTAACACGATTTTTATCCCGCTTGAAATGATTGTCCACAATTTAGCTCACCATCGAGAAGAGGAGGAGGATTAGGTGGACCTTCACCTTCATCCTTGACCCCCATATGAGGATAGGGGCCTATAAAACTTATTAGAGGAGGAGATGACTCATTTGGGTCTCCAAAATGGTATATATTTTCTCCTGGTTTGATCTTACAAATGGGGTGCCCAAGGATCCATTTTATTGGAAAATTAGAAGATGGTTTTGTGCCCCTAGATTTCGAGAAATAAATTAGACCATTTTTTAGAAGGGAAAAAATGTATTATCTCGATTTAAATAAAATGGAAATTTTTTTCCCACACCCATTGGATTTCCCCACTTAAATTTTTTCTCCATTTTTAAAACTATATTTGGATATATGGATGAAATACAGAACACATCTTCTGACTTCGAGCAGTTTTGGTTCCCAGAATAAATAAGTTCCTTTTGTACCTAAATGAATGAATTTGTATTGGGAATATTAATAAGAGTTTCTTACCACTGAATTTATGATCATCATAAAAAACTTCATCCCAATTAGATGCATAGATCAGATGTAGTGTTTGTTTTATTCCATTGGTGTTCTTGGAATCTTGCTCAATTTGGACCATTTTTCTTCAACTTCATACTAGGGACTCTAAATCACCTACAACTAAAATTTAATCACACAAAAAAGTGAAATTACAATTTTTTAAATTGATTAAAATAAAATAGAGTGAAAATTAATTTAAATATTTTATTAAAATATGAATTTATGATACAGAATCAGTTTAACATAGTTATATAAGGGTGAAAATGAATAGTGAATTGCTACATGATAAAATATATAAATAATGAGGAGGAAAATGAGCCAAAGGATGATAAATAAAAGGTAATTATTGAATAGGTATTGGATCCAACAGTGTCCTCTAAGCGATAAAAACATCCAATATATCCTTCAAAAGGAATAGTGAAATTCAAGAAGAATAAAGAGGCATGATATTTCTCTAGAAAGATGAGACACTTAAAATGGTATTGTTATCTCCATAAGACGGAATATGGAAACAATGCATCAAAATATCACTTTTTTTCCATTATATTTGAAGTGAATGTGATTAATGATAACTCTTCTTGGTGGATAATTTCAAGTGGTACACAACACATGTGTAACAAAAAATATCACTTCAAGTTCATTGAATCAATCAAATATGGAACATCACTCTACATGGGTAAATATGAAATATTTAACATTTAAAGTAAGGGAATGGTTGATCTTGAGTTTACTTTAAGAAATACCCTCACATTAAAATATATCTTATATGTTTCCAAGGTTCATAGGAACCTATTCTTGAGGATCTTGTTAAACAAACCTGGGTTTAAATTTGTATTTGAGGCAAATACTTTTGTTCTATCTAAGGGTGGGATATTTTTTTAGAAATGGTCACTTTTTTGATGAATTATTAAAATTAAAAACAAATACTATTTATTATTACTTTCTAGAGTATTTTTATTTATTTCACAATCTTTTAGGTCACATAAATTTTATGAAAATGCATGACATGTAAATAAAGGAATTATTACCTAGCATGAAAAAAATGATAATAAATGTGTAACTTGAAAGAAAAATAAAATATTTAGGAAACAATTTTCATCTATATAATGTTAAAGTAGTTGGTTAGAATTAATATATAGAGATGTATATGATTTTAATTCTACACCCACCATAGGAAATTAAAAGTACTGCATAACTTTTGTTGATGATTATTCTTGATTTTTCCATGTTTATATTTTACATGATAAGTAAAATGTTATAGATAAATTTAGTATTCAAAAAAATGAGATTGAAAACCAATATAGGATTATAATTAAATTCCTCAAATCAAATAGGATAGGATGAATTTATAGTCCATTATTTTAACTCCTAGGGATCATATATTAAGTGAAATCTACATATACACATTAAAAAAATGGTGTAGTTGAGATAAAGAACAACAATGAAATGTTTAATTCCATCATATCTATCTACGGTCCCTTAAAAGGATTTTTGGTAAAGGAAATATTAATTTCATGTCAAATCCTAAATATGGTTCTCATAAAAGGGAAGGATATAAATCCACATGAATTATGTATTTATAGGAAAGCAAACCTAAATTATTCATTGTTTTTGGGGTTTTCACAAAATTATAACACTACCAAAACCAAAAAGAGAAAAATTGGCTGAAATAATCATTACTAGACTATTTATTGGATATGTGGAGAATTAAAAGTCTTGTAGATTCATGTATTTAGGATAAAATTATTTATAAGTTTTTAATATAATTATTGAATTAACAGATTATATTTTTGAGTAATCTAGGTTTACCTCTTTACCTAAGAAAAAACAGTCGAATCTGGATCAAATAAAAGACTATCTCAAGTAGATACGATAAAGGAGGTTCATAAAATTAAATGACCTAAGATACCCCATACATATGGATCTAAATTCTATTTTTATTTGTTTTAATGAACCAATGATATAATTTTACACAAAATACAATTTTTATCAATATAGTGCATGACCTAAAAACTTTCAAAGAGGCTATGTCATATTCTGATGCATCAATTTGGAAAGAAGATATAAATGATGAAATGGAATCTATAATCAATGATAATACATGGATATTAGTTGATATTCCTCAAGTTTAATGACCCATAAGATGTAATTGGGTTTAAAGAAAATGAAAAGTTGACTATAAAATTAAAAATATATAAATATATATTAATAGTCAAGGGGTTTGTTTAAAAGTAATGAATCATTTATTATGATACTTATGATCCTATGGCTAGGACTAATTTGATTATAATTCTTACTTCTTTAACTTCTATATGTAATTTGGAAATTCCCCAAGTGGATGTTGAGGAAACATTTATAAATGGTGAATTAGATGAATAAATATATATAAAACAAATAGAATGATTCATAGTACTGGGTAAAGAAAAAGAGGTTTTGAAATTGGTATGATACTTATATGGTTTAAAACGAGCTCCAAAACAATAACATAAACAATTTAATAAATTAATTTTATAAAATGGTTTTTAGGTAACCAATATGATAAATATGTTTATTTTAGGTTTGATAATAATCATGGAATTTTTATTGGTTTATATATTGATCACATTCTTATATTTGGAACTAAAATGAATCAAATAAGTGAGGTCAAGTCTATTTTACCTAGAAACTATGATATGAATGACTTAGGTTAAGATAATGTTATTTTAGGAATCTAAATTGTTAGAAAAAATAATTTTATTTTTTATTCTCAACCCCAATATATTGAAAAATTATTAATGTGGTTTGAACAATTTGACCATTAACTAGTTTCTACCCCATGGAAAGGAAATAGGTTCCATGAAAAAATATTTTAAAAAATAATAATCCATATAGATAAAGAATGAGGATGTTATCATTAAAATATATCACTAGTGGAGTATGTGTAAAATCAAGGATTACTGCCTTTGAAGAATAGAAATATCATTAAAACATTAATTCAATTAAAATATATTTTCCATTTTGAAATAACTTATTTAAATACACTATGAAATTATAACAGAAAAAATTTTATTTAATAGGTAACATCTAAAATTATAAAGGAATGTTCAAATAAAATATTATTCATGATGGTGGTAGAATTGTTTTTATGTAGTATAAGTTAAAAACATTACTTCGATAATTTTTTTATAAGTCAAAGAGTACCTCATTTTTAAAATGACAAAAAGATTAATTTCAAAAAAAATTTGAAAAAGAAAAAAATGTGTAAAAATGAATTTAAATAATAATACGATTTTTTTAAAATTAATTTTTTTTAGAAAACAATCATATGGATTTGTAATAAAAAGAGGGTTTTAAGGGAAAATTTTAAAAAAATATTTTTAAAAGGAAGACCCTTATCTTGAGTCAAACTCATCATGAATGTTACTTATCTTCCTGAATAATAGAATTATGTAGGTCTAAATGCTTTTAAGAACTTTTTTAATTTTATTATTCTATTTATTTTATCTCTTACCTTATTATATTTATTTCCTTAATCAATAAGTTTCACATCATATGTTTTAATGATATTTGGTTCATAAGTCTAAAATAACATAGGTATGTTGACTATGGTCAAATAGATCATTACTACATCGTATAAAAAATAGTAATATTGAAATAATTATCATTTTTATAGATTCATTATACTTTTAAAACCAATAAAGAAATATATTTATGAAAAATTAACCATGTTACAATTATGGAAACGGTAGACCATATGTACGCATGAGTAATTCTTTAATTTTTCCGAGATCATTATTGAAAGATGGTAAGTATTATTTTACCTTTATATAATTATATTAATATCATAAATATGATATAATTTCTTTATTTATACTTATATATATCATCCATATGATGTGGTGATAAAAAAAGAATCATATCAATTCGTAGAGGTGATAGCTCACACATACGCATGAACGACATTATAATTTAATAGTGTATGTAAAGGTAATAAAATATGTCTTATATTATCGTTTTAATACTTATAATTATGAAATAAATATCATATAAAAAAAATTAATTCCATCATTATAACCATCCATGAGAGACAATGATGGAAAATGAATTACATCGGTTCACAAGGTGGTAGTCCGCCATACACATGAATGATATTTTAATTTCCCATTTAATGGAAGAGGAGGTGGATATAGTTTTTGAAATTAAAATAAAAATTCTTAGTATATGTAATATAATATTTATATTATATAATCATGGTTAGTGAATATTTTAAGTAGGTGGAAGAAGAAATAAAATATAAACTCACAATTAAGAATGATAACCTTTCTTCCAAAAACCTCCTTTGATAACACCTTAAGGCCACTAATGTTGGTGTTATACTATAATTATGGACTATATAACATGATGAGGGAAGTTATGAATGAATTTGGGTATATATCATATGAAAATTAAAGGTTTTTAAGTGTAATGTAATGGTATGAAGAGATTCCCTTTTATAAGAGAGTAGAGGGCTACTCTCGGAATTTCTGAAAACATTAAATTAATATAAATTAATTTTAAATTATAAATGAATAAAAACTTATTTATTTAAAATATAAAATGATTATGGGTCTAAATAATCTCATAAAATAAAAATTATAAATGTTTTTACACTTATCTTTTGGTTTTAACCCCTCATTAATCTCTTTCACACTTATCACAACAACAAATATTTTTACCATTTGACAGTTAATATAGTTACTATAAATGAAAAAACACCCATAAATGTACCATGGTTGATATTATAAAACATATAAAAATCCCTTGGCCGAATCTAATATTTTTTATGAATTTCATATCATTTAATAAAATATTATTTTTTTATAAAATATCATTTATGTCTATTTTTAGAACTATTCTTTACTTTGACTCTCATATCATCAATACAACAGGTAAAATTAGAACCAATTATTTTATTATATAACTAAAATTTAAATAGCATATAAGGAGTTCATGTATCATAATAATTATATCAGATTATATTTTTTTAATATTTTTAATATCAATTATTTTATTTTTCCATTAATTCAATAATTACCGCCTTAAAATTTTACAAGAACTTAAGTTACTTATTTATTTACTAAAAATTAAACAAAATTACCAAGAATAAGAGAAAATATTATATTTTAAATTAATATTTATATATTAACATATCCTTGGGATAAAACCATGATTAAAATATTATAGTTAATAAAAACAAGAGTTTGACATTTTTTACTTTTCTTTATATAAAATATTAGGAAGGTTATAATCACAGAAAAATAGAAAAAAGGTTATATAAAAAAATAATGGATGATTATGGATGAAATGGACTCTCAAAATAAACTTTAGGCAAGTATTATGGTCATTTTATAAACCTTATCATTTTATTTCTAATTTTAATTGTCTCATTTACCCTTTACCATGGTAACAAGAATTAATAAGGATACTATTCATATTGGTAAAAAAAATGAATTATTTACTAAATTTGGACCCAATGATTCTAAATATGGAATTAAAATTTCAAAATTCAAAATATATAAATTTTATAATTTAATTTAAAATAAAATTGGAAAAATGTGATGAAAAATAGTTTATCAGATAAAAGAATTTTTAAAATTTAAAATATTTTTTTATAATAAATTCAAGTATAAAAAACTTTTCAAAATCCATTGTTTCATCTCAATTTATTTTTCACCACATATTGATAAGGTGATATAGTCCCAAAAGGATTGGGCAGTGTATCCTTTTTATGTTATTAAGTAGGTTCCAAATTTTCATGATCGTAGCGAGAAATTTCAAAGGGGGTTATGTGTCTGTGAAATTGGCCTATGTTGGGTATGTTTTCCTCATATGGTCTCTGACGGGTTTATTCATGGAGCCAGAAATACCCAAAAAACCTGGTATCCATGATTCATGGATCTTCATTCCAAAGGTTGGTGCTCGTTGGATGACGATTTGGACAAAGACACTTCAGGACTCCATTGATCGAGAGGATGGGAGGTCTGGATCATCACACCCTTTTGGAGAGAATTATTTACAACTCTCGGACACTCTTATAGATTTAAGCAATGTTCATATGTTCATGAATCCTTGGTTCTTTTCAGACAGATTACCCTTGTGTTGCAATATTAATATTAGATATGGATGTATTAGGAATTACTAAGACAATACTCGTTTAATACCTATGATTAGGTGCTTTAGAGTTTATCATCATCCAGGGGGAAAATAAGTTATTTTGATATCAGTATTGAAACCATGATATCGGTTTCCTATGTATCCTCTAGAGAGGAATCATAACCCACATAGTTTAGTGCCACTTAACTAGAAACATCACCTTTTAAGGTTGTGTGATAGAGACCCATCCATGTAGTTTAACATTGTATGAAAATGACATCTAGGTGAAAGGTTCCTAGTGAACATCCAATGCAACGCTTATGAAGAGGCGACCCAGGATTCCTAGGAAATATATGGTCATCTAAATAAATATGAAACCACCTAGAATATGGACCAAATATTGATAGGGTTTTGGGTATCGGGTTTGGACCTCATGGATGCTTCATATAGATCCTAGTTGATTAGGAATCAAATCCTGTGTAGTTCTATTTGAGTTGAAACTTGATTGGGGATTACGCGTGGGAGATTACCATTTTAAGGGGGGTGTCTCATTTCATGGCGGAGATTATATAGAGTTCAGGCCTTAATGAAGGCTTCTTTTGTATCCCAATTATGGTGGGAATTAGTGTTCTCATAGTTCATGGCTGGGTTGTGCTAATGTTTTATTATCCCAGACCTCTAAGCCTACACGAGTCTTTCTCTATGTGGAAAACAGGAGGATGTGAATGATTCAATAAAGGAATACTTTATCTTCTCTATTGAGTGAAAAGAAGGAGCCCACAATAGAAAATTTCTGGTCGATGGTGGATGAGGGTGTGGGGAAATGAACCCTTCAATGCGAAATAAAAGTGAAGGTAATTAGGTTTGTCCCAAAATTCTAGTGGATTACTCCATGAGGGATGACCTAGAATGGGTTCTAAAAAAGAAAAGAGAGCATAATTACTTTGATGTATCACTACCCTAATTGATTGAAAAAGTAAGTGATTACCCTTGATCCCTTTAATGGGGAGGTCCATGTTTGTATCCCAATGTTAGACTTTGGGTTACCATGGGAATATAGACTTAAAAACACTCCAAGGGTCTATACTGATGTGGGGATTACCGTCATGACTCCTCTTACCAGGGTTATGTAAACTCATAAGGGCACACTGATGCACCCGATGGTCTGTTCATACAGGTCTGATGGCTTTAGAAGAGGCTTTGGCTTGATGCCAATGGACAGGTTCATGGAGGGGATTTGGAGGATGGGAAGGAAATAGAAGGGCATGATCAGTACCAGAAGGTGGAAATCCCAGAGGAACCCTACTCCGCATACCAATTGTTCATGCGGGGTGGGGTAACTTCCGCATAGTATTTTTCTATGCAGGTGGAAGGGTCATCCACGTACTGGGGTGGTACGCATATCTATATGTGGTTCACAAACCATGGTGGTATGTGGATCTGAATGTAGTCTGTGTGCCATGGTGATACACATATCTAGGTGTGGTATGCGTACTATGGTGGCATGCGGCCTTGGGCTCCATTCAAATACCATGGTGGTATGTGGAATTATATTCCCTCTGTGTGATGGATTTCTATGACGTGGGAAGTTCATCTGAGAAGGGAGTGTGGTTCACGGTCCACCTTTTAGGTTCACGATTTTCCCATATTATTATGTTTTCTTCTTTTTATGGTTCGTGGTGTATTTATACATGCTAGAAACTATTTGTGATTCCATATTTCACCAATGTTTTTTCTTTGAAGTATTCCATCAGTAGACTCCCAGATCTCCAAAAACCTAATGCTTTTCTCTGGTCCCTCAGTGTCTAATCACACCACAACACACTGTTTCATTTTCACCCTTACACTACTATGCTAAAATAGTTTTGTATTGAAAATTATAAATATAATAACAAATTTCCTTTCATGTTTTATTCCATTATTTGTATTTTATCACTATTAAAAATGGGAAATGTTACTTGTTTTGATAATTTCATTGAAGGTGGAGGTGATTTGGAGTGCCCATGATGAAGTCCAAGAAAAATGGCCAAGCTGCGCAGGATCCAAGCACACTAGTTTACTAAACCACATACTTTTACTTAACCGTGCATCCAAATGGGATTATATTTGGTGTGATAGTCCAAATTTTATTGGTATACATTTCATATTAAGGAACCCAAGCCTCATTCATCCATCTATTATCCCAATCAACCTGATCTATCTAGAACACTGAATCTGAATGGAGTCAAAAGTGGTGTGCTATGATCTATCCATATCTCAGGCTCTAGTTGTCTAAATGGTTTCAAACGTTCATTGGAGATAGTAAATATGTTGGAAAAAATGTATCTAGTTTTTTCCAAATAGAGGTTCGAATTTCTAGTTGTTGAGAACCATGTACCAATTGGTTTTAAACAATCTGTGTGACCAAAACCACCTTCCTCTTTGCCTATAAAAAGGAAGCTTGGGCTCCTCATTTGAAAGTTCATTTCAGAGAAACATCTATGTTATTTTGGTGACCCAAAGGATTACTATACTCATACATGAAGTTCTGGAGGCCCCTATACTCATATGGGGGTCAATAATGAAGAAGGAATTCCACCCAAGCTTCCTCCTCCTCCTGATGTCGAGCTAAATGATGAGTGTTCATTATGAGGGAGCTACACACATGTCCAGGGAGTTACAACACATATATTAGATACTGGGTTGAATTTATTTGGGTGTTAGAGCATTTCTTTCCATTTATCTTAAACTATTTCTTATTTTAATGATCTTTTTGATTCATGTGATTGATTTGCTCTTAATTTCTAACCGATCAATGTGAGGTTTTGAGTGCATGAATTTTGTGGTTCCTATTAGATAACACAATAATCCTTTTCTTACCCACATTCTTGAGATTTAAATCTTTTTTATAATATCTTATTCCATGGATAAATTCTAAACCTTAAAAATATAACTGTTAGGTCAAGGTTTGGTTCTTCAAGAAATGAAATAAATGCTTCGTAATTAATCAGGAGTCCAATTAATTTCAACCAAATAGTTACCCCAAACCTAATGGAATCTATAAGAACAATTAAATTTAAATATGTGTAGTGAAATCACAACTACCCCTCTCTCTTATAATTATTTAAACACCACCTTAATCAATCAACTATTAAACTATTTAAGTTATGTTATTTTATTTAAACTATTTTCAAAATCACCCCCATTTTTAGTACTTTTTATAAAAAATTCATAATCTAAACTTATCAACGCTCCATTAGAGATGACCTAGGGTCTTCCATACACTATAAATCAACCTTAAAAGCATAAATTTTTTGACTTTTCATGACAATGAATTAAAATTTTTTACCCCATTTCTGGGGACTTTGGTTTTTAGTGCATGTTTTTGATAAGTTTTTTGTAAATTTTGTGAATATTTATTTGTTTTATATTATAACTTTACCTATATTTCTGTGTTCTGATTTATTTCTTATGTAGGTTTTGTGCATGACATGTTCTAATCCAGGAGATTTACCACCTTTCAAACCTGAACCGAAGAGGATCTTAAGTCAGTGATACTGAGATTCACAAGATAACCATTTGAAGGAGGACACACCACAACTTGAGACTTTTCAAAATACCTCTTCCTATGGAACCAAATTAGAACCTGAAATTAATGAGTATAACATGGATAAATATAACCAAACATTAAAATAACTAACCTCACCTGATGTTGTTATCCAAGCCACCTATATTCAAATACAAGGCAAGGCACCTAGTTTTGAACTAAAATCCAGTCTAATTCACTTACTGCTATGATCTCATGGACTCACTAGAGAAGATCCACATCAGAACTTAAAATAACATCATATTGTGTGTTCTACATTAAAAACTGAAAATGTAGATGGAGAAAAAGTAAAGTTAAGGGAATTTCCTTTCTCATTAAAATATATTTCAAAAGATTGGATTTACTATGTTAATTCACCAATTAGAGGCTAGGCGAACATAAAACATATTTTTCATGAAAAATATTTCCCAGCCTCTCAAACAGCAACTATAAAGAAAAAAATTTGTGGTATAAGACAATCACAAGGGGAAACATTACATTAATATTGTGAATGATTTAAAAGGTTATGTTCAGGTTGTCCACACCGCCAAATAAGTGATCAACTTTTAATTCAGTATTTTTATGAAGGGTTTATTCCTATTGATAGAAACATGATTGATGCTACTACAGGTCGTGCACTAGCTATTAAGACCCTAATTGAAATAAGAAACCTAATTGAGAATGTGGCACAAAACACTCAGAAATTTGGTTCATGGTTCAGTTTACCAATTCGAGGTGTCCATGAGGTAAAATCTTCTAAATTCGAGAATAATGTGGACATAAAGTTTGAAGAGGTATGTAACCTTCTTCAACAACTCGCTATTTCCCAAGAAAAATACCAATATCCTCCTCCTATCCATTGTGGTATATTCTATTCTGAACCCACTACTCTAACCAATGTCCTCAATTGAGAGAAACTTCTATGTTTTGTGAGGCAATATTTCCAAGTTGCCCCTATAACCAACCCTTTTGGAAAGATCCTTACTATCCATCCAACCCTGGGTGGAAAGAAAACCAATATTATAGGAAATGGGGTATTCAAACCAACCTAAAAAACAATGGAACCAACCGGGCCAGATTAGCCATCCACCACAAAGGACTTTCTAACCACACCCTCCAAAACATGAGCCTAGCCTAGAAGATGCGACGAAAAAAATGGCTGCCAAAAATCTTTAATTCCAACAAACCACCAAAGCATCCATACAAGATCTAAAAACCCAATTAGGCAAACTAGCTAACTCAGTGGGTGAAATTCAAAGTCATGGGTTGGGTAAACTACCCTCTCAACTTGCAGTTAACCCTAAGGGTAAGGGAAATTTTAGTTCCATCACTCTTAGGAGTGGGAAACAACTTAAAACCCAAAATAACCCTCTATTAGAGTCATACCCTTCTGAGGAAAACACCATCCCAACTGTTGAAATATGTACAAATGTTGAAAATCATTGTCCTAAGAGAATCCCTTCCAAAGGAAAGGGTGTGTCTATTGATGAGTCACCTATCCCAAACATTCCTCTTCCATTTCACCAAAGGGACACCCAAACAATAAAACAAAAGGAAACAAAAATTGATAAATAAATCTTGGAAACTTTCAAAAAAGTTTAGGTAAATATCCCCATGATTGATGTTGTGAAGAAAATTCCAAAATACTCAAAGTTTCTAAAGGATATGTGTATACACAAAAGGTGACTTTGTGAAGATGAAAAGGTGATCTTGGGGAGGAACATATTAGTATTGATAGAGCCATCTATTACTACTAAGTTCAATGATCCTAGAACATTATCAATTCTGCGCACCATAGGAGAGTATTTTTTTCTAATGATATGATTGATTTGGGTGCCTCTATTAATGTAATGCCTCACTATATTTACTATTCATTATAAGTTGGTGAACTGAAGCCCACTTGAATAGTCGTTCATCTAATGAATCAAAGTACAAAATTCCCTTCTGGTGTGTTAGAGGCTGTTCTTTTGAGGGCGCACAATTTAATTTTTCCTACTATATTTTATGTGTTAAAATGGAATATGATAGGATGGATGGACATGCCCCAATTATATTGGGGATACCCTTTATAAAAACTGCCAAAACCATAATTAATGTTAATAATGGTATATAATCTATGGCATTTGGTGGTGACATAGTCTATTTAAACATCCTTGATGCCATAAAACATCCCTCAGTAGAACATTCTTCTCTCTCTATTAATTCAATTGATGTACTCCCTTACCCTCAAAAAGCTTCTTTTCATTCCCTTAATCCCCTTTTTGAGTTTTCTTCATTGATTGAAATTCTAGGAAATGATTAATGCAATAATTGTTGTAGTGGATTATAAAAATGTCATGCATGTTTATTAATTGATGATTTCTTGGACACCAAGGATCACATGACCATCGATGATACTGTTAAGCTTTTAAAAGCTCATTCCTTATCTAAGGATGATACCATTGACAAATTAGATGAGATTAGTGATCTCTCAATTTCACACACACTCCCATAAATCCAAAATCTCTCTGAATTGGAAGAAAAAGAAATATCTCATGATTTAAAATATTCATATCTTGAGAATGGAAACAAGTTTCCTATCACCATTTCTAGTTCACTCCCTCATAATCATCAATTTAGACTTGTTGAACTTTTTAGGGAGTATAAACAAGCTTTGGGATGGAAACTTACTGACATTATTGGTATTAGACCAACAAATTTTACATATCATATTTTGTTAAATGATGTTGCTAAACAGTGGGGCTATCACAATGCCAACTGAACCCAAACCCCTTATATGTACTTAAAAATTAAGTAATATATTTATTGTCTGCTAGAATTATTTACCCCATATTTGAAAGCCAATGGGTCAGTCCCATTCAAGTAGTTCCTAAAAAACTGATCTTACATTAATTAAAAATAAAATATAATTAATTGGTTCCAACTCCTGTGAAAAATAGTTTACGTGTCTGTATAGACTATTTCCAATTAAACCAATACACTAGGAAGAACAATTTACCATTGCAATTAATGTACCATATGCTAGAGAGGCTAGTAGGAAAGTACCGTTACTATTTTATTGATGGGTATTCTAGATACTTTCAGATCTATATTTCCCCCATGAATAAGAAAAACGTGACCTTCCCTTGCCCCTTTGGCACATTTTCATATAAGAGGATTCCAATTGGTCTGTGCAATGCTCCATGAACATTCCAATGATGCATGATTAGTATTCTTTCAGACTACCTAGATAATTTCATTGAAGTATTCATGTATTATTTCACTATTTATGGATCCAATTATAATGAATGTTTGAGTAGTCTTGGGTTAGTCCTACGTCGCTGTATTGAAATGAATCTCATATTAAATTATGAGAAATTCCATTTCATGGTACAAAAAGGTTTAGTTTTGGGACATTTCATTTTTGGGAATTCTATCCATGTCGATAAATAAAAAGTGGTTGTCATTTCTTCCTTACCATTCCCTAAAAATGTATGGGATGTGCAGTCATTCCTAGGTCATGCTATATTTTATAACCATTTTATTTGTGACTTTCGTAAACTTTCACTCCCCCTCTCCCGATTATGCCAAAAAGAAAAATATTTTTTTGATAAAGAATGTGAGTAATATTTTAATAAGTTAAAATGGAGTCTCACATCACCCCTGGTAATCCAACCATCTCAGTGGGATTTGACCTTTGATATTTTTTATGATGCCTCTAACTATGTAGTTGGGGTAGTCTTATCACAAAGGGTTGATCGAGCTCCACATGTCATTGCCTATGCCTCACGTATAATGGACCGTACCCAATAAAACTACACCACATCTGAAAAATAATTTCTTTCCATTGTGTTTGCCTTGGATAAATTTAGGTTATATATTTTAGGGTCCAAACTCATTGTGTTCTTAGACCATGTAGCCCTCTGATATCTCCTTAATAAATCATAAGACAAACCACATCTCATTCTCTGGATGCTCCTCCTTTAGAAATTTAATTTATAAATTAGAGACAAAAAAAGAGCAAAGAATGTGGTGGATGACCACATCAATAGGATTCAACCATCCTAGGACATTGAATCATTCCCCTATATTCCCATAAATGATATCCTTCTTAATGAGAAACTATACAGAGTACAGGATGTTATTCCTTTGTATGCTGGAATTTTAAATTATTTGGTAGCATATTGCATTTATACTGATTTCAAAAAAAAACCAGGAAAACCGTCTAAAACATGATTCCCATTCCTAAATTTGGAATGACCCCTACCTTTGGCGCACATGCAGTGATTAAGTACTCCGAAATTGTGCTCCCGATAGTGATTTTTAGTCTGTCCTTAGGTTCTAACACACCCTTGGTTCACTTTGGTCCCCAATGGACTGCTCGCAAAGTCCTCGATTACGATATCTTTTGGCCAACATTTTTTTGGGATTCCCATGCCTGAATGGCCCGAAGGCCTTCATTTTTATTGATTTTTTGATAACCCCCCTTTCATGGGTTGAGGGGGAACCATAAAAAGGCTCGTAGGCTTAGAGATAACATGGACCATAGGCTTAGGAGATTACATAACCTAAAGGTCTAGGGAATTAAATCAGACTATCTACAAGAAACGGCCCCTCCCCAGCATCTACATCCTGATACTAGCTCTCCACCTATGCAAGACCATCTGGCTAGGCTTCCCGTGAAAGCACAGGCTGGTACAGATGGCCTAGCCATAACCTCTCATTCTGACAATCCATTTGGCTATGCTCTGGTGAGTGTACCTGCTCTGAATCCTCTTCTGGGGCTGCTCCTTTTTTATATTGTGTCTGGGGCCTGCATTCATGTGGCCCGAAGGCCTTGGGGTGGACCTAAGGCCTTAAGGTGGCCCAAAGTCCTTGAGAATAAACTATCATAAATGCCTTGGGTGGCCTGAAATCCTTGAAGGACCCGAGGACCAAACCGGTGGCTCGAAGGCCCAGATGGATGAATAGTTCTAGCTGATATAGTACCAAACATTGCCCGTTACAGTACTGCTACATTGACTGCTATAGTACCCAAAAATATGCCTCCACCCGGATTTGATCTCGGGTCTCTTGGATGCACCTAGCGAGTCTTCACCAACTGGGCTGAGGCTCATGTGCAAAACGTGTGTTGCTAACACCGACTCCCAGAGGGGGGGGGGGCACCAGCCCAAGTGCGCGTCATGTTCCCCAGCTAAGAAATGGCTTTGAATCACCCTTTTCATAATACGAATAGTGTTTGAGCCTGGTGGGACTCGATCCTGCACCAATTACGATGTAGAGCGAGGGGTACAACTAGAGGGTACCACTCAGCTAACACCCCATGGGATTTTTGGGATTCCCATAATTTCTAAAAATCTTTTTCTTACTATTAAAGAATAGGGAATGTTTCAAAAAAATTGAAATTACACAACAAAGCTTTCTCTTCCATGATATTTTTGATGTTTGGGGCATTTAATTTATGGGTCCATTCCTCAATTAATTTGGGAACCTTTAATTTCTTCTAGTAGTGGATTATGTGGCAAAATGGATAGAGTCATGAGCTACAAGGGCTGATGATTCTAAAGTAGTTTTGGAATTTTTGAGAACCCAAATCTTATATTTTTTGGATAAACAAGGTTTATAATTAGTGACTACGGTTCTCATTTCTGCAACCAAACAATGAAATCTCTTTTTCGTCAGTATTGGGCTGAGCATCGAGTGTCTACTGCTTATCACCCACAAACCAATGGTCAAGCTGAGGTGTTGGATAGAGAAGTAAAAAAATTCCTCAAAAAAAGGTTCAACCCAATATAAAATATCGGATCCTTAGACTTAATTATTCATTATGGTATTACCATAATGCCTTTAAAAATCTTATTGGAATGTCACTATAAAGGATTGTTTTTTTTGAAATAGTTGTCACCTACCTATTGATATAGAGAACTGGGCATAATGGGCCATTAAAAAAATGCAATTCTTATATTTATACTATAGGTTCTCAAAGTAATTTGTAGATTCAGAAGATGGAAGAAAAGATAACAGATGCATATGAGAACTCTGAGATTTATAAGTAGTGAACCAAGGCTTCCCATGATTGTCTCATCCTTCATAATCAATTCCACATCGTGAATAAGGTCCTCCTCTATAATTCAGGGCTTAAGATGCATCTAGGTAAGCTTCATTTATACTGGTTTGGTCCATAAACTGTTACTAATGTCTCTCCATTTGGTGTAGTTCAGGTTCAAAATGAAGAAACCAAGAAAAACTTCACTATCAATGGGCAGCAGTTGAGGCACTTCTATGAAGCCATTTTGAAGTCCCCGGTGGAGGAACTCCAAGTTCACAAACAAGTATACAAATTACACCCATCAGGTTTTATCCTTCCATCCCATATTCTGTTTTATTACAATGAGGACACTGCACACACTAGGTGTGGGGGGGGGGGTGGTTATATTTTTGGGGTAGTTAGGAATTTTCATCATCTTTCATCTTTTTCTCTTTTTACCTTTCAGAAATGTATTGTGACTTCCCCCCTTTCCCTCAACCTCACCTTTGTTATGGAAAAATATTTTTTCCCACTTTATCAATAAAATTATGTCCATTTAATCATGGAAGTTATTGACAATTCATGTGGAATTTCCATATTTCATGTTGTTTTAATAATCAAAGAAATTCTGATGAAATGTGCATTTCAGCAATAATTCAATACTATGGTGTTACTTTATTTTAATATTTGGTTGTTTGTCGATGATACAAATGGTTGTATCATTTTCAAACCTTTGAGAAGAATGGTTCCCTTTTTTGTGAATAATTTAAAGGAAAATTGTGTCACTTAATTTTTCCACACATCTTTTCACCCAATCATGAAGTGTAGAAATTTATTAATTAATGGAAGGTAAATATAAGTTTGGTTTATTTTTCTATACTTTCCAAAATCATTTTTCCATACATTGCTTCCTTATCCGATCTATTTCATTACTATACTAGATTGACCTATTCTTTTGTAGCTATTATCAGACTGTTGTATGCCCTAAAAAACAAATTAAAAAGGGTTTTGTCTTGGCCAGGTCAAAAACCACCCTTTCTCAACTTTTGATATTGTTATAACTATTACAATTAGTGTCATGAGGAGATCAAACAAGGGCTGGGAGAAGAATGCGAGATTTTTTCCAAGTGAAACTTTTGAAAAAAAATAATAAATGAGGGGAGTGATTAAATGTACAAAATATGAGAATATCTAGGTTAGGAGCTTATGGTTTGACTTTTGGGAATGCTTAAGTGAGTGGGTCTTGAAATTTGATTTCAAATGATGTATGGTAGGTTCGGTGGAAAGGATTATGTAAGCAGAAATTTTTTTAAAATAACTTATATTTACTTGATATAAAGTGGAAAGAATATCATGAAATGGTTGTCACACACACACACGAAGAATTAGTGACATGATTAAATTTTGAATTATATTACTTAATTGGTATCATGCATCCTTGTAATTTCATTTGGATACAATTTTTGAGATGTAATTTTCTAAGCTTACTGTGAATAACTCCTCTGTGTGATTTTTTACATTGACCAAATTTCTATTAGGAATTAAATTTTCATTGAATGTTAAATATTTATGAAGGTTAAAATATCTACATGCATAATTTCTGGAAGAGTGACTTTTCACAGGAGTTAAAATGTTTATGTGTGGGGGTGTGATCGCCCTACAACTCACTATTTTATTTTCACCCTTACACCCACTATAAAAAACTAGTTTTGTATTGAAAATTATAAAATAATAAAAAATTTCAAATCATGTTTGATTCCATGATTCAGTGTTTATCACTGTTACAAAAGGCAATGTTACTTGTTTTGATAATTTCATTGAAGGTGGAGGTGATTTGGAGGGCCCATGATGAAGTCCAAGAAAAATGGTCCAAGATGCACAGGATCCAAGCACACACATTTACTAAATCGCATACTTCTACTTAACCATTCATAAAAATGGGATTCTATTTTGTGGGATAGTCCAAATTTCGTTGGGATACATTTCAAATGAAGAAACCCGAGCTTTATTCGACCATCTGGTGGTCCAACCAAACTGATTTTTCCAACACATCTAATCTAAATGAAGTCAAAAGTTGTGTGTTGTGAGCTTTACAAATCTTGGAATATAGTTGTCAAAATGGTTCCAATCATTTGTTGTAGATATTAAAGTGGTGGGGAAACATGTTTCTGGTTTTTTCCAAAGTGAGTTTAGATTGTCTAGTGGTAGAAAACCATGGTCCAAGTGGTTTTACACAATCTGTGTGCCCAAAACCACCTTCCACTTTACCTATAAAATGGAAGCTTGGGATCCTCATTTGAAAGTTAGTCTAGAAGAAAAAGGTCTAGTATTTTGGAGACATAGAGGAGTCCTATACTATCCTCATTTGGGGATCAAGAATTAAGAATGAGTTCCACCCGAGCATCCTCCTCCTCCCGATGTCGAGCTAAACGATGGCCGTTCAATGTGAGGGAGCTACACACATGTCAAGGGAGTTATGAAACATATATTAGCTACTAGTTTGGAGTGGTTTGGGTGTTAAAAAATTTCTTACCATGTATATTAAACTATTTCTTATTTGAATGCTTGTTTTAATGCATGTGATTGATTTGCTCTCAATTTCTAACCAATCAGTGTGAGGTTTTGAGTGCGTGACTTGTGTTTTTCCGATTAGACAAAACAAAAATCATTTTCTTACCAAATTTATTGATATTTCAATCTACTTTGGAAGATCTTATTCCATACATAAGTTCTGGATCCTGAAAATATAATTTTTATGTGTAGGTTTGGTTCTTCAGGCAATGAAATAAAGGCTTAGTAATTAATCAGGATTCTGATTAATTTCCACCAAAGAATTAATCCAAAACTAAATGAATCCATAATAAAAATGACATTGAAATTTGTGTAGTGAAATAAAAATGACCACTTCTCTCATAATTCTTAAAACACCACCTTAAACTATAAACTATTAAACTCTTTAAGTTAAGTTATTTTATTTAAGTTATTTTCAAAATCCCCCCTTTTTTAGTACTTTTTATTGAAAACGCATACTCTAAACTTATTAACGCTTCTTGAGAGACAAACTAGGGTTTTACCTATACTATAAATCAACCTTAAAATCAAAATCTATTTGATATATCATGAAAACATGTTCAGTGTCCCTTCATAGAGTGCTGAGGAGGCCATATATATGGGCACACGACACCTTTTGTGGAAGCCCATGGAGGGTTCATCTGACCTGTAGATGACTCTATAAACCGAGGCTCACAGTGTTACGGTTCCCTGTGGTATAAATCACCACCTCCAATCCACAAATGATGTAGTTCATGAGGTGTTTTCCAGCTTGCCTCATCCATGAACTACTCGGTCCACAGGGATGGTATGCGGGGGTGTACCTCTCTATCATATTTTCACCAACAATGTTGTTAGAGGGTGGAATTTATCCACCTCTATTCCACCAACGATGTGATTCACAGTTTACCAATGCCTTTTCTCATTCATTCCCAAACTACCTCATTTGCTGGTCAATGCTTTGCGGGCCGACATTTCGCAAGATGCCTACGTACCATTCAGTTCATGATCTATTCCTTCCACAAACCTTTCCAGGTAACTAGTTCATGGACTAGTTTGGGTCCTTTTCAAAATTGGACTACATCAATATTTTCCTTCAATTTTCATTCCTTACATGAATCCCATTCCATTATCAATTTTATGGGAGTATTTAATTTCCCTTTGCAGATTTTTTGGGACCCTACAAATGCCCCCATCTAAATGGGATCTGATCTGGACAAAGAGGGGGCTATTTCGATGTTGAAGTGGTCCCAATTTGAATGAACGATCAGATAATGCTCTATTTTTTTTCAGGGATAAGGGAATCAGTGAGCGTAGTTTGACTATTTCTAGTGTTATATGAAACACCTTAAAAACATTATGTCATTTTTATTATTACCATAATTTTTTCCTAAACCGGATTTGGTGGCGGATTAGCGGGTATAACATCACTTTTTTTAGGCCACTCTTTACTATTTTTTGACATAACAAGATTTATGTCTCTTGTTTTTTTTGTTTCTCAACTTTTTCCCCGAAACCGTATGTAGTATGTGTTTAGTGAGTCGACACTCGACTTTTATCCAAGGTTCCCTCTGTGGGTTTTCACCTTATCGAGTGTAGTGTCTCTTTTGTGTGGGTGGTTTGAAGTCTTACAAAACAGACTATCATTATTAATGTTTTAGGTCAAATAAATTTGACTAAAATTTCAATTATTTTTTAGGTTGAACATCTTTGACCATGACTTATGGGGTAAAGATCTCAATTTATTAATCATTAACCAAGAACGTCCCAACAACTTTCAGACATGGATGAGTGATTTTTCTTGACCCTGACTTGTGATTTCTAGATGTGGGACACTATATGGAGCATGGAATACATATTGAATATGAAGATAGGAAAATCCTCTCATGAGGATGAATTTACCTTTGGTTGATAAACCATTTTTGTGGGAAACATATGGAAAGCCACCGGGGCATGTAAAGACTTGTAAAATTCAAGGAAATGTTTTTCTTAATTTTCTTTGGAATTTTACAAGAACGAGGTTTCTGACGGTACCTGATTCTGAGGCCCAGTGTGCCTAAAATCATTTTCCGAAGTTTGGCTTGGGTACATTCAGTGAACGAACAAGCGGGTTTTTTCTAACTTTTTAACCAGTTCTCGCAATCGAATTCTGAGGGCACCGATGGAATCGCATCGCTGGTATTTTCTTAGAAACTCCTTTTCCGGAGTTGCGTTTGCTCAGGTGTGGTTTTTAATTTTTGGGGTTAAGTTAAGAAATAAAATAAAAGTGGTGCGACACTTTATTTTATTTCACATAAATCCACTTAAAGCCACCTAATCCAGGTTAAGCGGATAAGGTGGGACCCACGATATCCTACCCACTTGGTAGGATATTTGTGAGGTGGGGCCTGCACAAGCCCCACTGTTTCTTCCCCTCTAAGTAACGCACCCGCGAAAACCTCTTTTAAATAAAGTCAACCGTTGCGTTTACTTAAATACTAAACGCCCCTATTAATTGGGAAGTTAAGTCGTTACAATTAATTCATCAAATTAATTGTTTGTTTCTTAACTTTGAATTTCTAATTGTTGGCATCGGGAATAAAATAAGACCAACACTTGTTTTACTTGAGGGTGGCTTGTTGAGAGGATATAGAGAAACTCTAAAGCTTGAAGATCTTCATCCTCCTTCGCGAAGAACGCATCGTCGCCAATGAAGAACGCCGACCTTCGACGAAGGGCGATGAAGAGTGCTACACCCTCGGAGATCGACGACGTGACACCGTGTACCACGATGCCGACGATCCTTCTTCTGCGACGTTCCTTCCCCGCGACAATCTTCGATCAACAATCAATTGAGGTAGGGGTTGAAGTTCTTTTAATTATTCGTGAATTATATCCTCAGCTTGATTTCAAATGGTGCATTCTTAATCTTGTGATTTTATACCCATGACATATGTTTAAAATATTTGTCGGAAGACTTTTTAAAAACCGCTTACCCGGTGGGTGCGGACCAATGAACAAGTCCGAACCCGCCGACTCTTAGTTCTTGGTGAGAGGATTGGTGGGCGACGACAAAGCAGGCCGCACGGGCGATTTGAGGTCCTCGAAGTGAAGGAAGGGCCCCGAGAGGGCCATTGGCAAAGACGGCACGCAATTCCGACCACCGGAACTCGTCCGGTGGTCCACGGAGCAGCCCGCCGGCGTGCCTCGCCGGCACGGCGGCGCCGGCTGCAGGGGGCGGCGCCGCTCGACGCGCCGTTGGGAGGAGCCACCATGGCTGAAGCCGCGGCGGCAGGCCGCGGTCCCACGACCACGCGGGATCGGAGGGTGAGGGATGTGGAAACTGGCCGCGTCCGCTGGCATGGTCGGTCCCACGCGGGGCCGTGGTCTCTCCACGTGGGGGCAGCGCACCCCCCGCTTCGCTCGGCCGTAATGGCCGAGCCGACCCGCTTGCCACCTGGCCAATGCCAGCCGGGTCATGCCCAGGCCGGGCCGGGCCGCGTCGGCGGGGCCGGGTCGCTCCCCGCCGAGTCGGACCCGGACCCGGGTCGGGTCGACCCGGGTCGGTCCGGGCCCAGACCCCCCATTTTCGGACCCCTTTCGTTCTTTTGCCCATATCTTGGTCTACAGAACTCCGATCGATGTACCGTCAGTGGAAATGTGGTCCTTGGATCGAGGCTGCCGTTTCGAAATATTACACTCAAGGTTTCAGAGAACTTTGGGTTCTGCCGGGTTGGTTCGTACACGAAACCAATCGGGCCCTCAGAGCGGAAACGCTTATAACTTGAGCTCCGGACGTCCGATTGACGTGCCGTCGACTTTGATGGATTCCTCCAAGTGAGACGGATCTTTTGGCTTAATCCTCCTGAGGTTTGGATGCAGGTGGAGTATGGTTGGGTTGGTTTTGACTTAAAAACCAACGGGGCCCCTGGGACGAAAAAGCCAATAACTCTCAGACCGGGCGTCCGATTGACGCGCCGTCTGTGACGTTGAGTTCCTGTTGGCGATACAGAACTTTTAGATACATCAACTCCAGACTATGTGTCAGTTGATGTATCAGCCCCTCAGCTCGTGGAGCGGACCCTCCCGAATGAGCATGCTGTGTGTGGGAACCCTAGAGCTGGCTGTGACTATGACGACGACTGTACAGAGATCCTCAGTGGATTCGTCAATGACGACTACAACACTCAGCGATCCTACATGGATCAGTGCTACCGATCCTGTGTGGGTCCGATCCTGTGTGAATCACCGCTCAGCGGTCCGATGTGGGCCAGCGCCTACAGATCCTGTGTGGGTCTGATCCTATATGGGTCTTTGTGGGGGTTAGTTACCTATCGATCCTGTGTGGGTCAGATCCTTTGTGGGTCATTGCGGGGGTTAGTTACCTATCGATCCTTTGTGGGTCAGATCCTTTGTGGGTCATTACAGGGGTTAGCACATATTGATCTTTTGTGGGTATGACGGCTTAGATGAATCGGTGGTTATATCTGATCATCTCTATCGTTATACGAAGAAGTATACCTGTTTGAGCTGAATCCTGTTTTGATTTCCTATGTGGATTGTGTTGTTCTATCCTTTGTGGATTTACATTTTTCTTTCCTGTGTGGACTGGTTTGTAATTGGGCTCAGATGTTGGAGCCGAACAAGAATTGATGACTTAGGTATATGTATGGGTATATACCTAAGCAGGGTCGAATGTTACTTCGTGATTGTATCTTTCCTTTGTGGATTATCCTTTGTGGATTCTGGGAGACCTTAGAGGGTCTCGGGGCCCCTACTGAGTAGCTTATACTCACCCCTGCACGGGCTATGCCCGCACTACGTTGTTTTGGTTGCAGACGACGGACAACGCTGATCGTGGTTGAGGCTTGCGGATCAGGATGGTACTTGGAGGTGGACCACTGGACGGGATGTTCTCGGAGCGGATGGCTGGACCCGAGGAGCTGTGGAGGCTATCTGTACTCACCATTCAGGTGGGATTTCCAGTGGATAGCTCGACGTTGCGGATTTACTTTTCAGTTTTTGTTTTCCCTTCCAGTTGTACTTTACTTTCAGTTTGGGTTTGTATACTGGCCCACTTACTTTTGCGCACTTACTGTTGTACTCAGTTTTTACTTAGTGTTTACTTCTACTGCTTGATTTCTCTGTGGTGTTTGTTTACTTTACAATGGCAATGTCTTCCCTCTTTACCGGGAATTACACCTTGGTGTTAGTCGCCAGCCCCTGGCCTATGGAAGGCGGGCTTGGGGTAGTCACGGCACGGGCCCTGAGGACAGGTCGTGACAAATTGGTATCAAAGGAGTTCGGTTCTACAATAAAACTTTGGACTCTGATCATTTTCTATATGAAGCAATAGTGTTAAGCGTATTGGGTTTGGTTATCAGTCTAGGGAATCTAGTGTTGGTGTGGTGGCCGACGTATCCGTACACCAGGACCCTGACTTCTAATTTACGACTTAATGCATGAAAACATTGATTGCATGTGTGTTGCAAGTTTTCTTTGTGATTACTTTATGTCAGCTCACCAGGTATACTATTTGACCGTGGCACACTTGTTTCTTTTCAGGATGGCCCCACGAAGGCAGCCAGCTAGGGTTCCGAGAGTTTTGCGTGATGACATCCCACCGAGCGACAAGGCCACGGTACATGGCCCTTTGATAGTAGAGGCACTGGTGGTACCACTACCAACCGAGCCACTGATTCTACCAGCCCCGACTGCTAATGATGCATGTTGACTTAGTGCTCTGCATGAGTTTCAGTGCCAGAGACTACCCAGGTTCCATGGGGAGATGGACCCCAGGTATCCGAGGACTGGCTGGAGGCAGTCTTATGGGTTTTCAGGTTAGTGAGGACACCTGCAGACCTCATGGTGATCCTTGCAGCGAGCCTACTGTACACGGCAGCAGGCAGATGGTGGAGATTGATGCTCCAGGTGCACGATGAGGCATCTATCCTCTGGATGGACTATGAGAGCCTCTTTCGCTCAGAGTTCATCCCAGCCACCCTCCGTGCGGTGCACATCTAGGAGCATTTACAGCTGCGGCAGGGCAGCTTGACGGTCGCCCAGTACTCGGCGAGATTTACCGATCTCTCGCGCTACTTGATAGACATGGTACAAGACTCATTCTTCCAGGCCCGGACCTTTGAGCAGGGATTGAGGCATGATATTAGAGCATCGCTGATCTCCCTTAGCATTCCGACTCAGGAAAGAGTACCGGAGAGAGCCCTTTTGATCGAGATCTTCCTTGCTGATCCTTCATCAGCAGCGAGACCTACCGCGGGGCGGCAGGTAGCAGAGTCTTCTACAGCAGGCAGTCGACGGATGACTCATGGGTCCAGGAAGACCAGACCCTCAGGCAGACGACCTCAGGACACTGTCTCAGTAGTGCAGGGAACACAGTGCGGAGCCTGTCTTTCGAGAGGCAGACAATGCTACACATGCGGCGGGCAGGGTCACATGGCTTGTGACTGCCCGACCCACCGTGCCGAGGAGCAACAGACGGTTGAGGGGCCACCCAAGCAGAGGTAGAGGGTCGACCGTGGCAGTCCGCAGGGAGTAGGCAGATGAGGCAGAGGAGCTGGCCGAGCAGCAGGTGGTGGGCGACGCTTTGAGGCTCTACCACCACCACCACCAGGAGGTCCACCCCGACCGTAGGGAGCTGGCGGGTAGAGACAGGCACAACTCCAGGCAGTAGAGGCCTATGACCACGACACTCCTGAGATGATTCATGGTACTATCTGTGTCTATTCCACCCTTGCTTCAGTTCTTATAGACATAGGAGTGAGTCATTCTTTCATAGCCGCTGCCCCTGTTCGGAGCTCGAAGATTCCGACAGAGCCGTTGGCTCGATCCTTACGGCTAGAGACTCCTACGGGAGAAGACTCGACGATTACGCACTGGTTCTGGCAGTGTGAGCTTACTCTAGGAGGTGAGATCTTCGGCTAGGATCTTCTTGTAGCGGCGTCGAGGCCTTACGACGTCATCTTGGGCATGGATTGGTTATCTAAAGTCCATGCTCAGATTTACTGTATTAGGCGCAAGGTGAGATGTGTACGCACTGATGGGAGCAGGTTCACCTTCACCAGCAAGAAGGGAGCCTTCGCAACATAGGATAGACTTCCACAGAGGAGAGGACAACCCATCACTCATCAGTTGGCTAGCCTCATCCTAGGTGCAGTTGACGTGCGAAGTCCATGTTTCCCTACAGTGGTGGATCAGTATGCGTGCGTCTTTCCCGACGACGTTCCAGGACTACCTTCTCACAGAGAGGTAGACTTTTATATTGATTTTTACCCCGGGACAGCCTCGATATCAACCCCAAAATTTCGGATGGCTCCCGTTGAGCTTCGAGAGCTACGAGTACAGTTGGAGGACTTGCAGGGCAAGGGATTCATTCGACCCAGTGTTTCACCCTGGGATTCCCCGATATTGTTTGCCAAGAAGGAGGACAGGAGATTGCGACTTTGTGTCGACTATCATCACCTAAAATAGGTGATAGTGAGGAACAAGTATCCACTATTGAGGATTTATGACCTCTTCGATCAGCTCAGCGGATCACGATGGTTCTCAAAGATAGACCTCAGGTCAGGCTATCATCAGCTCAGAGTTCGGGATGAGGACGTGTAGAAGACAGCCTTTAGACGTCGGTATGGCCACTATGAGTTCTTGGTTATGCCATTCGGCATAACCAATTCTCCAACGGTGTTCATGGGCCTCATGAACAGTATCTTTCAGCCATACCTCGATCGATTTTTCGTGGTCTTCATCGACAATTTTTGATATACTCGATGACTGAGGAGGAGCACGCCTACCACTTGCGGGTTGTACTAGACACACTCTGAGATCACCAGCTTTACGAAAATCTATCTAAGTGTCAGTTCCGGATATGTGAGGTCCACTTCTTGGGACATGCCATCTCTGAGGCGGGAGTTGTGGCGGATCCTGCGAAGATCGAGGCAATGCTAGCTTGGGAGCCACCCAGGAGCGTGACAGAGTTTCTTGGGACTAGCCGGATACTACCAAAGATTTGTGCCAGACTTCTACAGAGTTTCATCACCACTATCATCTTTGACGAAGAAGGGGAAACCCTTTTTGTAGTCAGATAGATGTCAGCAGAGATTCCAGGAGCTGAGACAGAGATTGAGCAGCGCCCCTATCTTAAGGCTTCCGGAGAAGGGAGTAGGGTACGTAGTCTACTGCGATGCATCAGCGACCGGACTCGGATGTATACTAATGCAGGATCTGGCAGTGATCACCTATGGATCACGTCAGTTTAGGTTGCATGAGCAGAACTACACTACCCATGACCTGGAGTTAGCAGCAGTGATCTTCGCTCTGAAGACATTTTAGCACTATCTAATGGGTGAGCGCTTTACAGTCTATTCTGACCATCAGAGTCTCAAGTACATCTTCTCTCAAAAGGACCTGAACCTGAGAGAGCGGAGATGGCTCGAGTTCCTCCAGGACTATGAGTTTGAGATAGTCTATACTCCTGGGAAGGGGAACGTAGTAGCCGATTCTCTCAGCAGGAGGATGGGCATTCAGCTACTTGAGGAGGCGACAGAGCATCTAGCCACTTTGCAGATATCCTTCATGGATAGAGATGGTGTATCCTTCCTTCAGTCTCTCATAGTCACCCCTCCACTACTGCAGCGGGTCAGAGAGGCACAGCGTGGGGACGCTGACTGTGAGATGCGGCGTGCGCAGATATCCTCAGGACAGGCACCTGATGGTTTCTTCTTTGGAGTAGAGCACGACGTCCTTTTCAGAGGACGTACCTTGGTACCAGTTGCTTTACGATAGGAGGTGATGAGATAGTTTCACACTTCCCCTTTGGCGGTACATCCTGTAGTGGCGAAGATGTACCAGGATCTCAGACGACAGCACTGGTGGCCGGGCATAAAGAAGGATGTGGCAGAGTTCGTTTCTCGATGTCTCACCTGCCAGCAGGTGAAGGTAGAGCATCAGGTACCAGCAAGCTTGGTACAGCCTTTGGAGGTCCTAGAGTGGAAGTGGGATGGGATATCCATGGACATCGTGACTGGACTTCCACGCACTTCCAAAGGTCACGACTCCATTTGGGTGATTGTCGACCGACTCACCAAGTCATCTCACTTCTTACCCATCAGAGAGCAGGGTTCAGTGGAGAGCTTGGGACGTCTCTATGTTCAAGAGATTGTACGACTTCACGGTGTTTCATCATCTATCGTCTCCGATCGAGATGATCGCTTTACTTCCCGGCTTTGGAAGGGGTTGCAGGAGGCGTTCGGGAGGCAGCTACATTTGAGCACCGCCTTTCACCCTCAGACAGATGGTCAGGCGGAGAGGACCATACAGACTCTCGAGGACATGCTTCGTGCATGTGTCCTCGACTTTGGTCACAGCTGGGAGGACCACCTACCCTTGGTGGATTTTGCGTACAACATTAGCTACCACTCGACTATCGGGATGACACCATACAAGGCGTTGTACGACCGACCTTGCAGATCTCCTTTGTGCTGGACAGACCCTGGGGAGTCATCACTTGTGGGACCAGATATGGTCCAGGCCATGACAGAGAAGGTCCAGATCATCCAGGAGCGGATGAGGACAACTCAGAGCCGGCAGAAGTCCTATGTTGACAGGAGGCGGAGGCCACTAGAGTTCGAGGATGGCAACCACGTCTTCTTGCGTGTCTCACCTCGATGTGGATTACAGAGATTTGGCCGAGGTGGCAAGTTGTCTCCACGCTTCATCGGACCATTCCAAGTCCTCAGCAGCATTGGCGAGGTGGCCCATCGCCTGACACTACCACCTCAGTTGCACCGGGTACATGACGTCTTCCACATATCTCAGCTGAGGAGATACGTGCATGACCCGACGCATATCATTGACCATGGGGAGCTGGACGTTGATGATGGGGAGACTTTTGCGGAGGTCCAGGTGGAGATCGAGGATTGACAGGAGTGGGTCCTACGTGGATGGTTGATTCCTCTAGTGTGCATTAGATGGCAGCACGGGAACCTCCAGGAGAGCACTTCGGAGCAGGAGGCTCAGATGCGTGCTCGGTACCCACATTTGTTTCCCTAGTTTATGATGTATCTTTAGAGGGATGTAAATCCTTGAGGTTGGAGTGATGTAAAGACCTGTAAAATTCAAGGAAATTTTTTTCTTAATTTTATTTGGAATTTTACAAGAACGCAGTTTCAGACGGCACCTGATTCCGAGGCCCGGTGTGCCCGGAATCATTTTCCAAAGTTTGGCTCGGGTACGTTAAGTGAACGAACGAGCGGATTTTTCTAACTTTTGAACCGGTGCTCGGAATCAAATTCTGAGGGAACCGATGGAATCACAGCACCAGTATTTTCTTAGAAACGCCTTTTCCGGAGTTGCGTTTACTCGGGTGTGGTTTTTTAATTTTTGTGGTTAAGTTAAGAAATAAAATAAAAGTGGTGCATCACTTTATTTTATTTCACATAAAGCCACTTAAAGCCACTTAAGCTAGGTTAAGAGGATAAGGTGGGACCCACGATATCTTACCCACATGGTTGGATATTTGTGAGGTGGGGCCCACACGAGCCCCACCGTTTCTTCCCCTCTAAGTAACGCACCTACGAAAACCTCTTTTAAATAAAGTCAACTGATGCGTTTACTTAAATACTAAACGCCCCTATTAATTGGGCAGTTATGTCATTACAATTATTTCATCAAATTAATTGTTCATTTCTTAACTTTGAATTTCTAATTGTTGGCATAGAGTATAAAATAAGACCAACACTTGTTTTACTTGAGGGTGGCTTGTTGAGAGGATTTGGAGAAACTATAAAGCTTGAAGATCTTCATCCTCCTTCACGAAGAACGTGAAGAACGCGAAGAACGCATCATCGCCGAAGAAGAACGCCGGCCTACGACGAAGGGCAACGAAGAGCATCGAACCCTCAGAGATCGACGACGCGAAGACGTGTACCGCAACGCCGACAATCCTTCTTCCGCGACGTTCCTTCCCCGCAAAAATATTTGATCAACAACCGATTGAGGCAGGGGGTTGCAGTTCTTTTAATTCTTAGTGAATTATATCCTCGACTTGATTTCAAACGGTGCATTCTTAATCTTGTGATTTTATACCCACGACATATGTTTAAAATATTTGTCAGAAGACTTTTTAAAAACCACTAACACGGTGGGTGAGGACCAACGAATAAGTCTGAACCCACCGACTCTTCGTTCTTGGTGAGCGGATTGGCGGGCAATGACAAAAAAGGCTGAACGGGCGATGTGAGGTCCTTGCAGTGAAGGATGATCCACAGGAGGGCCACTGGCGAAGATGACATGCAATTCCAACCACCGGAACTCGTCCGGTGGTCCGCGGAGCAGCCCGCCGGTGCGCTGCCTGGAGGATCCGCCGTGGTCCCATGACCGTGCGGGACCGAAGGGAGCGGGACGCGGCAACCGGTTGCGTCCGCTGGCAAGGGCGGCCCCTCACGGGGCCACGGTCTCTCCACGCGGGGGCAGCGCGCCCCCTGCTTTGCTCTGCCGTAATGGCCAAGTCGACTCGCTGGCCACCCGGCCAGTGCCAGCCGGGCCGGGTCATGCCCAGCCGGGCTAGCCGACCCGGGGGGGGGGGGGGGGTGGGCCAGGTCGGTCCGGGCCCAGACCCCCCGTTTTCGGACCCCTTTCGGTATTTTTCCCATATCTCGGGCTACGGACCTCCGATCGATGCACCGTCAGTGGCGATGTGGTCCTTGGATCGAGACGGTCGGTTCAAAATATTAAACTCAAGGTTTTAGAGAACATTGACTCCCCAAAAGGGTTGGAAAAAATTTGAAAATTGGAAGGTGAGTAAGCATGACTCATGATTTTTCATATTATTATTATTATTTGTTTTTTTTTTGTTTTTTAGGTTTTTTTTTGTTTTTTATAAAGACACACCCACACAAAAGACGAAGAGTAAATAAATAAATGTGATGAGGAAATTGGTAAAAAAACAAAATGATAAGGAGGGAGGAAGAAGAGAGAGAGATAAAAGAGGAGTTAAAGGGAAAGAGGTTCCCCTGGTTTGGATTTGGTGGGTTGCCATCTCCATCTAGTGGTGGTTCGACTGAAGATGTTGGGGATTCGATGGAATTCGATGTGGTTCTAAGATTGTGTGTCCTCTCATGGTGATGCTTTAACTGATGTCCATTAACTGTGAATGTACTTTTTGAAGAGGGGTCTTGGACTTTCACTACACCAAATGGGTAAACATTAGTAATAACAAAAGGAATTTCCCAACGAGAATTAAGTTTACCTGGGTGAAGTCAATATCGAGAATTGAAAAGAAATGACTTTTCACCTTCATGGAATACCTTTCTCAGGATGTGTTCATCATGGAGTGCCTTGGATTTTTCTTTGTAGAGATTATAATTCTCATAAGATTCAAGTCGAATCTCCTTCAGTTCAGCCAATTGCAACAATATTTCTTCACTAGATTTTTCAAAATCAAAATTATAGGTTTTCATATCCCAAAAAGACTTATATTGGATTTTAACTGGTAAATGACATGCTTTACCAAAAACTATCCTAAAATGAGACATCCTAATGGGTGTTTTATAGTCAGTTCGATAAGCCCAAAGTGCTTCACCAAGTCTCTCAAGCCAATCATTTTTTGTGGGTTTTACAATTCTCTCAAGAACTCTTTTCACTTCTCTATTAAAATGTTCAGCCATTCCATTTGTTTGGGGGTGATATAAAGTTTCAGTTTTATATAAAACACCATTCTTTTTCAAAAGTAATTCCATAGTTTTATTACAAAAATAGGATCTTAAGTCACTTATCAAGGCACATAGTGTGCCAAATCGGTGGAAGATGTGTGTCTTTATGAACTCACTAACAGTATATGAATCATCCTTTCTAGTGTATTTGTACTTGATCCACCTAGAAACATAATCGACTGTAAGAAGGATGTGTGAGAATCCATTGGAAGGGGGAAATGGTTCCATGAAATAGATTCCCCAAACATCGAATATCTCACAGAAGATTAAAGGATTTTGGAACATTTAATTTCTTTTAGAAATTGTGAAAACTTTTGGAAAGTGGTACATGATTGAAAGAACTCATATGAGTCCTTGAAGAGTGAAGGATAGAATAATCTAGAGTCTAGGACCTTTCAGGAGGTCCTTTGTGGTCTGAAATGGCCATCACCAGGCTTTGAGTGAAAGAACTCTAAGATGAAGAATCTTCATTTTCATCGACACATCTCCTTTTTACCATGTCAACCCCAGTTTTCCAAAATTTATTATCTTCCCAAAAATAATATTTTGAATCACTTTTCAAATTCATTTTTGGTTATTTTGAAAATATTTTAGGGAAAACAATAGAAACCAAGTAATTTAGAATTGAGGCATACCATGGCGACTTTGGAGTGAGAGATGAAAGTTTCTCAGTGGGGAATTTCAGATCAATTTTTTCAGAATAAGAAGAATTAAAATTATACTCAAGTGATCAGACAAAGGGTTTTCTTTTCATGGTATATCTTTGATATCAAGGTCAAACTATTGAAGCATTAGGACCCATCCTATTAGCCTCGGTTTGGAATCACTTTTCTTGAGTAAGAACTTTATAACAGAATGGTCTATGAAGATGATGATTTTGGAACCTAAGAGATAGGGGGGTAATTTATCTAAGGTAAAAACCACTGCTAAAAGTTCCGTTTCAGTGACAGTGTAGTGGGATGGATTTTCGCCCAATGTTTTTGAGGTATAATAGATGACATGATGAATCGTTTCCCTTATTTGACCAAGAACGACCCCAATGGCCCTATCAGAAGCATCAAACATCAACTCAAAGGGTAATGACCAATCTAGAGGTTGGATTGGCGGGGCAGATGTAAGAGAAATTTTGAGTTCAATGAAGTCTCTCTTGAAAACCTCATCGAAATCGATTGTGACATCATTTTGGGGCAACCAAGTGAGTGGGAGGAAAATCCTACTAAAGTTATTGATGAATCAATGATATAAACCAGTATGACTGAGAAATGAATGAATTCCTCTAATATAATTTGGTCCAGAAAGTGATTGGATCACTTCAATTTTGGAAGGATCAACTTCAATACCCTATTTGGATACTATGTTCCCTAGAACAATCCCATTTTCAACCATGAAGTGACATTTTTAAAAATTTAACACAAGGTTACACTTGACACACTTTTTAAGGACTAGAGGGAGTGAATGAAAGCACGATTCAAATGACTCCCCATAAATGGTAAAGTCATCTGTGAAGACTTCCATGCAGTGTTCAATTAATTCTGAAAAGATACTCATCATGCACCTTTGGAATGTTGCAGGAGCAATGAAAAGGACAAAAGGCATTATCCTATATGCATATGTTCCAAAGGGGCATGTGAAATTAGTCTTTTCTTGGTCCTGTGGGGTGATTGGGATTTGTAAGTAGCCGGTGTATTCATTAATAAAGAAATAGTGTGACTTTCCAACCAATAGTTCTAGCATTTCATCATGGAATTGAAGAGGGTAGTGATATTTTCTTGTTTCAAAATTCAATTTCCTATAGTCAATGCACACATGCCATTTGTTCTTCACTTGATTTGTGACTACCTCTCTATGTTCATTTGTGACAACAGTTATCCCACCCTTTTTGGGTACAACTAGAATTGGACTAACCCATTCACTATCAGAAATTGGGTAGATAAAACCAATTTAAATAATCTTGGGGATATATTACCTAACAACCTCAAGTATGAGTGGATTGAGTCTTCTTTGTGGTTGTCTTATTGGTTTGGATGATTACTCAAGATAGATGTGATGAATTAAAAGAGCAGGGTTGATTCCTAGTATTTCATCTAGGGTCCAACCTAAGGCTTTTTGTTTTCCTATAACACTCAAACAAGTTCGGACTCCTCAGTTTCGGTAAGTGAAGTAGAGATAATGATCAGATAAGAGTGATCATGGAAAAGGAATGCATATTTCTAGTGTGTACGAAGAGGTTTCAGATCAGTATCATTTTTCATTTGTGGGTTAGACTACTCAGTAATGGAGTAAGGGACTTCAATTGCTTTATATTCATTTTCCTTAATACTTTCCAAGGTGGGTCAGTAGAGATCAGAGTTAATGTGGGATTCAAGAGAGTTTTCAAGTTCCCCTAGATTTATAGAGTCTATAAATGAGAGGTCCAAATCAACTTCACCATTTTTAACTTGGTTAATCATGGTGTAGATTTCACAAGATCCTTTGTCATTATAACATGAATAAAATGATAGATTTTTGTTCAATTGACTTTTAGAAGTGTCCTCAAAGGCATGGATTGAGAATGAAGAGTGATCCTCAGAAGGGTATCTCATGGATTGGAAAATGTTGAACTTTACTAGTTGGTCCCCAAATTCCATGGACAAGATGTCTGAATGGACATCAATCTTGGTTATTTCTATCATTAAGAATTGTCTTCCTATAATTAGGGGAGATTGAGAAAATTTCCTCTCACCTTCCATGTCAAAGACATAGAAATCAACTGCGAAGATAAGACCATTAACTCGAACAATGAAATCCTCAATTATTCCCTCAGGACTGTTTGTGATTCAATTGGATAACTGAATGACAATACCCGTTGGGTGCAAGGAACTAAGACCAAGGTTGGAGAAGATGGATTTGGTCATGACATTAGTTGAGGCTCCTAGGTCTATGAGTGCATCATAAAAGTTGGAACTTCCAATTTGGAATGGAACCAAAAAGGTCCCTGGATATTTTCACTTTATGGGAATAGACTGCTGGGTGGAAACATTTTCAAAGGCCCTAAATTTCTTCTTGTGGGTCCACAATTCTTTAAGAAACTTGGCAGAATTATGGATTTGTTTTATGGAATCTAAGAGGGGAATGTTGACCTCAACATGTCTAAACATGTCAAGCATTTTAGGACCAGGTTCAAAGGACTTCTTTGTATTAGAAACGTCTTGAGGAAAAGTAATTGGGTTCTTAAGTGGAATGGAAGGAGGAAAGGGAATGTAATTAGATTCCTTTTCAAGTTTATTTTTATTTTCATTTTCTAGGTCAACATTTAAAGGGGAGTGGGAGGTCACATCCTGAGGTATAGAAATTTGCTTCCCCAGTCTAAGTGAAATTTCTCATACATTACCATTGGGGTTGGGTAATGGTTGAGATAAGATTTAGGAATAATTTGATTTTTGTTGTTGACTCAGGTGGGATTCAAGTTGACCTATTTGGGTTTCAATGTTTTTAAGGATGGAATGGGTGAAGGAGGAAAGTTCTTCCACTGCACTTTCCCATGGTTTCTTAGAAGAAGAGGCTTATCCCAAATTGGTATTACCTTGATTTTGGTTCTTTGGAAAGTGATTTCATTGATTTGGGAATTGAGAAGGCTCACTAGGAGAGTGGAATCCTGGAGGAGCAGGAGGATGATTTCTCCTTTATTGTTGAGGAACAAAAGGATAAGGTTTCTGGAAGTTACCAACACCTTGAACATATTGAAAAGAGTTTGGGTTTTGAGAATGGAATTGAGGGTAATGAGATATAGGATTACCATACCTCATGCCTTGGTTATAGGAAGAAGTCAAGGTCTTAGTGTGAGGTTGGTTGAAGTTTCTAAAAAACTGACCTAATAGGTGATGGTTGGTGTTCTGCTGAGCATAGGCTGCATTGAGCTCCATTGGTCCAGATGAATCGGAGGGATCCTATTGAAGTTTTATAAATGTTTCAGTTGGATGATATGGGGAGCTATAGATTCCATAGTTCTTGATAGGTCCAAGGAATAGAGATTGTAGAGAAGATGAGGTTAGGGCTTTGGCAGCCACAGCTAGTTGTCACACAAGACCTGTAATTTCACTCACCCACTCCGTCATCTTGTTTGGCTCTATATATTGACTATCATGGGATTATTTGTCTTGAGAATGTACTCAATTATGGAATTGTTGTGTGTTTTCATCCATGATACTTATGATATCTCTTGTAGCTGTATGAGTTTTATCAACAAGAGCACCTCCACTTGCGACATCAATGAGGGTTGTCTCCATTGCCAGTAACCCATCATAGAAGTATTGGATCAGGAGTTGGTCAGGGATTTGGTGATGTGGGTAGGTTGCAACAGGCTTTTTGAACCTCTCCCAGTACTCATGGAGTGATTCATTAGGTAATTGATGGATACCACTAATTTCTTTTTGGATAGAAGTAGTACGAGAAGTAGAAAATATTTTATTTAAGAAGAGTCACTTCATGTCATTCCATGTGGTAATGGAACCAGGAGGAATTTAGTAGATCCATGAATTATCTGTATCAACTAGGGATAAAGAGAATGATCTAAGTTTTATTTGTTCCTTAGAAACCCCTTGAGGCATCATGGTAGAGCACACCACTGGGAACTCTTTAAGGTGGATATGTGTATCCTCACCGGCAAGCCTGTGGAAATGAGGGAGAAGATGAATCAAACCTGATTTGAGTTTGAAGTCAACTTCTATGTTCGGATATTGAATACCAAGAGGTTGGTAATTCATATCAAGGGAGAAATTTCTTTAAGTGTTTGTTCTCTGGGATTGGCTATTTCTAATTCAACTAGTTGGACAAAGATTTGATCTTGAATTATTTGATTATCCCTAATGTTCCCCCTAAGTTGGTGAAGAGTTATCTTAATTTCAGGGTCAAACAAATCCAAGGGATTTTTTGGGAGGCTATGAGACATTCATATAGATGTTTTAAGAAAAAGGAATATGGGGTTTTATTTGTGCTTTCTCGGTTTATGATTTTTATGAGAATATGGGTTTTTCTTTGTGTTTTTTCAATTTTTTTAAATTTTGTTTTTTTGGTTTTTTTATAATAACCCGAAACTAAAAATTGCATAAATCACCATCCCCAAAAACGGAGCCATTTAAAATTGAAACTGATTATAACCTATCAACCATTCAAAGTTCTGGTGCACTGCTAATGTGTATAGCAGCACTCGGGTCAAATCCTCAGCAATGATACTCTTTAATAGTCAATTTTTCTAGTTGATAGTATTCTGATTGGGGGATTTGTTTGCAGAGATTATGAAATTATTGATTGATTAATATTTATTTAACAAATTTATAAATATTGGGGTGATTTCATCATTAGGTATTTAAGCTTGTGATATCCTTGACCCTTGATTTATATTGCATTAAATTAACACCCATGTCACAAGTTGACGTTGATTAGAATTCCTAATTTTAAGGCTTTAATACCAGACTTAACATAACTAGGATTCTAATCTCAATCAGTACTTTATTGTGGTAGAGTATTTATGGTTCCAATAATCAATTAAATCCATATGTTAAACAAAACAAGTCATTAATACATGACATGTTAAGTCCAACATACACAATAGTAATTTAAAGAATATTCATCAAGAAAAAGATCTCAATCTCTTAACATACCTAAATTATAACTCACCCTAATGATAGATTTACTCATACATTTTAATGATTAGTAATATGGTTATAATTATTATGATGATAAATTAAGAAGATAAGAAAAATAAAGGGATAAGAAAATATTGGTTCGACTAACACACACACAAACGATGATGATAATTAAAAAAGAACTTTAGATTTAATGAGAAAGAAAAATAAGGTAAGGGGATTCAACCGTATTTAAACTATTTTAAGAACATTAATATTAAACTATATAATGTGTATGAGAATAAGAGATACCTAAGAAGAAACTTTCATTAAAACAGAGTTACAAATATAAGACTTACAAGATTACAATAATGAAGAACACAAAAGTAAAAGGAAACAAAGAGAAGAGGAAGGGTATATCAAGTGAAAAAATGAGTATGGAAGGTCCTTCCAAGACCTTGGAAAGGCTTTGGTCATGCCAATATTTTCTCCTCTCTTCTTAAATGACAAATCTTTTGAAGGAGAGGAGGGAGATGTATTTATACCCCAAGGAAGTGGATTGTTTGCATTCACAATCTATCCCTCCACTTGCATCACCATTTTGATAATTCAGACAGCTGAATCCCTAGATATCTTCTTCTTTAAAGTTGTATATAATAATGTTTTCCGACCACTATCAATGTTTTGAGGCATTTGGACTTATGGATCCAATGTTATGGCTATTTTATTAAACAATGTTAATATGTCCATTTCAATCCAGACTTTTTAGAAGGCCGAAATATGAATGGGTTTATCAATAGAATGATGCCTTAAAATCTGAATGATTTATTCAAAAAATTCATCCAACTATATCTACTATTTTTCACTGAAAAATATAAACTTGATTTAATTATTAGATTAGGAGACATGTCTTGAATCATGTACTAATTTTAATTCCTGACCATAATGGTGGGCAGAGTTTAAATGAATCAGTTGGACCCCTTTTATTTGGATTTTGGAATTGAAATTTTTATCCAATACTCCTTACATTATACCTAGAACATTGTATAAGAATAAATGAATTTTTAATTTTGTATTAAGCCTAGTAATTTAATCTTCATGGATGGTCCAATTTCTTCACAGATTATGTGGGCCTTCTTGTGTGGTCCATATGACCCTTAAAATGGAAGAATTGGCCAATTATTCCTTTTAATGATGTGTGGGAAATTGAATAAGGAATCCTAAAAAATAATTATCCCACAATTTGGATTAGTAGGGTGAGAGTTATAAATAAAATTTTATACTGAATCAATTGGACTACTTCTAAAAATGCTCAAATATTATACTTAGTATTAAAACATTAATATTTAACACAAATTATGCACATTTCATATAAAATCAGAAAATGGAGTATATAATAAGTCATGAAAATATTAATAAAATCATGTACGGAGGCAGGAAGAGCCACTCTTGAGGATGGATTTTCCTTTGGTTGAAATTCTATTTTTGTAGGAAACATATGTAGAGACATCAGGGAATAATGTGCATAGTCATAAAAAGGTATCCACGAGACACTGACCTTCCATTTTTGATGGTTATGGAGGATTATGGAGATTAATACCTTTCTATACATAGATTTTGGCTTGTGAAAAATGGCATGCCTAAAAATGAAAAGGTGCATTTCAGGTTGAATATTATTAGGAATTCTAGGAATTGGTGAAGGCATTTATATCCCATCCATGAGAGTTTTTTCCTTACGTAGGTCTGACCCCTTGTGCGGGTTGGTATGGGACATTTTTGTTTCATATCTTGATCCGATTAAGATATTCAGATATCACTACACATCCTATGATTATTTGAATAATGTTGTATTTAGTTCTTGTAAGTCTCATTATTATGCATATCTAATTCACACATATATATTATGAATTTTTGTTTTGGATACTGATTCAGCAATGAGGTGGTGGCATATGTCGAACCTTCCAATGTAGATTGATTTCTTGAATAGTGTCATGAGGGGAAATACCCTTGGATGTGACCTGAACTAAGGGTGAATATTGGGTATCGAATATCATGTGGTTTAAACATAATTTGATTAAGACATCTATGTATAAGACTTGGGTAACTATAGGGTAATTGAGCTAGGGTGTTCTGACATGTTGAGGACATGGGTAGGAAAGAAAGTGTAAACCATGGTTTTCAGGGTTCTTGGATTAGGAGGAATGAAATGGGGCTTAGAATCCGTTAGGGATATGAAAATAGGAAAAGCCTCTCTTAGGGATGGATTTTCCTTTGGTTAACAAGATATTTTTGTGGCCAACATATGCAGAGCTATCGGGGCATAATGTGAAAATTCAAACAAAGGTGTTAGTAGGACACTGACCTTCCATTCCTGATGGCCATGATGGGTTATGATGATCTAACATCACTCAAAGAACAGAGTATGATGAAGGGAGAGGGTTGGTTTGGACATGTTAGAAACACTTAGGCCATAATTATTCATGGAATTACATGATTATTCCTGGAATTGAGAGTCTCTCTATATAGATTTAACCTATATGTGAGGTGGGATATTTTGACTTCTTTATCAGATTGGGGCCCAATTTTTAAGATCTAGGCATTCTGAGAATAGGTTCCCTGCACAAATTTTGGACCATGCGTAAGGAGTGGGGAAATTTTATCTCTACATGGGGTACCATGCCGTTTTTTTAATGTCATGAAGTTTGGAATTTGGGCCATATAGTTTAACACCATGCGGTGAGGAAGTATTCCATACAGTTTCAAGTCATGTGGAAAGGACATATTCTGTACATTTTAACATCATGTGGAAAGGATGTATTCGATACAGTTTAACATTGTGTGGAAAGGATGTTGACTATAGAGTTTAACCGTCATATTTTAGGGATGAAATATCAAATGGATCATGTGTAAATATCAGATAATCATGTTGGGATTGTTGGAACCACTTTGTGTATAGGTTTGTATTTGTTGTCAATAGTTGTCAATGGAATATCAAAATGAAAGATATCAAGAAGTACTCCAATAAAATGGAGGAATGGAAGCTCGTAATGAAGGAGATCATGAAGTACTCCGATGAAGTAGAGGAGTAGTGATTCGGACGATTGTTGTGATGATCGTAAGTTCAAAGAACATGTGTCAAAGGTGATACATTGTTTACAACAATGAAGAATGTGAGGAGTAATCCATCCAAGGATGATTAAAGCAGGATGGTGTTTTTGGATGAAGACCATGCAATTCCTCCTTATTTCATAAGAACCATGGGCTTTGATGAAGACCATGCAATTCCTCATTATTGCATGAGAACAATGGGTTTTGATGAAGACCATGAAATTACTCATGATTGCGTGAGAACCATGCTAGAGACTTCTTGACGGATTGAATCACATGGTTTGCATGAATTTGATCATGACAGTTGATGAAGGGGGAAATGTGCCAATGAGTTGACTTATGAAATGGCCATGCACATCACATTGTCATAGAAGATGATGGTACTAAAGCTGTTCCTTCAAAGAATACATATCACAATAGTGGAGTTTGTGATAAAAGCAAAAGAGTTGCTGAAGGATACAAATCACCAAAAAGAAGTGTTGTTGAGGTGATCGTGCTTGTCGACAAAGAAAACAAACAACATACAAATTTGTTGACAAAGGATATTCCATGGTGACATGTTGAGTTCAAGATTTGTGGTCAACAATCTATGTTTAATTCAAGAACATCGACAGAGGAATGGATGATCTGGAGGCGGTACAAAAAGAGCAGATACAAGGTGGCGCTGTTTTCCAGTGTTTGCCAAATTTCAGGGCCTCAAAATCAAGAAATGAAGAATAGTAATTTTGGCAAAGGTACTTGCGCGCCATACTCTTGGAGGATAAGAAACTTGCGCACCATATATTTTTGAAGATCAGAGCATCAAAATATGGCAAAGGGATAAGGGTCGCGCAAGTTTTGGTGAGGTCGCGCAGGTGAATTATGTGCCAGGAAGAGACTTGCGCGCCGACGCCTTGAATGCATTATAACTTGTGCGCCTATGGTTTTTCGAGATCAGAAGATCCAAATTTGGAAAAGGAAATATGTTCATGCAAGTTTGGATGTTGATCGCGCAAGTTCCTAGCAGGGGCCGAGACTTGCACGCTGATGGATGACTTGCACGCCGCTGCGCAGGGGGTCCAGTTTGCCTATAAATACTGGACCACCCCTCCTCATTTCTCATGGAGCTCAATACGTAGAGATTGTTCGAGCTCTCGTCGCGCAGGTGGTTGAGCCGCGCAAGTGGTGATTGTGCGCCGATTGATGGTTGCGCGCTCTAGGTAATTTGGGTGAGAAAGGAAGTGAGTTGTGCATGTTTAAAGTTCAAGAAGGCAGAGTCACTCAGGTGCTTTTGTGACACTTGTGCGCCAGTTTATACTTGCACGCCTAAGACTAGCGCGCCGGGGGAGACTTACGCGCCGGGCTTGAAAAGAAGAGCCAGATATTGTTAAAGCGTGCCCGCCTTTCTAGAGCTTCACAAGAGCTAAAATATTTCCTGATACTTCTGGTGCAAAGTGAGATTGAATAATAAATCTAAATGATACATGCATGATCTCATGCATACATGGAGAACTGATTCTGACAATGCCGAGTAAGCTGAGCTTCATTAAGTAAGAAATCATATCAGTGATTGTGATTCAGGCAAACGAAGACAAGGTGATCTAGTGCATTCATTCATTTCACTAAAGAAGAAGGATTGAACTAAAAGGAGCATAAAATCTGAACCCTGATGCAAGAAATGTCTCATGATGAACAGGAGACGAAGAACTTCAATGCACACCTTTTGAAGAGACCTTCACGTCTATAAACTGAGTGAGACTTCACCAATGACAGTGAGCTAGGGGGAGTCAACAGGAGTTACCCGAGGGACGCAGTGAGCTATCCCTGAACAATTGTAAAGGCAGTGAGCCTGGGACAGAGTGTCTGTACCCGAACATCTGTAATCCACAGCTAGTGAAGCATAGTGGATTTAGGTACGACCGACAACCTGTCGGCGTATGCTCCTTGGACGTATCCCTTAGTAGTGAACCAAGTAAAAATAGCTGTGTCATCTCTCTGCATGTGAATTTTTAATTTCTGTTCACATCCATTATACGGGTTTAAGTAGTTCCTACCAATGTGGGAGCAAGATCCACAACTAAAAGAAGAAAAATTTGCCACCCTGATTCACCCCTCCACTCTCAGGGTGTCCTGGGGTCCTACAAGTGGTATCAGAGCTAGGTTAATATATGTTGGATATTCTCCAGTAATTCTATTGAGAAGAGGATTTGAGTTTCTTTCCTAAAGTCAACAATGAAGAGCAGTCTTGATGAAGTTTCTGAGAAGACATCTACATCTAGCAAGACTATGACAAATAGGAAAAATAAAGATAAGAAGCAGCTAAAGAAGTCCCTCATATCCAAAGAAGATACAGTGTCTTGTTCTCCATTCCATTCCAAAAATGAAGAAACATCCGGCATGGAATGTATCGATCAGGTGACTCAGAATTCTTCCAGAGGAAAGGATGACACCCCCAATTCACGCTTTCAAGAAAAACTCAAAACATATCTGCATGATATTCCTGAAGAAAGGGCTGCTATTATTTGTAGCCTATTTCATTCTATGCAGGTTGAGATCACTCGACTTGAAAGGGAATCAGACAATATGGAAAAGGGGCTAGAAAGAAAAGTTCTAGAAAGTATAAAGCTCACCAAACAGGTTAATGTATTTGAAGAAAACGAGGCAGTCAATAAGACTCTAAAAGAAAGGATCCATGCACTTGAAGCTGAGCTGAAGAAGAGCAAGGAAGTCAAGAATTTTTGTTTGGAAGAAACTTCCATTAAATTTAGGGAACTTGACTCTTTGTTACAAAACAAAGTTAAGATGCATGAAGATGAGGTTGAAAGGTTGAAGAAGACTTGTGAATAGAAGATGATCACGATTGAAGATCATAAGATCATCCTCAATATTGTGGGTCAAAAATTGGAAGCTCAGTTGACCAAGATTGAGAACACACATATTGAGACTTCACAAAAGAATGAAATGAGTGATGCTTGCACTCAATGTTCGTTGGAGGATTCTAAAGCTGAAATGCCTCCAACATGTGATAAGAAGATTATGAAAACTCTTGATTATCCACATCAAGAATCAGTTGCTGCTGGTACTCAATGCTCACTGGAGGATTCTATTGTCAAAATACTTCCAACATGTGATAAGAAGATCATGACTTCACCTTTTGATCTATCACAAGAAACTGAGAAAGTGAAGGTACCATCCAAACCATCTTGTACTCATATTTCTAAATACACTCCTACAATCAGTGCAGGTGGGAAGAAAAGTTCTAAACAAGTATGGATGAGGAAAGGTGAGAAGAAGAAACCTACCACCATGGCTAGGGTGTATGGGAAGAAAAAGGAGGAAGTGGGTTCCTCAAATAGAGCACAAAAGATTAAGCAGATGGCCCAATAACTTAATACAGAAGACAAAAAGAGAAGGAATCCAGAGAAAAAGAAGTAACATCAGCAGGTCCAGAAGCATCTGTTTACTGCAAACAGATTTGGAATTCTTGATAACATCTGTGATGTATGCAACGGCAATGGTCACAATGCAGGCACATGTCGATATCAACATGCTTTCACTGTTGAAAAGAAAAGAAGACCTATGATGCCGTCAAAGAATGAAGCAGCTACCTTGGGGAGAAATCAGAAGAATGTTGTGAACACACATTTCCCCAAGAAGATCTCAAGTAGGGAAGCTGAGAAGACCCAGGATTTTAGATCCATGAAATTGAAGCGTCATTCATCCAAGAGAAACACTAAGTGGGATGAATCTCGGATGAACCCATGTGGAAGACCTAAACCAGCTGCAAAAGTTCCAAATGACATATTGGTCATCTGGCCAGAAGATTTTAAAAGAATAAGGAAACTTGAAGATGAGAAGGCCAAGGCTGGTGACAAAGGAAAAGGAAAACTTTCACATGATGAAGACAAAGTGTAGGAGAGATTGCAAACAAAGAGAAACAGACATGTCAAATAAGTTCTATGTGAGAGATGCAAGAAATCTGGTCACATTACAAAAGGTTGCCTAACCTTAATACTAGAGCAAGAAGCAGTCCTTAAGAGGAGTAAGAATGTATCATTCATGATGGCTACTAAGAAGAACAATTCTCCACACAAAGTAGAAGAGAATGTGAATAGAGCCATGCCACACTGAAAGATGTCAGAACATATGTTCAAATGTGCAGGCATGAAGACTGGAGTGAACAGAGGAACTTGGTTGAGAAAAGAACCTCAACCAAGCAAGTCTTCTTGATGAAGCAAGAAGGAACCACCTTATTCTAGTAATCATTTGTGTATTGTATTTGTGCTAATAATGTAGGGAATTGAAGGTGAAGCATGCTCTCAGGGGGAGAACCTGAGAAGTAGTGAATGCTATCAACTCTTGATATCCAAGATGAAGAAGTTTCCATCCTTAGTAGATTCTTCAATTTATATTCAAAGATTATGATGATGAAGGATCACTCTTGATGAAGATGATGAGGAGTGTTTCCCTTGAGGGGGAGAAGAATTAAGAAGCTTCCATAATCACTGTTTCAATCAATATCAACTCCAGCTGGACTCAAAAGCAGTTACTCTATGAATTTCTTGAAGAACACGCCAATGGAGAAGGAGTTTCAGGTTGATTATTCTCTATCATAGTTGATCTTCTTCTACCTGGAATTAAAGTGGTAAACCCTTGAAGACAAGATACATGAGTTATCATCTCATGTTGGTATCATGATCTGTGGATAATGGACAGCCTTGTTGACTTAATCAAATCCTCTTGTTTTCTACATCGAGCATTTCTCAAGTAGACTTAGAGTGAAATGATTAATGAAACATTGCTTAAGTGTGGATTGATACCCTCCCTACCATGTGCTTTGTATTTCTTGTCAATAAGGGGGAGAGAAAGTGAAATGAACGTTTGAAAAGAAAAGTTGATTGAATAGAAGATTCTCATTTGGTACCAATCACATTGTGACCTTCGGGTCTCTGGACAAATTCATTTCAAAAGATGTATAAGGTATTGACAACAAAATACAAAGGGGGATATTGTTGGAACCACTTTGTGTATAGGTTTGTATTTGTTGTCAATAGTTGTCAATGGAATATCAAAATGAAAGAGATCAAGAAGTACTCCAATAAAATGGAGGAATGGAAGCTCACAATGAAGGAGATCATGAAGTACTCCGATGAAGTAGAGTAGTAGTGATTGAGACAATTGTTGTGATGATCGTAAGTTCAAAGAACATGTGTCAAAGGTGATACATTGTTTACAACAATGAAGAATGTGAGGAGTAATCCATCCAAGGATGAATAAAGCAGGATGGTGTTTTTGGATGAAGACCATGCAATTCCTCCTTATTGCATAAGAACCATGGGCTTTGATGAAGACCATGCAATTCCTCATTATTTCATGAGAACAATGGGTTTTGATGAAGACCATGCAATTACTCATGATTGTGTGAGAACCATGCTAGAGACTTCTTGACGGATTGAATCACATGATTTGCATGAAGTTGATCATGATGGTTGATGAAGGAGGCAATGTGCCAATGAGTTGACTTATGAAATGGCCATGCACCTCACATTGTCATAGAAGATGATGGTACTAAATCTGTTCCTTCAAAGAATACATATCACAATAGTGGAGTTTGTGATAAAAGAAAAAGAGTTGCTGAAGGATATAGATCACCAAGAAGAAGTACTGTTGAGATGATCGTGCTTGTCGACAAAGTAAACAAACGACATAAAAAGTTGTTGACAAAGGATATTCCATGGTGACATGTCGAGTTCAAGAGTTTTGGTCAACGATCTATGTTTTATTCAAGAACATCGATAGAGGAATGGATGATCTAGAGGCGGTACAAAAAGAGCAGATACAAGGTGGCACCGTTTTCCAGTGTTTGCCAAATTTTAGGGCCTCAAAATCAACAAATGAAGAAGAGTGATTTTGGAAAAGGGACTTGCGCGCCATACTCTTATAGGATAGGAAACTTGCGTGACATATATTTTTGAAGATCAGAGCATCAAAATATGGCAAAGGGATAAGGGTCACACAAGTTTTGGTGAGGTCGCACAGGTGAATTATGTACCGGAAAGAGACTTGTGCGCCGATGCCTTGAATGCATTATAACTTGCGCGCCTATGGTTTTTCGAGATCATAAGATCCAAATATGGAAAAGGAAAGATGTTTGCGCAAGTTTGGATGTTGATCGCGCAAGTGCCTAGCAGGGGCCGAGACTTGCGCTCCGATGGATGACTTGTGCGCTGCCGCGCAGGGGGTCCAGTTTGCCTATAAATACTAGACCACCCCTCCTCATTTCTCACAGAGCTCAATACTTAGAGATTTTTTGATCTCTCGTCGCGCAGGTGGTTGAGCCGCACAAGTGGTTGAGCCGCGCAAGTGGTGATTGTGCGCCCTAGGTAATTTGGGAGAGAAAGGAAGTGAGTCGCGCAGGTTTAAATTTCAAGAAGGCAGAGTCGCACAAGTGCTTTTGTGACACTTGCGTGCCAGTGTATACTTGCGCGCCTAAGACTTGCGCGCCGGGGGAGACTTGCGCATCGGGCTTGAAAAGAAGAGCCAGATATTGTTAAAACGCGCCCGCCTTTTTGGAGCTGCGCAAGAGCTGAAATATTGCCTAATACTTCTGGTGCAAAGTGAGATTGAAGAAGAAATCTAAATGATACATGCATGATCTCATGCATACATGGAGAACTGATTCTGACAACGCCGAGTAAGCTGAGCTTCATTAAGTAAGCAATCACATCAGTGATTGTGATTCAAGCAAACTAAGACAAGGGGATCTAGTGCATTCATTCATTGCACTAAAGAAGAAGGATTGAACTAAAATGAGCATCAAATCTGAACCCTGATGCAAGCAATGTCTCATGCTGAATAGGAGATGAAGAACTTAAATTCACACCTATTGAAGAGACCTTCATGTCTATAAACTGAGTGAGACTTCACCAATGGCAGTGAGCCAGGGGGAGTCAACGGGAGTGACCTGAGGGACGCAGTGAGCTATCCCTGAAAAATTGTAAAGGCAGTGAGCCTGGGACAGAGTGTTTGTACCCGAACATTTGTAATCCGCAGCTAGTTAAGCATAGTGGATTTAGGTACGACTAAAAACCTATCGGCGTATTCTCCTTGGACGTAGCCCTTAGTGGCGAACCAAGTAAAAATAGTTGTGTCATCTCTCTTCATGTGAATGTTTAATTGCTGTTCATATCCTTCATACAGGTTTAAGTAGTTCCTACCAATGTGGGAACAAGATCCACAACTAAAAGAAGAAAAAGTTTCCACCCTGATTCACCCCTCCCCTCTCAGGGTGTCCCAGGGTCCTATAGGGATATTCATATAATGCCCCAAAAATTAGCGGGGGAAGAATGTTAAAACATAATTACAAGAGACCTCAAGTTGGGAGGGATGGTGAGAGGCTTAGAAGATAATGAATGTACATAAGTATGAAAAACCTATCTTGAGGATGAATATTACTTTGGTTGATAGACAATTTTTGTGGGAAACTTATGCAGAGCCATCAGGGCATAATTTTCATAGTCAAACAAAGGTGTCCGCAATACACTATCCATCCATTTTAGATAGTCATGGATGATTATGGTGATCTGAAATTTCCTAGGGCATTGAGTGTGATAGATGAAAAGGTGATGTTTGGGTAATGTGAAAAATATCCAGACCATGATTATTTTTGAGGTAATATATCCTTTACATAGATCTGATTCATATGTAATTGGAGGCATGTTCTATTGAAACTTTTAGGATATTAGAATTCTGATTCATAATCCCAGGTATATATTTTCATTTCACATGCGGGGGGTTGGGGGATATTACCCTTTGTTTTATTCTGTGTGGATGGAATTGGGATTTCTGTCTTGAGTGTCACTACGTATCTCGTTATACTAAGACACAATCCATACACAGATTTTGAGATACCTTATAGTTTAAACTCGTGTGGTTATGACTTCATTTACTATGTATTTTAACCTCATGTGGTAAGGACTCATTAATTTCCCTGTGCAAGCCTAGCTTATATGCATAGGTGGGAATTTATTTCTTGAAGGCTGCACTCAAGAAGTCCCAGGCATCACTAAATTCCCCATTGGTGGGTGGGAATCAAGCCACATGTTGTTCTGGTATCCTATGTTGTTTAACATCATACAACAAGGATGAAAGTGAACCAACATGAAAAAGATGATGTGAAGGAAGTGTTGGGCCTAAACCTATTGGTTGTTTCCTACATATCATAGTTAATTAGGAATCAAAGTCCATTTATTTCTTGAATGAAATTTCCAGCATATGTCTAATTTATACATAGGAATGCGAGCATTTTTTAAGAGGCAGATAGATCGATCCAAATAATTTGGGTGTCACTATGTATCCTGTGAGAGCAGAAATTAAGCCACACGTAGTTCTTAGATTTCCCTATGCAGGTCAGACCCGTGCACAAAGAGGGGGAATTTTGAATTTTTCTTTGTTTGAATGTGGTTGGACCAAGATGGAAGATTAGAGAATCACTACATATCCTGTAGGGAAGGAATTGATCCACACATAGTTCTAGAGCTACTTAGTAGGTGATCGATACAGGTGACAATGTCTCCTTGGGTGAGAACATAGTTGGGGCCATGCAGTTTAATGTCGTGCAGTAAAGAAAACAATTCTCCCCACACAAGTCTGACCTCTATGTAGGGAGAGAGTCATTTTTTATTTTTATTGGTGTCTAGAACAGGATTTAGAATCCAGGCATCACTACGTATCCCACAAGAGTAGAAATCAATCCATACGTAGTTCTAAGGACCCCCCGTGCTAGTCTGACTTGTGCACGGAGGAAGGGGGTCATTTTATACCATACCTTCAAGATGATGGGTTTATTATACTCTAATATGATTTTTCTATGTGGGGGGAATCCTAACTTCCATTCCTAAGATCACTTGAGTTATAGTTTGTGTGATAAAAAGAATTGAAGAGGAGTCCCCTTGTAGTATAGGGGAGATAGAGGATACAATAGAGGCATTACATGTCATTTGTTACTAGACCAAGACTTAGGGTCAAGGTGTCTCTATGTATCCCATTGATGAATATTTATCAAGTAATAAGTAGTTCTATAGTGTGGTATGGTAGGTGAATGATGCAAGAGATAATGTTCCCTCGGGTGAGAACATTGTGGGGGGAATGTAGTTTAACATCATGTAGTAAGTATGAATATGTTTCTTCATAGTTTAACATCATGCATCTTGGATAGATTTATTGTGTAGTTTATTTTCATGTGATCAAGAAATTATCCTTTAAGTTTAACATTGTGTGGAGAGGATTTAGGCAATGCTATGATGTTTAACTACATGTAACTAAGATGATTTGGATCATGATTACACATAATACTTCTTCAAGAACCTCACATTGGTTGGGATTGTGTTGAGATTTCCATCCATTAAAATTAGGGAATATGATGCATTGGAGTAAAATTTAGGTATAACACATAACTCTTCCCATTTTGTCTCCAACGTGGGAGGTTTCTTCTCAAGTATCATTAGGGCTCAAATGACCAACACCACTTCTACTTTAAGGAAAGATCTAAGGTGAACCTTCTTATTGAAGGCTCATTCAATCCGATTTTGGTATATTATAGATGGTGCAGAGTGTGAAATCGTTTTTCATCCAACTGCTCCAGCTCATCAAACTATTTTTGTGATTTCTCATCTGTAGATATTTGATCACAGATAGCGATGTAGAGTGATGGAAGTTAAATTTCAATGGTAAGAACCGCCTCCACCCCATACACTAGCGAGTACGAGGTTACTTGAATGGAAGTGTGGGATGTGGTTTGATAAGCCCAAAGAGCATGGAAGAGAGTTTTTGACAATGATTTTTTATCCCTATCTACCATATTTTGGAGTATATTTTATAAGGTTTTATTGAAAGCCTATATCTTTTTGTTGGCTACTGTATGGTAGTGGGATGAATGGTCGAATTTGATACCATACTCTTGGTAGAGTTTATCCAATTAAACAGGTGTGAATTTAGTGTCATTTCCCATTATTATTGTGTGAGGGACACCAAACCTAGTGATTATATTAGATTTCAGGAAGCTAATAATGATTTTTCCCCAACTTCTTTAAGGGGTGCATCTTCTGCCCATTTTGAAAAGAAGTTGGTGGCTATGAGAATATATTTGAATTATCTAGCAATGGCAGGAGGGTATGGTCCCATTACGTCCATTCCCCATTTGAAAAATGGCTAGGAGTACTTAGTGGTGTGATGTAACTATGGGGGATGATGGATGAAATTGGCATGGACTTGGAAAGAATGAGACCTTTTGGTGAAATCAGCACAATCCAACATCACGGTGGTCCAATAGTATCCAAGTCTTAAAATTTGATGAGAGAGTTTTGATAATAACTGGTGTGCCCCACAAGTGTTGACATGGACTTATTTCATGATGGAGGTGATATATTCTCCATCAACAAACTTGATAAGGACTCACTCAAGGCCTCTCTTATAAAGAACCTTTTTCCGATTTGTGCCATCGTATATCATCAAATTAACTGCTCTTCTTCGGATTTGTTCCCTTCTAACCCTATCTTGTGGGATTTCTCCCTTTTAAAGATAGTCTACGATGGGAATCATCTAGCTAGTGGTAGGACCATATAGATTGGTGATGGAACTGATCTCAATAATTTCTTCTATGTTGGCCTAAATGAATGGTAAGACCATCTGTCTGTGGGAAATACTGACAATGGTTTCGTTTCGATCCGGATCGGCTAGAGCTATGGCTGCATCTGCCAATGCATTAGCTTGCGCATTTTGTAACTGAGAAACATAATACAATGTCAGTTTTAAAGGTAATATTTAAATTAATTATTGGGTATGGTTCATTAATGGGTTAAAATCCTCTTTCTTGATAGAAAAATCACCATTGAATTCCTTGATGACCAGTTCTGAATCACATTTAATCTTCAAGTGTTCAACTTGAACTTGGAGTGCTAGTTCTAGGCCTATAATGAGGGCTTGATACTCTGCTTCATTGTTCAAATATCCTTCATAAAATAGGATGGAATATTGTAGAACTTCTTTTTCTAGGGATAGGATTATGACTCTGAGACCCACTTTTTTGAATTTGGGGTCTTCCATTATTCTTCCCTTCGGGATTATAGAGGCACCATCGAAGTGAATTTACCACATCTGGGGGTTCTATTGAATAGAGAACAATTCCTCATCAAGAAGCTCAATAGATGATGGGGACACTCCTATTGAGGGATTCTCAACCAATAAATTAGCAAATTCATGTTCATTGATATATTTATATGGAATGAACCACATATCAAACTATTTTAGGATGACAGACCACTATGATAGGCAACCAGTTAACATTCGATGGATGAGAATGTACTTGAGAAAGTTTTTTCATGATACCAAAAGGACTTAGTGGTGATGTAATTAATGTCTCACCTTCTGGACCACAAATATAAATTCAAGGAAGATCTTCTCAATATTTGAATAATGAGTCTCAACATCAATCATGCTTTGGATGAGATAATATAGACTATTATTTCCGTTAGCATCATTTTTCTGCGTGAGAGGCACCTAGGGATCAATACAAGGTGGTTACATATAGAATAAAGGATTTTCCTTCAATATTAAGCATTAAAACCATTGGACTTAAGATATACTTCTTGATATTGTCAAATTCTTTCTGACAGTCTTTCATCAATTGATATTATACCCCTTTCTTTATCAACCTAGTGAATGGAAAACTTTTTCTTAAAGGTTGGCTACAAAGTACCGAATGTAAACCAGGTTTCCTTAGAGTCCTCTAAACTAAGTGAGGTTGTGCGGTGGTGACATGATAAGGATGTCCTTTTTCTTATCAAGGTTGTCTTTGATGCCATGGTGGCATACGACAAAGTTGAGGAATTTCCCTAAGGTGACACCAAAAGCACATTTTAGGGGGTTCATTTTCAGATTGTGTTGTCATAGTTTATTGAAGATGATTTCAAGATCCACCAGATGGTATGATCATTGTTGAGATTTTACCACTAGATCATCGACATAACATTCAATGAACTTTCCCAGGAAGGGTTTGAAAATGTAGTGCATGGAACACTGATATATGGTACGAACATTTTCCAAATCGAAAGGCATCACCTTATAGTAAAATACTCCCTGAGGAACCTTGAAGGTGGTGTCTTATTCATTTTTTTAAGCCATTTGGATCTGTTTATATCTTGAATAGCCATCCATGAAAGAGAGAGCCTCATATCAAGTACTTGCATCGACAGAAAATTCTGTGATTGGGACTGGGAAATCATCTTTTCAAAAGTGTCGGTTGAGGTCCCTAAAATAGATGTAGAACCTAATATTTCAATTCTTATTCTTAATGGGGAAAATATTTTCTAACCAAATGTGGTATTGAACTTTACAAATTAATTTATCTCTAATGAGATTATCGGCTTGATCCTCTATTTTGAAAGAACATGTTGGATACGTCCTTCTGGAAGCTTACTTGTAACCATGGTGATCTTTCGATAGGACCAGGTGGTGAGTGGACACCTCTAGGTCCAGACCCAGAATTTATGTATAATTCTAGGTAAAAACATCTCAATTCTACTTTATAAAATTGGTGTATATCTCTTTCTCTTGGTAAGGCATGGCTTCACTAACTAGATTGGGTCATGGGTCTTCTTCCATACCCAAGATGATTTCCTTGAGTTTATCAACAGTGGTGGAAATTCCTTACACAAATGTTGGAGGGACATCCATTAGATCTTCTTCTTCCTCTACCTTTGAATCCTCATTATCTTCCCCTTTGCATTATGATGGGGAAACAATTCATGAAACAATTTATCCATAGTTGAGGGAGGAGTTTCAATTTTAGTGTCTATGAGGTAAGGTTGTCTCTTCTTCCTTGTCCATTGGCAGGGGATTCTCCAGAAAAAATGAAGTGAGGGGTAAAAGTTTTTCCTCATCTTCCTTGAATTTAGAGACACATCTTCCTACCTCATTGGGTGAGGTCAGAATTTTATGGAGTTTTGATGTTAGTCTTAGGTTATTTTCAACTGAACCTTCCCCATTATCTCAAGATTTGTTAGTTCCACTGGGCTAGATACCCTGAGAGGGGGGGGGGTGAATAAGGGTATGAAATATTAAAACAACTACCCCATTTGATCTTGTTTTGCAGTTAGAAAAAACCCTCTCCTCTCTCCTTCCTGATGCAGAGTATGAATATAACCTAAAGCATGCACACGACACAATGAATTTTTTACTTGGTTCAACCTCACTGGGATACGTCCAAGGAGCATACATCGGCAGTGTGACGATGTACCAATTCCACTATAACTACACTACTGTTTACAAGTTCGAAGTGGACTCACTGTCCCTCCTAGTTTACAACCACTCACAATTTTAGAAATCACTGCTCTCTCAACTGAAGTGAGCTCACTGCTTTTTTAGAAGATCCACTCACAGTTTATAGACCTATAGGTCTCTTCATTATCAATAATTAAATCTGAATATTTAACTGTTGATAGATGCTCTGTTGATGATCAAATTTCACCCACAGATGAATCTCACTTTGTGCCTGATATACTGGGAAACCCCAATATTTACGCACAGCCCTTAAGACACTTTGTGTGTAATTCCCTTGCCTTGCACAAAATACAATTTTTTCACAACTCCTCTTTTACGTGCCACCACCAAATTTTACGTGCAGGCTCTACACTGCCTTGCGCGTAATTTTCTACTTTTGTGTGAAATCCACTTTTCACACAACACCCCTTTTACGTGCATCACCTCTTTTACACGAAACAAATTATTTTCTATGAAATAGCTTTTACATGCATCACCTCTTTTACATGAAAAAAATTATTTTCTGTGCAATAGCTTTTACGCGTAGCCTTTATACTACCTTGCGCGTAATTATCGGCATTTGTGTGAAATTCACTTTTCACACAACAATCTTCCTTATGCGCAACTCTCTTGTGAACTCCAATTTCATGTTCCAGAGATAAAATACTCTTTATGGCTTGATATTCTCTCGAATGAGGGGGGTCACTTCATATTTATAGGCAAAATCAACCTCATGTGAAAAACCCTTCTTGAGTGCGTAATTCTCTTCGAGCGCAAAAAACACATCTTCCGCGCAATACCATTTTTCGTGCATGGCTCCAATATTTTCACCCCTCATGCCTTTTCCAATTTTCAAGATTCCGACCTCAAAAAACCTCTTGCATGAAAAAATTCATCCCACTATTTCACACATCACTTTCCTTTTTCACGCACCGGGATAATATTTCACGCAACACTTTATTTTTCCGCGCACCGTGCTGATATTTTGCGCACCACACTAATTTTTCACACGCCACTATATTTTTCGTGCACCATGATGATTTCTCACACAACACATTATTTTTTTTGTACACCGATACAATTTGTCACGCACCTCCCTTTTTCAAAATCACATCTCTCCATTTTTTGATTTTCAGGAAAACGACGCTACCTTGTATCTGATCTTTTTGTACCACCTCCAAATTTTCCATTCCTTTATCGTGGTTATTCAATAAATCATGGATTGTTGAAATCAAACCTTGAACCCGAAAATCACCATTTGATCCCCCTTTTTCAACTCACTCATACACCATGGTCTTCTCTATCAACAAACAAAACATGGAGGCCCAGTTTGTCAAAAAACACAATCACATTAAAAAAAGCTTCAATGATGCCTTAAGGGATTTTTTCCCAATAGGATTTAATGAGACTTTTGATGTAATCAGTCTTGGAATCCATAAATGAGATCATGAGGAATGATGAATACATGTCTGAATTTGGACTTGTGCTTTTCAATCAAATTTATGGGTGATATGTATTCCTCCCCGAGATACTTGAGGGGATTGGTGGGAACCATCTCCAAACCATTTGGGGCGGTGACCCAATCAATTCCATCATCTTGGATTGTTTCCCATTTGTATCATAGACCCCTCCATCAATATAGTGTGAATCATAGGACTCAAATGGGCCTCTATCATCATACAGTATCCCACTTTGTGCATTGATTCTATATTTCAGGCACTGATGGTACGAGGAGGGGATTGTTGCATGTTTATGCAGCCAGGGCCTCCCTAGAAGGGCATTGAAGGCCATATTATTTAGGACCACTAGAAATTCTAGGTGAGATGCGAGGTCACTGAATCAGGTTTCCAGTTGGATTTTTCCTAACTCAATCTACTATCTTTTGTCGTATCCCAATAGGGTCGTGGTGCTGGTTGTCAGATTATCCTCATTACAACCTAGTTAATGAAGTGTCCATAATGGGAGGTGATTAACCCCAGATCCATTGTCAATGAATAATTTTCATATGTCAATAGCTTTTATCATGACAGAAACATATAAGGTCTTGATATGTCCTTTCATGAAAACATCTTCATCTTGATATGTGAAGGAGATAATTATATGTCATTCTATATAATTTATCTCTTTCTAGTAGACTTCAGCAATGGCTACTTCGGCTTTAAACTCCCAAGGAATCATCAAATCTTCTATGAGAGCTTCCCTGATATCTTCTAATAGATTTATTGCATCCATTATTTAGATCATTACTGGAACTGAGGCTAACTACTTCATAATATCATATTTATGATTTAAAGGCTGACACTTCCCTGCTTGGGGATGATCTTTCTTAGGTGCTTTAGGGGATCGAGCATTTGATGAAGATGGGTCCACCCTTGTTACTGGGTCTGGAGGAGATTCCAACCTTTTTGGATTGGGCTAGGAATATTTTCTCACATGCTCAGGGTAATTAGTCATTTGTTCTTACTATGAAGGATACTCCACGATGATTAGACCGGGGTGACATCCTATAAGAGTAGGGGAATTTTCCTATCCCTGTTGTATCTGTTGGAGGGTCGTTCTGTAGGTCTCTGCAACACTTATGGTTTGAGTGGGGTTGCATTCATACACTTTATTTCTTCCATGGATACATATCCCTTGGTATCCCTAGCTTTTGTGTCTTTTTCCTATGACTCCTCGGTTGGGTGAGGGTAATTTTGGTTGATAACCACACTCTTTATCAGAGAAAGGATCGATCAAATGGATGAAATTTATGGAGCCAAAAATCATCTCCTCTTATGATGATGTCTCTGTCTCATCATATACTTTCTACTGTGTCATTTTTTGGGGTGTTACCCATTAGGTCATTTGGTGGGGTGGTACATGTTGTTCCATTTGGAAGGGTTGTGCCTATTGCTTCAAAGTTTTTTTCATGAAACCTAAGAGTGTAAAATCCAAACTTGGATTTAGTGTAAGTTCATCTTCCTACACTTTCTTTTTTCCCTTCTTATTAGACTACTTTTTAGGAAATTGGCCTCTGTAGGATTGTGGAGTCGAGGTTGATAGTTGAGTTTCATTAGGAGCCATTAGAGGCATGATTGGTCACTTCAATTATACATGGAGTATTCCATGATCTCATTTGACTATTTTTTGAGCCACCCTACTATCAAAATTATGCTCTTTTTTGTTAACAACCTTTTACGAATCCCCTTCTTCATCCGGATTAGTGGTTGAAACATATGCCACTTGCACCAGTGGTGGTCCCTGCTTGACCTATCCAGAATCTATCATATTTTTCAAGATGTCCTTGAAGATAGAGCACTCATAATTGTAGTGTCCCAATATCTTATAGAAGGTATAGTAATATGGATGGTCATAAAGCCTATTTCATCAACCTGATTTGGCTCTAGAAGCCATATAAAGTTTCAATTCAAGGAGGATATGATGTAACCGTTGAATTGATCATCTTGGAATGAATAGAGCTTATTTATTCATTCCAAAAATTGATTTTTTTTGCCTCACTTTTCTTATCTTGATGAGGCAGGGGTGATTGCTGACATCCATAGGGATCTGTAAGGTTTGGTGGGGGCCTTGGAGCTAGAGCTGGTGTAGGTGGTGGCTTAAGTGTGATAGAAGCCGCTTCATCTATCCCTACTCTTTTTACTGGGATTGATGGGGCTTCCTGGGACTTACGATTAGTCCATTGTAAAGAATACTCTATCCTTTTATCGATGGTGGAGAAGTCCTAGAACCCACTTGTTTACTTTACAGGAATGAGTTACTTTCACATCTTATATTAGAGATTATCGATGCACATGGAAATCCTATCATCTTGGGGGAGTGGCTAGTTCAGGGAGTAAGTTAGATATTTCCATCTGGTGATGAATTTTGATACTCTCTCGTTCTCTTTTGTTTGCAGTTCATGAGACCACTAACTATTGTTTTGGGAAACATCGAGATGAATGGGAACAAGAACTATCACTAGAGATCCTCCCATCAAATTATTGAGTTATCCTGCAAATTGGTGTACCACACAAAGGATGAACCTTGTAGAGTTTACAAAAATCAATTGATCTTTAAAGCCTCTTGTTTCTTCAAATTTACCATCATGGGATCACAATAAAAATATTAGTGCATTAGATGCTGCTCTAGGTCCCTTGAGCCATTAAACACTGGAAATACTTGATTCGAAAAATTTGGTGGAGGTAGGACGTTTCTCTCCAAGTCTGGGTAAAGAATCCATTATTATTGTACTAGATTACTCCATCCTTCAATTACTTCTATTCGAGTTGTTAATAACTCGATGGTATTTAGGATCCCTTGATGCATATATTGTTGGACCTGAGTATGAGAAGGTGTAACAAGGGAATGATTTTATGTGCCGGTACTATTGGAAATTGAGGCGGATAACCAATTGGGGGAATCCTTTAGGGATTTTCCGGAATCTGTTTTGGTTGCTTCCCTAATTGAGGGAGATCGTTATATCCTACTGGGATTGAGTTCAGGTTGACTGATGGTCCCAAACCTACCTTAAATGAGCCTTCCAGCCTTTCTTCATCTGTTAGGATGAGCCTGTGAAGAATAGGTATGTCTGATATAAGCATGTGTTGACTCTCCACCTAAAGAACATACCCAGTATGATGAATTGCTCTTAACAGATCAATGTTGAGTTTCTTCATCTCTTTGATTTCTTACACTTGTCGAGCGAATATCTCCTCAAACGTAGGGTAATTATCTTATTAGGGAGTATGAGGTGGGTTATAGAATTTTCTCTTATTCATATCCCATTTGAGGATTTGTGTGGGATGTAATTGCAGATTGACTGAGGGGTTACTGAAGTTTAAGGAAACTTTTTAGTTTCTGGTATGGACACCTCTTAGCTCAGTGTGGGTTGTCTCCTGGAGGGAAGCCTCTTCTCTTATTTCCACATTATTTGTATCAAATTCAATGAGGTATGTGGGGATTATTTCCATGATGCTTTCCAATTCATACCGCATTTGGGGTGGCATACCAGGTTATGAATAGTACGAGTGATTCTTAGATTCTTTGGTGGATCCTCTTCGGCCATTCTGTGATAATCTTAGGTTTTCTTGGTGAAGAGTGACTTGAAGGGAGCCTTGATATGAACTTACGATACACCTCCATTCCAGGCAATGAGAGTCATAGGATGTGATGGAATGGGTTGCCACTCTATAAATTGTTTCCCCCAAATGGGAGAAGATAGATGTCTGCTGGGTGGGAATTTGAGGTACAAATATTCCCATACCTATGGGATGTGGTTTCTCTAATTCTTAAATTAATAGGTCTTGGAAAAAAATTTCTTGTCTTATGGGGGAATTTTGAGTTAAAAATTCCCCCAGACATACTGAATGGGGTTGATCCCATGTTTTTGCAGATGTTGCTGCTATTTCTTTCTTCCTGATCTCATGTATTCCCATGCGGGTGTGTGCTAGATATAGCATCGGGTATGCTCGTGAATTACTTGATTCTGAGGAAATGACCGGGGTTCATTGATTGGATTCTCTTAAATGTAATTCCTGATGGATTTTCTTGGTTTCCTGGTTTAAGATATTCTCGATGGATTCTCTCGTTGACCCTAATGCTTATAAGACTTACTCAAGAATGGTTCTTTTTGGGAATTCCACCTTTATTGAGTAGGGACATAATTTCACTACCATATAGGGATGATGACATTTCATGATGTCATTTTCATTCGGTTCGGTAGAATAGTAAGTGGGGTGAAGTGTATAGATCCTTGTTCTCCCCATCCACGGATATGAACACCAGGCGAGGCGTTGTTTATAAGACAACACAACTTGTGCAACATATGGAGGTAGGCCATCCCAAGGTATTTCATTCACTTCTCTAATTATGGAAGCTGTGTAGATGTAATGGATTTTATGTTGATCTAATAGAAAATATCTCCCAAGTCCTTAACAAGGTATACGTACCCATCACAGGGGAAAAAAATTTCTTTTAACTAGCGGAGAGTTTTCAAGATATTGAGGCAAATGTTATGAATACATTCTTCTGGAAACTCTTTTGGTATATTGAAATGGGAAGTGGATTTTGGCCAATAAATCACTTATATTTCATCCCAAGATAGTTTTATTCTCACAAGCAACACATCTTTTTGTTGTTCCGCCCGTGACACTTATGCTTGATCCGATCGGTTTGATTGTTCCTTGATGATTTAGTTCCAAGTAGTGGGGATTGCGGGAGCCTTGTTGAAATTTGAATGGTATGAGGGTGTCTCGGAATATGAGAATTACACCCAGACATTCTATGGTAGAGAAATTATATAACTAGTCAGGGAGAGAGTATACCAAATGTTGTACTCCATTTTTTCAAGAACCTCAGCATATGAGGTTTTTATCTTATTTGAACTAACGATGGGAGGGCCTTCTCACTGATGTGAATTTGGATTGTGGGGAAGACCTTTGTAATAAGTGTTGTGATGGTGAGGACTACCATCACATATTAGTGTCCATATGTAGAGAAGATATCTGCTGTGTATACCCTGGGGAGGACATTCATGGAAGACCACAGTAAGGGGAGGACCTTTTTGCTGCTTAACTTCAATGAGGGGAGGAACTTCACAATTATTTCTATTATGGGGAGGAATATCATCATATCACTAGATGAAGGGAGATTATCTAAAGTGTACACTCTAGGGAGGGCCTTCCAGATGTACTGCAATGAGGAGAGGGACTTCTCAATGCTTAATGTCACTGTGGGGGGGGGGGGACTTCGTAGCGAATATTGTCATAGTGAGGACTACCATCACATCTTGACGTCTGACTATAGGAATAATAATATCTGCAGCGTATACCCTGGGGGGGGGGGACCACCAGGGAGGAATACGACAAGGGGATTACCTTATTTATGTATGATCTTTTAATAAAGGTGAGGGCTACCATCACACACATCAGGAGATATAATCTCATGATCTATTGTTTCTGGCCCACATAGTAAGCCCCCATGGGTGCTATGGGGAGGACCTTCAGAGATTCTGGTCATGACATTATGGGTATGAACATTAACACTACTACTTTCACATTCATAATTTGGAAATGGAATTAAAGGATCTTGATCCTTTATTGAAAAATATTTGATGGAACTGAGAAATCCAGCTTTTAGTAGAGTATAATCATGAATGCATTCTTTATTTTTCAGTTTCCATTAACTCCTTTCATTTTTTTGCACTCTCTTTTGGGAAACTGGGGCCACCTAATTTTGGTAACGACCTTCATGTATGGATCCTTTTCTAATTGGTTCCCATGATGTTTGCAGGATATGCTGACGAGTATCTTGAGTTCTGGCAGTTATATATGCCTACCTTGGAGCGACCACCACGTTGGACCGATGTCCCCCGGTTGGAACGTGTATGAATTCCCAATATATTTTCCCTTTTATCAAGTAATATGATCTTAGAACCTCATATATTAAAGCATGGATACTTGTTTTCTCTGTATTGACTATCTGATTTGGTTGATAGATCACCCCACCTAAGGAGATTGGTTCGTGGGCCCAACTCCTCAATTTTTCTGCTGACACAATGAAATCTTTACATGTCTAGAGGATATAGTCCTGGATATAAGTATGATAATCCATCATGGAAAAAATGTTTTGATATGAATCTTTTGATGGAATGGGTATAAATTCCCATTCTGATGTTGAAGTAGGAGTCTTCACCTCATTCGGTCCTCCATGAGTTGTAAATGGGTACTGGTGGTTCTCTTGTGTCGGGGCAGAGGAATGAGTCTACCGCTGGATATTTTCTATGGTTACCACCATATTTGGATGGTGGGATTTTTATTTGTGATAAGGGATTATGGTCTACTAATTTGCCACTATATTTGTCTCATGGGATTTATTTTCATTAGTTATAATTTGACTCTGCTCATATTTTATCACCACCACATTTAACTGATGGGTTTCATTGTGGTAGGTTGGAGTTTTTAGGTTTCTATTGAATTCCATTGTATTTGGATGGTGGGATTCATATCTAATGGCCTTGTTATATGAATGCCAATAATTTTCCATCCTATTTAGATAGAGGGCTTGTTTTGCATCAGTAGGTATTTGTTCCAACTTATAGCTAAGCATCATCCTATTTGGATAATGGGTTTTTTGTGCATTGTAAAAGATTTGAATCTTCTTATAATTTATTGCTCTATCTACATATTGGGACCAAAGTGAACTGGTAGGAATGTGCGTTTCTCATATTATTCCACCCTATTTCTAGGGTTCAATTCATTAGAATTAGCATAGATATGCATCCACTCATATTTCCACTGTATTTCCATGGGAGGCTTCAGCAGGATGGGAAGGATTCTATGATTTCTTGTTACATGCTGCCACATTTTCATGGAAAATTTCCTCCCCAGGAACCAAGGAGATAACCTTCTCCGGATTATGAATTTTTCACCCTCGGTGGGAATTCCCAAGGGCTCATGTCCCTTGGAGTTTATTAGGTTCCCTCTGCATGGGATACTCTTCAGAGAGAGGATATCAAGTTGTATGCTGCTAGTTGCGAAATCCTCTAAAAGGAGCCCTTGAGTTGGGTTCTTATGTAGTTGGAATGAATTCATTGGTATCTACCTCATCTTCCTCCCTAAGATAAGGAAGGTATTCATTATCAAGTTATTGGGACATAATCTCAAAACAATTTGAGATAACCAATGGATCTGTCCCTTGCTGGATTGATGGAAGTGGCAAAAGAGGTGGTTTGTGAGCTTTCACCGATTGGAGGGCCTTCCATGAGACCTCAACTATAGGGAGAGGACCATTTTAATGGTATTATTTGATCAATGTATTTTTAACTCATCTTTGGGGATTCTAGGCAGGTGAGGTGTCCTGTTATTTGTTGGGGATCTGGCCACCCACGTGGTTGCTAACATGCGTGTCTGAGAAATTTGTTGAGATTTACTTTGGATAGAAGAGGGCTCTACTAAATTCTTGTTATATATATATATATGATGTATACAGAAAAAAACCCTTTAAAAGTATCATCCTTTGATCACATGTAAAATTGATGATCTTGCTTGGCCCTCTTCCTATTGAATGTGAATGGGGCTTGAAGTGGGGTAATCTTCCAACTTGGTAAAGGATTCACATTGGGTTCACCATTTTTGATTCATCCTGATTCACATCGCACTGCATATTGATAGGGCCATATAGTCCCACTAGGATTGGGAAGTGTATCCTTTTTATGTTATAAATGAGGTTCTGCATTTCCATGATCCCAACGAGTGATTGCAAAGGGGGTTATGTGTCTGTGAAATAAGATTATGTTGGGTATGAAGTCCTCGGATGGTCTCCAATGGTTTTATTCATCGAGCTAAAAACACCCAACAACCCTGGTATCAATGATTTATGGACCTGATTTCCAAATATAGGCACTCGTTGGATGACGATTTGGCCAACAAAACTTTAGGACACCATTGGTCGATAGTATGGGAGGTCGGGATCATCACACCCTTTTGGGGGGAATTATTTTCTACTCCAAGACTCTCTTATTGATTTAACTAATGTTCATATGTTAATGAATCCCTAATTATTTTTGGAAGAATTTATCCATAGATAACCTTTAGGTAGCAAGATCAATCATGGATACACATAGATTAGGAATTACTGTGACAACACTAGTTTAAGCACTATGATGAGGTGCTCTGGAGTTTATTGTCATCCAGGGGATGGAAGTTGCTTCGATATTTTGATAAAATCCATCAGATGGGTTTCCTACGTATCCTCTTGAGAGGAATAAGAACCCATGTAGTTCAGTGTCACTTAACTGGACACATCACCTTTTAAGGTAATGTGACAGGGACCCATCTGTGATGTTTAACCTCGTGCGACAAGAATATCTAGGTGAAAAGTGCATAGTCAAGATCCAATGAGGGGATTAAACCAAGGAGGCCTGGGATGCCCAGTAAAGATATGGTCTCCTGAATGAATTTACCCCACCGGGAATGTGTCTCAGAGAATGATAGGGTGCTTTGGGTATTGGGTTTGGACCTCATGGAGGGGTTTTAAATATCCCAGTTGATTAGGAATCAAATCCCTCATAGTTTTTGATTTGAGACTTGATTAGGTATTACATGTGGGAGATTATCATTTGAAGGGGGGGGGTCATCTTTCATTTCATATAGGATTTTATATGAATCATAGGCCCAGATGAAGGCTTCCTACGTATCCCAGTTATGGTGGGACTCAAAGTTCTCCTAGTTCATGTTTGGGTTGTGCTAATATAGTATTATCAAAGACCTCTAAGCCCAAGTGAGTCTTGATTGGTGTGAGAAAAAGGGGATGTAAATGATCCAATAAAGTCACACTTTCTCTTTTTTAATGAGGTAAAAGGAAGATCCCACAATAGAAGATGTCGAGGTGATGATGGAAGAGGGTTCAAAGCAATGAACCCTTCAATGTGAAATTAAATCCAAGGTCATTAGGTCCATCCTAAAAGGCTAGGGGATTACTCTACGGGGAATTCCCTAGAATGTGTTCTGGTAAAGCGTAGGATTGTTGCTTCTCATAAAAAGGAAAAGAGAGCATAATTAATTTGTCTTATCACTACCCCTCATTAAATAGAAAAGAAAGAGATTAACCTTGATCCTTAAAACGGGGAGGTCTATGTTATTATCCCATGGTTGGACTTCAGGTTACCATGGGACTGTAGAATTAAGAACAATCTTGGGGTCCATACCGATGAGGTGATTACTTTCATGAATCCACTTACAATGGATATATAGACTGAGAAGGTTCACTAATGTGCTTGATGGTCAATTCATACGGGTCTGGTGTATTTGGAAGAGGCTTTGGATTCATGCTAATAGACTGGTTCATGAAGAGAATTTAGGGGATGGGATGGAAATGGAAGGGCATAATCAGTACCAGAAGGTGGAAAGCCCGAAGGTACCCTACTCCATATACCATTTATTCATACGGGGTGGGGTACCTTCCGCATAACATTTTTCTATGTGAGTGGAAGGGTTGTACACGTACTGGGGTGGTATGCGGATCTGAATGTGGTCCACGTACCATGGTGGTATACAGATTTGAATGTGGCCTGCATGCCTTGGTGGTACTCAGATCTGGGTGTGGTCTGTATACTCTGGTGATATGCGGTATTGGGATCCGTTCACATACCATGGTGGTATGCAGCACTAGAGTCCCTCTGTGTGGTGGAATTCTATGTCAAGCTGGGTTTCATCCACATAGAGCTATGTTATGCAGTACACCAAATTGAAGAAGGGGATTTAGTCTCATAGTTCGCGGGAAGTTCATACACAAAGGTAGTATGATTTTCAGTTTTCCCATATTTGTTTGTTTTCTTATTTTTAGGGGTTTTGGGGTGTTTATACATTATGAAAACTGTCGTTGTTCCGTAATTCACAAACTCTTTTCATTTGAAGTATTCTGTATATAGACTCCCAACTCTCCCAAAATCTGATGCCTTTATCGACTCCACTTTGGGTCCTTTTATAGAGTGCCATGGAGGTCGTATGTATGGGAGCATTATAACTTTTTCAGAATCCCATGGAGAGATCATATGACCCGTGGAAGACTCAGTCAACCGAGGCTCATGGTGTTTCAATTCACGGTGATGAAATTCACCACCTCAATTATGAGAATGATGCATTTTATGGGGAATTTTTAGCCTTGACTCATCCTAAAACATCTCATTCTATGGGAATGGTATACCAGGGAGTACATCTCCATCATGTTTTCACCAATGATGTGGTTTGTTGGTGGAATTTATCCGCCTATATTCTTCCAATGACATGGTTCGTAGTTGACAGATGCTTTTCCTCATTCATTCTATGAACTTCCTGGTTCTCTAGCCAACGCTTCATGGGCTACCATTTCACAGGCCATCTGTGTACCACTCGGTTCATGGTTGTTGCCTTCCAAAAACCTTTTCCAATAACTAGTACAAAGACTAGTTTGGGTCCTTTTCCAAGTTGGATTCATTCAATCTTTTCTTCTAATTTTCACCCCACATGATTCCCTTTCCTTTATCCATTTTAGGGGAGTATTTTCTTTCCATTTTCAGATTTTTCAGGACCCTACATCCCCAATTGAATTATTTTAAATAAAAACAAACAAATTAAAATTTTAAACTAATCTAAAATATAATCTTACTCTATAAAAACTAAAAACTAAAAATATAATTTTTAATAAAAATATGTATTTTCTACTATTCATTGAAAATTCAATCTTTTAAGAAAATTCTCTAAAAACCATCCTTAGATAATTTTGACATTATAAATTCAAAAGTTAAATATATTTTTTTAAATAATTTTTCTAAAATTTTAAAAAGTTAATTATAATATTCACTCAATAAAAATAAGAAAACAAATTTTTAATGAAAATATATTTTTGAAAAATAAAATGAATTTACTAAAAATAAATTGGTTATTTGAAAAGAATTAATTAATACATTATAAATGAGTAATACCATGATATATTACACAATTTTATTAATATTATTCATTCCCTCAAATTTAAAATATTTTTTATAATAGTCACATTTAAATAATAATAATTCAATGTTCATTTTAGCTCGGTTTTGTGTATCTTATATTGTATCATACATAGTCTTTATTTTTGTCAAAAAAACTCTCCAGATATTTAATTATCCCCAACCTTAAGAAATTATGTACTCAAAATTTTAACTTGTGATTGAAAACCAGGGGTTTGAATTTTTAAAATACCTTTGTTGAAATTACCATATTGTCAAAAGGGTTAATAAAACTTTTACTTGAAAATAGAGAAAAGAGAAGGGAGAAGGTTTTCCGGAATAACATAAAACTAGGATTACATATAGGAAAAAATTCTTGGGAACTAAAAACATGTATATTTAAGAAAAAACTAACTTCCAAGGACAACAAGAGAGTGATAAAGAATATGTTAAAGAGAAAGTTAACCATCATAAAATCATAAATCTGCGATGGGTGAAAAGGCTATTGATTTCTCAATAAGAAACATAAATCAATACATTTTTATTTTAAGATCCTTTTCATAGAGTTGGGGAATTACTTTATCATATATACTAAAATCATAAGTAAATATACTTATTTGTGAAAAATGATTCATAATTCAATCAACTTCCACCACAAATTCATCTTTTTTATCTAAATGATGAGTATTCAATAATATTTTTTATGACCGAAGTACTAAAATCAACATATAATGGATCACATAATCCACCAAAGGTTATAATTATATTCCATCTATCCTTATAAAATAATCAAAAACATAATTATTAGGAAAAGATATGATAATTACCAAAATTAATTAAACTTTATACGAGGAATAACTAATTTAATTTCAAAATTTCAATAGTAGTACCAAAAATTTAAGATAGATCATTCAATAAATAAATATCCTTAAAATTACAAAAAAATATTATAGACTAATATTAAAACCAAAAAATCACAAGGGCGTGACCAGATAATTATTCAATATTTATTTAACCTTTTTCTCTAAATAGCATCAATTAATGGTAATGTCTAATTTGAAAAATTTAATTTCCCTAATCACAAAATCTCAAAGATATGCTAATAATTTCTACAAATAATCTAAATCACCGTAAAGAAAAACTAAATTCATATACACATCTAAAATATAATTAACCCTTTATTCCTTAAATAAAATCATATAATATTATTTTAACATTAATCATATAGTGTTCCTAAATAGTGAACTTCTTAAGAAATAACATTAATCACCTAATCTCCAAATCACTTTTCAATCTCAAGTTCATCTATAAAATAAAACACATGTTAGAATAATGAACTAAAACAAAAAATTTCACATTTATTAAATAAATAAAATTAACATCATACTAACTAAGACATCACACAGGCCAGTGGGAGGTGATGCACACTTTTCACCCTTCAGTTGTGGGTTCAAGCATCACAACCTTGTCATATGCGACAGGTTGTTGCATGTCATGTAGGTATTCCCTTTTAAAAAATAATAATAATATAATCCTTATAACATTTACATAAATTTTATAAACATCCTCAAAAATAATATTTATATATTCGATATTAAATAAATTATTTAACCTTAAATTTTATCTCATTCCTTTCATTTTTCATCCTAAAAAATATAATAAACCATAATTACCAGAAAGGAGAAGATCATATAAACCTTAATGGTTGTCCATAAGTTTAAACATATGTCAAAATGAAAATATAATTCATTCACAAATAACTTTTTTCACATACTAATTTAAAGGTTGCATGTAACTCAAAAAAAAATTCTCATAAAGTAATTCCATCACATAAAAAATCAAAAGAGTAATAATTATTATAAACACCCTTAAATCATAATTCTTCAATAAATATACTTAAGTACCTCAATCATTCAATATTCTTCATAATAATTTAACCAATATTTTCTATATTATTCCATAATACATCCTTCCAATAAAAAATGTGAATCATGCCATACGATTTAACAATATCAAAAAATAAGCCAATATATAATTCATAGAGTTCATATGTAATTTATAGTTTCCACATCTTCAACAATAATGGAATTAGGCATTGCTATAAATTTATCTATATGTTATTTTGGGTCATGTTCTTGATATTTCCCCTAAGGAAATTTATTTTCATAATGATCATTCTCCCCACATATAAAATGTTCAATTAATATATCAGTAAGAAATTATTTACCTTTAATGGATTTAATTGAATGCTTCCTTATTTTATTTAGCATATTATTGATTTATATTCTCCTTTACCACATATAAAACATCTTTCTGTTCTTTTAATACATTTTCCTAGGTGCTTATTTCCACATTCATTAAACATAAGTCACTAAATCTTTTTAACTTTATGATATTTATATCCTGAACATCTAGGGATCTTTACTTTTCTCTTATTTTATTAGTTGGGAAAATCACTTAGGTTTATATTATTAATCATAACTTCTGATTGCTGGTTAAGAGTAACTAAAAGAGTTATCACTACTTCTACCATTCCTTTTGGTTTCTTTTTTCATACAACCATCACATTTTATTCCCCATTAATTGTTACTATGGTTCTTACTAGATCCAAATATTTCCTAAAACCAAATAGTTTAGTGTGGGAATATCATTAAAATATTAGTAAAACATCTTATGAGGATGATAAACACTAAGATATCCTTAACCATGGTATCTTTAAATACTTTATATTTATATTAAATAACCATAATTATATTTAACATACTATTGTTTTTTGTTATAGAGGACTTTCAACTTATTTTAAAATAACATCCTAACCTATAACGGTATCTTATCCCTTATCTGATTCTAATTGTAAGGACCCACCCATAAACATTACATATTATAGTGACTTTAAACAAGAATCCACGTTCTTAAATTACCAAATATCTTTTATGTTTAGAGTTTTAGAGAGTTAGTTTATAACCCTTACATAACAATCTCACATATTAAAGAGTGGACACTTCTACTCAGTATCAATTTTTCCCACCCAATTTTTTTAAAAATAAACATTATTTATTTTCATGAAAAAGCTTCATGAATTTTAACTTGAATTAATCCTTTTCCTTAACTATCCTAAAATACTATGAATTTATTTTAAACATGTGATAAGTAAAAAAATATTAGTAAGGGACATAAAAAGAATAAATATATTAATTAAATGAAAAACATGAGAACTAATGAGAAACATTTTATTAGAAACATTCCTTTTATCCAAAAAGATGACCATTTTATAAAAATTTCATTATACTAACTTTGTAAAACAAAATATTTCCATAAATACTCATTAGAAAGCATATAAAATACTTATAGGTGACTTGGGACATCATAATTTTTTAAAAAATTTAAAAAAATCTTATAATTTGAATAACCATATGACTAAATTCTAATATAATTATCTAGATAATATAATCATCACCTAATTCATTAGAGCTCTACCTGGGTTCACCCATTGTATACTATATAAAGGGATCACCTATTAGCTATAATGGGTATCAACCCTTCATATATGTTGTATAGATATCACCCATGAGACATAATGGGGATAAAATCTTTATAAGGAATGTACAAGGACCATATCATGAATAAAACCCTTGAAAAACTATATATAAACTAGTGTGAAACACACTTTCAAATATCAAAATACCTTTTAAAAAAATTCAATAAAAAAGTATCTGGAAAATGGTAAAGAGGGTTTTTATTTTAATAAAACATGAGATCTTGTAAAGGAATATAAACTATAAATGATGGTTATGGTTTCAGAAAAGTATTTATCACCATATATGTTAAAACATATCATTATTTTCATAACTTTATTAACATGTGGAAAAGAAATAGGTTCCATTCCAATCTATTTTAAAATATAATAATCCATCTAGATAAATAATAAGGATTATATCATTACAAAATATCCCCAGTGGAATATAACTAACATAAATTATTTTTTTCTTTGATTAATAGAAATACCAATAAAAGACTATTAAAACATTTTTAGAAAAATATCCTTTCTATTTTGAAATCAATTATTAAAAAAACTAGACAATTATAAAATAAAAATTTTTGTTTTAAAATAACCTTGTTAACTTATAAAGGAATCACTAATTAAATAACTAATCATGAAGGAAGTAAAATACATTCAGGTCATATTAGTTGAAAAAACATTCCTTCAATACTTTTTTTCGGAAAAGTCACAAAGTACCTCATTTGGAAAATGAAAAATAGATTCCTTACAAACAATTAGATAAAAATTAAAACATGGTCAAAAAATACTTTAAAGATTTGTTGGATAATATTGAAAACCTTATTTAAATAATTTTTATAAAACAATCATATGGATATGGAAGAAAAAGTTAGTTTTAAGGTAAACTTTTGAGATGATTTTTAAAAGAAAGTACCCTAACTTGAGTCAGACTCATCACGCATGTTATTTATCTTCATAAATAATATAATTAGGTTAATATAGAATTTTAAATATTTTTTTCAATTGTATTATTCCTATTATTTTGTCTCTTACATTTCTATATTTATTTACTTTATCAATTAAATTCACATTGGATGTTTTTTCGATATTCGGTTCCTAAGTCCAAAATGACTTTGTTATGTTGAATATGCTCAAAGAGGCCATTAATAATTCATCTATAGAATAATAATAATGAAATAATTATAATTTTTATACATAAATTATACTTTTAAAACCAATCAATACAGATAAGTATGAAAAAAAGGAAACATGTTATAATCATGGAGACGATAGACCGTACATACACATGAGTAATGTTTCCATTTTTCAACGATAATTATAGAAAGATGTTAGTATTATTTTATATTTCAATAACTATAATAATATAATAAATTTCATATAATTTATTTAATTATACTTATATATATCATCCATGGGATATGGTGATGAGAAATGAATCACATCACTTAGTGGAGATGTTAGTCCACATGTACGCATGAACGACATTATCATTTTCTAATGTATAGAAATATAAGAAGATATGTGTTATATGATCTTTATAGAATTAAAATTATATAATTAATATAATATATAAACACTAATTCCATAATTATAACCATTATTTAGAGACAGTGATGGAAAAATAATTACATAGGTTCGTAAGGTGGTTGTTCCCCATACACATGATTGATAGTTTTATTTCCCATTTGACGGAAGAGGAGATGGATATTGGCTTTTAAATTAATATAAATACACCTTATTATATGTAATATACTATTTTTATTATATAATAATTTTTAATTAATATTTTAAGGATGTTGAAAAACAAATGAAACTGAAACGCTCGATTAAGAATGATACATCTTCTTTGGACAACCTCATTTTCTTAACACATTCAGACCATTAAGGTTGGTGTTATATACCAAATAAGTCCTCTACAACATTTTTTTGAATTATAGGAAGGGATATGGGTAGATAATCTCTAAAACAAATGTATTTTGATTTGTTAATTAATGTTAAGAAGATATTTCCTTTATAAGAGAGGGGAGGGGGTACTCTTGGACTTTCTCAAAATGTTAAATTAATATAAATTAATTTTCATAACAAATGTCTCTAAAATAATTTTTTTATATGATAGGATAAGTATGTGTCAAAATAATATCATAAAATAAAAATTATACAAATTTTAATTATGTTTTTACCCTTATTATTTGGGTTTAACCCCTCGTTAACCCCTTTGACACTTATCGTGAGAATAATGATTTTTTTCTCTTTGAGGACCAGGATATTTAATATAAGGAAAAAAGACCATAAATATACTATGGTTGGTATTAAAAACCATATAATAATCACTTCAATTAATAAAATATTTTTATGAATTTTATATCTTTTAATGAAATATTTTTTATTATAAAATATCTTTAATGTTTATTTTTAGAACTATTCATTACATTGACTCTAAAAACATCAGGAAAATAAATAAAATTAAAAAAATTATATTATTATATCCTTAAAATTTTGTTTTTATCTATAATTTTTTTATCAAATTAAAAATCTAAAATTAAATTTATTTTAATATTTTTAATATCATTTATTTTATTTTTCAATTAATTGAATAATTACAATGTTAGTGTTGTGCAAACATTTAAGGCACTAATTTATTAACTAAAAATTATAAATGAACTACCATGATGAATATAAATATTTTAAATTTAAAATAAATATTTATGTTAAAATATATCCTCTTGTTAACCCTATTCTAAAAATATTATAATTATTAGTAACAAGTGTGTGGAATTTTAAAATTTTCTTTAAATAAAATATCATAAAGGTTATGTAGTTAGGGTTTGGCTTAGTGATAAGCACCCCATAATAGTATATCAAAGTGTGGGGTTAAAAAATTATTTTAAAAAGTTACTATAGAAGTACTATAGCGGTACTGTAGTAGATCTCTAGAAGCAGTGTAACTGTTGAACTGATGACACTATAGTGATGGAGGTACTATACTAGCTCCTATTGTAGCCCAGGTATTATTGATGTAATATTCACAAAAAGTAATTTAGAAACAAAATATGGGCCTTTATGGACATGTAATTCTCTTCAATTCCCACTTGGTTTATGGGTCATGTAATGGGTCTCCTCTACCCCAAAAAAGAGGTTCTTTCTTTTGTTTCAATAATAAAGAGTCTTCAACCAAAACGTTAAAAAAATATATTTTAAAATTTATAATCACAACCAAATAGATAAAATTCTATATAACTACATATTGTATGATTATGAAAAAATTGGACTCCTAAAATAAACTTAATTCAAGTTTTAGGGTCATTTTAAAATCCTTATAATTTTATTTTTAACTTTAATTACCCGATTTACCTTTTACCATGATAAAATAAATTATTAAGGTTTCTATTCACATTTAACAAAAATAAAAGAGAAATATTTACCAAATTTGGAACCACTGATTCTAAATATGGAATCCATTTTTCAAAATTCAAAACACAAAAATTGAAGTATTCAATTTAAAATCAAACCGATAAAATGCGATGAAAAAATGGATTTTCAGAAAAATTAACTTTTAAATTATAAAATGTTTTTATATTAAATTCAAGTATAAAATCCATTTCACAAAAAATAACTGGATAATTTTAAATCAAAAGGTAGTAATCCAATTTTAAAACTAATAAAAAATACAATTTTACTTTTTAAATACTTAAAAAATAATATATTTTATAAAAATCATTATTTTTTACTATTCATGGATAAATCATTATTTTCAGAATAATTTTCATTATAAGGGTTCAACCGAGTTGTAACATCATAGGTAACTTGGGCCATGTGCCAAGTAAATTGTTCTATTCTGGATTCTGACATTGGCCAAGGTAGGTGATGGTTTCCTGGTGGTTATTGAACACCAGGGAAACCTTGGTTATTTGTTGCAATGAGCTATTTTGTCTTATTATTAAAAAAATCCTTCTTAAACACATATTCTTGGTACGAAACATTGGGTGGTATCCTACTGAGATTTGTATCACACCCTACACGGATCCTTTGGGATGCATGTAGACTTTATGAACTTACACATAGGTAAAGGTTCTGCTTCAGGTGATGTATCATAGTAGTTGTTTCCATAGAGATCAGCGAGGGCCTTGAGGTCATTCCTAGATAGATTTTTTACTTTTTTATCTTTAATTCTTGTATTAGTATTCTTATTTTATATGTATATACTGTTGGTTAGCCATTGGGGACCTTGTTATATTGACCTATTTTTTTAATTCATGTTTGAAATGTTAGTTTCAAAAAGTGGAGTGTTTGGAATGCTGATTTATTTACTTTTTGCTGCTTCTATATTTATTTCTTCCACTGTTTATTTTATATTGACTATGCTTTCACCATTGTCGGGCCTATTTTTAGTATTCTAAGTCATTTATTTAGACTTTATCTTATATATTTTACTCGGATAAGTATTATTATAATTCCTAGAGGTTTTAGCCTATCCACAATACCTGTTACACCCTCACTTCTAGTCGAAAACCTTTGGTGTTCAGGGAGATCCACCTAAAGACAGTGGAACCCAATCTGATAACCCTGTTCAGTTGGATGTTTGGGTTGGGAAAACTAAAAGTGGTATCATCTGTTTTTCTTTTAACTATTTTATCGGTAATACTATTTGGGTTATGGTAGACTGGGTACTAGGTTGTGTCGGAACTCAGTTGAAAGCTTGTGCTTGGGTGCCTGCAGCCCTAGGTAAAAGGGAAGGACTAAGTTGCTAAAGGTGGGTTATGATGTTCTACTTTTTCATATTACAGTTTTTATGATTTCCACCTTGGTGGCTCACATGATATGCAATGTTATTGGTTGTGAAATGTGGCCCCTAACCCAATTAGGTATGGGATGAGAATATAGACCATTGTCCCAGTATGGCAAGGGGGTTGTGATGCTTGTTTTGGTTTGTCTATTAATAGGCACATTTTAGGGTATTTAAATTTTATAATTGCATGTATTCTTTGTTAAGTGATCATACCATGTGATATACATCAAATTCCATGATATGTAATTGATATTCCATGATTAATATATATTTTGAATTTCATGTGGCATGAGAAATGGTCTTGGATACTATAAAAGAAATCAAGTAATACAGATGTGGGGATTCAGATCCCCAGGATTGGGTGACTATGTCACTGGATTGAGGCAATGTTGGTTGTCAGGATGAGTGTGGCCTAAGGATATTGATACTTGGCTCTATTAAGGGCATGTAAAGAGGCCGTTAGGATGGGATGTCTTGGGGAATGGTTGTAGTTTGGGAGTGTAAGGGTAGTGAGGATGGAAAACCTTTTTACTTATTTTAATATCTATGTTATATATATGTGGGATTTCTGACTATTTATGGTATTCAGTGGGTTCCTCTTTGACGGAGTGGATGGAGTTTTGGGTAGGTGATGACATAGTATCACAGAAGCACTGACTAGTTCAGACCCATGAGGGTCAGGTATACCATTATCCACAAGTACATCCTTAGGTTCAGTATCAAGTATAGGTAGGGAACCTACCAGACCTGACAGCATTTGGTCAGTGGCTTGGAAGGTATCTATGATCAAGTATGGTATGTGTCTTAAATGGGATCGATAAAGGTGCTCAGGGAGCATATCCATCTATGGCGTACATGATTCAGGAGTCTCTGTCAAAGAACCCACTACATTTCTTGGGTTAGGCTGGTCCACAGGTAGCTGAGAACTAGATTGAGAGCATGTATATGATCTTAGAGAAACTCAAGATACCTCCAGGGTAGAGGGTCAAGCTGGCGATCTATATGCTCAGGAAGGTAGCTATGAATTGGTGGAATGTGTAGGTTCATTATGGCATACATGAGGGACTAGCTTGGATGGATTTTGAGTCCAGGTTCTTTGAGAACCTCTTCCCAGAGAAACTGAGGTTAGAGAGAGATCATGATTTCTTGAGCCTTCAACAGGGTGACATGTCCATCATGGAATATGCAACTACCTTTACTGAATTGTCTCACTTTACACATAGTATTGTAAGTGATGACATCTCTAGTGTTTGGTGCTTCAAATATGGTTTATGAAATGCCATTAGGGTTTAGGTGAACATCTTAGGCTGGCCTTATTCTCTGGGTGATGAATTAGGTTTTCATAGATGAGGGAAACCTGATAGATAGGTCCCATGTGAGCTCACTTGGGATGAGATATGATAAGGTGGGGATATTGTAACATCCTAGATTTTTGAGTTAGACCGAAAACCACTCCTGTTTCAAACTTCTCAATTAGTGGTTATGTTACTTTTTTTCATTGATAAAAACTCAATTTTAATAGTTTCATTGGCTTTATATGATGGTTTTGGGTTATTTTAGGGGATGGTAGAGTGCCTTGAGTGTTTTGATTTGGTTTTGGGAGCATCGGAGGCCAAATGGCCTGCTTTGAAATTACAGGCCAGGGCACACAGTTTAGGGATAACTATGTAACCCCTTCCATGAAACTGTGAAACTCCTTTTAGATATGGAGCTCATTTTGTGCAAACCATGTCAGTGAGGCACATGGTTGTGTGGGGTGATTGGAAATTGTTGTAGAGGGCTTCCATATAGTTTGATAATGATTAGGTAAAATAGTTTGCAATCTGTGTAAAGGTGGCCTTGTGGGTAGTATCTATGCACTGTAGCACACACAGTTTCTGCACGGGTTGGTAAACAATGTCGGTAAACCATGCGACCTGTACAATATTCCTTTTTTTAGTTTTTATTTTATTTTATTTTTAATTTTTTAATTCCTTATTTCCTCTCTTTCTCCCTTTTCACATGCACAATACAGGGCTCACCCTCATTTTCTCCTCTAGTGTATTTTGATCCCTCCTCTTTGTTAGTGGCCCATTATTCGATCCATCAGGTGTGTCAGAGTCATAGCAATAATGTTATCCCCATCCACCCTTATTTTTTATTTATCTTTCACCCAATAGATGGTTGTTTCCATCTGATCCAATTTTAGGGTATATGATGGAAACAAAGATCTACATCGATCGACTTTAAATAGAATCTCGATATTAGACATTCTTACGTCTATGAGTCTAAGGTAGGTGGTGCATACCATGATTTGGGTTTTCACGGTCATTTTGGGGGTTCATATTTTACAATTCATTTGTATATTTTGATAGAGAACCCATTAAAACTCATTTTTCATATCAAAATGACCATGTGACTCTAAGGAACGATGTTGGGTAAGACTAGCCCTTTTTTCAGAAGAGAGAGGCTGGGTTGGAGGCCATCACTTCTCAGAGTAATTTGTTTGGGGGTGCCTAATTTGACTAAATTGAACTGTTTTGGTTTAAAATTTATTTATTTTTATTTTAATATAGATTGGTTAACAGATATTGAGGTATTCAAGACCTCTATACTGATATTAAATGCTTATTTAGTTAGCCCAATTTAATTGTATTTAATTGAAATGTTTGTTTAATAATTTTTCTTGGGTTATATATATATGAAATGCATGAATTTTATGTGCTGATACCCATGGGGTCATGAGGGGTGTGTCCTTATTTGTTATTGGGATGGAATGGACATCAGGTTTGGTCATCGAGGACATCGAATTAGGCAAGGAGGCCGTCAGGTTGGCCCTGGCCTGTGATACTGGGATGGAAAGGCCATTATATTTGAGAAACATGGTAGTGGGGAAAAGAGGTGCTAATGATTGTGTGTCTTAGGTTCTTTATTCGGTGATTACCACTCACCCATGATGTACAAAGTGTCTATTGAGTCATGTGTACACTAGAGGTCTCTATAATGGGGTGGTTTTGACTAGTCGTGTGGGCTGATGCCCCTGATAGTTGCGGTTTAGGTATATACATGGTTTTGGGGTGATTTTCTTAGAAAGTCACATGGAAGGTGAGGAGCCTTCAATAGATAGTAATGAGGCTATCCGGTTGGGGGCTAATGCTCTCTATGATTGAGGCTATAGGCCTGAATATTTATTTGAGGATAGACATCTCTATTCCTGTGGTTTTCATTCCATGGGCCAAGGTGAGCTTTCTAGCCTGGGTCCATGGGACTATGATACTATTGTTTGAGAGTTCCTTTGTAAAATCGGTACTTTTTGAGACATGAGGTGTCAGGAGGCAAGTGGTGCGAGTTTACTTGTTCAAGGTAGAATCTGAGTGTTCACCTGAGTTGTGACATTAGAGGCACTTTGGGCCATAGTCCAAGGACCTTATTCTATTCTAGATTCCAGCATTGGATGAGGTATTTGATGGTTTCTTAAGGGCTGTTGAGAACCTGGGAAACCATTGTAACACACCTGCTTAAAAAATATGCTTAGTACACACCCTCAGGTGTTATCCTACTAAGATTTGTCTCACACCCTACAAAAGTCCTTTGGGATGTGTGTAGAATTTATGAATTTATCTATAGGTATAGGATCAACTACAGTTGTTGAATCTTAGTAGCTATTTGTATGGAGATCATCCTGGACCTTGAGGTCGTGCTTAGCTAGAGTTGTCCTCTTTTAGCTTTCATTCCTATATTAACACACTTATTTTATATGAATCTATTGTTGGTTATCCCTTGTTTCCCTTGGTATATTGAACTATTTTTGGAATTCATGTTTTTTATATTTGTTTCTACAAGTGGTGTCTTTGGCATGTTGATATGTTTACCTTCCACTGCTTCTGTATTTATTACTTTCGCTGTTTATTTGATATTGACTATGTTTCTACCATTGGAGGGTCTGGTTTGAGTCTGCCGAGTCATTAATTTACACTTCATGTTATATATTATTACCTAGAAAATTATTATTATTATTCCTAAAGGTTATATCCTCCCCACTATACCTTCTACACCCTCACTTCTAGTCAAAAGCCTTTAGAATTTGGGAGGTATGCCTAAGGCTAGTAGCACCTCGTCTGATAGCATTGTTTGGGTTTCTATTCAATTCGGGGATGTTACATCTATAAATTTTATACTACTAAGATGGATAAAAAATGGAGAGTTGTGACCCTCACTGAATAGTTCATTCTTCATTAGGGGGTGACATGGAACACATAATATTTTTTCTGAATCTAAAAGTTGTTTCCTTTTTAAAAATAAATTTAAGAAACTTATATTTCTTAACCAATTTGACCTTTTCCAATAACTCATAATATTATTCTTGAGAATGTTTATTCTTCTATGAAAAACATAGATGTACTAAAACATGAAACCAAACAAAGGAACTTTCTTCATATATAATTTATATGAAAAAATTAAAAAAATAATTAACCAAAGGGTCATTTTCTAAATGTAACATGGTTAATATAGAATTATAGTTCTAAATAAAAGATTCAACTACTCTATTTGATTTACTTGTATTGTAATGAATTGTGAAGTCATAATTATTATCAATTCTACTAATTCCTCTATCTCATATAGAATACCTTTTGAGTGAATATATACATTAAAATTATATGATTAATATATATTTCACACTTTACTCCATATGAATAATGTATCCAAATTTTAAAAAAAATACCATAACCACCAGTTTAGGATCATTTATTGGATAATTTACATTATGAGGTTTAAACCATGGTGAATGATAAGAAATTACCCAATCAGTCGGTACTAAAACACCACCCAGTCCCTTTGATGAAGTATTACTGTAGATACCAAAGTCACCATTTCTAGATGGTAGGGCTACAACTAGAGCATTCAATAATATTCTTTTTATTTACAGGATACATTCATCAAATTCCATTTTCCATATGAGCCAAACTCATTTTGTGTTAGCTTGGTTTGTGGCCAACATAACTATGAAATGTATTCAACAGACCATCTATAATGTCCTAATAATCCAAGAAAACATTAAATCATAGTAACATTTGTAGGTGTTTTCCATTCATCATCCACTTAATTTTAATAGGATTAATAGTTACACCATCTCTATTTATGATACATCAAAATAATGAATCTAATATAATGACAAATCAAATTTTACAAATTTTTCATATACCTTATTTTTTTTAAATATTTTCAGAAAAATCTATAGTTGTTTTATATCCTCATGAATTTTTGAATAAACCAAAATAACGTTAATAAACATTACCAAAAATATATTAAATTATTCTCAAAAACCTCAATTCATAAGATCCTTAAATACTACTGGATAATTCAACAACTCAAATAGAATAACCACGAACTCATAATGATTATACAAAGTATGAAATGTTGTCTTAGGGTTGTCATCCTACATTGCCTTTAGATAATGATACCTAGACCTGAGATCAATATTCAAAAAAAATATTAAACCCCATGGATCTGATCAAACAAGTCATCAATATGAGGTGAATAATACTTATTCTTCATATTGATATTATTCAATACTCTATAATAAATGAAAAACCTCATGGAACCATCTTTCTTTTTAGAAAATATAAAATAATCACCTGATGGTGAATTTTTAGGATGAATAAAAACTTTTTCAAAAAAATTATATATAGCTTTTTCAAATATAGACATTGTACTTGTGTTATTAAATATGAGTGTTTTGAAATTTTCTTACCATTAGACACTATTTCAATAATAAATTCAACTTATCGATTTGGTATAATTTAGTAACTCATTATAAAAAACACCTAGATATTCTTTTACTACCAGTACATCATTAATATGAATAGTTTCCATATTTTTCACAATATGAACATGATAAATTTTATTTCCATCATTTAATTGTTTCTATGATTCATAATATCTTATCAAAGGGGTGAATTAATTCTTATATACAAAATGAAACCCATTTTGGAAAATATATTCTTTTGATCTGCAAGCTATCTTAACAAGATAAAGAAAAAATTGATCTATACCCTAAGTAACATCATATTCTAAAATGGAAAATACATCATTTTTTTCATGGAAAAAACATCCATAGATGATAATAATGAGATATTTTTAAATTCTTATTTCGTTAATTCCACCCTCATGTTTTTTAGAAAAAGTTCTATATTCATTACCTAAGGTGAAATTTTCATTTTACAAAAAATTTCTTATAAATAAAATAATTTATAGATTTTGAATCAAATAATACATTATCATAATATGAATAGAAAATTAATGTATCTATTATAACTTTTTGAAATGGACTAATATCCATTGAATAAGATCCAAAGGATTTCACCACACCCTTTAACTTAGAGTCTTTCTAATTCCCATAATTTTTTAACTTCATTAGAAACACATATATATAATGACCCTTCTCATTAAATTTAAACAAAACTACAAAATTATCTAATTTAAATGGTTTACAATCAAGAAAATAGGGTAAAAAACCACGGTTTTAGATTATATCCATGATTTACATGAACCTTGTCCCCTATCATTGTTTTAATAGGGTTATTCCCACAACCATAGTTTCAAAACGAGACCTTAGGTGGATATTTCTATAGTCCATGTAGACCATGTCTATAGGCTATTGAAATGGAACATATTTACATAGTTTACAAAATAATGTTCTTTGGTGGTCTATAGCCATTATCTACATCGACCATGTATATAAGCTACATACCATACACATATTTCCATGATTTAGTAAGTTGTGACCATATTATTTTTCAAATAAATGAAGCCACCAAGTTTTAATCCCATGAAATCTTATAAAATACACCCAAAAAATATAAAACATTATACAATACACTCTACAATTTTCCACTATTCTATAATCTTTTATATTTATTAATATATATATATATAAAACAATAATTGTTAATATTTTCTTTTAAAAAATATTTACAAATAACCTATATTTCTAGGGTTCATAGAACTATGTCTGTATGCGAGGCTTATTGCCACAGTTTAAGAAAATCCTAATTTTTGGATATTTAGAGTAAACCAATAATAATTATTTTCAAAAAATATGGATGTAGGTGAAGGTTATTTCCAATTTTGTTTGAAAAAATAAGACTTAATGAGATCTAGGGTGTACGTATTTACATGATTTTGGAAAACCATGGCCATATGTGACCTTATTGCAACAATTTTGGAAAACCATGGTCGTAGGTGATTTGCAGTATACCAATGTCCATGGTTTAGATGTAACGCCTCGACCCCAATTACCCAGAGTCGGTACATTATTACATAATATTGGAATGATCACAAAAGTTCAAGTCTCGAAAGACCGATTATTTTAGTATCCTTGGAATCACTAGATACATTCAGAAAGTTTAAATTACATCATAAAGTGAAAAACTACAACAACATCTTATCTCCATAGACCCCACTCATATCCCCTTATACTATCTCTGTAGGTCATTCCTAAAATACTTCTTCACATCTTGGTAAAAATAAAACATTAAAAGGGGTGAGCTCAGATTCTCGGTAAGGATAACAATATAGTGCAAACTTTCTTAAAAAAACATAAACATTTAAGGCAATGTATAAGTAAAACAAAAGCCTTTTAACCTTGAACTTCAGCATAATATTGCAAATATAAAATGAAATAATTCCATTTACTTATTAACATGGATATTGTACTAGTCAACTAATCAAATGCAATATCAATAACCACTTTCATAATGATGGAATGCATAATGCCATACTATCATAACCACATAGTCAAGTCCTTGTGCCAAGACTACAAATAAGATTTTTTCAAGGCCTTATGCCAAGACACTAGTTTGTCTCATGAGACCTACTGAAGCATCGAGGAGATATAGCGGGCTCCACCCATCACCTATTAAGTCCAATTAATTCCTCATATGAATAGGTTTAAACATAACATAATCATTCGTATTAAAACTAGCATACGAAATGTCAATACATTCTTCATAAACCCTGAATGGTATAAAAATAACACATCCATAGTCAAACATATCACAAAACCTTTAATACTATATGTAAGTTTTGTATCATAATAAATCAACTTCTAATAATCTTAAAATCCATCAAAGGATGTTGACATAGATGAAATCAAAACTATTTGATGGAAATATCTCTTATTTTTTAAATCATTTAAAAGCCACATAATTAAGAAATTTACTTTGAAAATATTATTATAAGATTTTAAGGGAATATTATAAGATTTTATAACATTGGAAAATAGCCACACCCACTGTATAAGTTAAAAAAAAGACTTTCTTACCTTAATTTTGTCGAAAAGGTTAAAAATGACCTTGTTTGGAAAACGACAGAAAGATTCCTTTATAAACTTCTTATAAAACATCATACAGGGGTATAAATGACTTCAACCCATATTATGTAAAATATTAAGAATGTTTTGAAATAAATTTTTAGGAAACATGGATGTAGATGATAAAGAGGTCCCAGTAGATAATTACGTATAAACAACCTTGGATATTGAAGAGATTGTGAAATAAACACTTACCTTGCAATTTCCTTTAGTCGAGGGTACGTTTAACTTCCTATATAATTATCTTAGTATTTTATTAAATTATAAAAGAACCGTATCCATATTTATGATATCATACATGATTCATTTATGACTTTATACTACCCATTTAATAATAATTTCCATGTTAAATTAATATTTCAGGTAATAATAACTTTCTTTATCATACGTGTTTTAACTTGTTACTCTTGATTGTATCACTTAGACCAAGATTTAAATACTTCCAGAATATAAAAAATGATTTATATATCATATATATTTCGAATATAGATATGTTTAATAGACATATATATGAAATGAAAAACACCGTTTTTGGAGACGGTAGTCCTTACGTAAGCATAAAAGCTGTTTCCGTTTTCATATCATATTGAACAGAACTAAGTGAATAAGATATATGTAAGTATATATATATATCTACAGTATCATTATTATTTCAAATATTTCATACTTATTAGTAATATATATTTTTATAATCGTCGATGAATGGTGATCATGGAAATGAATCTCATCACATAGTGGAGAAGGTAATCTGTACGTACGCACGAGCGACAATATAATTTCCTTAAAGGTGTGGAATTGGATGGTATGTTAATTTTAAAAAGACATTATCAAGTTATTTTAATTATTTATGTACATATTACTCATCATTATATCCATCCAAATAACATAGTGTTGAATATCAAATTACACCACAACGTGGAGACGGTAAGTCATACGTATGCACGCATTGTGAAATTATTATTCATAAAATGGATAAAATAATAAATATAGTTGTGCCCTATTTTTAATAACATAACTGTATATAGAAGATATAGGAGTTATTATTTTAGAATGGAAACAACAAAGAAAGAGTAAGTGGAAGAATAAGAGAACTTAAAAGAGGGTGGTGAAATCATTACCTCTTCTTCGGGTTCTTCATTTTGATTTGATCAAAAGGGATACTTAGGTTAGATTTCTGACCAAAGTAAGGCCTATAGGATGAAGTTAGTATATTTTGGAGGATATTAGGGCAGGGTTTGTCCATTCCAAATTTCTTTGGAGGTATGAAATTGAGATAAGGGGGAGTTCCCTTTTATAAGAGGGGTGAGGGGCACCTTAGAAAAAACTTAAAATATTATTTTATAATAAATTAATATTCGGTTTATAATGGCTCTAAAGTGATTTATTTCGAGGATAAGGTGGGGATGGGTCTAAAAAAACTCAAAAATAGGTTTTATATTGCTTTGGGTCACTTTATTAACCTTGTCTTTTAGTTTTAACTCTTAGTTAATTAGTTTGACATTTACTATGTCTCTTTGTATTTTTATATTATATGGTTAATAAAATTACTATAAACTTCAAATAGACCCACAAGTGGTCCATTAAGGGTACAACTATCATTATATAAGTCCATTGTCTGAACCTTAGATTTTTATAAATAGAATATCAATTAATAACATAATAGTTTTTTTAAAACACTTTAATGTCAATTTTGACACTATTGGGTATTTTGTTTTTGATAAATTTATAAAAGCATTATTACTTCGAAACCGATTCATATAACCAATACTAATATGTCATATTAACCTATAAAATTATTTTAATTCATAAAAAGTCTAAAATTACATTTATTTGGGTATTAATAATATCAATTATCTTATTCTTTCATTAATACGGTAATTATTTCATCATCATTGTGTCATAAATAAATTAAATTATTTAATGTCTAAAAATTATAAATAAAATAATATTATATAGGAAATATTTTTAGATTTCTAATTAATATTTATAATCTAATTTATCTTATGTATTACTATATATTAAAAAAAAATTAGTTATTAAACATTGATTTTAACTCTTTTAACTCTTCTTTGAATTAAATAATAATAAATGTCCTAATCTAACCCAAGTAGACCTAAATGATAATATTTTATCCCTAAGGTTGTTTTTGGTTGAGATACACTTGTCCAATAGAATTTTGACATGTGTTAGGGTAATATTAATATCATTTTTACCCTTAATTACCCTATTTACTTTTAACCGTGGTAAATAAAAGTAAAATGTTACTATTCACCAAAAAATATTTTTATCTTATTGAACCACATTTTACTCCTTGATATTAACCATGTCTCTCAGATTTTTGAAATTCCACTCACAGAAGCAAAAAAATTACATTTTATGTGAATTTGAAAATTCTCCTAGGAGGTGGGTAAAAGATGGTGAAATGTTCAATAAACTTTTTATATAACTAAAATTATTCTAAACTAACTCTAATGAATTAAATTTAACTTATATAGGTATTATGTATCTATTTTGACCTTAATTAAATTTAAATAAAATAAATAATTATTTAAATAAGAATTCAGTTTTAAACTATAACTCGGGGTTTTTTTTCACAAATCAACAAAAATTGAATGTTTTACAAAAAATACCAAAAATTCACCCTAACTAGTTTCGATATTCAAAATCCAAAAATAAAGTCTATTTTGAAATATAATATTTATAAAATTTTAAAAATTGAGTATTACTATTTATAACGGCTAGTTTGATTGGTTGTGGTTTTTGTTAGAACTCAAAGTTGCGTACAACACACGCTACTATATTATTCAAAGAGAAGCGTAACGTGGAAGCTTAGGGTGTTACATTAGAAAAATAGTGGCCCTATCTGTCTCTACCACTATGTTTTTACCCAAACCATTTAAATAATACATCCCACCAATTTCCCACATAAAATTGGTGGTTCGCTCTAATTTCTAATGTCACCAACCACCACAGTTTCCTATAACCCTAGATATAGGTGTAACTATAGCCATGATTTCAATAAATCATGGATACAAGTTAACCCAGAAAGTCCTATGACCATACTCTAACAATAAACGTGGAAATATAATACCCTATATCCATAGTTCTAAAAGTTGTTCCTGTATAATTGTGGTTGTAGATATATTTTATTGTAGTGAAAACACCATACTGTTTGCTTATCAAAACTGGACATACCACTACCAAGATATATTCATTTTCAACCATGATCCATATTCCCAAACTCACCACATTATAAACACTTAAAATATTTCATAATACATTCCCCATGGTTCTTTTTAACATAAATATCACGAACTAGAAACATGATTTTCTAACCTTCATATTTCTTTAATGGGTTCTTCCCATTTTCTTTCCATATGGACCTATTTTTTTGCATGTTTTCATATGAATAATGATTATAAAAAAACTTCAGTTCAGAATTATCATCATATTGAATAAGGTTATCATAAATTTTAAATTCATGAGAGGAAAAACATCATTAGTATATTGGATTTAATCTTGAGTAAAAATTATTTATTTTATTACTAATATCTCATACACAATTTGGTGCATACATTTTGAATTAGGTGAAGTTTTCCTCATATGTTTCCATTGAATCCTCCTCATTTTTCCTTAATTAAAAGAATTTATTTTCTATACTAAGTCAAAAAAACCTTAGGATAAAACTTCTCATGTAAAATATTATCAAATGTATCTCATTCCAAGGAATCAATATCTTATATTTCTTGAGTATTCTTAACCATTAACCACCATTGATCGACTTAAAAATCAAAATGGTAAAAAAATGAGTTACATATTGATGGTTAAAATAACCAATTACTTCAAATAGCTTTTCTAGATCTTTAATCCATCTCTCAGCAACCATTGAGTCAAAAGATCCACTAAATGTTGGGGGGTACTGTCTCATAGAATGATCCACTATCAACGTGTTCTTCTATAATAGATCTAGTTACTCTATATCACGAATAAAAACACTATTTTTATCCTATTTCAACTAATCCATAATTGAAATAAACTACTCAGTTCTATTTTAATATATTCCAGTTCACTGATTTGGAATGATATTATCCCCATGGTTCCTTCCTACTTCAGCTTCCATGTTTCCTCGATACAAAACCATTCTAAATGTACATATTTTAGATTAATAAACATGGACATATTAAAATTATATATCTCCATAACTTTGTATTAGAATATCTTAATGGTATTTACTTAAATTATACTATCCTTTAAAATTATCTAAACCATTGCTTCGCTAACAATAATAAGGACTTAACCATAAACAATCTGTAAATTATAACTTCTGAAAAAAAATTAATTTTCTTATAATCCAAAATATATTTTAGTTTTAGAGTTTTATAAAATTATTTCATAACCCTTAAACAATAAAATATTACATTACAGAGTGGACTGTTACACTCACTATCCATTTTTCCAACAATACAAAAAATTTAAGATTTAACAAGTTTTCTTTTTATTAAATATCTTAAAATTTTTAATATTGACATCATATTTTCCCCTAATCATCCTTAAAACCCTATGAAAAATATTTGAAAATATTTTATGAGCATAAAATCTCAATAAGGTACATTTAGAAAAATAATGAAACTTATTAGTCCATGAATACACATTATAATATTTTTCAATTTTCATAATAAAAATTGAGCTAAAAAACATTTTCTCACCCAAGAAATAAACTTCACTACCCAATGATTTTCATAAAAATATTCATAATAAATATTAAATGAAAAACAAAAATCAAAAAGTTTTTTTTAATCATGAAATAATTATGATTTTTTAATATTATAAAGTACACTCTTAAGAATTACCATAAAAATTCGTTTAAACTTAATTTCATTATCTTACCTTATGAAATCATAATATTTTCATGAAAACCCATAGAAAGAATAAATAAATCATACATAAAACTTGGTACATAATTTCATCTCACTATTATAATAAATCTTAAAAATTTAATAACTTACATAGGAAATTATAATAATCTATTTGGATAAACCTTTAACTAGTCAACTCTATCCATTTACCCAATGCATTAGAGAGCTATATCAGGCTTGCCTGTCATCATGAGATATAAAAGGATCACCCATCATCATTAGGTATATCAAACTCAACCATTATTATAATAAATTCTCAAGAATTCTATTTATATAACACATGAATTTTTTCATTTTCATTATTTTACTCATAAAATCATGCTTTTCAGCCATAAGAAAAATATTTCTGGATATTGTAATATCCATTCTATTTAATTTTCTTTTGAAAATAACCAAAAAAAAGTGGAGAATATTTTTATAAAAAAATTGAATCTTTTGAATGAATCCAAACACTTAATAATGGTTATTATGGTGAGAAAATATCTTGACACCATATAAGTTAAAATAAAACATTCCTTTTTCTATTCTGTCAAAATGTTCTGTATAAAATATGTAAAATTATTCCTTTTTAAATAAATATAAAAGTGACATAAAATTTTATTTATAATTCATTTATGTACATATAAATACATTAATATAAATTTTTTTAGAATATATATATTGGAAAAAACATTTGTAAAATAATTCTTTAAAATATTTTAATGGATGTTTTTAAGGTAAAGTGTCTCTTACCATGAGTATAATTTATCATGTACATTATTTATCTGTTATATAATTAAATTTTATAAATTATTTAAATTATTAAGAACAATTTTCAGTATTAAACCCTTATCTTTAAACCATTTATTTCATTATAATCAGTTAAGTCCATATGAGGTGTTTTGAGGATATTTAGCTTATAATTTCAAAACAACTTCGGTATGTTGAACATGGTTAAGTAGATAATTAATAAATCATCTATAAAATAATAATAATGAAATAATCATCATTTTTAAACATTAATTATACTTTTAAAATGAACAATGAAATATGGTGATGAACAATGAATTACATTATAATCGTGGTGATGATAGGCTATACATATGTAAGAGTTGAATTTTCATTTTTCAACTAACACATGATAAGGAAGGTAATTATTATTTTATCTTTATAAAATTATTATTATATCATAAATTAAATATTAAATCTTTAAATAAACTTATATATACCATATATGTGATCTGTTTATGAAAACAAATCACATCACTTCGTGGAGGTGGTAATTCAAACATATGTACGAACGATGTCATCATTTTAATTGAATAGAAAGGTAATAAAATGGATGATATATTATCTTTAAAAAATTATAATTATGTCATTTATATCATAAAAATATGTTAAATCTATCATTATAATCATCCGTTAGAGTTGATGATAGAAAATGAATTATAATGGTTTGTGAGGTAGTTGTCCTTCGTACACATTAATGATGGTTTCATTTTCTATTTGATAGAATAGGATAATAATATATGCTATTACATTTAAATAATAAATTATAAATATATAAAATATACTGATGTTATTATTTTAGAATGCTTGAAAAAGATTTAAAGGAGGTAGAAGTAGAAATAAACTGAAAATGCTTGGTTAATAAGAATACATCTTCTTCAGACAAACTCTTTAATTTTATACATAAATACTTCCTAGGATGGATTTATTATAACAAAAGGTCCCCTATTATATGGTTATGGATTTTATAAATTTATTTTCAAAGGTATTGGTAGAACCAAATGGCTCTTGAAGTGTGGTTACGAGAAGAGAGGCGGTGTCCTATTATAAGTGGGGGATAGGTCACACTTGGTATTTTTGAAAAGATTAAATGATATTAATGTATTACTCAATAAATATTTATATAAAATATACCATTTATAAATATATAATGAAATAGTTTCTGAATTTATAAAATAACTAGTATTTAGAAATGTTTTTATTTCATTTTAACCCTTATCACTTTAGTTTAACCTATGATAAACTTGTTTTAACCTTAAATAACATAATAGATGTTTACTATTTTTTCTATTCATTATAAAAAAAATTAATTTTAGAATATTAAATAATATTAATTATACTAATTTGAAATATTGAATCCATTTTTATCATATTCAATTAATATAATTTTAAGAATTTTATTTAAAATTAAACCTACAAAACTAGATGAAATGCGGTTTTCCAGAAAAGTTTTTTCTTAATTATAAATTGTTTTTATACAAAAATCAAGAATACGAACAATTAAAATGATTTTAACTATATTATTAATAATATATATAAAATAATTTTACTTTTAAACCATTTTAGAACAAAATATAACTTTTTAAATTCTTAAAACAAAAACACATTTTTAAAAAAAATTAATATTTTCACAATTCATTTAGAAAATAAAACTTATAAAAAATTATAAAAAATTAATCCTAATGTAATTTTAACATTCTGAGTTGAAAAAATATATCCTAGTTTTCAAATTCAAATTATAAAATTTATAAATTATATTTTTAAATAAAATCATGTAAAGAATGAAAACATAATTTGGTTAGAAATAATGTTTTTCCCTTTTGATTGAAAAATTATATAGTATTATTATAATGAATAAAACTATATAAAATATGATTGATTAATATTATTAATGAATGAAGTAGATTTATTTTGACATTACATGGGTTTTCACACATTCTATTTGATATTCTTGTTGCTTCTGGTTTGGGGTGAATCAGTATAGAGCTTCAATGAGTCCTTATTATCTCCGACTTGATCTATCATTATTGAATGATCATGGAAGGAGAATTTTATGACTTAGACTATGTTGATTTTTGTATTATATCTATCTAATTCCTAGTTTTTTTTATAGAAACTTCATTTCTTAGGGGTTTTTTTGCATTCTATGATGTCTCAGTGGTGACTTTTCTTGGTGTGACTCTTACATTATAGCCTAAATGTAACTCTTTAGAATATTTATTCTCGAACTCTTATATTAATTTGAAGATGGACCTTTAGATTTGGGTGAGAGACTATTTTGGGTTACTACCTTCTTGGTGAACTTTGATGTTGAAATCTACAATCTTGAGGTAGGAATATCCTTATCATATATGGCCTTGTATATGATTTTGTCATATTTTGATCATTAATACATTAAACCCATGCAAGATATATATTAAATGTGTGCATATTAGTGGCCCATGTAATCCATTCTTGATATGTTTTCTTATGATTTGTGTATGTCCTCTTGAAAATAGTTCTTAATATTCCTTATTGATCATTTCTATGATACCTATTATTTGTGGTATTTCATTGCCTTATAACCTTAAATTCAGGTATTAGGATGAATAGGCCACTCAATATTTTTTAGAAGAACCCATGTAGGGAAAGTATGATGATGTGACAAAGTATATAGACTATGGAACATTTTATGGCATGAGTTAGTTCACATACATGTCAACTGACATGGGAGTAAAATATGCAGGGGAGTTGAGTATCCTTCCACTACATGTTTTTAAGGGAGATTATTATGAAAGGGTGATGTTCATATAAAAATATGTTGGACATGTTAGGTGAGACTTTCTATTATATGAGGATTATGACCACCATTAGGTTGGGGAATATAGCTTTCCTTAAAAAGGTGGATCATAGTGCATGTTTGAAAAGTATAGGGTTATAACTAATGTTATAACTTATGGAATGTCTTATGACATTTAGTGACTTATATTATCATCCTTACGAACATTATGGAAAAGTAGGTGTGGTCATGGTTCATAAAAAATTTATTAGAACACTATGACACAATTCATGTGTGGTTATATATTTACTTGTGCATTTACTTCATGTCCTGAAATAAAATGTTTTATATTTATTTTCCACTTCTATTAAAGAATAATTAGTGTTGTCATATTGGGTCTATACTCATTCCCTACATGAGAATCTCAATGGACCTGAAAAATTTATGAACAGGGACCTAGGGAAGGGAAATGGACTAGTAATAGGGATCAAGGAGACGGGGCTTGGTATTTAAAGGAAACACTATAATGGACTATAGAGGGATTCTGTATTATTTTATTTTCTTATCTATCCCATTTTTAATAATGCCTGACCTACCATTTTAGGGGTATTTGGTCTATTACCATGTATTTCTTGAAATAAATTCCACGCTATTTGTTTTACAATTGTTTATTATTTCATCCATGATATTATTTTTTATTATCTATGTTGATATTGTGGGTATTTTCTCCCCACTAATAGTGTGAAAACTGGGCCCTGGTGACAGCATAGCCACCCCGCCTTAACATGGCCGTCAGGTCTTGGCCCACCAGGTACCACCAGTTGCCCCGCAGACATGTGGGGCCCACCCTAGGGTCCACCGACGTGCCTGAACGGGTCATCTGACTAATGATTGTCCCCACAGGCCAACACTTGTCCTTTTCAGTGTGCTTTTCCCTCACTCACACACAACCTGTGGAACTTCCCAGGAGGTCACCCATCCTGATCACTCCTCCAGGCCAAGCACGCTTAACTGTAAAGTTCTAATCAGGCAGGCTCCAGAAAAGAATGGTGCACCTTGTTGACATGAGTCATATCATTTAGTCATTTAACCCTTTATCATTTAGGGATGTGTTACAATCACCCCCACCCTTTAGAGCACAACGCCCTCATTGTGGGCCCTACATCTCAAACTAGGCAGTGCACCGCACTTAAGGCTGGGTTCCTCCTATGATACCAAATGTGACAACTGGGCCCTGGTGACAGCACAGCCACCCCGCCTTAACATGGTCGTTGGGTCCTGGCCCACCATGTACCACCAGTTGCCCCGCAGACACGTGGGGCCCACCCCAGGGTCCACCCACATGCCTGAACGGGCCATCTGACTAATGATTGTCCCCACAGGCCAACACGTATCCTTTCTAGTGTGCTTTGTCCTCACTCACACACAACCTGGGGAACTTCCCAGGAGGTCACCCATCCTGATCCCTACTCCAGGCCAAGCACGCTTAACTGTGGAGTTTTAATCAGGATGGCCCCCGAAAAGGAAGGTTCACCTTGTTGACATGAGTCATATCATTTAGTCATTTAACTCTTTATCATTTGGGGATGTTACAAATAGTATCCAGACCGTCACCACTAGTGGAAAACCTCTTGTGTGTGTGGAGGTGCGCATGAGATAGTGTGGCACCCCAAATCAAAACCTAATATTTGGTATAGGGCATTAAAAAATGGTATCAAAGACATTTTTCAATTTTATTTCTTCTTTTCTATATTTTTGGGAAAGGTACACAGGAGTTCGACTATGCAAGACTTAGTTTGTGGAGATTAATTTTTTATTGGCTAGTACATGTGTAACAAACCTATAAGTTATATTTGTTGGGATTTCTATTATATTTATTGACTTATGGTTTTATGATGATCTTGATTGTATTATGTTGTTACAATTTAATGGGTTTTGGGTGTGTTCATGCATCATAAGTAGGCATATAGTATCACATGTTATATTTATACATGTTATGCATTGCATAGCAGTTCTTTAATTATATTCATTTATTTATGATAATTGTTGAGTAATATATCTTTATTATTTTTTATTGTTATACATATGTTGGCATTAATTAGTTGAGCTTGATAATTTAGATATGTTTGTATATATATTATAGTGACTAACATGTTGGTATTGATGACCAATCTTGAGATATGGGTAGGGCTATTAGGGTTATAACTTGGGATTTTGAGTAGTATTATTTGAAAAAATTTGTGTGATCCCATATAATAACTAATATCTATCTTTAACTATTATATTCAAATGTTTTAAAATTTATTTTTTTTATAAATACTGCTATGAAGAGGTTTTAAGGGCCTGCAGGAAGATACAAAACATGATTATATCATTAAGGAGGATGATCCTATACCACCTCTAGTTGTGTAAGAATATCTACCTTAACATGTTGTATGTGATATAGTTATTTATGTTTCATATCTAGTTCAACCAGGAATTTTTCCGATTGTTACCATTTATGGAAGAAAAATTTATATGACCATGACCGATCATGCTTGGGACTTCCATCTCTAGCATCCACCAGAATTTTAGGGTATTGGAGGACAACATGAAGAAAATGACTAAACAAAAATAATCTATATAAGGTTTGATCTGGTCCAAAATCCCGGGTTGGGTGAGAAATGATAACGACCTTTATGTTTTTTCTATCTACTAGAAGATGGTATAATACCATGAATCATATTGAAAGATGAGAGGGTATTACTTAAGAAAACATAAAGGAACTATTCCATAAGAAATATTTTCTTTACATGTGAAGAAATATCATGACTAGGAGTCCATGGAGTATAAAAAGGTATATATTCCTATCTCTATGAATTTTTATCATTTCATGGAGTTTCTATGATTCAACCAAGTTTTTTCAAGAAATGAGACCCAAAAGGCCCAAAATTTAGAGATAGACCTCCCTTATGAGATAAAATGATTGGTTAATAGCATTGATATGAAATTATACCATGTGGTTCTATATAAGGTCTTGAACATTGAGAAGTTCCTAGAGGAGGACATGGTAGAAAGATTATTATTAGTCCATTGTAGACCAATGAATAAGCCTCATCCCATTACTATGGTAGCCTCTTATAATATCAGGAAAAGGGAATTTGATTCTGAAAAACAAGGTCATAGGTAGTTGGGTTAAAGAATGACCTCCATATAGTTCTATATGGGAGTATATTCTACCAGGTCCTTGAAATTAAGGAAAATAGTTTATCTTAAGATTTCTTACAAGAAGACACCCATAGAGTGCCACTAATGTTGAATGTATGTCTATCTTTAACATTTTTTCTTAAAGGATTATCATATGAGTTCTAAGAGATCCGGGAAACCTCAGGGTGGAGTACCTCAATAGAGAATCCATAATCCCTAGATTTTATTGACTCAAGGGAAAGGGTGTAGAGCTAATGAATTCCATGTTTTTCTAGTTGATCAGGCTCCACCTGATAGTTGTGACAAACCATATAGGGTTCAAGGTACAATCTTTATAACCTCTATTCTATATATCATTTTTTATTATGGTTCTTCCAATCCATTTATCACTGCATAAATGGTTTCTTCACTATACTAATCTATTATAATATCTTTAAATATGACTTCTCTCAAAATACCCTTATATAATAAGGTGGACCATCTTCAGAGGTGTCTAGAATTTCTGTTAGTGATCACTTTCTAGGATAATTTTTTCTTTTTCATTGTCCTATATATGACGATATTTTATGTGATCTTTGAGATAGATTGGATTATCTTCTATCAGGCACACAAAAAATTCTATGAAAGATGGTTATCTTTTACCTCACATAAGGGGATATGTTTATAATGACTGGTGAGTAAGACTTGGGAGCTAGTAGATTGGACCTAGATGTGGAGCTATTATAATGCAAGTCATATGTTTATCACTTTGGGATGGATCAATGTTACCCCCCTAATTTTTCCCTCTAATTATGGATCTTTATTAGGATATGTTTCTAGCATATTTTTCAGGTCTAACTCCTAATATAGAGATTTAATTTGAAATCAAATTCATGCTCGGGTTGGAGCCTATGACGATTTCTCTTATTTTTTTTTGGGTTGAGTTAAAGGAACTAAAAGTTCAGTTATATGAATTTGATCTGAAGGGATTAATCAGAATGAGCACATATCCTTAGGGTGACATAGTTTTGTTTTCTAAAATGGTGGATGATATAATTAATCTATGTGTGTATTAATGAATGTTGAACCAGTTGATGGTGAATAATAGGTGCAATTTTTACAGGATTGATGGTGTATTATATTAGTTATGACGAGATCAATGGTTTTACAAGATTGACCAATATCTAGGCTACCATTAGCTATGGGTTAGGGAGTTCAACATACCAAAAATGGAGTTTAGTAGAATATATGGGCTATACAAGTTTTTGGTTGTGCTATTTGGCTTAGATAATTTTCTATTGGTGTTCACAGACCTCATGAAAAAGATGTTTCACCCACATGTTGACTTTATCATTATATTGGTCATTAATGAAATCCTTATCTATTCATGAACCATAAAGAATCATTCCAATAAAATCAATATAGACTTATGTACACTTTGAGCACAAAGGATTTATTCAAATTTATCAATGTTTCACTTTTGGATTTAGGAGGTGAATTTCCTTGGACATGTGACGTTAGAGGCTAGAATTTATATAGACCTAAAGAAGGTAAAGGTGGTAATATCTTGGGATTTTCCTTATAATTAATTTATTATCAGGTGACTCATTTTATTATCATGATACTACTATTATTAAATACAATATTTACCATCTTTTGAAACCCCCTTGGTATCTATAACCAAGAAAAGGGTGAAGTTAGAGTGGTTGGATCAACATAAGGAATCATTTCTTGAGATGATGTGGAGGTTGGAAAGAGTTATGGTGCTGACATTTCTATACCCTATAATGTGATATATGGTCTTTTTTGATTCCTTAAGAGTTGGATTAAAATCCATGCTGATGAAAGAATATTAGGTAGTATCTTATGGGTCTCATGACTTGTGACCCCATGGGAAAAATTATCTTACCCATGATCAGAAGCTAGAAGTTTTATCCCATGATTTGAAGAGTTGGTGACACTATTTCTCTTGAGAGAGTTTTTTATCTACATAAATCACAAGATTATATACTATATCTTCTCATATCGGGACCTGAATTTGAGTTAGAGGCACTAGGTGGAGTATCTGTAGATGTTTGAATTTGAGATGGATTATTCATAATGTAAGGGTAATGTTATTGTAGATGACCTTAGTAGGAAGAACAAGGATACCCAGAATCTTGGAGAGTGGTGTTCAGATGAAGAGTGGTGTTTGATGTATTTGTTGGATGATTAGAAGATGGATGCAACTGATGATCTAGGGGTAGTGACATGTGAACCTTTGGTAATCATGTCAGCCTTAGTGGGCTGGGTATAAGCCATCCATGACTTAGATCCCTAGTTTTTAGTGATGTGAGAGTGTTTTGTGGGAGTTGATACTATATTAAGTTGGTTCTTAGATGATGATGACATGACTCATTTACATGGTAGGGTTATAGTTTCTTATCCCACCAGGGAAGAGTTTACGAGAGACTACTGTGCCTCATAGTGAATAGTGTATCCTTGGTCAACAAAGATGTACCATGAAATCAGATGATAGTTTGGTAGCTATGTATAAAGAGGGATATCAATGGTTTTGTTTCATGATGTATTTCTTTCCTTAACATTAAGGTTGAGCATTAACATCCCAGTTGTTTAATCATTACTCTTTTAGTTCCCACATGGAAATGGGATGATGTCACATTTGATTTTATGATATGGTTACTAAGGACCTCAAGGAATCATTATACTATATGGGTGATAGTGGATTGGATGACTAAGGTGGCCATTTCTTATATATATGATTGAAACTTTCTATGGATGAATTGGGAAATATATATATTGATGATATTGTACAACTTCAAGGAGTTCCCTTGAGAATTTAATACGATAGAGATGAATGTTTCACATCAGAGTTCTAAGAGAGATTCTAGAAGGATCTCATGACATAGTTGAGATTAAGTATGGAATATAAACCATATAAATATGGATAAACTAAGAGGACAATCCATATTTTTAAGTATTTACTTAAATATTATGTCTTATACTTTGGAGGATCATTGGATGATCATATATCCTTGGGGTAATTTTCATAGAATAATAGTTACCAATATTTTATCCATATGGTACCCTATAAGACTCTTTATGGTCAACCTTGTCATTCACTATTATCCCCACATGACCCCGTTGAGTTAACTTTTATGGGACCTAGCCTAGTGTAGGAGAATTCAGAAAGAGTGAAATTGATTTGGAAGGGGTTGGTCACCACTCATAGAAGACTGAGATCATATGATAGTTATAGGATGATACATTTAGAGTTATCTATGGGTGATTGAGTTTTCATTCAAGTGACTCCTCTATTATAAAATCAACATTTTCATAATAAATTAAAGCTAACACTAATAGTTTTTGGATCATTTGATATCATTGAGCATATAAAGATAGTGACTTACAATTTGAGTCTTCCTTAATGTTACCAAGATATGCATGATGTGTTCCATGTATCTTAGATTTAGATGTACATGCCTAATATTTCACATGTTCTATACTACAAGGACATTTATTTGAATCTGGATGCTTCATATGAAGAATGGATGGTCCATATAGTCTAGAATATATATAGAAATTTTACTGTGGGAAGATGGTGGACCTTATTTGGATCTTATGGAGGCATGAATGGGTTTAGGAGGATACATGGGAGTGGGAGTATGATTTTTTGGTAATAATTACATGAGTTATTTAATATCAACTTCAGAGATACTTCTCAAAGATGATATGTCTTTAGAGGGGGAGAATTAAAAGACCCCCATTTTCAGTGGGTATGTTCATGTAAGTTTCTGCTTGAACTAGGTGATTAGTTTTAATCTTATACTAGTTGATTCTTGGGTGTTGAATGTGTTAGAGTTTATTGGAATATTAAAAATGTGTTTGGATCCTTTCTTATTCAAAAAATGCTACACCATAACCATAGTTAAATCCATTTTTATCCTTGGGTATTTTTATGTAAAACGGGTAAATGGGGAAATGGGAATGGATATGGCATAGTGCATGGGGAAGAGTATTATGGGGCGCTACTTGTAATACTCACCACGACTATGGTGAGGGAAAATTTCATGTGGTTTCTTGACACACCATAGGTGCAAGTCATGTTCGAAGCCACCACGGAGTGGTGTAGGCTGTGGTAAAGGGAATGAGGACATTAGGTTAGCTTTAAAACATCTGAAAACATCAAAATTATTCTCAAATATCATATGTTTCAATGGGGAAACTTGTGGATCATAAATTATTGGTATTGAATATAGTTTTGAAGTATATTATTACATCTATTAATCAATTTTATTACCAATCTGTATCATTCAACATTTTTCAAATGAATTCCCAGATGCTTTGAAAAAACTTGGTCATAACCTTGTCTGACCTTTGTCTGAGCCCTAACTTCTTACTTGTTTAGTTTTATCTTTCCTCTCTTTGGGTTGTTATAATGGATCCATTAATATTATGTTGTTAGTTCTTCTAGTTTGGATAAATTTTGTGGAGAACTCTAGTGAGTCCTTTCTGCTCTGGTTTATTTCATCCATCCTTCTTGAACGATCATATAACGAGGCTATTATGGCTAGGACTATGGTTCTTTATGTAGTCCAGTGAGGTGATAACTAAATTCTTACAATAAAATACCTTTTTTAGGATCATTGTAATTCTAAGATGTCTCATTGGGGACTCTTAGAGGTGTCCCAAGAATTTAATACATAAATCACTACTACAAAAAATGCCTTTAACATTGCAAGAATCTATCTTTATAAATTCTAGATAAGTGATAACTACCATAGCACAGTTAAAAGTACATGGATTTTATCTACTATAAAAAACCCTAATAAATGGGAGCTTTATCATCTCAAATAAAAATCACTGATAAAAGACCAAATTTATCATCAATTTTATTTAGCACTGATAAATATACCCTATATTTTCACTGATAAATAGGGTCTTTTATCCGCACTTTTCAATGAACTGATAAAAGTATGAATTATTTTCCCTTTTATCTATATTGATAAAAGTATAATTTATCAACGCTTTTATTTTCACTGATAAAAGAATGATTTATCAATGCATTTAAAAGCATTGATAAATATCGACATTATCAATGATTTTATAAGAAATGATAAATGGTAGCTTTATAAGCTCCTTTAAAATCACGGATAAAACATCCTTTTATCAGCACATTTATTAGCGTAGATAAATGTTGAAATTGAAGTGTGATGCTGTAGCACACTACATCACCAAAAACAGGTGCAGTGTGCTACAAAAACACACTGCATCACCAGAAAAAGAAAAAAAATTATCAAAATAAGATACAAATACTAAATTTAAATCAAATAAAATTTCTAATAAAAATAAAAGAAAAATAAAAAAATGTTATAGATTATATAAGATATTTTTTACTAAAATTAATGTCAAATTTGAATAAAAATACGCACTTGGAATCTTACCGGTCAAACCGTGTATCATATTGAGGTGCGATTGATCCCTAGATGTAAAAAATTATGTATGGATCATTGTCCTAATGTACCAAAATAATCTGAATGTGTTGCATCTGTTTTGAGTATGTTAGTTACTTTTTACACTAATATTAATGTCAATTTTGAATAAAAAGATGAACTTGGAGTCATATCGGTCACACCATACATCAGATTGAGGTGCAGTAGATCCCTACAAATCCCAATGACTCTTTGATCATTTTTTAAAAGTACCAAATCAATCTGAAAGTTTTTTCTTAGTTTTATGTACGCCAGATGTGTTTTTTTACTAAAATTCCATTTTAAAATCGAAACATGCACTTTGAGCCATAAAGGTAAAATCATGTGTGATTTTTACACGAGACTAATTCATACACATCATATATTAATTATAAATCATTGTACCAAATTATTAAGGCAATCCAAGCAAATTTTCTTCATTTTCAGTGTGTGATACTTCTTTTGTATTAAAATGTCAATTTTAAACTGATAATGGACACTTGGAGTCATACCAGTCACACCGTGCATCATATTGTGTTTTGATGATCTCTATATGCCACAAATTATGTATGTATCATTTTACTAAAGTATCAAAACAATCCAGATGCGTTTTCTCAGTTTTGAGTATGCCAGTTATTTTTTTACTAAAATCAATGTCAATTTTGAATAAAAAGATGTAGTTGGAGACATATCGGTCACACTATGCATTGGATTGAGGTTATGTTGATCCCTACACATCCCAAATGACCCATGGATTATATTTCTAAATTTCTTAAATAATATTAATGTGTTTTATTCATTTTGAGTATCTATCTATATATTTTTACAAAAATGTCATTTTAAACTGGGAACATGCACTTTGAGACATGCATGAGGCATCATGTGTGGGTTAGACATGAAACTGATTCATACACATCACAACTGAATTATGAAATTTTTCCTCAAATTATAAAGGCAATCCAAGTGTTTTTTCTTCATTTTTAGTGAGTGATATTTTTTGGTATTAAAATGTTATTTTTAAACTGAGAACAAACACTTGGAGTCATACCGGTCACACCATTCATCAGATTGTGGTTTGTCTGATTCTTTCATGTCACAAATTATGTATTAATAATTTTTCTAAATTACCAATAGAATCCATTTGTGTTCTTAGTTTTCATTATGTCCATTGTTTTTTTCCACTAAAATTAAAGTCCATTTTGAATAAAAAGACCCACTTGGAATCATACCGGTCACACCATGCTTCATATTGAGGTGAGAATGATCCTTAAACATCCCAAATGATGTATGGATCACTTTACTAATGTACCAAAACAACCCGAATGTGTTTTCTTAGTTCTAAGTATGTTAGTTGTTTTTTCACTAAAATTAATATCCATTTTGAATAAAAATATGCACTTGGAGTCATACCGGTCACACTGTGTGTTAAATTGAGGTTCGGTTGATCCCTACATGTCCAAAATGATTTATGGATCATTTTACTAAAGTATCAAAAAAAATTCATGAGTTTTGAGTATGTCAGTTGTTTTCTCACTAAAATTATTTTTAATTTTAAATAAAAATATTCCCTTGGAGTCATATCAGTCACATCATGCATCATATTGAGGTTTATATAATCCCTAAACATCCCAAATGATCTATGGATCAATTTTTCTAAAGTACCAAAATAATATTAATGTGTTAGATTTTTTTGAGTATGTGAGTTATTTTTTTCACTAAAATTAATGTCAATGTTGAATAAAAAAGATGTACTTGGAGTCATATCGGTCACACCGTGTATCTGATTGAGGTGTGACAGATCCCTACATGTCCCAAATGACTAATGGATCATTTTAATAAAGTTTTAAAAAATAAAATTGTGTTTCCTCAATTTTGAGTATGCCACATGTGTTTCTTACTAAAATGCCATTTTAAATTGGAAACATGCATAATGGATATTATATGAAGTGAAAGTTATTGTGTGAACTTTTTTAAAAAAAAATTATCAAACAAAATCATGGTATGATCATTACTCTACTTTATTTCTCAAAAATTTTATTTTTTTCAAGCCATCATTTCTTACCCTCCTCCGCCTTTGTCTCCGCCTTAGTCTTCACATCTACCTCCTCCTCCACGTCGGTCTCTGACTCTGACTCTTCCTCTGCCTTTGCCTCTACCTCCACCTCTTCTTTCACCTTGGCATCTACCTTCTCCTCCGCCTTAGAGATTTACAAAAAATATTATTGTTTTCATGTCATTGTTTCTAAAAAAAATGATTTCCTCCATTATTATTCTCCTTGAGAAAGAGATTAAAAATAATATATAATCATTTAGACACTAATTATTCAAACCCCAAATATATTTTGAAGGTAATAACTCATACTAGACCTGAAACATATTAGGTAATCAGAAAAATTGGTTGTCGGTATACATTATGACAAAAATATGCTTCCCACTCATTTGTGAAAAAATTGATTCCTTCTTTTGAGTAAATACATTATTGGAAATCTTGATAGTACTGATAAAATATAGAAAAAAATGATTATGAAATATATTTAATGAAATTGTAATTACATTCAAAAATTACATATTGGAGGATTTGGAGTTTTCATGCTTTGTGAATTCTATAATAAAAATTTCAAACAAAATATCCACAATCGATTTCTTTATATTATTTTGAACACTTTATAATAAATGACCAAAATAATTAAATTGTTTTGAAATGTTTTGATAGTTAATTATTTTTATATATACCTTATTTTCCCCCATTTTTAGTAATCCAAAGGATTTATCTTTTTAGACTCTGACTTCATGCCATGATATAACCTTTATTTAGTGACCACCATATTATATCAAAATTCTTGTTAAAACACAGAATGAACATATAATTCAAATTTTCTTTATAAAATGTTTATTTTAGTGTATTAAATATTAAAAATTTACATCATGTGTGGTTGTTTGGTTGAATATCCACGCATTTAATCAAAAAAATAATTATTCAGTGTGTCTATATTGACTTTTAACAACATATAGTGCCTCCTAAAAAAGAAAAAAAAATAAAGTAATTCGAAAATTAAAAATAAATTTTATGTGATTATATTATATAGTTTAACCGTTTCAATGTAGGAATCAAAAATAGTATGTCTTATGATGATTTTTTATTAAACTATATGAGTAAGTCACCTTTTTTCTAGTTCATTACTTCTTCACTTAAAGTAAATTCTGGCATATAAATGAAATAGGGACTAATGAATCGAAATTGTGCTTCACATGATCATCCCATTATACTGTTGCAATATAAATTCCTGTAAAAAATTATAATAGTTATTAACTTTAACAAATATATTTGTCTTACTATTTAGACAGACATAATATGAAAATTTACCTTATGTATATATTCAAAACTAAGACGCCCAACCATTCATGCTTTATAATCTCAATTAGACTCTCAATACCAATTATATATGTGAAAGAATATCCATATATGTTTTCTTCATATTCAATGTAATACATGTTTTTTATCTTTAAATGTAATATCTACATGAAGTTGTAATGAGAATAAATGTTTCCCGGGAAATGGCGGGGAGAAGTTACTCTTGGATTGTTGTTTTTTTTTCTTGGCCGATTCACTAGATTTTATTGATTCTGTAATGTGCTAGATTCGGGTGATGCCCAAATGTGCCCTGAACCTAGTTAGTCACATATCCTCAAGCACATTTCACCAAATTCTAGAGGCTTCTGACTAGCAGTGAGGGCCACGGTGTGATATTGGGGAAACTATGCCCTCATTGTCAGAGCATACACAACAGAAATAAAATAGTAAAAAATAGCGGAAGCAGTAATAACATACAAAAAAAGTAAATAGAGGAAGACTAATAGTGAGAAAAAAACTAGAGTATATATATAAATTATGCATGTCACATATGTCTAATAAAGTATCCAAACAAGTCACAATGTTGGAAATAACATATTGAAACCAAAGTATAAAAAATAATGTAAACTCCAATGAAATCGCAAGCCTCAGCTTGGTACCATGCTCTCTAGCTCCAACAGTAATCAAGTACCTTATTAAGAAGAGATATTACCCCTATCTATACCTACAATCATATAATTTGTTTGGGTCCAAAAGAATGACCCAAATAGGGTGTGAAACGAATCCCAGTAGCAGACCACCAAAATATCTATTCCTAACTATCATTGAATATATATATAGCTGGTAATATGAAAGAATGAAGAAATAAACTATGAAGTACTCAAAAGTAAACAATCCTACAGTTTCCAATTTCATTCATTTACATATATTATTCAATCTATTGAATCATGTAAACCTTGGGATCTATCCTAAGCTCAGTGTCCCCCTATGTATGTAACAAAACAAATATCTCAGAAGACCATATAAACAATCAAGTAAGACCAAGTCAAACTTGTGATTTTTTTGGTAGACTCATCATAATCATCCAATCATACATCAAAAACCCTCTAGGAAAGCTCTCACGGTCATACCCCTTTGGTTTAATGTAGAAACAATTTATTAAATAATGACCACCTGGGCAGCTCTCATGGTCAATACCCTTGGGTCAACATGACATCAATAAATTATAAATGACCTCATGGGTAGCTCTCACAGTCAATAACCTTGGTTCAAAATAACATCAAAAAAATTATAAACGACCTTCTGGGTAGCTCTCACAGTCAATACCCCAGGGTCAAACATCTACAACAAGGCTCTCATGGTCCTGTGTAAATAATTTGGATGTCCCCTTAGTCTTCCTAGTCCAAGGATCTCACTGTCAATTGGAAAACATGTGAAAATAATATCAAAGAATCTCATGTAATCTAAAACTACTACATTTCTAAACATTCAAAATTCATATCATCACATGAATTTCATATAATCAAACAAACTCCATCATAATCAACCAAGTCATGAAAAATAAGGAAATCCTAACAGGTATCCTAGACCAAACAACCATCATTAATCAAACAAGGGAAACACACCCATGGGGTGTCCCATAAACAAGGTATTCCACCTTACTCATAAGAAACTACCCTTTAACAATTAAATAACCACAGTAGGTAATAAACTGGGATAAATTACAAATCAATCAATACCCCAAACAAGGTTATGCAGTACTTTAAGCATATATAATTCAAGCCAACACAATGGAAGGGAAAAAACACCTACCTCGATGTCATATGATCAATATAATTGAACATCGACCCTTAAATTGGCCTAAAATGGTGTAGATCTATAAAAGGTAAAAAACACCCAAAATTTAATAACACATAAGAGAGGAGGAATCAAGAAGAAATGATCTTGGGGTTTTGAGAACTGACAGGTGGTATTCCAATGCACCTAACAATGTATCAATCAGAAATCAGACGTAGAATTAGGAGGGGTTTGGAGTTCTTCATCCATTCCATTACTCTGTTGAATGAACCACAGGGAGAAGAAGACATATCTGGACATAATACATAACTCTGCTCCGATATATCAAATAAAAAGAAAATTACATTATGTGTGCATTAAAACTACACTCCATTTAGTAGTTTTAACAAGACCCTGACTTAAGCAGTCTGTCAGGTCACCACATGACCATGTACTCATTCATTACATGGCTAGAACATAGCTATATGTAATAATCTAGGTACATGGTGTGTACTCAGAAGTACACAACATGTACATAGAAAAACCCCATTTCTTACTTTATCCTCAAAAACCACCCAAAAACAAGATTTATACTTGAAAATAAGATCTAGGTTCTTAACCCCCCCCCTGGTAAAGAAATTCGTCATTGAATTACCCTTTTATGGGTGGTGAAGAAGAATCTATGAACAAATATGGCCACTACGATCACACATCGGCCGCCCTCTCTTAAGTCTCATCCTTCACTCACCCATGCTACTATAACAACCATACCAGAGGAACATATAGACCATGTAGAACCTTTGTGATGTGATCAAAAATACGAAGAGGGTTATCATCTAAGGAGGCATCCACCTACAACTCAATATCCTTGGGTTAAAAAACATGATACGGGTCTAAAAAGTAACACCGTAGCTGAGAAACATGAAAGATGTTGTGCATAGACCAATACCTCTGAGGTAACTGCAACCAATAGGAAGTCAGCCTGACTCTCTCCAAAATCTCAAACGGCCTGACATATCTTAGTGAAAGCTTCCCCTATCTCCTAATGCTCCTGTGTCCTAACCTCAGTGAAACATGTAGGAAAACCTGATCTCTGACCTCGAACTCTAGAGGCTATCTCCATTTATTAGCATAAGATTTCTACTAAGATTGTGAAGTAGAGATCCTCTTCTAAATAAACTTCCACGGTTTAGTCATTTTCTGGACAAAAAGAGGTCCCATCATAGATCCTCTCCTTCCTCCAGCCAACATAGGGGTGACCGGTATGGCCTACCGTACAAATCCTCCTAATATTTCATCTGAATCATGGCTTGAAAAATTTTATTGTAAGAAAACTCCACCAGGGGTATGTGTCTCTCCCAAGAGCCCCCAAAATCTTGGACACATTCTCAAAGCATGTCATCCAAAACCTGAATCATGCAGTCAGACTGACCGTCTTTCTGAGGGTGGTAAGTTGTACTCAGAAGTAACTGTATACACAAAGCCCTCTGTAGTCCCTTCCAAACACGAGAAGTAAACCACATGTACCTGTCTGAAACGATAGAGTGCAAAACCCCATGAAAATGTACAATCTCTCAGATGTACAACCTTCCATGCTCATCAACACTAAAGGTTTCCTTGATTGGAAGGAAATGTGAAACCTTCATGAGTCTATCAACAAAAACCCATAAAACATCATTTCCTATCGGAGACCTTGGTAAACCCATTAAGAAATCCATTGCGACATAATTCCCCTATCACTCATGAAGGGCTAAGTATTGTAATATCCCTGCTGGTCACTGATGCCCCCCTTCACCTGCTAATAGGTGGAAACTCTCATAACAAAACCAGATACATCCCTCTTCATGTCTGACCACTAATACTAATGATGTAGATCTCAATACAAATTAGTGAATCCAGGATGAAATACACAAAAGAGGCATGAAAATCTCATAAAATATCTTCGCGCATGTCTGCTGACACCCATATGTGCCCATGAAAACAAAAAACCTCGTCCTCACCTATGGTCCACACAGAAGTAGGGTCCTCGCCTAATACACTCTCTCCTAGGATTAGGCCTTCGGAATCTGATAGCTTCCTCATTCACACTTGATCCAGTAGAGTAGAGGTAACTACTATAGAAGAATGAAATGTCTACCCATATCTGGAGTGTACATCCAAATGCATCTCAGAGAATAGAGTCATAAGCTTCCACTGACTGATGTCCTCCTGAACTACCTGTATCTGAGTTCTCCTTCTAAATTCATCAGCTACTAAATTACCTTTCCCATGAATGTAGGAAAGATCCAAGTCAAAATACTGAAGGTACTCAACACATATTTTCTATCTAAAATTCAGATCACGCTGAGTAAAGATATACTTGAGGATTTTTTATTCTATATACACCACCAAATTCCCTCCCAAAAGATAATGTCTCCAATAGTGAAAATCATGAACAACTGTAGCCAACTCGAGATCATGCATCAGGTAATTACTTTCCTATGGTATCAACTACTGAGACCTGTATGCAATGAATCCTTCCCCTTGCATAAGCACTGCTCCCAATCGAATACCTGATGCATCGTAGTACACAATGTAACTCTTTCCCATTTCTAGAAAAACCAGTATCGATTTAGAAGTCAACCTCCCTTTCAACTCTTGAAAGGATGAATCATATGAATCTATCCAAATTTAGATTTCACACTTCTTAGTAAATCCCTTCAGTAGTGTTACTAAGTATGAAATTTCCTAAATAAAGTGTCTGTAATAACCAACCATCCCCAAAAAACTCCATACCTCAAAGAAGTTCTTAGGCTACTCCCAGGATACTACCACTCTCACTTTCTCTAGGTCTATAGATACTCCTGTCTGGAATATGAAATGACCCAATAAGTGAATATTGTCCTTCCAAAAATGTCCCTTTGAGAGCTTAACATATATCTGGTGCTCTCTCAGTGTACACAATATGATCTTAAGATGGATGGCATAGTTGTGTTGAGTGTGAGAGTACACCAATATATCTTCTATGAATAATATGACAAAATAATCCATGATTGGATGGATCAATCGGTTCATCAGTGTCCATGAAAACTACTGACACATTCATGAGAACGAATGGCCTAACCAAATAATCTTATAAACCATACCTACTCTGAAAGGCTGTAAGAGGTATATATGTGGGTCTAACATGCAACTGATGATAACAAAATCTTAATTGAATCTCTGAGAACACTCAGGATCCTTGAATCTAATCAAATAGATCATTAATCCTTGACAAGGGATATTGGTTTTTGACCGTCAACTGTTTTAACTTCCTATAATCCACACAAAGTCTGAGGGTATCGTATTCCTTCTTGGAAAAAAGGACAGGTGAACCCCAAAGAAAATTACTGGTTTAGATGACAACCTTTTCCCACAACTCATCTAAATACTTCTTGATATCCAGAAACTCTTGTGTAGAAATCCTATAAGGAGGAATGGACACCATTTCCACTCTTGGAACAAGATCCACATAGAAATCCACCTCTCTCTCTGGAGGTAATCCTGAAAAGTCAACTTGAAAGACATCTCAGAAACGTTCCACCACTGAAGGAAATTCCATATGTGAATCTCCTTGGTCATCCAAATATAAACTAGCAACCTGGGCTGTAATTCCACCTAACCCATGATGCTTGGGTCTATCTCTGCTCACCTAGATGTCCCATTATCCATTGTGTAGAAGGATCCATCCTCTAGTGACGTGAATCTCACCCTATGACAATAGCAGTCAAGAAAGGCCTAGAAAAAGACTAACTGGTCCATTCAGAGAATGACATAGAAGCCTATCATTTCTAAGACATAGAGGTCCCATAATAAGTGACACCCACCAATATCAAGAGGTCACTCCTGGCACTGAAGTACACTAGCATTCCTAATACCCAATGGAATGTCTAGCATCAAAACATTATCCTAAGTAAAGATATATTACCTAAGGATATTTTAAATGAAAACATATATAAAACTATAGGAATACCCTATATCAAAAAGGGCATAAGCTAAAACCGAGGAAAATAGAATAGTACCTCTAGCCGTAGAGGGTCCGAGATCCTACTCCTGTTAGGTCTACTCCACTGTAAAAAATATGACCTGTACCGTGGAACTGTAACCCTGCCTGGATAAACTGACCTGATCCACCTTGTGGTCACTGAAAACCTGTTGTCTAGATACCATGGCCATGACCACCTCATCAGCCTGAATGTACTGAAGAACTCTGGGTTCCCTTACTAAGGAGAAACTGGTGGTCCTGCTCTTGAATGTGGAGTCATAATAGATCCCCTCTCACTTACTAATGGTGATAAATTCCTGAAAAAATTCCAAAGATAACCCATATTTCCACAAGATTAGAAATCAAATGGGTCTCTCAGGCACTGAGGTCTCATGTACCCACTCTTCCCGCACTGGTAGCACCTCACATGTCTACCTGAATATACATCCTTGCTATCAGAATCACCACACGATGGCTCCCTATGGTGCTTCCTGCTATCAAATGAAGGAGTACCATCCATGAATAATGAACTACCCTGGCCCACATCTCCCAACTCCCTTAGATTGTGCTCGATAATCAGTGATTGATTTACTATAGTAGTCATTGAAGTCAACATAAAAACATTCACTTGTGAAAGGATGTCGCATCTATAACCATCCTCAAATTTCATAGAAAGTGATAACTCATCACCTCCCAAAATAGGTGTAAAGAGCAAATGCTCTATAAAGACAAAAGAACAATCCATCACTAAAAGAGATCCCTACTCCAAATGCATGAACTCCTGGTCTCGGTTGGTCCTCAACGTCCTGGGGTAGAAGTAATCATAGAAGGTCCTCTAGAAATATTCCCAAGTAATATATCGATGACGTCCCACCTATGAGATAACATCCCACCATCTCTTGGAGGAAACACATAAAATGTAAGTCGTGAGTTTCAACATCCACTTAGGAGGTGTATTCAGATGCTTAAAGATAGAAAGCATGGCCTCCAACCATGACTCTACATCCTGAGGTCCTCTATCACATAAAAAAGTTGGAGGATGATTCTTGGGCCTTGCTGGGGATGTGAGGAGCGTGGGTGGGGACGCCACCCCAATACCTCATCACCCAAAAACACGTTTGCACATGAGCCTCAGCCTGGTTGGTGAGGACTCAGTTGGTGCATCCAAGAGACCCGAGATAAAATCCAGGTGGAGGCCTATTTCTAGGGTTACTATAGCAGTATTATAGTAGTACTGTACAAGATACTATTTGGTATTGTAGTGGTTACTGTAGGAGGCACTGTTTGGTATTGTAGCATCCAGAACTATTCATCCATCTAAGCCTTTGGGCCACCGTTTTGGTCCTTGGTTCCTGCAAGGCTTTCAGGACACCCAAGGCCTTTGGTCCAATTGATTCTCAAGGCCTTCAGGCTACCTTAAGGACTTTGGGCCACCTAAGTCCTTCGGGCCACATGAATGAAGATTTAATAGTTAGATTACAAGGAACAAGGCTTTAGAGGAGGATTCAGGGCAGGCACATTCACTAGAGCAGAGCTAATCGAAATTGGAAGAATGAGAGGGTATCGCTTTTCCATCGGTATCAAGCCTGTGCATCTTTTCATAGGACAGCTGTCCAACCAACCCTGCAAAAGTTAGAGTGTTGATATCATGACACATGATGGGGAGGAGGAGTTACAAGTTTTCTTGTCTGGGTGATTCCCTATAAGACCTACGGGTCATGTAATTGTCTCTGAGCCTTCGGTCCTTGTAAGGGTTCCACATCATCCCTTGAAAGGTGGATTATCAAAAAATAATAAAAAATGAAGACCTTCAATCCATTCCAACCAACTCTTCCATAGATAGGGTAGGATGTGGTGCTCCCTAAAAGGTCTGCAATATTATCATAAAGCCTTCATAGAACTTGGCATCAACACCTATGTCTGATATAACAGTTGGTTCCAAGACATTAATGATGGGAGGATCTATTGGTATTCTATGATCTACCACTTCAGATGTTTGATCATCACCATATACCTGACATACAACTGGATGATGTCTCGGTGGCATGACTCTGTAGGATCAAGCACACACCTTAGTACAAGATTATTAAGGACTGCAACTTATAATTGAAAAAATAGATCATTAGAAGGAAAATATTAAAATTTTACAAAAGTGGGTTACACAGAGTGTAGAACCACTACACGATGTGTTCCCTTAAGACTTAACATGGATGTGTACTCCTGCTATCCTGGTTAGGTAACACCCCATACATACAGTGTGTTTCTTATGAGACACAACGTGTACTTGAATATCCCCTCCTACCCAGGTAATTGTACATGGCTAGAACTACATAGTTCTCATGGTGCAACATTACCTGACATGCACACCCTAGACATGACATGTACTACAAGGTTCTATCCACATGTTTCATTGATCACATGACCCGATACATAGTCGACTAAAGCACAACATGCACTCCCAGTACACGATGTGTTATACCAAGGGTTTACCAACCCTGTGTCTCTACTCACATAGTTAGTCATATGATCAAAAACTACACGATGTGTACATATGGTACACAACGTGTAATTAAGAAAAGTAATTTCTTCCAGAACAGAAGTACACATGGCATGTGTTCATAACATCACACGTCGTGTTTTCTAGATTTTCTAGATAGTAATCCTCTGAAACTTATCCAGAACTCCTAAATTATTAAAATTTGTCCAAGGCATGCCATGTTTTGATCCTTGAGATCCCATAATCCTCATGAATAAAAGTTCATCATCCTTGTTCATATCATATGTTAACATAATTCCACTAATGTTCAAACATGATCCACCAAATTTCAATCAAAGAGGGCCCATAACAGCTTAGGGACCAAATATTGGCGTCCATACAAAAGGAAATTTACATATACCAATACCTTATCAAAATAGGAGTTATTTTTAACATGAAATATATCACAACAACAATAATATCTAGCATAACATCTATCACAATAACATGCAATCAGTGATGTACCCTAAATGGAATGACAAGAATGCATGACATGTGATCTCTAGCAAGTGCCTATATGATGAATGAGATGGAAAACCCTTATCTCATTGAGTTGAAACATAAATAGAACCACAATGATGTCAATCACAATATAACAAAACAAGTGAATCAACCAACAATGAAATCACATCAACTATAACAATTTCAAAAATAGAAAAATTACAATATTCGTGGTAACTTGGCTTTTTCCCTCTATACGGGTTAGCTACTCCTGAGAAAAAAATATTACCAAATAATGATTCCTTCCAATCCTAGTCTATTGGATCCAAATAATAAGGCAAAAAGGAAAGAAATCCTTTGATGCCACTTTGTAACATCCAAAATCTGGGTTCCCCCCAAAGTCACCCTGAACTCGGCTGGTCACATAACCTCAAACTCATTTCCCCAAATGCCAAAGCATGCCGACTAGCAGTGAGGGCCAAAGTGTCATATTGAGGAAACTATTCCCTCATTTCCATATTATAAATAGAAAAATTAAAATAGTAAATAATAGAAGAAGTAGTAATAACATACTAGAGAAATAAACAACAGAAGACTAATAGTGAGAAAACAAATGGAACATATATATAAATGAGGCATGTCACATGTGTCTAGGAAAGAAAAAAAAATCACAGTGATGGAAATAAAATTTAGAAACCAATGTAAAAAAATAAGGTAAACTCCAACAACATCTCAAGTCTTGGCTTGGTCTCATGCCCTCTATCTCTAACAACAATCAAGTACCTGATAATGAAGAGAGATTTCCCCTATCTATACATGAAATCATATTATCTGTTTAGGTTTAAAGGCATGACCTGAATAGGGTGTGAGACAATTCCCAGTAGGCAATAACCAAAATATTTGTTCCTACCTATCAGTGAATATATATAGCAGTTAATATGAAAGAACAAAGAAATAAAGCAAGAAGTACTAAAAAGTAAACAATCTTACTATTTTAAATTTCATTAATTTACATTTATTATTCAATATGTTGAATCATGTAAACCTTGGGATATAGCCTAAGATATGTTTCCACCTATTTAATTAACAAAACAAATATCTTAGAAGACCATCTAAAAAATCATGTAAGACTGTGTCCAATATTGTCCTTTTTCTTGGCAGACTCATCAAAATCATTCAATCATACATAAACAACCCTCTGGGAAAGATCTCACAGAATAACCCCTTTGGTTTAACATAGCACCAATTCATTAAATAATGACCACTTGGGAAACTCTCATGGTCATTACCCCGAGGTCAACATGGAATCAATAAATTATAAAAGACTGCATATGTAGCTGTCACAGTCATTACCCTCGGGTCAACATAACATCAATAAATTATAAACAAACTCCTTGTTATCCCTCATGATCAATACCCTTGGGTCAAATATCTACACCAAGGCTCTCAAGGTCCTATTTAATTAATCTAGAAGTCCCATAAGTCTTCCTAGTCCAAGGTTCTCACAGTACATTCGAAAACATGTGCATATAATATCAAAGCAACTTATGTAATCTGAAACTACTACATAGAGAAACATTCATAATGAATATCACTCGCATTTCATATAATCAAATAAAATCCATCCAAATAAACTAAGGCATTGAAAACAAGTAAATCCTAACAGGCATCCTAGACCAAACCGTCATAATTAATCAAACAAGGGAAGTACACCCATGGGGTGTTCCATAAACAAGGTATTTCACCTTACGCATAAGAAACTACCATTTATCAATTAAATAACCATCGTAGGTAATAAACGAGGTTAAATTCCAAATCAAGAAATAACCCAAATGTGGGTATGCATCACTTTAAGCATATATAATTCAAGTCAACAAAATGAAAGGCACAAATCACCTACCTCAACGTCGTACGATTGATATACTTGAACGTCAACCCTTTAATCGGCCTAAAACGGCGTCGATTTGCAAAAGGTGAAAATTTACCAACCTTAAATAACTTACATGAGAGGAGGAATCAGGAAGAAAGGATCTAGGGATTTTGATAACTCACTGGTGTGATTCCAACTCACCTGTTAGTATCTCAATCAGATCTTAGATGTAGAATCGAGTGGGGTTTGGAGTTCGTCAACTGCCCTATCGCTCTCCTGTATGAACCATGGGGAGAAGAGGACATATCTGGACATAATACGTGACCCCGATCTGATATATCAAAAAAATGAAAATTACACAGCATGCTCATTAAAACTACCCTCCTTGTAGTAGCCTTAACTGGCCCCTGACTTAGTTGGTCTATGAATTCACAACACAACCATGTACTCAACTGTTACACGGGAAACACGTGACTGTATGTGGAAAACTAGGTATACAAAGTGTACTCAGAAGTACAGAGTGTGTACTTAGAAAAACCCAATTTCTTCTTTTTTCCTCAAAAACCACCCAAAATCAAGATCCATACCTAAAAAAGATGATTTGGGTTCTTACAGATTCGACATTTCAATTCTTCTCCACTTTATCCATCTATAATTCATACCCCACTTCATACATTTTATCACCAATTGTTACATGTTTTTTCATACAAAATTTTTTGTTAAATACATACCTCATGTATCATTATAATATTATATGACCATGCTATGAAAGCTACAATAGCATCTTCAACCATTGTAATATCCCGACCATCATGTGGAATAGGCTACTTAGCAGTCAGATCAAAATATACATCAATCCCCACTCTCAAGTGATTTTTTTGGGAGGGGTTGATTGTGTATCTAGTCTCTCGAGATATTATACACTATACCCACAACAACATGATGGTACATGGGTGTTGATAAGAAACAATCACATACTACTGTACCATATATAATCTTAGTAATTTAAAGTTATTAGAAGTTATTTAATTCACATTTAGGAGAATGAGTAATTAAAAAATTGATTACCAGGGGTAAGGTATGCGGCTTGGGGGAATGACTACACTCAAATCTAGTGGGATCATTTGGTTCATGCGCCGATATTTCCTCCACCGATAGTTCACTTTGATCCTTTTTTGTACATTGGTCTACCAAACCAGACCATAAAATAATATCTCACAGTGAGTTTATTTGTGTCAACAATCATCTCATCATATTATATGTATCTTCATGTGGTTTTATCTTCACGAAATATGTTCAAGGAGAGACTCCAAAAAATAATCCCCTAACATGGCCATATTTTTCAGGCCGCTTCAAAGAAACTAAAAGTCACTTTTCTTCTGGTACAATCATTGCCGATTCTTGTGTCTAAACCATATAAAAAATAAACCTATTTATTTTTATGTAATATTTTTATAAATCATAATGAATTATAATTATTTCATACAAACACATGCTTCCCATATTTCTTTTGTGTTTTCATCATCTAATACACACTCCTTATTTACACGATCCTCCTTTCGTAGAACATGAAAAGTAATGGAAGTGAATTTAGATTTTGATTCATCAATATGCATATAAAAAAGTAACATATGTTGTTTCATATCACATAATTAAAATTTTATTGTTGATTTAGAATACATAACAATTTCTTCTCTAATGAAGCTTACCTCTCCTTCGTTTGCAATTGGAGTATGTTTGTTTGGATGCATATTCTTTATTTTCAGCACTCTTTTTTTATTTCATAAATTTACAATTTTGAACTAGTTTGGATAAAATAAATAATGAAAAATAATATATTATCGTCTATAAAGAACCTGAAATGATTTCTCATTATGACGATTGAAGAAAGCATTCGATGTTTCCTGATTTATAATGTGTGTATAACAATGTGTTGGGTGGAGGATTATTTTCTCCTAAGCATCACTAAGATGTAACTTCATTAGAAGAGACCAGAAGCCTCTATGGTATTTTCTCATGGCTATTAAGACAAATTTCATATAAAAATATTTTAAAATAAACAAAGTCTTCAAGGAATAATGAAAACTAAATAAACATTTCATTATATAATTTTTCAGTAAAATAGAGAAAGAATATTGTAGCATTACCATTATATCTTCCCAAAGTATTTCCTTCATTACAGGTTAGACACAATGCCATGAGTCAATATCAATTTTCACATTCATCTTCATTGTGACTCCAAGATAACTAATGAACGTTGACTTATAGGGGTCAATAGGTTTTCCACATTTATTCAAAAAAAAAACTCAAATTTTATACCACAACTTCTTTCCTTGATAACTTTATTCAAAACCATGATGCTTCATTGTTGTTGTTTCTTCATCAACGTATTATTGATCCCATAATAATTCCATAGTTTCATCACCAATAGTTTATTATTCCCTGGGATTGGTAACATCATCACGTTAAGAAGACATTGTATGAATGAGTATTAAAACATGTAATTTGTCTTGAATAACAACAATACAATACACTCCACACACAAAAAGTCCACAATTTCATTCATCTTGCATGAAAATTTTTACTATCTTGAAAAAATATATAATACTTAAATAATATAGTATAAATAACTTCACTACCTTTATTTAATCCTTCCTCACATGCTTGATTTCCTTCCCTCTCTTGATGATGGATTGGAGGCTACTCATTCCCCCTTTCAAACTAGCCTTCCTCTCATCACTTTTTGGGAGGTATGTCCTCAATGAACTTTGGAACCACACTAATGGGATGAAGGATAGTTTCAAAGAGGGATTACAATACATCATCAATATATGGAAGACAATCAAGCATCTAAGGATTAATGTGTCCTAGGAAACTATACTAATGTAATCACTCAATAAGTCTCATCAAATAAAGAGGAATTGGAATACCTTCACTCTAATGGTTTTGATGAAATGAATCTCACCCACCTACATTGGACATCACTTCTGTCTACTCAAGGATTACTCACCTTCCAATTTTGGATATTTTTTTAATCCAGCTTAAGATTTCCCCAATAACATACATCCATTTAAAGGGTGTTTTTTTCAACTTATGCTTAGTATTGATCTAGAATTTTTTTACTTTATAAATGAAATGAATATATTAAATGAAATCATAAATTTATTATGATATATTACCATAAAATATTAGAGGAACCATATATAATTACCATAATTGAAAATTATACCACATAGATTTAAGTATTTATACAATTACCTTTAAGACACGAGGTTCAATATAAATTATATCATACAGAGGATATTCATTGGCTCCATACTATGGAGATATAGGGGTTAGATTAGTGACATATTCTATATTAATATAGATATTCACATAATTTCCCTTCCAAAAAATAAGAATCTTTCAGAAATATGGATAAAATAAACTTTATTAAAAGTGAACCCCTTCCCATCTCTATCAGTCATTTCCTTTTTAATAAGTCTTTTCATACTTTATATATAATTTAAAAGATGTTAGAAGAATTATTTAAAATATAAGTTTGAGAGAAATAACTAATAGTATCGATTAATGGGGTTACTAAATAAACTCACTCAATCAAGAAATTATATAAACCTAATCATCACTAATAAGTAAATAAGAATTCACAATTTATTTTCTATTCATGTTTCTAATAATATAAATTTATAATTGATTATATAAAAAAATAGACACATAAGAACATGAAATTTCATATATTCTTTCTGAATCCTACATATCAACTCTTAAATAAAAGGCATCAAACTTTAGAATATAGGTCAAGAAAAATCAAAAAATACACCCAACCTTGATAAGGATAAACCACAAGTCCACAAGAAAAAAAATCAAAAAAACCACAATTTTTCGTCTCATTCTAAAATTGCATCAAAACCATAAACATAACCACACAATTAAAGAAGGGTATATCAAAACAATAAGGCTCACCAAGTAAAACAAAACCTATCAAAATAAAAAAATAACCATCCATTGGATTCCCAACTCTCAACTGACTCTACATCCAAAAAATAAATATCCTAATATGGGGTTTGAGAGAAAGAAGGTTCCCTGATCCCCACTCAATTTAGAGTCTGGGTAGAGATTTAAACATTATGAGTCTTCTCTAAATGAAGAGAGAAATCACTAAAAGGGTTATACTTAGAGACAAAACCTCTACAATTTTCTTTGAACATTTTAGGAGGAATAATTTAAACGACACAAGACATGAACTCAACTAGTTAATGTTCAACATATCAAAATAAACATTCCCTCCAAGACCAAAAGAAAAATACAAAATCATAAACACCAAAAAAACACAACATCATCAAATTATAAAAATTATTTTTACTGAAAATCACTAAATTTAAATAAAGCGTTTTAAAACACTCCACTTGATTAAAAAACCATTTTTAGAGTTTATTAAAAGTTTGATACATTTTTAAATAAATCCATTTCATTTTATATCATTTCTATAAAAATATATATTTTTTACAAAGAATTTTTCTCAAAACCCATAATGAAATCAACCCTTTTTTAAATACCTTTTATGATATAATAAAAAAATTATTATAAAAAAATAAATTTATTTAAGAACCAAACATTTGTTTAGAAAATAAAAAAAACCCCACTTTAACCCAAAAAACATTTAAAAATTTCAAAACAATATACAAAAATCGATCAAATTCATTTCAATAACATCAAAAAACACCAAAACCTTTTTAATTCAACTAACATAAGTGATTATTCACTTTAAGATTCAATAAAAATTTAAAAGTGTTTGAAGGAAGTATAAAATAAAATGAAACAATTCTTGTGGGTTTAGTGGATTCCTTAGAACTATCCACATGGGATCCATATGGTTGGGTAGACCATGGGGACTAACCGTATGGCTCCATCTCTTCATCCACCATCACACTAAGATCAAACAAGTCCCAAAATCTCATAAAACTTTTTGGGAATTTAAATAAAAATTATCTTATCAAAAACATCAAACTGATCCAAATCTCAACCATTTTCCATGACTCAATCCCAATGTCACCTGGAAATTTTTTTCTCTAAACGGAAGAGTTTTTAACACTCTTCCCCACATGTACCTCTCGAGTATGAAAAAAATAACTCAAAACTACACATACTATTAAAATAAAAAAGAACACTTTGAAACTTAATAACACTAAATAACTGATTCTTGGATACAATTTTTCACAAACTAGCCAAATTCATGTGTCAATGATAAGGGATGTAGATACAACATTTGAGAAATGGGTTAACATCTTAAATGTTTAACTAAACTCAATTTAATAATGATATAAAGCCATAATTACCTTTTCAGTAGTGTGTGGTGAAAAATCTATTTTATTTATCCATACAGTCCCATACACAAATGTTGACTAACCATAACATATGAAAACATCCTTCTCTTTCTTCAAAACCATTGTATATGGAGGAATATTATTAAATAAAACCACTAGTTGTATTTCATAAGTGAGGAGAAGAGATTTAGGGTTTTTTGTGGAGAAGAACAACGCAGAAATGAAAAATGTGGAACCAAAAATATCAAACAACAATTGAGGAAAAGTAGTAAATAACATAAATTAGATTTTAGACATGAATAATCCGAGGGAACATAGAGGAGTTGCACCGACAGCAGAGGAGTCCCATGAGATATTGAGAATCATGAGTGACCGAGTCATCGTTAGGGTTCATTTAAATTGATAGGGAATACTTTTAACATTGATTTTAGAAAATCTATGATAAAAGGTATGTTTATTAGTGCTAAAAATCACTGATAAAAGACATTTTTATCAGCCCTAGCATTTTTGTACTGATAAATATCTTTTTTAACTGTGATTTTTAGCCCTAATAAAGATTGATCTTTATTAGTGTTAAAAAAACACTGATAAAATGTATATAATTTAATTATTTAAATAAATTTTTTATTAATTTATAATTATTTAAATTAATTTATTATAATTTTATAATTATATATATATATATATATATATTTATTTATAATTAAACAAATGCTTACTTAAAAATAACCATTATTTAATTATAATAATTATAAATTTAGTAAATTTACATTTATAGATATATTTATTTATAACTATTTATTTAAAAATATATTTGTAACATTATTAATGGATATATAATTTAAAATACATGCATTTTAAAAATGAGTGAAATTGAATAATTCAAAATGACTACACTTTAAAAATATTGGAAAATGGATATGTTTTATTAATTAAATATAATTAATTATATATATATATATATATTGAAGTTGATGAATACATATTGAAAATACTAAAACATAGTAAATAAATATATCTAAATAAATAATAGAATATGATGAATTTAAAAAATTAAAAAAATTAAAAATAAATACCCTAACTATAGTATTAAAAAATGAATTATTAAAAAAATAATATATTTTAAATTTATCATGTTATAATGAAATTCTAAAATATACTAAAATTTGAATAAATTTCACAAATATTAGGTGTCTGCATGTTTCTATATATTGTATAAATACATTTTTGTATAAGTTTGTGTATATAAATGCATTAATATATATACATACATATATATATATGTGTGTGAAATAAATCCAACACATGAAATTTCATATTGGTTAAATTCCTCCAATGGCCCGAAGGCCTTCATTTTTTATTGATTTTTGATAATCCACCTTTAAAGGGGTGAGGTAGAACCCTTACGAGGCCCATATGTGTAAGTTTTACATTTCCTATAATACTTAGAGGAATTTATTTTCTGTAGGCTTCAAAAATTACATACAACCCAGACAAACTACTTCGAACTGCTCCCCCCAGCATCTTCATCGTGAAATCAGCTCTCCACCTACATGGCTGTTCGACTAGGATTTTTCGTGTATGCATAGACTTGTCCTGATAGCAGGTTCTATACCCTCTCATTCTTGCAATCCATTTAGCTTCTACAATGGTGAAACCTCCATGTTCATCCTCCTTCTGAAAATCGTTCCTTGTAGGTTGTCTAGTTTGCATCTGCACTTAAGGTGGCCTGAAGGCCTTGAGGTGGCCTGAAGGCCTTACTGACCCAAAGGCCTGGGTGTCCCGAAGGCCTTAAAGGACTCGATGACTAAATTGGTGGCCCGAAGGCCCAAACAGGGGAATATTTCCGGCTTCTACAATGCCAAACAGTACCTGCTATAGTACCTGCTACAGTATCGGCTACAGTTCTACACATTCCCGCTACTATACCTGCTACAGTACTGCACAGCCCTGCTATAGTACCTATTACAGTACCCTTGGAAATTAGCCTCCACCTGGATTTGATCCCAGGTCACCTGGATGCACTTAAGGAGTCCCCACCAACTTGGCTGAGGCTCATGTGCGATATAGGTTAAATTGAAAAATCAAACAACATTAAAAGTGAATAAGTCATCAATATGTTTTTAATTAAAACTTTATATATATTATACTTATTCATTTTATATATCTATATTTATATATATAATATTTATTAATATTTATAATATATATATATATATGTATGTGAAATTTAATTATTTTCATCAATAATTATTTGACAAATAAAATGATTCATATTTTTCTTAATTTACTCATTTTTTATTTGTTTAATTTTTCATTTTATTTGGGATCATTATCAGTGCTAAAAAAATCACTGATAAAGGGAAACTTTTATTAGTGTTAAAAAAGTGCTGATAAAGAGTTCCTTTTATTAGCGCCAAAAATAAAGTGCTGATAAAGGTTTCCTTTATCAGTACTAAACTAAAGCACGGATAAATGTTAACTTTTATCAGTACTAAAAAATCCCTGATAAAGATGCACTTTATTAGAAAATTTTCTGAGCACTAATAAATGTCAACGCTGTTATATGCATGTTTTTATTAGTGAATATTACATCCATTTAGATGAATATTTAAAAAATATAATAACATTATATGCCCCAAAACTATGATAAGCTTAGTGTAGATCAATATTAGATACATAAACTTCTTATTTTATGAAATATATTCAATATCTCCCATAAATTTATGATCACAATAAATCTTTCTTTTAAATACCCTACTTCAAACCATTATTGAAAACATGGGAAAAATAAACATAAAGAAAGGTGATCTTAGATACCCAGTAAGGGTAAATATTGGATATATCAATCAATTATCATATGAAAACACAAGATATGAATGAGGGTATGAGATCATGAAAATATCTTACAAAGTTTATACCCAATCTTTCATAGATCATAAACACGATTCATGACATTAAATTTTATCATTTCAAAATACATGAATCATAAGAGTAAGGAATCATTATAAATCAATTATGAACTATGAGTTCTAATCATAAGCATAAAAACATGTCATAAGAATGTTCCAGTATCATATGAAAGGAGCCTATATCATATGTCAAGATAGAATAATAAGACCAACATATCATAGATGATCACATATCACCACTTGTTTATTATATCATATAAGATCATGTATCATCACATGTTTCTCATATCATAATAGATCAATCATTCATACTTATTTCCCATATTAGACTGAGCACATCAACTTGTTTTCCATAATTATCTAATGAGATATAAGTCTTTACCAAATTCATTTGAGGGATATAATGAACCCACCCATCACATAATTAAAACCATTCATATTTTTGCCACAAGTTTGTAAAACATTTATTAATTAATCATATCATAGCTCATGGGAAGAAAATGGGTTTCATAAACATTCCATCATTTTATCACAACATAACCAGTGGAATAAAAGGGGTCTCATAGAATAAACATTAAATCCTCATTATCATAATACATTAGTGGAATGAATATGGACTGTATAAAAAGATAATATCCCTTAGAAACCATAATAATCCTTAAATTATGTTTACATATATGAAAAAATTCCTTAAAATATCTTATGAATAATATTCATGATAGATTGAAAATCACTTTCATATTGTAAACAATAAAAGAAAACATTCCATTCACACTTTGTAAAAATTCAAAAATGAATTGTTCAAAAACTTTTTTACAAATATTCTATTTTAAACCATTTAAAAAAAAATTAAAATATATTGAAAATAATATATTTTTATAAAATTAAAATTATAAGTAAGAAATTTTATAAAACAATTTTGAAGAGCTTGGTTATGGAAGAAAAAGTTCATTGATCAAAGAAGAAATAGGTTTGACTTTTCTTTGAAAAAAAATATCAATAATTTTAAATAAAAAATAGGTAAAAAAGGTAATAATACTTGAAAATTATAGTAATAACTAAATGAGAATAATATATACGGGGTTTAAAGGATAATATCTATAAAATTTCACTCAATGAAAATTTAGCATAGACAACCCCAAAAAACAAATGAGATTGCAACACAGAGCCCTTACCTAAAGTCTCATATTGCTTCATATGAATTCAAACCACCAATATAATAAATATATATCTATTATATATCTATTAAATAACTACACTCATATATATTTGTTCCATATATTTTTTACTTATAATAACTTATCACCCACTTATTAATAATTCTTTATTAAATTCACTGTTCTCCATAACAAATACTTCGTTTTTCATGCATGTTTCAGTTTGGAAGTCCTAGTACATTTAATTTGATCATGCTTCCATCATATAAAAACTATTAATCATTTCATGTGTAACATTTTTAATAATTACATAAATTTTATAACTATTTATATAAAGTGTTGATGAAAATGACTTGCATAACTTCATGGAGACAGTGGTATGCACAAAATCACGAGTGGTGTTTACACTTTTTGATGGATGGAATGAAATAAAAGTAAATAATAATTCACATTTAAAGAGTTATAATAATATCATAAGTACCATATACATTTAGTAAATCCATAATTATAGCCATAAATGTGAAGTGGTCATGAAAAACAAAACGCATCGCTTCATGAAGATGGTAGCCTATATATACACAAGATGATACTTTAATTTTCCATTTGATGAAAAATTGTTGGATAATGGTCATTTCATCATCATAATAAAATTTCAGTATACTTAAGATACTAAATAAATTATTTTATAATGGATAACATATATTTAGATGAGCTAGAAGAAGAAATATAATTGAAAGTACTTGGTTAAAAGTTAAATGTCTTCATTGAGAAACCTACTTTAACTTACACCTTAAGCATTGAAAATATAGAATTTTGGAAAGAAAATAAGATCTAGGTTTTGGGTAAGGAATATAGTATGGTATTAGGGTTGTTATTGGTTGATCTATAATGTTCAAACTTTGTGAATAATGAAAAGGTTTATGTTCCCTTTTGTAATTGAGGGAAATGGCCCACTTGGAATTACATAAAATATTTTAAAAAATATATATATAATAATCATGTAAAGTGTAAAAAAGGAAATAAGTAAGAATGTATGAAATTATATGGTCTAAATAAATTCAAACAATAAAATTTATTCTTTTTTATGTTTCATTTTTGTCCTTATCTTTTGTTTTAACCCCCACCCCTTTAACCCTTTTTAACCTTGACCGTAGTAACACATATTTTAGCCTTTAAGGGTCATAAATTTACTTCTAAGATGAAAAGTTACCTAAAAATGGTCCATTAATGATATTTAATACCATTAAAACTCAAAAAAAATCTTAAAATATATTTTTTGTTTTTAAATCATTTAATAAAATTTCTGTTAACATAAAATATCTTAAAGTTATTTTTGATAATATTAATTTAATTTGACATAAAAGAAATAAATAAAAGGATTTAATTAAATTATTAAAACATTTATAATAATTTATATTTTATAATTAGTAAAAAAATTATTTTAATACCACAATTCATCCATAAAATATTAATTTTTTTTTTTAAATTCATTTACCATGATTTTTATACTATATTCCCAAACATTGTAGAGGCGTTGCGTAAGTATTTAAGGTAATTATATCATCACTAAAAATTATAAATAACTTTTTTTCACAAAAATAAATTATTAATCTTAAAAAAATGTATATTCATTTATAAATTCCATTTATCCCTATAAAAACTTATAATATAAATTAAAATCAAGAGTGTGAAATTTTGTGTTTATCCTTTCCATAAAATAATATAATGGTTATAATCAAATAAGAAGGTAACTAAGTGGACATATTTTTTTAAAATTTTATGGTAATTAATGAAATAAAATCATTCAATAGGATACAAAAATGTTTAGTGATACTTTAAATCCTTATCCAAAAGGTATAACCTTGATGTTCATGTTTTATTGTTATCGAGGTGACAAATATTTAACATGATAACTATTTAAAATGATAAAAAATAAAATATTACTATTTACCCAATTTTAACCACATAATTATAAATATTTTATCCATTTTTTAATATTAAATTTCTAAAAGTGGTTGAAATTAATTTTAAAATAAGCATGAAAAATGCAAAGAAACCCGTTATTTTGAAAAATGGTCGTTTAAGCAAAAACTGGATTTTTTCTTATCCCATGACTAATAAAACAAGTATATGAATGTTATAAAAGTTTATTAAAAATATAATATATAAATTTACATTAAATATATAATAAATAATTATTAATTTAAATTATTAATATATTGTGTTCCTAAAAATAGTTTTTCAAAAAAACATTTCATTTACTTTGAAATGATTTTATTTTAATTTATAATCAATTGATTACCAATGAATTCATTTTATAAATGAATAAACAATAATTATTTATAATTTAGTTATTCGTATTCATACCCTCTAATCCAATTGTTTGGTGATAACTTCTACATTAAATATTAAGAGTTTTTTTAAACTCAATGTTGTGTGTAAAGAAAGCTATCAAAAAAATAAAATTTATTTAAAGAGATATATCAAAAATTATTGGGGTGTAAAATTTTACCCCCATATAAGAATTTTAATATAAAAATTATATCACTCTAGAATAAACAACTGAGTATATTGTTTCCTCATCACATCATGAGGTCCCTACGTAATTTTTCAAATTCATGGTTTCACAAAAAAACATTGACTAGTTGAGTGGACTTATTTCATATAACTTTCTCTATATGATCTACAATATCCACTGGTTTTTCCTTATATGAGAGATCCTACAAAAATTGAATAACCTCTAATTTTATTATATATGAAGGATTAGGTATGCACTTCCTAAAGAGATATATATGGAACACATAATGAACTTGAGAGAGATTTAGTGGATGGGCCAAGTGATAAGACATCATCCTGATATGATCCATAATTTCAAAGGTAATGATATATATGGGGATAAAAATTAATTTATTTCCAAAAATCATAACCTTCTTACATGGATATATTCACAGGAATTCATTATCACTATTTTCAAACTCTACATTTCACCAATGATTTTCAATATAACTTTTATATTGAGTCTTACCAGCCCTTATATACTGATGAATGGATCTAACCTTCTATGCTATTTTTTCACCTTGATTAAGTCCCATTATATTTATTTCTCCAAATTTTTCCCAACACATTGGAGTTATATACATGTTTCTAAATCGGTATCCATAAGTATTCATCTAAATGCTCGTGTAAAAGTTATCGTTATAAGAGAATTACACGAAAGGAAGGTGTTGATCCCAACACAAATTTAAATACATAGAGAAAGATGTAAACATGCCTACTAGATTTTGAATAGTACACTTGTACTGAACATTTACCAGAGGATGATATGTTGTAATGAAATTAAACATTATATTCAAAGTCTACTGAAGACTTCTCTAGAACATCAAGGTAATCCTCAAATCCCAATTAGATACAACAGAATGTGGTACTCCATGAAACATTATAACATCCCGAATGTATATCCTAGAAATTTTATCAAGATATAAATATTTAACTATGTCAATGAAATGTTCTAATCTCCTAAGTAAATAGATTCAAACCCAAATCACATTATGACCTTTAATGGTTTTGTGGAATCCAACAAAAAAAATCCATTGTAATATTTTCTCATTTCCATTCTAGTATGGGTAATGGTTGTAATAGACAATCAATCATTTATATCTCATATATATCTTTATGAAATAATAAGAATAAAGATACATACTCTAAAATATGACTTTTCATGTTGTCCCCCCATATGTACACTTTTATAACTCTATACATCTTCATAATTCTAAGATGAATAGAAAATGATGTGAAATGAGATTTATCTAACAACTAATTCTTCAAATTTGGTACTCTTTTATAACTCTATAAATCTTTATAATTATATGATAAATAGAGAATTATGTTCTATGATATTTATCTAATAACTAATTCTTCAAATTTGGTATTTATGGGAAACATACTCATTTCCCAAACCTTATCATTTTACACCAATCATGGTTGAACATAGAAACATTTCTCACCATATTCTATAGTTTCATATCCTATTTTCACCTCATTAATCCTTATATAGATGTATAATTGAAAATTAATTTTAGAAAGAAATGATATGTCCACTTTACTTAATATTTCAAGTTATTTTTTTTAAAATCCATAAGTATTGGATCCCTTTAAATTCACATCATATCCAAACTAGCATAGTTCTTCTGACTCATAGCATACACCACCTTATTTTCCCACCTAGGGTGTTAATTTATTGATTAGTTAGAATATATATTCAGATACAACCATCTTCTATAGTGGATATTAAACCCTCTCAATGTGAATATGTACTTAAATATTTTATGAACAACATATTTTATACACAAATCACTATAAATATAATTCCTTTATATATTTAATGAAAAAATTACCATTCCTCACTCCTAATCATAATTAAGGTAATTTTTCTCATTAATTTTTATTTAGAGAGTGGAATATTATCTTACCATATCATTATGTATTAGGAAAAATCCTGAAATATTGTTTAACGCAACACAATATATCAAAAGTCCTTCTCCACTATAGGTTAGTTATAGAATAGGTACACCTCCCAAACTTCTCTTCAACTCAATTACACTCTATTCACATTCATATATCCACAACAACTTAACTCCCTTCCAATTCAACTTGGTGAGTGTATTAGATAGTCATGATAAATATTTCACAAAGCGTTAGTAATATCCAGAAAACTGAAAATTATTATTACATGGTTGGTATAGGCCATTGCTCAATAAATTTTATCTTTGAATGATTCACCGATATACCTTCACTTGAGATTATATGACCCAATAATGAAATTTTCTGAATAAAAAATTCACACATGGTAAATTTATAATACAAAATTTCCTTCCTAGGGTATTCAATATGATTATCAAATAATCTTCATTCTCTTACATGATCTTTGAAAATATAATATAATCATCTATAGAGGCTTCCATAAACTGATCAAGGTAATCTATAAATACACTTTATATTAAATCCATAAAGATAAAAAGGATATTAATAAGTCCAAATGGAAAAACTATATATTCATAATGAACATATCTTATAAATAAGGTTATCTTGGGTATATAATCCTTCTTAATTATGAAGTTATGATATTCAAAATAAAGGTCAATCTTGGAAAAGTATTTATATCATCACAATTTATTAAAAAAAATAATCGATATAGGGTAGATGACAATATTTCTTGATAGTTATCTTGTTATGTTTTCTGTAATAAATGGAAAGAAAAATTGATTGAAATTTTTTCTTAATAAAAAGAATAAGTGAACCCAAAGGTGATACACTAGAGTGTATAAATCCATTATCATAAGTCTCATAGAGTTTCTTCTTAAATTCTTGTAACTCAACCTGGGCCTTTCTATACAGAGTATCTAAAATAATTCTAACACTAGGTATGAGTTCAATTGAAAACTGAACTTCATGATTAAATGGAAGAATAGAAAATTTTACTAGAAATATATAGAAAAATTCTATACAATAGGAATATCAGTAATGTTTAGTTTCTCCCCTACCATTTGAGATATATTTCCTTCATGGATAAGGATTTAGACCCATATTAGAGAAGTAATTTACATGGGAAGTTTGTATTTATCCTCACACTCATATACCGACATATGTTTTTTTAGAATATGAAATGTGAATTCACTTCATCAGAAATTGATATGGTATTTATATAATGAAAGAAAATCCATGCCTATAATCATATCAAATTCAACATGATAGAGAATCATTAGATTTATAAAAAGCAAATCCCAAAAACTTATACCAAATATGATCAATAAAATTAAGATGAGATCATCATAACATTATAAGTTTTTACTACTAACTCAAAATATAATCATTGAGGTGCTAATGTGATAAGCTTATAAAGTTCACTAAATATAAAAGTGTGGGTTGATATAGAATCAATTAAGATATTAGCTATTATAGATTGGATGATAAGTGTAATTTTCACCAAATAATTCCCATAACACACTTTAATAGTTGTGATCATATGTGATTTACCTTTCTCTTTTAGCTTAATTGGTTGTTTACAGTGATAATCATCACAAATATTTACAATCATTCACTATTTGGGGTAATTCCCATACTACTTACATTTGAATCATTAGAGTGTGTGTGGTACATTAGTTGGCATCTTCCTTTCCAATATTTTATCAACTGACAAATTTATATATTTTTTATATTTTGGGTATTATGACCTAACCATAAACATTTAAAAGGAATCCTATTTTAGTTCAAGGAAATACATTAATACTTCTTCACACATTTATGGTATATAGGTGAAATTAATCTCTTTTCACCTTGTGAATTACAAAATATTTCATGAGACTCCATATTTTTTTCTTATCAAAACCAAGGGAATGTTGCAAACATCTAATTTCCATTTCTACCTGGGAATAATATAGAATTATTTCATCACATATAATAACTTATATTATAGATAATAACATTATATGAATAGGTTTTATTCCACCAAATATTTAATCGAATGTATTGTAAAATTTTCCTCATAGTTACCAATGGATTCATAATCCTTATGATTAATTTCAAAAAAAATTATCCATTATTTCACATATAATTTGAGGAAATCACATACTAAAAAATATAATCTTAAACTCATCCCATTATATATAGTTAATTTATTCATAGTTCCTCATATTATTTTTGTGATCTGGATATTTTATTGCTTCACCTTCAAAATGATAAATGTCTAAGACAACTATTTCATGTTCATAACACTGGATAACAAAAAATATTTACTCAGTGGTGTTGATCTATCACTCAGAAAATAATAAATCAGAAGACCCACTAAAAGGAGATGGATAATTCCTCATAAATGTCTCAACATTATGTTTTTACCTCCTTTGATCTTTTGTAGGATCAATATGATATAAGGCTTCAGAACGTTTTGTGAGAATAGAAACCAGATTCTCTATTTTAGCTCCCATAACATTTATTTTCTCGAGAGGATAATCATTGAATTTTCTATCACATTTTCAGCATGATTTCTTCTAGTTATATCCTCTAACTAAAACAAAAAAACATAATGCAATCATAAAGATACAATAATAAGAGTGGTAAATCATATAATCTTGAAAAAATAATCCATATGATGTCCGAATCATGACACATTTTTTTCAATCTATGAAAACTTAGTTTTAACTAAGTATATCCATGTTCATTATATATTAAAATCCTTTATAATGGGTTATAATGAAAATTTGAATTAATCCATGCATATCCCAAAGGAGTGTCAAATTTGGTGCACAATAAGGGATTGTTAACTATGCAAGAAAATGATGGATGAGATATTCTCGATCAACACTTTTGGGGGTTATTACACCTAGATACATATCTTCCAAAATCATTTAGACATGTAGTATCCATAAGAGGATATATTCATTGGAAAAACATATAATCTATACCTTAACCAAATTTGTGATGTTATCCTATACATAGGCCTATCCTTATGGTTTTCACAAAATTTGTCTAATACTAATCTCGAAAAATAACTAAACCCAACTATGATATTGGAACAGTTAACCCAAGAATTTAATATATTAATATTACATACTTTTAGATTAGTATTCAATACATCTAATAATATTACTTTCCCTAAAAGTATAATGGTTTTAGTGTAATCAGAGACTAGATAAATAAGAAACTTATTTCATGAAAGACATTCAACATATTCTATATACTTATTATGACATTATACCCTTATTTGTTATACCATACTCAATTTTTTTGACATAACTATTTGAAAAGAAGCCTAATAAATGAGAGGGTATGAAATTGCCATCTAGGCCATCCTGTTCATGCGTGAGAATCCTATTCAAACATCCATGTTAAGGTGGAGAGCTGATATCATGATATAAACGTGGGGAGGAGAAGTTTTAGGTAGTTATTGTAGGGATATTTCCTCTAATACCTATTGGTCATGAAATATATAAGCCTACGTGCCTTTCAAGTGTTCCACCTTATCCCTTTAAATGGGGTTTATCAAAAACTCAATAAAATGAAGGCCTTCAGGCCATTCGGGATAGGGTAAACATGGGAGATATAAATCGATAATCATATATAAGAATAAGATAATCATAATGGTGAGATATCATGATCATAACCTGAAAAGTTCACACCCAATATTTCATAGATCATAAATATGTGTCATGGTATAAAACATTATAATTTCAAAATACATGAATTATAAGAGTGATGAATTTTCATAAATCAATCAAAAATCATGGGTTTAATTCATAAGCATAAAAACACATCAAAAGAGTTGGGCCCCATCACAAGCATAGAAAACATATCATATGTCAAGGTTAAATATTGGAACCATTATATAATAGTGGATTCAGAATCATCCCATATTTCTAATATTATAGAATATTAGGCATAACCACCTTTTTCCCATATCATAATGGACCAGTCATTCTTACATGCTTCCCATAGTGGATCAAGAACATTTCAATTCCATAAATTATCATAAAAGATATAAATATTTACTCAATGAATTAGAGGAATATAATTAACCCACACATCACATAATGAAAACCATATATAAGGATTATAAAGAATTCATTAATTTATCATATGCTAAACCATTGAAAGAAAATGGGTTTCATAAACATTCACTCATTTGATCATATCATAATCTATGTAAATGAAATGAGTTTCATATCATAAACATTAAATCCTCATCCTAATAAGACATACAAATAAATAAAGTGAATGGTATCATAATTTTATATCCCTAATAAAGCATAAAAATCATTAAATTATTTTTATATAGATGAAAAATTAACTTAAAATATCATTCAAACATTTCTTTTAAAACATGAGAAAATGTATTTTTTTCATTTGATAAAATGTTTCCTAAAAATTAATAGAATATTGAGAAAATATTTTTCTTTAAAATTAAAAATTAAAAAATTTAAAATAAGATTCAATGAAAATAATGGTTATGATAGTGGGAAAGTATATTTATGTTGTATATGTTAAATGAAAATATTCCCATCACACTTTTGTCAAAAGTGAAAATGATTTGTTTAAAAAACTTTTAGAAAGATTAAATTTAAAACATTTTAAATAAAGTCAAATAAAGTGAAATTTTACTCTAAATTAAAAAAATTACAACTATAAGTATGAAATTTCCTAAAACAATTTTGAATATTTTGGATATAAAAAAAAATCATTGACCAATGAGAAAATAAGGTGATCTTTCATTTAAATAATTTTTATGAATAATTTTAAGTAAAAAAGAGAGATAAAGGACACTAATACTTAAAAAATTTTAGTAATTAAAAAAAGGATAATAAAAAAATTAGGTTTAATTTATAATTTCTAATAAATTTATCTCAATGGTAATTTAGTATAGATAATACCAAAAATAAATGAGATTGTAATATAAAACTCTTACCTCAAGTCTCTTTTTTCTTGATACGCATTTCAACCTCATATATAATAAATATGTATTTATTCTATATATATTCTAGAATCACAATAGTATATATCATAAAATATATGATTTATTTATCATATATTATCATCCATTTAATAATAATTCTTTATTAAAATCATTGTTCTGAGTGATAACTACTTCATTTTTCATTGATGTATCAATTCATAAGTTCAAGTCTCAATACTTTGATCATTTTTCCATCGTCTCCATAATTTTATTCATGTATTGATTTTCATTTTTAATAATTATATACAATATTATATGTATTCATTTAAACCATTGATGAAAATTGAATTACATCACTTCATGGAGATGGTAGTCCATGTGTACGGACGAGTGATGCTTCCACCTTTTGATAAGTGAAACGAAAGAAAATTAAATAATAATTCAGCTTCTAAAAATTATATTAGTATCATAAATAACATTTATATTTAGTAACTACATAATTTTAAATATAAATGTGAATTAGTTGTGAAAAATGAAATACATCATTTAATGGAGGTGGTAGTCCACACATATTCATGAGTGAGGCTTCAATTACCTTTTTAATAGATGTTTGGTAGATAATAATTGTTACATTATAATAATAAAAATTTATTAAATTTAATATAATAAATTAATTATTTTGGAATTGATACCATATATTTAGAGGTGGTAGAATAAGAAATAAAATTTAAAGTACTTGGTTAATTGTTTTACCACTTCATTGAGAAACTTCCTCTGGGTTACACCTTAATCCCTGAAAAAATGGTATTTTGGATAGAAAAAATATCCCATATTTGGGGAATGAAGATAAGATAGTATCATGGTGAGTTTTGGCCAATATAGAAGGCTCAAAATTTGTGAATAATGAATATTATGAGATACCCTTTTATAATTGAAAGAAATGACACACTTTGAATTATTTTAAATATTTAAATATAATATATATAATGTATAGTGGATCCAAATAGTCATAATATATATGTTAGGGCATGAAAAGTTTAAATTAAATTTAAAAAATAAAATCTAAACCTATTTAAGTTTTATCTTAAACCATATATTTTGGTTTAACCCCCTCATTAACCCTTTTTAACCTTAACCTCAGTGACACAATATTTGGATTTTAGGGGTTATAAATTTAATTATTTGATGATAAGTGGATAAAAATTACCATGGATAAATGCTTATATAATTTTCCATCACAATTTTCCTATTTCATTATTTTTTTGTGATTTTGTAATCATTTAATACAATATTAGTCAACATAAAACATCATTAAAGTCATTTTTAGGATTATTCATTTAATGTAACTTCAAAGTCAACAAAAAAGTGATATAATTATAATATAAAAACATTTATAATAATTTATACTTTATAATTACTTACTAAATTTATTTAATATAAAAATTCATATAAAATTGATTATTTTTATTCTTTTTAAAATAGTTTACCTTGATTTTTCTATTATTTATACTAACACTGTTTCAGTGTTGCATAAGAATTTTTTTAAATATATCATAAATAAAAACTAAAATTAAATAAAAATCATAAAAATAATTTATTAATTAATAAAAAAAATTATATTAATTAAAAACTTCTTTTTATACCTATGATAACATATAAGATAAATTAAAATCAAGAGGGTGACATTTTGTATTTACTATTTACATAAAATAATAAAATGGTTATAATTAAAGAAAAATGTTATGAAGTTGCCATATTTTTGAAAACTATATTATCATGGATGAAATATACTCATCTAATGGTATAAATTCAAATTATAGTGAAATTTTAAACCCTTATCCTAAAGTTTTAAACCTATTTTACCCATTTGACCCATAAAGAAGTGAAAAATATTTACCAAGATTACAATTTATAATGAAAAAAATAAAATGATTCTATTTAATAAATTGAAACCCAATTATTAAAAATATCATATCAATTTTTTAATTTTATATTATTATAAGTGGTAAGAACTCTGTTTTAAAATAATCATGGAAAACACAACAAAAAATATTTTTTAGAAAAATGTGTTTTAAGAATAAAATTGGATTTATTCTTATACCATTCCAAGAAATACCATTAGATGAATGATACAATGTTTTATTAAATATATAATATTTAAATTTCATTAAAAACATTCATTAATATTTACTAATTTAATTTCTTAATATAATATGAGCTTAAAAATAGTTTTTTTTTATAAAAACAGTTTTTCATAAAAACATCTCTTTTACTTTCAAATGATTTTATTTTCATTTATAATCAATTGAAAACCAATGAATTTATTTTATATATGTGAAAATAATATTTTTTTAGTAATTTTTTTAGTTGTATTCATACATTCAAATATAATATCTAGGGAATATCTGACACATTAAATAATAATGGCTCGTTTGAACTCGGAGTTTCATGAAAAACAAGATATCAAAGAAATAAAATTTATTTAAAGAGAAATATATCATAAAATATCATGATGTCACACCATTCTTGGTGATTATCTTTATTTTTATACTTTATGTACCTCTCTAGAATCTCCATTATTTAACTCTCATGTGACTTTGGATATTGATCTTAGGACTTGGGTGTGAGCTTGATTCGGGTGACAACTATATTGGAGAACCTTGATATTGATGTCTCCAATATTGAGTTAGGAATATTATTAGAATATATGTCATTTTATATGATTTTACCATGATTTTATAATTTATTCTTGAAACCCATGCATGATATATATATCATGTGACTATTTGAATGACCCTTGTGATCTATTATTGATATTTGTTATGAATTGTGGGTAGCCACTTGAGAACTATTCATGATATGAATTATTGTTCTGTTCTATGATATATATATTGTTTTTGTTTTTGTATAAAATATGTAACCTTTCTTCAGGTATTATGATGAATATGTTTTTTAGTTTTGGTTTTAAGAATCCTTGTAGGGGGCATGTGATAATGTGACAAAGGATATAAAATATGGCCCATTTGATGGCATGAGTCATTCAAATATATATTAGCTGACAAGGGAGTAAATCATGGAAGGGAGTTGGGTACCTTTAGTTATAATACAATATAGAGGATTTCCATATAGAGTTAATGTTCACATCCTAATACATTGAACATATTAGGTGGTACTTTCTATCATCTAAGGATTATGACTAGAGTTATGGTAGGGCGTACAATGTTCATATAAATAAAAAATATCAGGGTGGGTCTTGGGTTGTTCCTTAAAGATGGAACATAGAACACGTCTGGAAGGCCTAGGTTTCCAACTGATTATTTAACTTATGGAATGTGATATGATGTATAATGTCTCATATTGACATCCTTATTGACACCATGCCTAAGTTGGTGGGGGTAAAGGGTTTGTGATGATTTGGTTAGCACATGATGACTTATTAAATGTGTGGTTGTATGATTAATTATTCATTTAAATTATTTCATGACAAAACTGTTATATATTCAATACACACTTGTGTTAATTACACATTGGTGGTGTCCTACCAGGTTTATACTCAGACCTTACATGGGCATCTTGATGCATATATATAATTCATGATCAGAGATTTAGGAAAGGGAAAAGGTATAGTGACAAGGAGTTAGGAGATAGAGAATGGTGTTTGGAGGTGGTACTGGGAAAAAATATATAGAGATTCCACAATGCTTTATTTACTTATCTTATATTATCATACTCTTGTTTGACCTTCCACTTTGAGGGTATTTGGTTTATTACTTTGTATATCTTGAGTTATTTACCATTCTATTTATTTTATCATTGTTTATGATTTCTATTTTGTTACTATTTTTGTTTGTTTATATAAATATTGATGGTATAGTTTCCCCACTGATTTCATTCAAACCCTCATTTCTAGTCGAAAACCTTGTGTATATGGGGAGGTACACATGAGTTCGTGTGTGGTTCCAACTTAAACTTGATGATTTGGAAGGAGGTGAAACACCTTATCTATCACCAATAACTCTTACTGTCTATCATTCCCAAAAGTCTCTCAAATGAACTATTTATGGAACAACTCTTGAAATAGATTCTATCTCATCATGGAAAAATCATTATGTCCCAATAACCTCTATATCCATAAACGCACTAAGCCTAAAAAAAACTCACCACTAATGGAACATGGTTCTCCTCTATCATCTGATTAGTAGAAAATATATCTGAACCTCCTCTAACCAACACCAAATATCATTAATAGAGATAAACCCACCATACTTTTATAACCAATCTCAAATAAATTGTTTTTAAATTCTAGGATTGTTTAACTTTTCTACCATGTTATTCAAATCCACATAGACCATGTAACACCCCATTCTTCCATGGTACGCTCCTCTTTGAATAATAGAGCAACGTGTGTTGAACGCAACCTCGATTTCTAACACACCGCGACCAATAAAAGTAGCAGTTATGAATAGTAATACCCACTTTTTGAAATTATATAAATTTTATATTTCAAAATGGACTTCATTTTTGTATTTTTAATATCAAAATTATCCTAAGTTGAATTTTTTGTAATTTTATGAGAACTTCAAATTTTTTATTAATAGTGAAAAATACTTAAAACAACTTTTTTAATAAAAATAATTTATAGTGATAAATTATACTATTGAGTGGTTTTAAAGTATAATTAGAATATATTTTCACCATTTTATCCAATGGTGGTTATTATAATTAATTTAACCTTGAAATTAGACATAAACAATTGTCAATCTTTTAATATATATTGTTTCTTAAAAACACGCTATTTGTTGTGACAGTGGGAATTAATTATAAAATTAATTAATTAAACTTATATGTTTGTAATTTTTTAAAATAGACATAATTTTTGAATTAGGAATATCAATTATATCTTAGGGTGAAATTTTGGCATTGTTCTGAAAAACTTCAATTTTGATGAATAGTGAAACCACTAAGTGGTAGTTAAAAAACTGATTTTTCATTTAAATGAAACATTACCACTTATGTGATTTGATTTTAAAAAATACAACATACATGGTTGTCATTAGGAAGTAAACTGTGGTTCAATGGGATTAAAATAATTTTTTGGTGAATAGTAACTTTTAAGTTTAATTATTCTCGATTAAAGGTAATTAGTGATATTTAAGGTAAAAATGATATTATAAAAATATGAAAATACCTTTAAACTTGTCCTAACCTTATTTTATGAGTCATGGAAGACCAATAAAATCCATGGGTCAACTTGGGGACCCCATGGAGCCACTTGGGTAAGAAAATGACATTAATAACTTTTTATTTAAAGTAAAAATAAAATTGTCACAAACATGTGTTGTTTTACTAAAACAATTTTTATAAGGGGTTATAGAAGTCATTTGTTAGAATATAAATATTCATTGGAAATATAAAAAGATTTAATACATCATTATATTTATTTTATAATTTTTATACATTAAATAAATTAAATTATTTATGACCCCATGATGATGCAGCGATTACCTCATTAATTAACGATTGGAATAAAATGAAAATATAATGTAAAATATAAGGCTTAAACTTGTCAAAAACCTATTGTATGAGTATATTTCTAACCCTTTTTACCTTATACTAGAAAAATATAAGTGTGGGACCTTTGAAATCCAAAACTCATTATATAATAAAGTAACATTTCATGACTTTCCAAGAGTGCCCCTCCACTCCTCTTATAAAAGGCCCCCCACCTCTACCACCTTACCCACACCTCTCAAGCCTTTGGCTCGGCCAACCCCTGCCCATTTTGTCTCTACACATCCTACTCTTACTCCTAGAAGCCTCACTTTGGGCAGAAGTCTTCCCAAGGAAGCCTTTGAGCTCATATCAAAAATATTTACCCGTTTTAAAGGTAGTGTTTTCTCTTGTGTTCTTATGTTTTATTTTGATTCTCCAACACCCTAAAATATTTTTATTCATTTATTTTGTAAATAAACCGGTATAATCAATATACTATGATGTTTTTATAAGAAGGATTCGAGCTACACTTACACACACCAACATCAAATGGTTAAATAACATACTGTTTCTGTGGATGGAGAATTTCTGCCTCACGAAATGATGATTGTTCAACACTCATATAACACCTTCAAAGGTGTCCATTAAGATGTAACTACATTTATATATGATATATATTATGTTTATGTTTTCCTTATGCTTCTGTATTTCTCATTTATGACATACCTTTATGATTTCCATTATGGGTAAACGCGATAATTTCATTTTAGGAAGTGCGGACTACCGCCCCCTCAAAGGGATTTGAATCGTCAATGCCATATGTGGGATGTATAAAGGATGGAGAAAATGGTATTATAAATTAAATTATACTGGAATAATGATATAAAATTATATAATTATACTTTCATTCCATTAAATATGAAATAGAAATGAAAGTAGCATTCATGCGTACGTACGACTTACCGTCTCCATGAATGGTGCATTTTATTTCTTACCTCCAAATGTTATGTAATATTATAAATTGCATGTATATACTGGATATATATGATATATATGATATCTAAATCATGAATATAATTATGGCTATAATGGATATTTTACCACATGAACAACTTGTAATTATAAGAAGTTTATTTTTGACTCGAGTACCAAAGATCGACAAAACGACCGTTATTAACTTAAATGACTACATAATTTTTGTAACATTGCAATAAGTTATATAAAAGGGATAATGAAATTGAAAAAGGTTCTTAAGAAATTTGATATTAACTCTAGTTTATTATTTAGGAGATTAAATAACGGTCGAGTGAAGTCGGACACGAGGTAAGGGAACTTCTTAACCCAATTTCCATTATTTGGGTTAATCTCCTACTTTCAAATTATGCCATGATATTATTATGTCCTATATTGTATTTGTACTTTCTTTATGTGTACTTATAGTGAATACACATAATAGATATATTTTATTTAAAAAAATGATCTTTGTAAGGGAACTTCTTAACCCAATTTCTATTCTTTGGGTTAATCTCCTACTTTCAAATTATGTCATGATATTATTATGTTATATCTTGTATTTTTTACTTTCATTATGTGTACTTATAGGGAATATACATAATAGATCTATTTTATTTATAAAATGATCTTTTTAAGGGAACTTCTTAACTCAATTTCCATTCTTTGGGTTAATCTCCTACTTTCAAATTATGTCATGATATTATTATGTCTTATCCTGTATTTGTACTGTATTTATGTGTACTTATAGTGAATACACATAATAGATCTATTTTATTTAAAAAATTAATCTTTTTAAAGGAATTTGTCTCAATCTCCTTTCATTGAGGCATATTTTGTTTTAAACACAACTTTCTTTTATACGGTGTATAAACCCCTTTGACTTTTACTTTTATTCAAAAGGAATATTTTTATACAAAGCGTTTTACTAAATGACAAAAGAGAATGTTTTTTTGTCATACGTATGTGGCGACAACGACTTCTCCACTGCCGTGACCATTATTTGGGTTTCATCTTCCTCTACAAGCCATAACGTTTTTTAAATGAAAAATAAATACCAAGTTTTAATTTTCTTTTATTTTGGTATTGAAAATGGTTTTGATAATGTTTTTATTATATCAATGTGTTGTATTGATATCTTGTGATTGAAATGTGGAAATGTTATGTTTACTTTATGCATGTTTTATGTGATACGATTTTGTTATGGTTTATGATATGTTTAAACCTGTTCATATGAGGAATGCATTAGACTTAATAAGTGACGGGTGGAGCCTGCTATAGCTCCTCGATGCATCGGTAGGTCTCATGAGACAAACTAGTGTCTTGGCAAGAGGCCTTGACAAAATATTATTTGTAGTCTTGGCACGAGGCCTTGGCTACATGGTTATGATAGTCTGGAATTATGCATTCCATCATTATGAAAGTGGTTATTGATATTTCATGTAATTATTCGACCAGTAGAATATTCATGTGAATAAGTAAATGGAATTATCTCATTTTACATTTTCCATATTATGTTGAAGTTCAAGTTTAAAAGGATTTTGTTTTAGTTATACATTATCTTAAATGTTTATGTTTATTTATGAAAGCTTCCACTATATTGTTATCCTTAGTGAGAATCTGAGCTCACCCCTTCCAATGTTATAATTTTTCCAGGATGTGAAGAAGTATATTATGAATGACCTGTAGGGATAGTATGAGGGGATATGAAGACAAGATGTTGTTGTAGTTTTGTTTTACATTATGATGTAATGTAAGACTTATGAATGTATCTAATGTTTCCAAGGCTACTAAACTAATCGGTCTTTCAAAACATGATCTTTTGTGATCATTCCAATGTTCCGTAACAATGCACTGACTCGGGGTAACTGGGGTCGGGGCGTTACAGACTATCACCCCAAGCATAGAACAAACACAAACATCATGATTTGAATCACATGGTGCATAAATTTAAACCTATCTAGATACCATATTTTCAATATATTATAGATTAATTATTGATTAATAGGTTATAAAGTTGTTATTTAGATCTCAGTGGATATTTTTTATTAAGATGATTTATTAGATCTAATTCACAAGATAGGTTCAAGAAATACTGTTTCCTTACCACCATGAAAATGAGTACTAGTGAATACTCAAAATTCTTTACAAAAAATATTTTCTCTATCGCCATTTCATCATGACCTATTATTTCATATACTCTACCTGATGTATTAATAAATTTGTGTATATAATATAAATCCTACCTTCAATAGGTTGTAGGTTGTTGATTGGAAATAGGGGTATATCATTACACATATATGACAAGAATTACCCTTTATAAAAGAGAAATCCACTTGAAAATGAATAATATAATGAATTTATATAATCAATACATGAATAATGTATATAAATGAGTTTAATGTTATATAATTCTAAGGAAAAGTGGGAAACAAAGTCCATCATCTTTTTTATACCTTGGATAATGGAAAATTTAAATGCCTTCACTAATAAGTCTTCAATGCATAGTGATAATTACACCTAATAACACCACTAAATCTCTCTAGATAATTTATTTTTTTATAAAAATATTGGGTATGTATATAAATATACTTCATTGATTCCTCCCAAAAAATATATTATTTTTATATAAATAAAGAATATGGGTGTATACCTATATGGAATAAATAAAAAAATAATTGATAATAAGAGTCCCCTAAAAATACAACATTCAAAAACTTAAATTCCATACAATAACATCACACTTTTCAGACCACATCATATCATCTACACATATCATCACATAACCACTGAAATAATGGCCTCCACCACTAATCCAAATCCAATAAGTTGTTTATTTACACATGACTCACTATAATGTAACCACTACCTAGTAGCTATCCATACACAAGTATATTACTATAACACCACTATCACCATGTACCAATCCACTAGCAGAGAGATATCAACATATCTACATCCATTTTTTGGTTCATTGTCCACCTGCAAAGTCTCCTGCTGTTTTTTTGAGTGTCCACCCTTATAGACTCTCTCAACTATAACTTGTAATGATTAGGCAGCTATAAAGCCTTGGGGAATCTTGCTATATTATTTTCTTCCCACCCTCTAGAACTATACCTCATCTAAACTGTATCTTCACCACCATCATATATCCACAATGGATAGCCACATATTCCACCCTATCACCACCACCACTACCATCATCCTCAAAACATATCACAACCCACTGTCATATATGAAGTAAATACTTTCAAATCTCTATCATATATTGTTAATGGATTCATAATCCCATCGTCAATTTGTTCTTCCACCAAGGCCACAAAATATACAAATCCCCCAGTGAAGATAATCATAATATAATATTGGTGTACCACACTCCCACTTAGGTATACCAAGAATTCAGAACCTAGGGAGTATAATAAAACCACATCACTAATTTTTTCATATCCCAAGCATAAAAAAATTTCACCAACTCATCATATAAACAACATATATTTAAAGTCCCTTTTTATTCAAGAAATATCATCTTCCACATCATCTCATATGTTTGTGTGTGTACATACACACAGAAACAAATTCATCTTGTGAAAATCATCTAAGGGTTTTTAATAATTTTTAATTCCAAAAAAATAATCATCACAACCCACAATCATTTCATTTCAAAATCACTAACCTACATTAACCCTAATATAAATAACATGGACCATGCTAATGTAAAAAAACCCTTGTAGAATTCATTCAAACCCATGTAAATCTTTTTTTATAAAGGTCATATAACTATAAAATGTGGCATGAAACCATGTACATATAGAACAACCCCTATTAAATTGACTGACACATAATCCCCTACCCCTCAATGACACATATATAAATTTTATTATTAAGTGGCATAAATCCTATTCATTATTGTCATGACCCATGACAAAGTTCATAAATATCACCCCAATTACCTAAAAGGTATTTTTATTATATTTTTCTATCATTCATTTATCTAAGTTCTATATGGGTACATTTCCAATATTTTATAAATATTCATAATAAATATTATAAACTGATTTCCCACCATAAAAAACATATCAAATAATTATCATATGAATTATAAACAATATTCAATAAAAATTAATAAATTTCATGCTAAAATAAACCATTCAATTTTTTTATCATTCAAAACTTATATCTACATCAATTTAAAATACAATAATCATAGAATTATATTTATAAAATATTCAAAAACTCAATTAAATTATTTTTCAAATTTTAGTAATAAAAAACATATCCATAATCTACCTCAATTTAATTTTTAGACTATAAAAATTATTCCAACACTTACATATTCATCAATAATAACTAATTTAAATTTATTATATATTCATTCTTTTGGATTATTATGAACTATCAAACCAACATAGAAAATCACAAGTATGGTAGAATCATAAGGATTTAAAATAGATGAAGTTTTGAGTTACATAATTCAATTACCCCAATTCATGAAATTCCTTAATAGTTTATTATCACCACCATTGATTAATATAAAATCCCATTCTTTATCTTTATTTATTTAAATCCCTATACCACTATAATTATAAAGGTTCTTCCCCTTGATATAATTTGAGAGAATTAAGAGAAATGAATTATTTGGAAAATGAATTATCTCCATTGAATTTACTCTAAATCATTCATTAATTACATGAATAAAAAATCATTAAATATTTAATTGAAACATCATTCAAACTATCTCATTCAAAACCATATTTTAATTTCCTTGACTTTCTATTCAATCAATATAAATATTTGGCCACACTTCCACTAATAATTCCACTTCACCACCAATACATACAATATTTCACATTTAATATTATTTATTTTATAAATATTATACATAAAATTTGAATTGATTAAATAAATAAATAATAATTAAATTATAATACTAAAAAAATATATAGGAAAAACCATCCATCTCTAAAAATTAAACATTACAACCCTAGGATAAATGGCACATCTAAAACACAACATTCTTATCAAATTTCAATTATGGGAACTGATTTTTTAACCTTCCTAGTTGAAAATCATAAAAAAATTTACAAACTCCATAAATTATGAAATTCAGGTCTCTACTTAAAATTTTAGAAATTAAATTTCCTCTTCCATATTAATTCACTCCTTCATGTTGTTAGCTATATATTGTATCTTCCCATCTCTTTTTTAGTAATACTAAAAATTACTATAGCAACTTGTAGATTTTAGTGTCGACTAACTAATATTCAAGTTGTTCTTCTAATAATATGGTTAATGGGTGAATTTAAATTTTTGTATTTGGATCTATTAAGGGTATTTGTGGTCATTTTTAAAGTGAAAAATTATATATTTTGTTGGTGTATGTTTTTTAGTAAAATAAATTAAATTAGTTCCTGGGTTGGTTCTAATTAAAATGGGGAAAGAGGTGGTAGGGATATTGGGTACATGGATTAGGTGTAGTGGGTACATGTTATAGATTTAGGTGGTGGGATTCCCATGTTCAAGCCACTGTGTGGCCGGTAAAGGTGCACTAGGTACCCGATGTGCTCCAACCCCATTTTTTAGAGGGGATACATTGAACTTTTCCCTTTTATATTAATATCCTACTCGTAGTTATTCTCCTTAGAAAATTACATAAAGGGGGAGACAACCTTTTTTATACATACTTATCCTCCTTTTTCTATATTCAATATGGGTATATTAGGATTATGCCATCATTAAACTTCTTAGTTAACTCTTTCAATTATATCCTCTTTGTTCTTATTCTTGTTTCCTTCTCATTTTTTATTTCATTGGTTAGGGATTTAGGATTTATTACACTAAATCATAGTGTAATTTCATCATAATAATGGGGTATTTTATGTGTGATGTGAAGAGGAGGATTAATAATGATGAATTATCATCATTTGATATTTTTTTTATTGAGGTAATCCACCTATTTAATTTATTATGGGGTTTTGCTGGTTTGGGAATAAATTTTCTATCTGTACATGTTTAAAAATTAATAATTTTTATTGTATTAGTATTGGGTATGTGTTGGGAGTGGACCACACCATGGTAATTAGAGTTTCAATGTCATAACACCACTATGTGATCTTTTCATTAACTATAATATTTTATGTTTTTTGAAATTATTAAATTGTTATTTTGATGGTGTGAATGTGTGACATTGGCACTTGTGTTATCATTGGAGGATGGTATGTGATTGTAATTGATTTGTGGATTTCTAGTTGGGGTATATAGTCTTTAAATTAATGAGTATATTTAAAATTATTTGACATTATGTTTGTGTGTGATCATTATAATTATTGGTTTAATATTTTAAAATATTTTTTTATCTTTCCTATAGACCGGGATGGGATTGCCTTAGCGTAATATTTAATAATGGATATATGAAATGGTAAATGGTTTGTTGGTTGTAACTTGGTCTAATTAGTTCTAGTGGCCCAATAAAAAGATTTTTGGTGGCGTGAGTGTTTTTTAAAATTTACTTTCCATTTTAATAATGTAATTTATAAATGATTTTTGGTTTAAATTGTAATTTTAGTAGAAAATAGTTATTTAATGATTTTTTTGAAAGAATATTTCAAAACTAAAGAAGATATCTTCAAAGTGATTTTAATAGATTTGGGCCTAGGGATTACCATGAGTAAAACTAAAATATAAATCAATTTTTAAATGATTTATAATGAGGGTTTTGATTTGGATTCTAAAGGAAATATAGAAGGGGTTTTTAATATGTGTTGGTCTGTTTGAAATTAGAAGGGAAATGCCTAGTTTTACCAAGCATATGTGCTCTTATGAGATTATTTTTAATAGTTTTGTAATAATATTTATACAATTAAATTATCATTCATTAAAATATAGGAGCGATAATATGGAGCTTCTCATGGGTTTTGAGTTTTTTTCAGTTTGAAGCATTGTTTTGGTTTCAGATTAGGTCTATAGGAACCTTGGGAGACCCTTTGGAAGGGTATGAGTCAGAGGAATTAATTGAGATATGAGAGAGTTGTTTATAATTTTTTGATGTAAAATTATCTACATTCTAAATGGGTTGTATGGTCTCTTTATTTCCTTATGGGAGAGCTGCAAGTTTAATCCTTAGTGACTGAGGTGGGAGTTAATCTCTATGTTCTTTGATTAATAGTGTATATTGGATCCATGAGTTTTGTCCTTAGTGATATGATGACACTTGGTATGGACCTATTGATAGTATTGGATTTGTAAATTCCTTATTTGTGTTTTTTGAATAGAGAATAATAATTTCCCCTCACAACCAATATTTTACTATTCCATATAGGGTAGAGTGATTGGGAATGAAGCCTAATTGGTAGTAAGATATGTGTATCAAACCTGTTAATGGAGTATCAATACCTATTAAAATTAACATCTAGGATAACCTCATGGTTTGATAATCAGATTAATGGAAATGCTATATTTTTTGTGAGGTAATTTATGTTGTTGATTTTCTTTATTGGGAAATGAACTATCTTATAATTTATCTTCTATGTGGGTGTAAATACATAGAGAGATGTATAAAGAGTTATTATGTGGGATGGGGTCTAACCCTTGAAAGAATATTTTAGGATATATGAAATAAATATTACATAGATATCTTAATGAAACACCAAATTTAAGACTGTGGCCATGAAATACATTTTTTATTTATGTTGATAGTGTTGGTATATGATCTGATTTATTGAGGTATATTTAGAGAGATTTACCACTGTGTAGTGTGATCCATCTCTAGTGATGATATGTGATATTTGGGATTAATATAGTAGTTCTCTATATGTAGTCAAGATAAATGTTCTAGAGAGGACTAATAAGATGAGATGGGACAGGTCCTGAGAGATGGGTTTTTATATTTCATATGGTTTTTATCCATTTATAGTTTTCATATTTATTTTATCATGGGGTTGCAATTTATTTTTTATTTAAGGATTAAGTCCTTTTTAATTTTCTATTTTGGTTTCCTTTTTGTTTGATGGTTATCCCCTCTTTATTGTTCATTGTTTTATTTGTTGGGACCACTATTATTTTTTATGATAACATAATGTTTCAATTATGGAATTGAAGTGAGATTACCTATAGTCCTGGTTTGACTTTATTGAGTGATATTTATGGATATCGGGAGAAATCATGGTGATTATATTTGACGATATGACAATGGTTTGATATACCTCCTTGGGTCACATTGTTATGAATGTTTTTGATTATAGGAATGTGGTTCATGGTTTAATTTGGGTAACACTAGTACAAGACTTCATGGTGTATGTTTCTTTTATCTATACATAAACAGGTGTTGGTTTCTTGTACATATTGTGTTATTTTCCTAGGTGTATGAGTCACATCGTGCACTGTATTTCACTCTCCTAATATTTTAATGAACATCTACTTGATCACATGAACTCAATGTGTTGATGTGGATATGGGAATTCTATTGGGTTGTTATACTCACCCCTACCTACAAACAAAACATGGGTTTGGACATATATGGGGAAACCTTTATGTTTTCCTTTAGTAGAAATTATCATCCTAGAGTTGGATGCATGAATCATGATGTGAATGGTATTGTAATACAAGGATTATATTGGAGTTAATAAAATGAGTTGAGTTAGAGACCATTTTATATTTATTTCTTAGTTTTAACTACATAATTTTTACCTAGTGAACTAATGGTTTATTATTTTTCATTACATATTTTTTTCTATTATATATATCTACTATTTATCCTCTATTAACTATTTATTTCAAATTTTGACATTCTATTACTTTCATAATATATATTTATGGTTCCCTCTCAATGCTCTATTAACTTAAATATGATTTGGGTATGTCCATTATATATACCAATAATTTTTAGTATTTGGTAGATTTGGAACTGAAACATATTCTATATATTTTAAGGCATAATATCTCTATGAATATTCCGTGGCCTCACCATTGTTTGGGAGACTATTTTGTATATCAAGTCATGCCTGAGGTAATGTGGATCCCTTTTCCATGTGTTTTTGGAGATCTAGGTTAGGTTGTTATAAATTAGTTTTATAGGATGATTTTATTCAAGTAAGGGTCAAATAGGGGTGGTGAAAGGGTGTTGGAACTTGGAAGGTAGACATGAGCATTATTAGAGAACCTATTTTCATTTTAAACTCTTTTTTTATTTTTTTTTTTCTGTGTTTTGATTATACACTCTAAGTATGAGAAATGTGTTAGGTTTAGAATACCAATAAGGGATGGATGTGACTTGGGATGAGTCATAGGGCTCAGCCAGAAGCTAGTGTAATTGTTCATACATAATTATGGTGACATGCTTAGGGCATGATACACATTCCTATGAGAACTGTTATTTGAAATGGTAGGTACCATATTAATTAATTAAACTTACAATATATTCAATGATTTATTAAATAAAATATAATGTGTTACTTGATTAATATAAATTTAAGGGATTTTTATTGGTTTTTTATTAAGATTTTTGTTCACTATTTGAAATGATTTTTGGGATATTTTGGATTTTTTGAAGAAAAAAAAATAAAAACAGAACTTATGTGGAGTAATGAAGCATGATTGAAATGGTTTTAGCTTTTTTAGGTTTGGGAAATCTAAGAGAAGTAGTTTTATAAATGAATTTGAAGATGTTTTTTAAATGGGTTTGGTTATAAATGAAAAGACAATCAAGGCTAGATAATTTGATTTTTTTTGTTTTCATGAAATAAACTTGGTTTCCAAAGGGTATTTTAAAAAACTCACATGGATCTTGGAATGTGGAAAGTTTAGTAATCTAGTTTTTAAATAAATATCTTATAATTATGTATATTGGGTTTTCTTGACTTTAATGTTTGACTAAGAGTGAAGTGGTATTTGAATTATGTGTTTTGGATCATGTTTTGAGTTTATTAGATATATTTGAAATGTTTGGGATTAACGGGTAGCATTCAATGAAATTATTGACCAATTATTTATAGAGATCAAGGAAATTCATGGATCAGGTATCTTAGGATGGGTTTTCGGTAGGTGATACCTATGACGAAGAGAAACATTGGTTTTATTTGTCTGATAATAGTAATTATACATGGTGTGGATCCCCATAAGGCTGTATATAGGTTGATCATCCATATTTTGGGACTTATGGGTGAGTTAGTGCATCGTCTATTTGTTTTGGTGATGGTTTCAAGTTGTGTTTTGGGAGGATTAGTATTATAATTTGAGAGATTATGGTTATATTGAAGAAAAATGATAACAATGATGTATGAGAAGTCATGTTTTTATTTTTAGAAGCATCTATGATTGGGTAATGGCGTTTTTAATGAAAAATTAATTTTGGTTTTATAATTTTAAAATGGATATATGATTGAATTTTATAATTAGAACACAAAAAGTTTGTGATGAATTGAAAACCAATATAGGTCAAGATTTATGGTCAAAGGAATAATATGAATTCTTGAGGATGATAATTTTTATGGTCGAGAGTTTATAACCTGACATTTATTTTACTGTTGTTGAACCAATAGTTGGGTCAGTCTTCTATTAGTCTAGTTGATGGGTGAATTTAAAATTTTTATCTAGATGGATGAAGTGGTGCTTTGTTCATGTTTAAAGTGACCAATTATATGTTTTAGGAGGTGTGTGTTTAGTAGAAAAATACCTAAAGTTAGTTTATCAATGGATTACGATAATAAAAGGGGTGGGGATGACAAGAATATGCCCCAATTTACTCGGTCTGGGTACATAGGGTACCCTGTGAGGAGTCGATGAGTGGGGTGCCTCTAATCAGGCCATCAAGTGGCCGATGTAGGTGTACTAGGTATCATATATGATTTAGCCCCATTATTATATTGGGGGAAAGGGGTATTTTACCCTATTTTATATTAATACACCACTTGAGTATCTTCTCTATGGTAGGTTGCATAATGGGGGATATTCTCATTCCTCCACTTCTTCTCTACCATTATATCTCTTCAATTTAGGTGAATTAAGATCATTTTACCATTTCTTATTTTTTATTTCAGTTAAGCTTCATGATTGGTTTATTAAGAATTTTTTGTTCTTTGTTTGAGATTGGAAATCTATTAAAGTTTATATATTATGTCTATTTTTATGGATTATGTTTGGGAGTACATAGAGAGTAGACCACACCTCATTTATTGAATAGTTTTTTATTAAAAATCTTGGTGATCTAGGTATTGACTTTTCTATTTTAGGTTTTTTGGTTTAGATGACCGATTTATTAATTTTATAGTATTCATGGATGATAGGGGTTATTGTGGGTTCATTAGAGGAAGATAGGATATTAGAAGTGATTGTGGGTCATTGGTTTATATAGGTGGAATTTATATTACAAATTAGTTTTCTCATTAGGTGATATTATGTTCATGAAACATAAAGTAATATGACTTGAACTATATATTGGGGTTGGATCACATCAACATAATAACTAATAAAGACCATATCGTATGATAAAAATATCATTGGTGGCTCCATGGTCAAACAAGTGTCAATGAACCAATTTATAGATTATTGGCTGAATAATTTTTTTTATAATGTAAGAGGGATTACCCTTTTTAAAATCTGATTTAAAAAATAGGTTTTAATTTATTGTGTAATTTCAATATAAAATATTGATTTAGGGAAATGGTTTTGAAATGGTCATTCAAAATAAATGAGGGGTTCTTCTAGATTGTTTTATTTGTTTATTAACTTATTTCCCATTACGAGTGAAGATAATATAAAATTTCCTTTTTCTAATGATTTTTATGGATGGTTTTGATATGGATATTGAAGAAAATCTAAAAGGTCTTATTTTGTAATTTTTTTTCTGTATGAAAATTTGATATAAATTACATGTTTTGAAAATATTTGATACTTGTGTGAGCTAATTTATTATGGTTTTCTCACAAGTTATCTTCTATTTAAATTTTAAAAATTATTACAAAGGATCAATAATAAAAACCTTCCCTTTGTTTATGGGTTTATTTGATCATTTTGATACATCAGTTTATATTTACTTCATATAAGTCCATAAGAACCCTTTGATAACCTTGGGATGGGAATGAGTCATGAAAATTGATAGATTGATGGGTTCTATATTTAACATTGAACCTTGGGTGTTTCCTAACATTATTGATGTCTTATAAGGACTCCTTAATTACTTATGTGAGTGCCTCATGTTTTGGACTTAGTAGTTGAGGTGGCAGTTAGTCCATATGATCTCCGATTGATGATTTTTTTCATTCATGTGTTTTGGTACTATTGGTAAGACCATATTTGGTATAGAATTAATGATTGTATAATATAAGTTAGTCTCCTCCTTTGTACTATTGAGTGGAGGATGGTGAGTTTCCCTCCAGGCTAGTGTTGGATTATTCCATTTGAGATAGACTAATTGGGCATGTATCTAGACAAGTAGTAAAACTTGTGTAATAAACCATTTGATGGAGTATAAATATCTATGGGAGTTGAAATTTATAAATACCTTAAGTTTTTATGATTATCTTGATGATCATGTTGTCTTTTGTAGGAAATTCATGCACATTATTATTTTTCCTATTTGGGATACAACTCATCTTAGATATGATATCTCCCAGAGGTTTTTGAATGCGGTGCAATGGTTGATGATATACCTTGAAGGATAGTGGAAAACCCTAGGTGGTCATGGAAATATTCATGAAATATTATTGACTTAGATCCTTCCAAGTCCCGACCTGATGTAAGACCATGTTTATGGAACATTCTTTATTTATTGATTTTGATAGTGTCGATGTATGATCTGAGTGATTCAGGTGTATTCAAAGAGCTATAATATCATGAAATAAGACCCAACCCATGTGATGACCTCTAATATATGGGATCAATCCATTTTTTATATATAGGTAGTATACATGATAGTTTTAGTGAAGACTGATGATAAAATACGGGAAATAACATGAGAGACGGGTTATGCAATTTTATATAGATGGGACATATTCTTCATTTTCCTATTTATATTATCATGAAGTTATTTTTGGGATGATATTTGTTACCCAAGCCCTCTTTAATTTATGATATTGATTTATTATATTATTTATTGATTGTAATTTTTAATTAATCTATATTATATTTTGTGCAGTTTTATTTCTTGAGATAATGATAAAGTAACATGAGATTTCAGGGATTATATTTGGGGTAGGTAGGCTAGGTGGGACTCTAATGAGTGAGTTTCAAAAATTTAGAGTGAATTCATGGTGATTACAATCGAATATATGAGAGAGTTTTGATATACCACATTGGTTCGGAGTATTATATATGTTATCAATTATAGATAGATCGGCCCTACCAGTGTTGGATATCCTTAGTATGAGTTTTTTGGGTGCTTGTATATATTATACACTTAGGAATAGGTATGTTTTTCTTATAAATTTTATGTTATATTTCCAAGTGGTTGAGTTGCACTTTGAATTGAATTCTACCCTCTTAAGATCTTTATGCTCACCCACTTGATCACTTGCACTCAGTGTGTTGTGGAAAGATTTGGAATCCCTCTAGACTATTGGACTCATTCCTACCCATGTACATGAGATGGGTTTTAATTCATGTGGTTATATATTCACGTTTCCTTTTAGGAACATGTATCACCTTGAATTGGGATGTATTGATTGATATTTTCTTGGTATTAGAGGATAAGGATTTAGTAAGAGTTGATAATGCGAATTAAGTGAAAAGAAATTTTATATTTAATTTTCAGTTATTTTTTTTATATGTAACTAATATTTTTTAAGTGGTTTATTTCTCTACATAATATGATATATTGTTTGTGTGTTATGAATATCTACTACAATCACTTTATTTATTATTTATGGATCATGTATAATTTTTACAATATTTTTATTCTGGATTATGGAGACCCTTTTGGCCCCCTATTTATGTCTAGTGGTTTGGGGTGTGTCTATTATTCATATGGGTCATGCTAAATTTTGAGTAGATCCAGGAATGACCCTTATTATTAATGATCAAGGGTATAGACACCCCATGACTATTTTAGGCCCTTTATGCTAGTTAAAAGACTTTTGAATATGGTGAGACACACTTGAGATCATGTGACTCTTCCTACCCAAGTTCTGATTGAGTGATTCATGTCGGGGAATTACACACAAGGGTGGAAATGTATCCCTTGATATGAGATACTTACTTTGATTTTTCAACTTCCTAATCTAATCATGCTTTAAATCCACTTTATCTTTTATTTCCACAATTTTTCTCATTTTTATAAAAATATCAAGGGTTAATACCTAACAAGCATTAAAAATTCAAATTAACCTTTTAACACATATAGTAAGAGGGGATTTCCAAAACCTAATCAAGTTAATACACATGGTGTAAAATGAATATTAAACTGATATTTCTCAAATTCAGGTAAAACCATTGGTTTGGTAAATATATATTCCAATTTCTGATGTGTATCAATACACACCTCCTTAATAATCACTTCCACACCTTTTCCTTACAAAAAATGATAATGTATTTCCACATGATTTATTAGATAAAACTATAATAGGTTCTTTTTTAACTCAATAAAACTTTTTTTTGTTATAATAATTCACCATTGGAAATTACAAATCATAAATATATCCCAACTATTTCCAAATCCATATCAATATTTTACATTATTTTATGTATGAAATGTATTCTAATTTATGTATGCTAAGTGATATGCCCTCTTTTTTCTTACCAATCCAATAGATGTATAAATATCCAAAAAGAAAACTAATTAACTTGTGAATTTTCTATCCACAACATCTATAGCTCAGTCCAATTTTAAATATTTCAATAAATATCAATATTTCTCTATATGAAATATCAACATGTAATCAAGGTTACCTTGAACATACCTCATGATTATTTTCATAGAAGTGATATGTTTCTCTTTTGAATGACTTTGAAACCTCAGATCCAAATAGAAAACATAAAATATATTTCTCTATATTGTTTCCAAGTACAAAAAATATCTAATAATCCACTGATATATAGTTTGATCCTACACTTTCCATCATTATTTGTAAAAATTTCATTTCCATCCAATATTGGAGTTCAGACCAACTGGAAATCATGTGTATCAAACTTATTTTCAACATATCTCACACAATTTCCCTATGAAATATAAGTATACCCATTTTATTAATTTTAGTACAAGACAAGAAAGTAATAAATCTCATAAATCCTTGTAATCAAAAATTTATATCACATAAAATAAGTATAATCCTCCATTAATTGAAGCTTTTCTTCAACTAGATATTATATCTTCAACATGGAAATGTACTATAGAATTTTAGTTTTTCAACAATTTCATATTATGGTTATCATGAACACCTCAATTTATAAAACCTTATTTTCAAAATTAGAGTCCAACCAAACATTCAAGGCACATGGTGTGTGTTTTATTCCATTTAATGATTTATTAAAATTAAACTCCTTTTATTCATAATCTATAATTTGAAAACTCATTCATTTTTCAAAATAAAAGTCCCCTTAAATAATTCAATTAAATAATTCCATTTTACATCTGTTAGGTGTATTTTAAAGAATCTTTGGATAATAACAATTTTAAATTGTCAAATTGAATCAAGTATTTCCACATATAGAATAATTTATTGTACATATGGGAACTCGATTTAAGGATAGATCCTAAAAACAAATCCTGAATTATTTTTTATCACAGTCCCAGTAACATCATATTTATTCTTGAAAAACCTTTTTTTTCTGATGGAATTCAAATTACAAAAACTTTTCACATTCTCTCATATTTGTTTTTTCACTAATTCATATAGATATTTATAAAAAACTATACTATATTTAGGTATGAATATTATTAAATTTTACTAAAAAAATTATATTTACCTTTTCTATGAATATTTAAGATTTTTTAAGTGTTAAGGGAGTGGGTTATGATAGTTGTAGGGGGGTTCTACCGTTGGAATTTTAGTTGTAGGTAGAAAATTATGGTGTGATGGACAAGTCTAAATGTATGACTCTTGGTGAAAGGTGGATCATGGCATGGGGATGATGGACCCATTCAATAATTCTTACTAGGAAGAGGTGGGGACCTCTACTTTGAAAATATAATTCCATGATTAGGGGATGCACCCTGACAATATCAGGGAAGAGAGGAGGCCCTCATCCAGGATAAGATTGCACCAAAACTAATTTTCCATGAGTTTTTTTGTATTAGTTAATTATCTATTTGTATTATAAGTGAGAAAGTAATTATATCCTCACCCGGATGACCATTCCCCTCCTATCAAGGATTCCTCATTACCTTTCATGTTTTTTATATTTTCCCTTTTTTATCCTTATAATCAAGTACAATTTTTCTGTACAGTGACCTAGAGGTGGGTCTATCCTTTCATATTCACTCATTCTTGGGTTATTTTTTTCAGACTTCACACACTAGTTTTGGCTATTATTAAATATTTTAGGGTTTTCATATAATTTTAATTTTCATCAACTTAATCCTAAACCAATGGCTGAAATTTGAAAGGTATACATGTAAGAGTCTAAGGTAGGTGGTTCTTAAACTATCCTTTAAAGTCTTATTATTTTCAATGTGTGGGTTTAAACATAGACCATTGTCTCTTTAACGTGGTGATCTAAGGGGTACCTAAACTAATTTTGAATGAGTATATGTGTGTGGATATCTAGGATGAAACCTAGGATTCTATGAAATAACATTACATGTGAATTATATTATAATATAAATAATTAAACAGAATGACTGCATAATTTTAATTGTGAATGAATTTCATAATCAAATGTAATAAAGTGATATTTTTAATGATCAAAGGATTCCATGGTTACATACCTTGGATATAGTTATTCTTGGTGATTGAGGGATATTGGGAGATTAATCCATAAGATCTAGTGTTTTTTTTGCGGTTGGGGGATTGCGAGGATCACTTCCCTTAGAATTAGTTCTTCTTAGAGATTAGGGGATTCTACGGATTACCTCCCTTAGATTCTATGCTTCTTAGTGTTTGGGGGATGCTTCATATTTCCTCCCTTGAATCTATTGACTCTTTATGATTAGAGGAACTTTGAGATTACCAATCTCATATCCAGTGATACATTGTGATTGGGGGATGTCAAGGATTACCTCCCTGGGATCCGGTTATTCTTGGTGATCAAGGGATTTAGAGGATTACCTTCATTATATACAATAATTATTTGTGTATGGGAGACTCTAGGGATTATTTCCCTTGGGTACAATGATTATTGGTGACTAAGGTATTCTAGGGATTACCTCCCTTATATCTAATTCTTATTGGAGATTCTTGGATGCCATGGAATAACACTATTAGATTTGGTGATGACGTTGATATTCTAGGGGTTACCTCTCAATTATCCAAATAATTTTTATGAGTTCATGATGCCTAGTATTACTTTATAGGATCTTGAAGAATTTGATGAATTAAATTACATTATGTTTAGAGATGACTGGAACTGGCTGAACCAGGAATGATCGAACTTGAGTGTCACCTTAGAATTCGAGGAATAATATAGATTTAATTATTACGATTTTCTTTTATTGATTAGAAACAATGGTATGAATGATTAATTAAATTGGATATGTTTATAGATTTCATTATTGGTAACCTATTGATTTATACTCACACCCTGCATGATACTCTATTGGTACCTAATAAGACTTCATGGTTGTAGGACAGTTCAAGAGAATGCCTCCTCTAATTGATACTTGACTAATAACTGGTGCATATAAAGGGAGATGTGATCAGGCTAGGATGTGAGATGAGTTTTGTGGAGTTTCCCAATTTTTATCTTTTTTTTAATTTTGGTATATTTGTGTTTATGATTCTCATTGTATTCATGTCTTGAATAACACGTATGTATCTTTATTTTAATATCTCATAGATAATGTTTATTTATTATAGATTTTAATGATGTATGTTCTCCCTATTCACTTGATTTATGATATTGGTATTATTTCTACTATTATTTCACAATGATATTAGGTTACATTCTTACCAATGTGTCACCATATACAACCACTAATAGTGGGAAACCACTAGAGCATGAGGAGTCATTCATGGGGTCCAATAACACCCCCAATAAAGACACTACTAAGTGGTTTGGTGTTTACAGGGTGTTGTAATATGGTATCATATCTCCTTATTTTTAGGCTATTTTTGTAAGGTATACATGAGATAGGTTGTTGTTAAAAGTTAGTGCAGAAACCATCCATTGGAGTTTCTAAACCATATAGGAGGAAAATGATATGTTTCTACATATGAGATTACTATTATTTAATTCTTATTTTATATTTTAGTTGTTTTACATTGTTTGGATCACATGAATTATGGTATTTTTATCTCTTGGTTGAAATGGAAAGATAGAGTGTCTACTAGAATCGTGGTAGGAACATCGGATTTACATGTCATCTTCATGATTTATTGTGATTGATTACATGGTTAAAATACATGGGTCTGTTATTTAAAGTGTCAATATCAACTTATATTGTTTTTCCCATATAACTTGATGGTGGAATCATATTTAAATGATTATTTAAATGGTTTTAAATATAAATTTATCATTTCTAAATATATTTAATCTGTAGTATTAGTTAAATAAAATCCCACCTACAACTTAGAAAGTGTTTTCCTCTATAAATTATAAATGAAATTTTATTTAATTCATCCATTATTATGAAATGATTTTTCAAAGATAAATAAAAATAAATTTTTTGTATCATATATGTACATGATACAGAACTTGTGTGTGTTGGTAGGTGGGGATATAAAAATAGTTCATGGGGTTTGAGACCTCTATGATATTATATGTAATTAATAGTGAGGTGTTATTCCTGTTATTGATTTACTTAAACTATAATATCAATAACTATTAGGTTAATGTGTTTTGATAGGTTTTATTAGAATTATAGAAAAATACCTCCATCACCACCTTTAATAGAGTTCCAAGAGGGTTGTCATGAGAACTCCCCACTAGTGGTTGGGATAGATCCTCCTATGGTTCTAGGGTTAGTAGTGGATTATCATATCTGAGAGATCATACTGAGATTTATTAAATCAATATAGAGTGCATCTCATTGAGACATGCCTTCAAATATTAAAAAACATTTTTAGATAAAGAATCCTATTTTATTCATTAGTTATGTGGGTTACTAGGTAGATGAGTTTGTTTTGAAGATTCCATCTATATGATCTTTGACCATCCCAAGACAGCCCTAAAAACTAGGTTGAATTTGGATACATATATTCTTTGAGGTCTAGTGGAGTACTGTTTGGATCTCCAAGTACAAGCATGTTAGCATATGACCTTTTATGATATGAGAATATAGACCTATTCATATAATTATTTATTATCAATGACCTTGATAGATGATAGGGATGGTGATTTTATGCATGTAATGTCTTGGTGTATAGGCTATTGTTGATGTTTTAGGAGGTTTTTTAATTTTCAATTGCTGGATGGGATGTTTTTGAAACCATGCATAATAGAAATAGAATTCCAAGGGGGGAATAATATTAAAATAATGTTATTTGGATGTGGTTTAAGGTCCAAGATATTCCTTAGGTGATTGGATAAGTTTCATGAGCACTCTGGTTTAGAGTTTTTGTTTCGGTAGAAATAACCTGAGTACTTGGTGGGTGGATGGTTAATAATAACCTTACACCCCAATAATGTGGAATATTTTTTTAATTCACACAATTTTTAAACTATTACATGTCCTCTATAAAACTATGAAATATCTATAATAAACATCAGTGGAATCCACATGGTTTTCAAACAGCCTGGAAAACTATCTACACAAACCGTGCATAGTGCTATGCCTCATATAGTGAGGTTAGCAGGGTCAACATAAGGTTTAGCTCACAATCTATCCTAATAATGTGCCTTATTTAAATATAAAAATTTTATAATTTTTCAATCTTTAATTTATATGTTTTTGTAAGGGTTGGTGTCCTGAGAACCAACTGTTTTGTTCTTTGATTACATGAATGTTCACTTGTTATATATTGTTCATTATTCTGCATAACTATAATATAATAATGTCCTGGAATATTTGTTGCATTGATAAGGTCATGGAAGATCCCCGCTATGATGATAACCTTGAAATTCTATAACAATATTCTTAAATAAAGTTCTACGGTTGGATGACATACTATGATAGGACACATAGTATACAGACCGTCATGTGTGAGTACTCGTAAGATGATGAGAATCTCTCTCATAGAGTTTGCACTTGGTAATCTCCAAGATGGGAAATTATGGGAATAGACCCGCCAGTAGCAATTCTGCATGTCTTGGTGTCATCAGACATTGCTATCTACAAGCATGTGTAATGGTCCTTAGACTGGAAGATTATCTTTAACTCATGTCATGACTCACACAATTAGATTTACTGACGAAAACTGTCACACAGACAGTTGGCGGGAAGTAGGGTATGTTGGGTGCGTCATGAGTGACATGTTATTAATGGATAAGTAGAGGAATGATTTTTCCCTTCCATTTATGGAGGTTGATATCTCATCCCTTTTATTGAAATAGAACTGTCACATTAAATTACATGGCCACGGTGTAAACGATGAGTTTATTTCAGGTAGTCAAAGAACGACGGATCAAGAATATAGGTTTATGACACTGCCATGAAACCTGCTTGATGAGATATCGAGACAAAGGGATTAAATTATAGAGTAAGAATTCGTATGAGGTAATACATCAATGCAGTGTCAAATTCTTTCTCTTGGGTGCATTGACCCGTTGCTAGATAGTAATCTTGGACTTTTGGAAAGTCCGCCTAATGCCAATGAGAAAGAGTCCTAGAGGGTTACACACTAAGTGTATTCAAGTATCTCAAGTAGAATAAATATTATTCCTGTATGTGGTTTAATAATTATTCAAGGAAGCCTAAATCATTTTAATGTTGGAATAAGAATAAAACAAGTACACGTCGTGTATCATTGATTACATGATGTGTAGTTTTATTTTGGAAAAGTACACGCCGTGTATTATTAAATATACACACAGTGTAGTTTTTCATTTTGGAAAGGAAATGAATAAATGAAAACAAGATATACATGCCATGTACATTAGATGTACATGCTGTATAGTTTTCAATGAAAAAAAGTACACGTCGTGTATTTATTAATACACACCATGTAGTTTTTCCAGTCGGGGTTTTGAGGATATAATATTTTATTTAAATAATATTTATTATAATCAGCGTGGGCGCATGTCAAGGAATTAATTATTTGACATGGGGGTTTCAAATAAGGGTCAATGAAATAAATAAAACACATAACGCGTTTATTTATTATCATAACTCTACAACCTCAAACCTGATTATAAATATCCTCACAACCCCAACTCTTTTCCGACCAACACACAACAATTCTAGAGAATTCTTTCAAGACCAAAAGAACCTCTTCCTCTAAGAATGCTCTCAAGACCGAGAGAGATCCTATTCCATCAGATCAAGATGATCTAAGGTGTACAACGCATGAAAAGGTTTCTCTATGCTAGCACCTAGAGACTCCTTTGGCGATGTCCCGAGATACAAGGTATATGTTTGGATCATCACTAGAGGAAGTCTACACATGGCTTCTACGACGCAACGATGAATCACAATGGAACGTGATCAAGAACATCAATGAATAAAGAACACCCAAAAGGTATTTCATTTCAATTTATTAAATTAATTATAATCAACCTGTAATGATCCTACTTTGTGGTTCTGTGAATTTCCTTTTCTTTGTCCATTTTTGTGATTCAATCCATGGAGACTGGCATTTATCATTGTATTGATCCCGGATTGATCATTGTTAATGAAAAAAAGACCAGTGGGAACATCCACCCACATGGTTCTGCTGTACCCGAAACCTTCAAATGGTATCAGAGCGAGGTTACAACGTTGATTATAGTTATTTAATTTTCGTTGATAATTTACGCATTTATATTTGATTCAATTCTAAATAAATCATTTTATAAATCGGAATAAACGAGATCTGTTCTTCCTCCTTCTTTTCTCGATTCATATCATAGAAATGGACTTTTAATTTTAATTTTTTGATTAAAATAAAAATGAAGAACTCATCCGGAGGAGCCACTCTTTCTGATCGTACAACACGGTATTACACGGTGTGTAATTAAAACTACACGACGTGTACTTAGGTTCAACGAACCGGCACTGGTCCACCAAACCATGCCATGTGAATTGATTATGCCTAAGTATTTATCACGCCGTGTTGACCATAATTGAACAACGCGTGGAAACCAAAATACAAAGTGTGTTTGTTGGAGCAACACACCGTATAGTCCGTTCCGGCCTAAGTGAAACCATGTACATGTATAAGCCACGTACCGCGTACACGGGATCGCCAGGCTGGTTACCGCGTAATAAGGAAGTACATGCTGTGTATGATTTATCTATATGCCGTGTACTCCAAAATTTACAAAGTACAGAAAACACACCAAAGCCCCTGGAATGTACTTTGGATAAAGGGTGAAAAGAAATACATTCCATGTAATTATAAACTAAACGTCGTGTAATTTCAAGAAATGGAATTTCACCAGGTTTACTCCAATGTACAAAGACTCGTACAAGGAATATGGATGAGAATAATCTCAAGGAAATTCAGACAGGAATTTAAGATAAAGAATTGATTAATTATAAGATCATATTTAATTGAATTCGATCGCAACATATCTTAAATGAAAGAACGATTAAAATAATTTGAATTCTAAATATGCGTAAATGTCGTTGCATGATATGGATGATCATGAGCTAGACCAAAGACCCTTTTTATGTGTATGGTTTAATATAAATTTATTTAATTTAAATTTTTTTTCCTACAAGCCTTCTTCCAATAAAATGTAGGGCCTGCGTGCCCATGGTTTCTTTAATGTAATCCCATGTAATGGAGGATCTCCCAAGCCTGAGGAGACGGTTCAAATCCCGAAGCCGAGGTGAAACCGACGCAAGAAGATACAAAGGTGGACAAGTGGGAGATACAAAACACGAACCCTAAGGTTCAAGTTGTTTTCCCTAGGTCAAGGTTAGCTTATCAAAATCTCTAGATAAACTAACCAATAGAATCTCATGATCATGCCATCTTATTTTATTTCTGTCTGATTGCATGGTTTATTTGTTATGTATGTGTTGTCGCGATCACATAATTAATAAAATGAACAAGCATGAAAAGATGGAATAAAATAAAAACCGGACTATGCGTAAACATTATCAGAACGTGGTTAATCACTTAAGAAAGCATCAATTAATATTTACAAACATGTGATAATGTGAAACTACACATAAAGGACTAAAATCCCTCAATACCATATTAAGTCATACCAAGCCTTCTATTACCTAATTAAGGGAAATATTCAATAAAATTATGTGTTTGACCAACCCTTGTTGGGACACTTACTTTTATAAAGGAAGCCCTTATGAAAGGTTTTGGGTTATCTTAACCATATTACATTAATATAATTAGACCTTTCTAGACTTGGTGTAATATTGGAGGCAAGAGTTGAGGAAATCCAATTCAGGATTTCAGGATTGGGGATTCCACTCAATAGATCAAGGAACGGTAAGCTCACAATTGACAAAGACCTGCCTACCTAAATACCTTCAAATAGCTTGACCAACCCTTGTTGGGGTTGTGTGAAGGGAACTATGGATCCTTTCTACTATAATGTCAAAGCAACTGGACATTCCGAGTTCAATGGTGAAGGCTATTGGGACTTGATAAAATAGTGGGAGAATTAATTAATTAATTTATTATTTCTCATAAAAATAAAATCAAGAAAGTACTGATAAATCTGCTCATTTAAATTTTAGAATCAAAATGAAAAACTCATCAACCTCATTTTCTCTGCAATCAATACTGGATAAATAAATTATCCTCACTGTCAGTAACTTTTAGGAATGGTTTAGGAGCCTTCGGGTTATCCTACACCATGAACGAATGTTTTACGTGCTGGAGTCCTCACTTCTTGATTCTCCTGCCCCAGGGGTGAGTGATGAATATTTCCTGGTCTATGATCAACATTTGAACGACTCTCTCAACGTTCAATGTTTGATGCTATCATCGATGTCTAGTGAGCTCATGAAGTCTCATGAAGACATGGACGCCTATAGAATTCTCGAGCACCTCCATGGTCTATACAAGGAGAGAGCAAGACAAAAAAAATTTGAGATCTCCAAGGCTCTATTTTAGAGCAATCTTGGAGAGGGTGCCTAAGCTGGGCCTCATGTAGTCAATCTCATTGGCTAAATTGAGCGCTTAGAGGTTCCAGGGTTTAAACTCCCCGAATAACTGGGCACCGATCTCATTCTTGCATCACTCCCCCAGAGATTCTCGAACTTTGTTGTTAATTTCAACATGAATAACATTGATAAGTCTCTATCTGATCTTCTTATCCTTATTCACCAAGTAGATAATGACATGAAGAGTGAAAAACCTTCTATCCTTATGGTGAATAAAAAGAAAGTGAATGCGAAGATCTTTAAGCCCAAAGATTATTCAAAGCCTTCCAAGAAAAGGAAGATCAAAGGGGAGGAAAGGGAGCAGGATGTTGTTTGTTTCGCATGTGACAAGAAGGGCCACTGGAAGAAAAACTGCACCCATCCAAGGAAGCAAGGGGGGGCTTAAGTTTCATTTGTCATCAAATGCAATCTATCTTTTTCTAAAAATTGGGTATTAGATACTTCTTATGGTGGTAACATCTATATCCAAATACATGAACCAATTAGATTAAAAAAGATTAATCGAGGGGAGGTATATCTACAAGCAACCAACGGAGTTGGACTTGCTGTTGTAGCTGTTGGAGACTACCACCTCACATTGCCAACTGAAATGATCTTGGTGTTAAATGGTTGTTATTATGTGACTTCTATTACTAAAAACATTATTTCAGTATCCAGATTAGATACTGATGGATTCATGTTCAAGTTTGGAAATGAATGTTGCTACTTTTATAAAGAGAGCATTTTTTTTGGTAGGGCACATTTATATAACGGCCTTTATGTGTTAAACTACACAAACCAAGTAATGGAAATCGAAGACAAAGTCAATTCACATGACTCATACCACACCCAACTTTGGAATCACCGGCTAGGTCATGTCAATCAGAAACGTTGGACAAAACTACATCAAGATGTGTATTTATATTCTTTCAAACTAAAACCACTTTGTTTATGTCATGCGTGTCTACAAGGAAAAATGACCCAAGCCCCATTTAGTGGGAAAGGTGAAAGAGATAAAGAGCTTCTAGAATTAGTTCACACAGATGTGTGTGGGCCATTTCCAGTCGAGTCAAGGGGTGGGTTCTCATACTTCATAACTTTTACTGGTGATTTTAGTAGATATGGATATATCTACTTAATGAGGTATAAGTCAGATTCTTTTGATTGGTTCAAAGAATAAAATAATGAAGTTGAGAACCAGAATGGTAAGAAGATTAAGAAACTCTGCTCAGACAGAGGAGGAGAATATCTTAATCAGGACTTCATTGATTTCTTACAGGACTTTGGGATTCTATCTCAACTCACTCCTCCTTACACGCCACAATGGAATGGTGTAAGCTAAAGGAGGAACTGCACCCTGTTGGACATGGTGAGATCAATGATGAGTCATGAGAGTCTTTCATTATCCTTTTGGGGATATGCATTACAAACAGCAGCACACATACTAAACCAAGTACCAACTAAATCGATAAATGGTATTCTATAGGAGTTATGGTGTGGACGCAAATCCATGTTATCAAATTTACATGTGTGGGGTAGCGAAGCATTTATTAAGGACTTTTCAGGTAAAAAACTTTCACCCCGAGGCAAAAAGTGTATCTTTATAGGATATCCCAAGGAAACAAGGGGATATTACCTATACAACCCCTCAGACAAAAAGGTTATAGTGGCAAGACATGCCATATTCCTTGAGAGGGAGAACATCTCCAAAAGAGATAGTGGGAGTGAGATAGACTTCGATGAAGTCGAGGCTCAAGATACATAAGAGTTGGTACAAGAAAAAATTCCACAAAGCCCCGTGGAAGAACAATCTGTTCCAGAGACACAAGAACTGCGTAGGAGCAAGAGAGAGGTGAGAGAACCAGAATGATATGGTTTTCTTGTCACTGAGGATGGTGACTCATTATAGGTTGAAAATAATGATCCTCTTACCTACAATGAAGCAGTTGAAGTCACAAATGTTGCCAAGTGGCAAGAAGCCATGAATTCTGAAATGGATTCCATGTACCAAAACTAAGTCCATATTTTGGTAGATCATCTAGTTGATGTAAATCCTATTGGTAATAAATGGGTATTCATGAAGAAACTGGACATGGAGGGGCAAGTCAGCATCTACAAGGAACGACTAGTTTCAAAAGGTTTTAGAAAGCGTCAAGGAATTGACTATGATGAAACCTTTTCACCAGTTGTGATGCTGAAATCCATCAAAATCATATTGGCCATTTCCACTTACCATGACTATGAAATTTGGAAAATTGATTTCAAAACAGCATTTCTTAACGGGAACCTCCAGGAAGATGTCTACATGACACAACCTGAAGGGATTGTAACTCCAAAGGATGCCAACAAGTTATGCAATTTGCAGAAATCCATTTATGGATTAAAGCAAGAATCAAGGTCATGGAACATTAATTTTGATGAAGCTGTAACGGAATTTGGATTTATTAAGAACGAATGTGAGTCTTGTTTCTATAAGAGGTTTAGTGGGAGTGCAGTCGTTTTCCTAATAGTATATGTTGATGACATATTACTAATTGGAAACAAAGTACCTGTCTTACAGTCAGTTAAGGCATGGTTGCATAAATGCTTCTCCATGAATGAATTGGGCGAGACAGAATATATTATTGGGATCAAGATCCATCATGATATATCAAAGAGAATGCTGAGCCTGAGTCAAAGTACATACATTGACAAGATACTGAAGAGATTCAGTATGGAACAGTCCAAGAGGGGATTGTTTCTAGTGTCACATGGCATTCATCATTCCAAGAAAATGTGTCCTCAAACACATGAGGAAAGAAAGAGAATGGCAAGGATCTCTTACACATCTGCAATTGGGTCAGTCATGTATGTTATGCTATGTATGAGGTTAGATGTTGCATACGCATTAAGTGTGGTAGGCAGATATCAAGCTGATCCAGGTGACCGCCATTGGATGGCAGTCATGACTATCCTTAAGTATCTGAGGCGTACTAAGGATATGTTCCTATATTATGGAGTAGATGAAGAACTAGTCATCATAGGACATGTAGATGCTAGTTTCCAGATTTATCAAGACGACATGAAGTCGCAGACTGGATACATCTTTAGTTTGAATAGAGGTGCAGTGAGCTAGAAGATCTCAAAACAAAGTGTGGTGGCAGATTCTATAACAGAGTCTGATTATATCACAGCTTCTGAGGCAGCTAAATAAGAAGTATGGATGAGAAGCTTTGTCCAAAATATGTATGTAGTATTGAGAAGTAAAGATCCTATCACACTCTATAGTGATAATACTACAACGGTGGAACTTGAAAAAGAGCCAAGGTCACATCAGCGGACGAAGAACATACTTCGGAAGTATCATCTCTTGAGAGATTTTTCTCAGAGAGGTGAAGTTGCAGTGAGCAGTATTTCCACGGAAGACAATGTGGCTGACCCCTTGACTAAAGCCTTGACTCAGCAGAAACATGATCATCAAGTGAGGTCTAGCAGAATAAAAGTCATTGGTAGTTGGCTCTAGTCCAAGTGGGAGTTTGTAAGGGTTGGTGTCCTGAGAACCAACTGTTTTGTACTTTGATTACATGAATTTTCACTTATTATATATTGTTCATTATTTTCCATGACTATAATATAATAATGTCCTGGAATATTTGTTTCATTGATAAGGTCATGGAAGATCCATGATATGATGAGAACCTTGAAATTCTATAACAATATTCTTAAATAATTTTCTACGGTTGGATGACATACTATGATAGGACACATAGTATATCGACTGTCACATGCGAGTACTCATAAGATGATGAGACTCTCTATCATGGAGTTCGCACTTGGTAATCTCCAAGATGGGAGATTATGAGAACAGAACCGCCAGTAGCAATTATGCATGTCTTGGTGTCATCATACATTGCTATCTATGAGCATGTGTAATGGTCCTTAGACTGTAAGATTACCATCAACTCATGTCATGACTCGTGCACTTATATTTACTGACGAAAACCGTCATGTAGATAGTTGGTGGGAAGTAGGGTACGTTGGGTGCATCACGAGTGACATGTTATTAATGGATAAGTCGAGGAAGGATTTGTCCCTTCCATTTATGGAAGTTAATATCTTGGCCCTTTGATTGAAATAGTAATATCACATTAAATTCCATGGCCATGGTGTAAATGAGGAGTTTATTTCCGGTAGTCAAAGAACGAAAGATCAAGCATATAGGTTTATGACATTTCCATGAAACCTTCTTGATGAGATATCTAGACAAAGGGATTAAATTACACAGTAAGCGTTCGTATGAGGTGATACGTCAATGTGGCGTCAACTTATTTCTCTTGGGTGCCTTGACCCGTTGCTAGACAGTAATCTTGGACTTTAGGCAAGTCCGCCTAATACCAACGAGAAAGAGGCCTAGAGGGTCACACACTAAGTGTATTCAAGTATCTCAAGTAGAATAAAGATTATTCCCATACGTGGTTTAATAATTATTCAAGGAAGCCTAAATCAATTTAATGTTGGAAGAAGAATAAAACAAGTACACGCTGTGTATCATTGATTTCACGTTGTGTAGTTTTATTTTGGAAAAGTACACGCCGTGTATTATTAAATATACACACAGTGTAGTTTTTCATTTTGGAAAGGAAATGAATAAATGAATACAAAATATACACGCCGTGTATATTGAATGTACACGCCGTGTAGTTTTCAATTAAAAACAAGTACACGCGGTGTATTTATTAATACACGCCATGTAGTTTTTCCAGTCGGGATTTTGAGGATATAATATTTTTTTTAAATGATATTTATTAAAATCAGCATGGGCGCATGTCAAGGAATTAATTATTCGACATGGGGGTTTTAAATAAGATTAAATTAAATAAATAAAACGAGTAACGTGTTTATTTATTGTCTTAACTCTACAACCTCAAACCTGATTATAAATATCCTCACAACCGCAACTCTTTTCTGACCCACACACAACAATTCTGGATAATTCTTTCAAGCCTGAAAGAACCTCTTCTTCCAAGAATTCTCTCAAGACCGAGAGAGATCTTCTTCCATCATATCAAGATGATCTAAGGCGGACAACACAAGCAATGGTTTCTCCACTATGGAACCCTGAGACTCCTTTGGCGACGTCCTGAGATATGAGGTACACGTGTGGATCACCTCTAGAGGAAGTCTACACTTGGCTTCTACGACGCAACGATGACTCACATCAGAACGTGACCAAGAACATCAATGAAGAAAGAACATCCAAAAGGTATTTATTTTCAATTGATTAAATTAATTATAATCAACCTGTAACGATCCTACTTTGTGGTTCTGGGACTTTCCTTTTCTTTTTACATTTTTGTGATTTGATCCATGGAGATTGGCGTGTATCGTCGTATTGATCCTGGATTGATCATTGTTAATGACAAAAAGCCAAGTGGGAACATCCACCCATGCACTTCCACTACGCCTGGAACCTTCGGTTTTTACCTCTTTTTCTCCACTATTTCATCTAGTATCCCCCTCTACATGAACTAAAGAGTGATTTGGTGGAAGTGATGATAAATAAGATACTATCATGATACAATCAATACTCTCAAAGATATTAATATATATAGGGATAATGTTTCCCTTATTTTTGAATCACAAAACATCCTTTAATAAAGATATTCAATGGAATACCTTATCACCAACTTGAAACACTAGATCCAGTTGATGATTTCTATTATAACTTGTATGTCAACTTTGAACTTTCTTAATGTTTTGTTGAGTGGCTCTAACCTTATCTTCTATTTCCTCATCTAGTTCTAGTCCCAATTCTTTATGTTATCTAACTTCATTATAGTTTATTAGATATATTCACTTCCTTCCATTAAGGAATTCATAAGGATCTATCAGAATGCTCGATTGAAATCTATTGTTATAAGGAAATTATTACAAAGTAAGTTATTAATACAAACCATATTTAAAATTCATAGAACAATCTCTAAAAATATCTTATAGGGTTTTAGTATTCCCCTAATATTTTCCATATATATTAGGGTGATATACAATGAAAAATTTCAACTTTATATTTAAATCTTACTTAATACTTCTCTATAACGTAAAGGTAAACCTGGGAACATGATAAGATTGAATAAAATATGGCACCTAATTTAAACTAACCTCTACATTAATTTATATCATTGTATGTTTATTAGGATACAAATATTCTCTAATAATAATGAAATATGGTGACTCCATAAGGTGATTAACTATAACTCAAATATCACTATATACTTTGGATGTTTTAGGGAGTCTGATGATAAAATTCCATAGTGAAGTTTTCCCATTTTCATTTTTGTATGGGTAAGGGTTATAGCATCCCCCTCTCAAAAGGAAAAAATTTTCAGGATATTTTATCTTACAAATAAGAAGAATTAATATTGTTTCTATAATTTTCTTCCCTCGATCCACATAATCCCCTCAAAATAAGTAATTGGCTTTAGAAGGAAATACACCATACTCAAAAGACACAAAAGATCAGTGTACTAACCATGGATGTCACCACAAATCTTGTTGGGTGCTTTGAGTTCTAATAGATTGGACTGCTTCAAGAAAATGTCTCGGGATACCATGAAGATTTTCCTGATCTTTGACTCCGACATATGGACCTACTTTCCAGGTCTACCATGGACTTTGAGAAGGTGATTGATGATGTCATTAAGAATAAGTGTGTCCATTAGAGCCCCTCCCCTGTTAAATATTGTGAATAGGATAGGGTTAGTATTGAAAAACTCCTACAGAATAGGGAGATGAAGGATCATTGAGGAACTAAATGTAAATAATTAAGTTCCCAATATAAAATCATGTGCAATGAACAAAATCAGGGGGGTTTCACGTGTTGTGGGGGAGGGATACATCGAGAGTGGGAGATGAGGGGAAAGGGATGACAACAGAAAAGATCGAGTATAGGGAAGGGGGTAGTTCACGTGGAGGGTTATAGCATCCCATTTGAACTATATCTATTATATTTAACTTTCTGAAATACTAATCATTGAGACAAAAACTTTGTAAAATCCCTTTCCATGTTGTCCCACCATAAATACTCTTTCATATATCTATATATCTTCATAATTCTAAGATGAATTGAAAATAATGAGCTATGAGATTAATTAAATATCTTCTTCTTAAAATATATAATTTTCAAGACAAATACTGAGTTCCAAAAATATTATCATTCCATTATAATCATGGTTGAACTAGGGATACTCCTCACTTTCATTTTTGTCTTCAATTATTCCTTATGAGACTCTTTAATACTCTCATGGATTGAAAGATGAATATTCTTCTGGGAAAGATATGATGTATTTTCCTTTATTCTTGATTTCATGATACATATTATGGAAATCCATAAGTATTGGATATATTTCAATCCTCATCATGGATAGAATAGCATGTACCTCCTAATTCAAAGCATCAACCATCATGTATTCCTTCCTAGGGTGGTAATTTATAGAGCTATCATAATCTTTGATCAGCTCAAACCATATCCATTGGTGCATATTCCACTCTTTTTACGTAAATATATAATTCAAACTTTTATGATGAGTATATATATTATACATTTCACAATATAGTTAATTCTTCCATATCTTTAATAATAACATTACCACTTCAATCTCAAAATCATGAGTCATGTGATTTTCATTTTGAATTTTGAATTGGTGAGAGGAATATGATATAATAGTATCATTATGTTTAAGGATACATCATAATAAATTATTTGAATAATCATTCTAGATAATATAACCTTCTCAACTATAGGTTACTGTGAGCATAGTTACTGAGACCAATATTTTTTTTCAGTTCCAGGATTTTCTCTCACTCATTTATACAATGGAACTTGGATCCCTTTTGAGTAAATGTAGTTACTAGATTTTATAGCAGTGATAATTTTTTACAAAGCAACAATAGTATCTATATAATCCAAGAAAAATAAATTTCTTATTCACCATGGGTTTTCTAGGAAATTTCTCTATAACTTCCATATTTGAAGGGTATAAAGATATACCCTCACTTGAAATTATATAACCTAAGAATGAAACTATATATATCTAAAATTCGCATGTTCTGAATTTAGAATAAAACTTATCCTTCCTCAAGGTCTTCAACACAATAATAAAATGGTCTTCATTCTCCCCATTACTCTTTTAATATATAATAATATCAACTATAAATACTACTAAAAATAGATCAAGGTAGTATCTAATGACTCTAATTATTAGATCCTTGGAGATAACAAGATAATTGGAAAGACAAAATGGAAATACTATAATTTACTAATAACCATAACTCCTAAAACATATGTCTTAGTTATATATTCCTTCTTGACCCTTATTTTATGATATCAATTAGAATTTCATATTCATCCTCACACTGATAGAACAACATCGGTTCATTTAGAATATGAAATTTGACTTATATTCCATGGAAACTTATATTGGATCCATATAAAGAAATCTAATTCATGCCCCAAATCACATAAAAATAAACTAAAGGGAGAATAAATTTTTTTTAGGAATTATATTCCCATAACAATCTATTATAGAGGAGAAACAGATTTGAGATGCAATCATAATATAGTCAAGAGTTTTTACTACTAAGTCAAAATCTAATCATTGATGTGATGATTTGATACCATCATTAAATTCTTCTATTATAAAATATAATGTAAAACGATAATCAAATAATATATTTACAATAATATAGTGGGTGATAAATTTACCATTCAAAATGTTTTTCTCCTACCCCACTTTATTTGTGATAACAAAGGACTTTCCTATATATTTTTTCATGGGAGGTTTTTGAAGTCTACTAAAATCATTAGAATATGGATTAAGGAATTGATTCATATAATTACAAATTTTCTTACATCTAAAAAATGATGCTTAATTCATTTAATACTTATACGGTTTTTCTTGTTTGACCTCTTTATCCCTCGTCTACAATCACTAGCTCGATGACCAAATGTTCCATAACTGATGAATTTCTTATCAACTTTTAGATAATTTACTGAGTGTTTTACCTAATATTGTTTCCATTTAGTTGGTTTAAATATTGTTCCTTCATGATATTTTCCAAAATAGATTTTATGAATCTCTATTTCTTATTTGTATCACTAAAAATAGAATAATAATTTAAATTCCCACTATCCATTTCTACCTTCGGATCACATTGAATGATTTCTTTATAGCTATAAAACTCTCTTATGGATAACTAATTTTGAAGACTTTGGTTTAGAATATTAAGGAATCATTCAATTTTTATCATAGGGCCGATGATAAAACCAGAAACATACCTTTAAAGTATTTTAATGTTTGGTTTGTATGCACCGATGGATTTATCATCCTTTTATATAAGCTATAGAAAGTTCTACTCCATCTTAATATTGAGAGTTTGATGAAAATACTTATTAAGAAATACCCTCTTAAACTCCACCCATTCCATGAAGTTAATTTATTTATCATGCCCTATATTCTTGATGAAATTCCATTATTGATGCAATTCACCTTCCAAATGATACATATCCAAAACAAATTTCTCTTGATATAGATAATTTATGAACAAAAAATATATTTTCCATTACATTGATTCCTCACTCAGTAACTAGTTGATCAAAAGTCCCATGGAAGGAGGGTGGACATTGTCATATAAGAGAATCAATTTCACATTTATCTTTCCTTGTTACATTTAAAATATCAATTTCATTTGTGTCATCACTCATATATTAATATCCTTGAGTGAGCATAGTCACAAGATATTGTATCCCAATAACCAGACCATTTGACTATTCATAAGGATGCACATTACAATGGATGTCACATTTTTTGTTCACCTAGTTCCTTACATTAAGTATAACTAAAAATTTTAGTGTAATTATTAGTCATCAATAATCAAATTATGAAATCATATGGTAATGAAAATCATTCTTATAATGTTTTAAACTATGGAACCTTATTTTAACCCATAATAATTACCGTTATTCTCATGTCATTATGGTTTATCATTTGTTTTTATAGATTCTATCATATCATTCTTCATAATTGTTCATAATGGGAAAATGAATTAATAAAAGAATATCCCATGGAAGGATGAACTAGGTGTGCAGTTATGCCTCATTGGTGTGAAATAGGAGAAGACCGATTTAATAACCAACCAAACTTTTATGGGTTACTAACCTTGGCACATTTTTTTGGCTCTTCACTCACTTCTTTTTATAAAGATAAAAGTACCTCTTGTTTGTGCATGTGATTTGTTTGATTACTTGGGGATATTTTTTGTGCATGTTCATGTTTTATTTTGTTTGATTACATATGATTGTTTATTTTTTTAACCCTTTATAATTTTTTTTGAATAAATTTTATTTTCTTTAAAAAAAATTCTTTATTTTGATGATATACTAAAATAAGGTGCTAAGTTTTGTGTTAAACTTATATAGATTTATAGATAAGATATTTATTTAAATTTAATTATTTTATTATGATGCCTAAAAAATAATTTTTAGTACTCTAAAAATTCAATGAAATTGCCGTTGCAGTTTTATAACTTCTATAGTCTGTAGTTTTCTAAAAAAAGTGTATGTATTTATTTTACTGTAACTTCTATAGAAATCAGATTCACTCCAAACATGATTTTATAGAAATCTAACTTGTTTATATAGACTTAAGTTTTTTACATTGAAGTCTAAAAATTTCATTTGAATGGTTAATAAATTAGATGAAGTTCTATTTTGATTTTTTAAAACTATAGATTTGGAAGAATGGTCTTGATCCTATTTTTGAGGATATTAAGAACAATAGATGTTGGATTTATTTGATTCTTAATTCATTGGAAATATAATAAACTTTTATATAAATCATTATTCTTTACAAATTTATGAATATTCTATTAAGATCCTTTAAAACATTGTTGAATTTTGTTAAAGTATGTTGTCCAGTTTTTCACAAAGTATGGGAATCCCTACTTTCTCAATAGTGAAAAGTATGGTTCACCAACCCTACATTATTTTTCATCATCTCTACGCTATGCTAATATTCATGAATATTGAAAATTATGGTTCATTATCCCTATGTTACTTTCCATTACCTATGCCACGTTACTATTCAGGAATAATGAATAGTACAGTTCATCAACCCCACGTTACTATTTATACCCAACACTAAATTATAGTTCATGTTGGAACCAAGGCCATTCATTGATAATTTTAGAGTTTGGTTTTTGTTTTTTTGTCAATTTTCACATGGATGACTAGGGAGTTTGAAAAGAATGGGGTCATACATTTGAATCTGAAATCAGTATTGAAGGTGGTGTAGTTTCCCAGTGTTTGCCAATTTTTTGGGCCCTAATGATGGGAGTTTGGTGATGAAAAACAAAGGGTTTTAACATAGGAGTGAATGTTATGTGAAACAACAAAGAAAATCAGAAAAATAAGATAACTGCATACCTAAAAACATGAAAAACATACCATGTTCTGGGAATGGTTCTCGGCCGCATTTGAGGCAGCATGAATGATAGGAGGATGGGTGTGCAGAACCGAAAACAGTTGGCAGAAATGGTACGTGGTGAAGGAATATGGTACCCAGAATGATGAAGATGGAAATGAAAAATGGAGCGCAACAACGGTATGTGATGAAGGTATGGAGTACACAGAATGCTAAAGGTTGGCAAGATTGATGCAGTTTGAAAAATAGGAGTGGTACATGGTGGAGGATAACTATACACATATGGAGTTTAATATACAGTGAAGATTATCCAACATTGAAAATTTGGGTTAATCGGATTGGTGAAATTTGAAGAGTTACATGCCTATTTAAGGAATAGTAATCCACTTTGATAAACGAAGGGATTAAAGATTAAAATTTTAGGAAATGATCCAGTAAAGTTCGAAGTGGTATGCAGATGACAAGACAACATGCAGAGAGAAACATCCATTTAAGGAAAACAGTTCGTGGAAGAAAGTACAGTTCACGGAGGAAACTCTCTCATTACGCAATGAATCAAGGCAGTACACGGAGTAGGGTAGTACATGGAGAAGCTGACTAGTACATGGAGGAAGGAATTACGCGGAGCAGGTCAGTTCACCAAGGAGCATGATGGTACATTGAAATAGAAGTGGTATATGAAGGAGGTTGTCCACACACCATACCCAGAACACAGTATGCAGAACACCAAAGGAAGCCTAAAAATTGACCAAATCATTTTAAAAAATTAAGTTCTATAAAATATCAGTATTTGGAAAAATAAATTACATTTGTGGGTGATTAAGAGAATTCAATAGAGTAACCATTTACATTTGAGGATGCTTGATTTAATGCTAAACCAATGAAGAAACCTTCATGTTGATAAACTGAGTGAATATTCTTCTGACACAGTGGGCAAGGGGGAGTCAGTTGAAGAGATCCAAGGGACGCAATGTGATTTCCATTAAAAATTGTAAAGATAGTGCGCTTGGCATAGAGTGGCTGTACTAAACACTTATATTACAAAACTTGTAATGATTAGTGTTTTTTGGTATGACCGACACACTTTTTTCATATTCTCCTTAGACATAGACCTTAGTAGTGAACCAAGTAAAATTGTTGTTTCATTACTTTGCATGTGATTGTGTATTTTCTGAACTTCCTCCTCAAAAATGTTTAACAGGTTCCCACCAACTTGGGAACAAGATCCATAAATATAAAAGAAAATTTTGACACCCGGATTTACCCCTCCACTCTTAGTGTGTTTTGGGGTCCTTCAAGTGGTTTCAGAGCGCAAAGGTTGCTAGTGTTAAATCTATCAAATTTTTCGGACATAGAGAATACAGTTTATGTCAGAGAAGTTTATTTGTTTAATGGAAGTCACTTTCAAATATGGAATAACAGGATGATATCTCATCTAAGATCTCTTGAAATTGATGTACTTTTTTCCACTGTAGAAGGAATAGAGGTCACTGATCTAACTGGTCTATCTATGACAAATACAGACAGGAAAATATTGGATACTGATGGTTAATGCTAGAATGCCCTAACTGCAACTCTTTTTAATAAAATATATCTAAAGGTGATGAATTGTACGTCATAAGAGTCCATATGTGAGAAACTGGCGAATTTTTATGAATGTGACAACTAAGTGAAGGAGGTGAATCTTCATGTTTTACACAACAGGTTTGATGATCTGAAGATGCACCCAAATGAACATGAAGATTATTTCTTCAATTTAAATAATGAAGATATAGGAGTGATTCTAGAGATTGGATAAAAGAACATAGACATTAATATTGTAAAACAAATCTTGAGATGGAGTTCTACCCTTTATAATGAAAAGGTTTTAACTCTTGAAGAATGGTATCTTCCCAAACATTCTCTTTATAATATGCTGAGTAGCATGGTGGAATATGAGATGAGACTCAACCCAAAAGATTCAACAACTCATGTAAGAAAGGAAATCGGATTCAAAGTCACCGACAAACTGGAAATTTTAGTAGATTGTGTAAATGAAGATGATGTGGAAAAAAGAAGTTCTTTCTCTCATTTCCACGAAACTCAAGAAGGGAATATGGAAATTTGAATGGAAGCTACCTCAATCTTTTTTTCACTTTATCAGATTTAAGAACACTACCTCTCAATTCCCATGAAATTTCAATGATGAAGAAATAAAAGATAGAGACATTCAGAAGCCTTAGAAAACATTATTCAAAAATAGAGACTTCAAATATGGAAAGAAATTTCAATGAAAGAGTTTTGTTTGTGATGAAGAAGATGATGTCAATGAACTCTTTAAGGGAGAGGAAACAAAATTCAAATTTTTGAACAACGCTTACATGATCGCTACCATTGAAAAGTTAGAACCATTGACAGATAAAGATAGAGATAATCAGTTGACTACTAATATCGATACCAAGTTTCAACATAATGATGCCTTTGGTAAGCTTGAGAATAAAAGTAATATATGAAATAAGTGGAAAGAAATGGTGGAGGAATATTCATAATATATAGAGTAACTAGAAGCCGAAATTCAATGACTTGAAGAACTGGTGAAAGTACAGTGATCAATCCTTGAAATCACTGATGATGTTGCAGAACTAAAACTCAAAATTGAAGAAAAGGAAAAGTTCATCAATGAACTTACCTAGATATTGGAGGAGAATTTCAAGCCCATTGAGGGACTTGAAGAATATGTTGTTACTCTGATATGTAAACTCAAAAGTGAATCAATTTCAAAAGAACCAAATAAGAAAAAACAATTTGGAAGGTTCTCTCATGTTGAGATACTAGAGAGCCAAAAATGTGGTTCTGATGGAGTTGAAAAGACCTTGAGTGATCAAAAACCCAAATTCATGGGAAATGGTGGAATTAGTTGTGATGCTGAAACGTCAAATGCTATAAATAAAGTGAAGCATAATAAAGGCCAGTTGAAATTTTATCATGTTGAAAATCCTACAGAAGTTCTGAAAAGGAATCCCCTAAATAAAACCAAAATGGGAACTAATTATTATCATCTCATTTCAAAAAATGATATACATTCAAACTATTTTCTCAAGGAAGATGGAATGAGGAGAAATGGAAGTGATAAGACATTTCCTTTCATGAAGCATAAGTTTTGTGGATATCTAAGACATACCATGTTTTACTAAGAATAGGTAAGGATCAATATGAATGGGGAAGAGTTAGTAGTTCAACAAAGGAGAATATATTCACATCCTAATTCTTATAGAAGAAATAATTTCTATTGATATTGTTTTCACTATTCTAACTTTGGCCATAAAGCTGTGTATTGTAGGCATAAGTATGACAGAGAAATTCTTTCAATGCATAGAGACGAATCAATACTCATCAACCAGACAGTGTTTTTATTTCAAATAGGGTTTCTCCTTTGGAAGAATAATTTGAATATGATGAACCCATGTACATGGAAGTGAGAATTAACAGACCCTTAGTGTCCTACGCTCAATCCAATATCTCATAGAAAGAAAACAGAAAAATCAAAAAATCCAATTTTGTAGAAGTAGCCCTCAAAACTAAAAAGAACAACAACACCTAGATTCTTGATAGTGGATGTTCATCCCACATGAAGGGTAATACAGAACAATTAAAAAATGTCAAGAAAAAGGTCTATGGAACAGTGAGGTTCAGTAATGATGGTGCTTTGTAAATATAAGGTAGTGGAAGTACTGATCTAGATAATGGATATCTGAATAAAGCTGAAGTCCGTTATGTGGATGGTTTGTGTCACAATCTTCTTAGTTTGAGTCAACTCTGTGAATGATGTCTTGTTGTGACTCTCAATCCGAATAGTTTTACTATAAGAGTAATGTCTGCTAATTCTCTCATGAAAGGCTATAGATTAGATTAGAACTTAGGTGGAAATAAAATAGAACATATTATACTTAATAGTTGAAGAGGAAAAGATATTATGGAATCGGAGATTGGGTCACATCAATTAGTAAGACACGGGAAAAATATCTAAGATGAATATAGTCATGGATATCCCTAATCTGAAGCGTGAATAGGAAAAGGCATGTGATTCTTGCATGTGAGGGAAACTGGTATAAAGTTCCTACCATCCAAAGAAGAAAAGAGAATAAAATCTCCTTGAACTTATTCATACAGATGTGTGTGGCCCAATAAATGTTCCTGGAACACATTTGTAAGGTACCTTGTTTTTTTCATAGATGATTACAGTAGAATAGAATGTGTGATCGTTATACATAGGAAGCGACAGGTGATTGATTTCATGAAAACCTATCATTGAATTGCTGAGAATGATACTGGACAAAATACCAAAGTCCTTCGGTTTAACAATGGAGGGGAATACATGTCCATTGAATTTTAAAATTACCTAGAGAAGAATGGGATACAACATGAGGTGGTAGTTGTGAGAACTCCACATCAAAATGGAGTTGTTGAGCATAGGAATCGACAGGTAAACAACATGGCCATAACTATGCAGATTGAGAGTCGTATTACTCAACAATACTGGAAAGAGTTAGTACAAGCTACACTATATATTCAAAATCGAACAGGGAAATATATGGATGAGACAAAGACACCCTATGAATTGTGGCATGGAAGGAATCCCTCCTTGAAATATTTTCATGTTTTTGGATGCAAATTTTTCATTTGAAACAAATAAGGAAATCAAGAGAAGTATAGTGACAATGTAGATGAAGGAATATTTTTTGGATACTCAATTAACAGCAAATCCTACAAGTGTTTCAATAAGAGACTAGGAAGAATTGTGGAAAGTAGAGATATTAAGATCATTGAAGAGAAAAATACTACTACTTCAAGTAATTATTATAATGATGTGATAGAAGATTAGAAAGAATGTGAACAAGAAAAAAATGCTATTATAGAGGTAGAGAAATATGTAAAAAACTCTCAGGAGTCATATCATGGTGTTTACATAGAAGAATAATCAGAATAGGAATCCATAGCTAGATAGAATTTGGTCGAAACTCAAAAGAGAGATCGAAGACCAAATATTGATCAATCCATTATTATCGGGGATCAATGTGAACCTAAAAAGATGATGAGAATGAGGAATAATGCAAAATATACATTTTTATTAGTTTTAGAACCATCCTCATTTGAAGAGGCTTTAAAGGATAAGTCATGGGTTAAAGCAATGAATGGAGAGTTAGATCAGATTGACAAAAATCAGACAAGGGATCTTATCAAAAAACCTAAAGATAAAAATGTGATTGGTACAAAGTATATTTTCAAAAACAAATTTGATGAACATGGAAATGTGATCATAAATAATGTGTGCTTGGTGTATAAAGGGTATTCACAAATAGAAGGTGTTGATTTTGGGGAGGCATTTTCTCCGATAGCAAGACTGGAGTCAATCAGGCTATTTCCTACCATGGAAATCCAAAGAGGTTATAAAGTGTATCAAATATATGTCAAGTTAGAATTATTTAATGTATTATTGGAATAATAAGTCTACATTGAACAACCCATGGGTCTATTCCTTGATAATGATGAACTGATGGTTTTCAAATTAATGAAATCTTTGTATGGTCTGAAACTAGCACCACGGATGTGGTACTCTTGATTGCAATCTTATTTCAGAAAGATTAAGATTAAAAGGGGAGGATTGGATCAAAATCTCTATGTGAAGGACTCTCAAAAGGATCCGTTCATGGTATTGGTATACGTAGATGATATTATTTTTTCTGGAAAAATATTGGGATTAGTGGATTAACTTTCCAATCACATGAAATCTGAATTTGAAATGTCATTGATTGATGAACTCACATAATTTTTAGGGTTTCAGGTACTTCATAATGAGGATTACACTTTAATTTATCAGGAAAATTATGCAAGAGATCTACTAAATAAATTCAATATGCATGATTCCAAACCAATGATGACTCTGATTTCAGTTGGATGAAAGATCAAAAAGCATGAGGAAGGGACTTATGTGGATCCCACCTTGTACAGAAGAATCATTGGAAGCCTACTGTACCAGATGGAGACACGACAAGATATTGTCTTCACAACTTTACTAGCGGTCCTCTTTCAGAGAAATCCAAAAGAAGAACATATAGAGGCAGTGACAAAAATCATGAGATGCATTTAAGGTACACAGAATTATGGTCTTTACATTGATGCACGAAGAGATAGTGATCTATCATCATTTTCTGATGCAGACCGGGTAGGAGATCTAGTGGACAGAAAGTCTACTAGTGGTGGATAATTCTATATTGGGAAGAAATGCGTAGGCTGGTAGTGAAAGAAATAGAAAATTACTTCATTTAGTACTTCTAAAACTGAATATATATATTCTACCAAGGTGTGCACTTAGTTACTTTGGATGAAGTAGCAACTGATTGACATAGGTGATGAGGTGAAGCAGCCAATAGTATTTACTGTGTTAACAAGATCACAAATGATCTTATGGAGAATCTTGTTCATCATTCTCATACGAAACATATTGAGATCATATATCACTTCATAAAGGAAAAAGCTGAACAAGGCACGATCAAAATGGGCCATGTGGGAACTGATGAGCAAGTGGATGATATTATGACCAAGCCAATGTCAGTAGATATGTTTGAGAAACATCAGTTGAACCTCTGTGTTTAGCCACCTCCCAGTGCATAAGGAGGTTACGAGATTTCCCTCTCCCCAGTTTTTATAACTATTTTTAATCTATTTGTGGAAATGATGTGGGTTTATGGGGGAGATAAAATCCAGGGCGAGCATGTTTTTTCTCTAAATGTCAAGATTATGTTCATTAGGATTATTATCAATGGGGGAGAATGAATAAATTCAATTGAAAGTGATCTATTTCTTTCTGGATACCAGATAGATGGAGAATAGAAATATCCATAAATAAAACTATGGGAGATAAACGAAAAGGATGAGAACTCAATTCAGGTCATATCTTTTGTTTTCTACACAGAGAACTACTCATGTAGACATATAGTGATGAATGAGTTGTTTCTTGAAGGTTCAGGTTTTGATCATGGCTAGCACATCAGTAAATTTATCTAGAGATTACCAACAATCCCAGATGGGGAGATTGTTGGAAACAAGGCTATTTGTTAATAATTTTGGAGTTTCTTTTGTGTTTTTTTAATCTTCACATGGATGACTATATAGTTTTCAAATAATGGGGTCTTACGATTGTGCCTGAAAGCAGTATTGAAGGTGGTATTGTTTCCCAGTTTTTCCCAAATTTTTGGGCCTCAATGTTGGGAGCTTGGTGATGGAAAACAATGGGTTTTCACCTAGTGGTGAATGGTATCTGAAATGAAAAATAAAACCAAAAAATAAGGGAACCACATACCTCAGAACATGGACCCTGTACCATGTTCCAGGAATGGTTTGTGACCACATTCAAGGAATCGAGAATGGTATACGGAGTGGTGCACGGAACTGAAAACAGTTCGCATCAATGGTACGCGGTGAAGTAATGTGGTATGAAGAATGTGAATGGTTGAAACAAAAAATAGTTCGCAACAACGGTACATGGTGAAGGCATGTGGTAAGAAGAATACTGAATTTTGGAGGGATTTATGCAGCTCAAAAAATAGGTGCAGTACATAATGGAGGCTAACTGTAAACAGATGGAGTTTAGTATACGGTGAATATTATCCCACATTGAAATTTTGGGTTAATTGGATTATAAAAATTCTCGGAGTTGTGTGCCTATTTAAGGAAAAGAGACCCCCTTTGATAAACAATGAGATTTGAGATTAAAATTTTAAGAAGAAATCTAGTAATGTTCAAAGTGGTAAATGGAGAAGAAAATAGTACACTGAGAGAACCATCCACATAAGTAAAATAGTCCACAGAAGAAAGTGTTTTTCATAAAGGAAGATCTCGCAGTACACGATGGAACAGGGAAGCACATGAGGCAACATGGTATGCAGAGAAGCTGAGTAGTACACAGAGAAAGGAAGTACGTAGACCAGGACAGTTCACTGAGGAGTTGGACGGTATGAAGAAATAGCATTGGTATGTAGATGAGATGGTCCACACACCATACCTAGAACACATTACATAGAACACCCAAGGAAGCCTAAAAATTGACCAAATCATTTTGAAAAATTATGTTCCGTAACATTTCAGTATACATAAAAACAAATTACATATGTGGGTGATTTTGGGACTTCAATAGAGAATCCATTTATAGTTGATGATGCATGATTTAATGTTAAACCAATGAAGAAACCTTAAAGTCGATAAACTGAGTGAAGATTATTCCAATGCATTGAGAAATGGGGAGTCAGCAGAAGTGATCTGAGGGATGTAGTGTGATTTCCCTAAAACCATGTAAAGGTAGTGCGCTTGGTACAAAGTGGCTGTGCTAAACACTTGTAATCCCCAACTTGTGAAGATTAGTGGGTTTTGGTATGATCGATACACTATCGTCATATGCTTCTTAGACTTAGGCCTTAGTGGTTAACAAAGTAAAAGTGTTGTGTCATTTCTTTGCATGTAATTTTTTATTTTTTGCATTTCCTTTTTAGACAGGTTTACCGAGTTCCTACCAACGTGGGAACACAATCCATCAATTTAAAAGAAAAATTTGACACCCTGATTTACCCATCCCCTCTTAGGGTGTTCTGGGGTCCTTCAGTTCATTACCTATGCTAAGTTACTGTTCATACACTACGCCTCATTACTATTCATTTCTACAAATTTTGGTTGAGAAACCCTACATTACTATTCATACCATGTACTATGTTATTCTTCATACCCTGCACTACATTACTATTCATTTCTGCAAAGTATGATTGGGAAAACATATGTCATAGTTCATAACCTATGTTACTCTTCATTCCGTGCATGTTGAAACAAAATGGGGGAGATTGTTTGTACATGTGATTTATTTTGTTAGACTACTTGGGGATATTTTCTGTGCATGTTCACATTTTATTTTTCTGATTACATATGATTTTTTATTTTTTAAACCCTTTATAATTTTTTTTAAATACATTAAATTTTCTTCCAAAAGCATTTCTTTGTTTTGATGATATCTTAAACTAAATTACCCAGTTTTGTATTAACTTTTACAGTTTGATAAATAAGAGATTTATCTAAATTTAATTATTTTAGAAGGAGGTCTTAAATTTTTTTTTAGTACTCTAAAATTTCAATTAATTTTTAGTTGTAGTTTTATAACTTCTACAGTCTGTAGTTTAAAAATAATTCATTATTTATTTTACCAAAACTTCTATAGATATTATATTCTCTGAAAACTTGAATCTATACAAATCCAAAATTTTTATATTGATTTCATTAGTTTATATCAAAGTCTAAAAAGGTCATTTCTATGGTGGATAAATTTTTTGAAGTTATTTTTTGTTCTGTCAAAACTACAATTTTTCCAAAATGGTGTTGCTTCTATTTTATTTTTATTTGGAACAGTAGATGTTGGATTTTTTTGATTCATGATTTGTTGTAAAGATAATGAGTTTTTATACAATTAATAATTCTTGAACAAAGTCTAAATCTGATTTTAAGAGCCATTAAAAATAGTTAAATATTATTAAATTATGTTTTCCATTTTTTCACAAAGTATATACAACCCTACTTTTTCAATAGGTAAAAGTATGATTCACCATCCCTATGTTACTGTTTATCATCCCTACGCTACATTACTATTCATGAATAGTGAAAATTAATGTTCATAATCCCTATGTTATTGTCCATTACCTACACTATGTTATTGTTCGGGAATAGAGAAAAGTATGGTTCATTAACCCTACATTACTGTTCATACCCTACGCTACATTCTTGTTCATACCCTATGCTAAGTTACAGTTCATTTATGGAAAGTATGGTTTGGAAACCCTATGTTATTATTCATACCATACACTAAGTTTCTTTTTATACCCTATGCTATGTCACTATTTATTTCTCCAAAGTATGGTTTGGAAGTCCTATGTTACAATTCATACCCTGTGTTACTGTTCATTCTATGATTTTGTGTTGAAATTTCATTTTCTGCATACATATGGATTATTTTCAACAATTTTTCTACTAGATAAATTCAAATTAAATCTAAAGATTATGATCGAAGGTTTTTTAATGTTTTTGGTGGTATATTTAAAGAGATAAATTAATAAAAAATTCAAAATATTTTACCAATAATTATTTGGTTTCAAGTTTATTTATTTTCAAATATTTGAATTTACATTTGGCTTGGGTTTTTATTTTTTTGAAAAAATATTAAAAAAGTTTAAATGAATTTAAATTGAATTTTTGAATCATTCAACACTATTATTATTTTAGAGATATTATTGGAAGATTTATTGAAATTATTTTTGAATTATTTTATTAGATATTTATTCTACAGGAATAAAGACAAAACGATGCTAGGAATTTCATGGAGATATTTATGATAGATCTTGAATCAATTTATTTTTAATATCTAAAGGAAGAGGATCAGCTAAAACTACTGAATATTTATTCTATATATATATATCTGATAGGAAAAATATACACATTGGATAACATATTGGATATGTTTATTTTTAGAGGGAAAAAGTGTTGTGAACCTGATGTGAATTTGAAACATCATTCGATGCTCTGTTTCATCACCTGGACATTCTCTCATGGGTCAGATTATTTCTTCTTCAACTACATTTTCCTTAATGAGATGAGAAAATATAATCCTCAGTATCTAGTACTTATTATTTTGTTATTTAACTTCTTTCATATGGTTATGAGTCTGTAACACTTTTTACCATCACACACACACACTTTATTTTTCTATTTATGATTTCACACACAAAATCACTATTTATTATTTTGTTTCTTTATGTTGTGACTCTGGGATTATAAATTTAGTATCTAAGTGTTCTGACTTCTTGTATCTGAATTCTAGACAATTCAGGTTGTGACTCCTAGTATCTAAATTCAAGTGCGAAGGGTTGTGTCTGCCTATAAAAAAGTCAGTTTCGTGGTTATCCATCCACTAGAAACGGATTATGTAATTGGGTTATGATTCCCCGCATAAAATAAATTTTTAGCTCACACATATCTCTTGTTGAGTAGATATGTATAAGAGTAGAGTAGTCCCACTTCCGACCGAACTACTATAAAAAACATCCTTGCTTTTTTTACTTTTCTCGTTGATAATTAACCATAATAAATTAAATTGTGTAATTAATTGAATTAATCAATTTTTTTGTTTAGTTTTTTTAATATGGCCTATTCACCCCCTCTAAACCATCTTTCATTATCATATCTGACTTAATTCCATTTCTAGAAAACTACACAATCTCTACTTTACCAAAACTTCATTATCTTATCCTATATTTATACTTATCCATATAGGTTTCAATAATCTTTTCTAATAATAATATCTAAAAATAACTAAACCTTTCTCTAATACCAAGGGAGGTGATCCTATCATCAATTACATCATTTTAGATTAATATTAAATACCTATCACAATAATATATTCCATATAACTATAATTGTTTAGTGTCTCTAGATACTAGATACATAATTAACTCATTTATGAACCATATTCAACATCTCCTACAAATGTCATCTATATTTAGTAACCTTATAGAATTAATATTCTTAGAACCTTTCTTCATAACCTAGGGAAGGTAAAACCCTAGAAAGAGTGAGCAAAGAAGGATAGTATGTGTAATCATAGGAGATATCAATCATACGGGGGAATAATATGATTATAAGGGTATGATAACACAATCAAATGAATACACGTAACATAAAATATTCATACCTACAAAATTATCAAAAAAAATTACATATTTAGAATCATGATTGGTAAGGGTTTCAAAGAATAAATCATCATTCCAAATTCATAACATAGTAATGTTGAATCATAATTATAGGAAACCATAATCTTGTGAATATAACTATTCATAATCTTGTCGACACATAATATTGTGATATTAGGTAGCTGCAATCAAACTCACACATCTAGATGTGAAAATAGATATTTAAAATAATATCCATGTATAATATTGTGAACATAACTGGAATCAATCATACTCATACATCAAGATGTGAACAAAAACATTTTCAATAACGTGAATTCATATCTTCATAATCATCTCATGAGGTATCTATATCACATTACCTAATGAATTGGAGGGATATATAATTCTTATTCCAACCATATCATAATAAAAACCATATATAATTGTGCCACAAGATCATAAAAAAATCATCAATTTTTCATAGCATAACCTATGAAAATGGGTTTCATAGATATTTCAATATACCTTAATTTACCCACTGGAATGAAATGGGTTTCATAGAATCATACATAATACATCATCCTCATAAGCTATGTATAGAAAGAAATTTAATGGTTTTATATGATCATATCCCCAATATAACATAAAAACACCTAAAGGATATAAACAAAGATGAAAGATACCTTAAAAGAGAAATTAATTTTTTTTATAAAAAAATGAAATTTTCCCCAATCCTTAAAAATTAAAAATTTATTGAATATTGATAAAAATTATTTTATTTTAAAATATCCATGAACTTGTAAATAAATATTTAAATAAAGTAATGTTCATGATAGTGATAAAATTTATTCCTTTAACATATTCTAAAAGAGGACATTATTTTCTAACATTTGTAAAAGGTAAAAAGTTAAATTTATATAAAACATTTAAAAAGATTAATTTGAATTGTTTTTAAATAAACTCAAATCTAGTAAAATTAATATTTCTAAAATATTTATTTATTGTTAAAAACTTTCATAAAACATTTTTAATGACATGGACAAGGAATAAAAAGTTTACCAACCAAAAAGGAAATAAGGTTGACTTTTCGTAAAAATATTTTCTAATTCATTTTGAGTACTAAACGTGGTGGATAATGGTAATATTACATGGAAATTCCAAGAATATAAAGGGCAGAATAAATGATATGTGTTTTAAAGTATAATGATCAAATAATTTCCCTCAATATAAATTTACCATAGACAATACAAAAAAGAAATGAGACTATATGAAAAACATTTACCATAAATCATATCTTGATTTGTACACATTCAAACCTCTTGAATATTAAATATAGATTCATTATACATAAATTGTAGAATCAACTTCATACATAATTTACTATGTATAATTCCTTTATAATTTCTAATTATCCTTTTATTAATAATTATTTATTAAAATGAGCAATTAAAAATGAGAAACTATTTCCTAGGAATTAATCAATAATTTTTCATTATGAAAATTTTAGATACATGTGTTTCATAATTTAGATAATCCTATTCAATCCCACCAATCTTATGGTTAGTTGGTAGCAATTGCATTTAATAATAATATTTCAATTCATTTAAACTTGGTGTCACATTTGATGTAATCTATCAAAGACATAAAAATTATTTTAAGAGAAATATTTCATAAAACTTTAGGGGTATTAAAGATCGTGATAATAGTTATAAAATTTGTGTATATTTAAGATCCTTGAGCTATGACTTAAATTTTTGATTTCAAAAGAGATTTAAAGATATAGATGAGTTCTGGAGAGTGTCTTTTGATAATATTATTGACCATCTGGAGACACCCTTAGAAATGTGGTATAAGTTAGATGATTATATTATTTGAGTTCAATGTAATTAGTGGTGGTATGTCCTAGTTCAGGAATATTAGCATTTGGGATGAGGAGATTATGAACCTCATATAGAAAAGTATGATAATGATGTATTATGATGATTGATTCAGATACTTGAAGTATTTTCACCCTATGTTGGAAGGGGATGAGATGTCCATAGAGGGATGTTTAGTGGATTTCCTAGAGTATGAAATTTGATTTTAGGTTAATGGTATTCCCCTAGCATATTTTATATAGGTTTTTAATGAACTTATTATTAAAGAGAGTGAACCATGTGAATTTTGAGGAATATTCTTAGTTTCTTCTTATGAGGGATATGGTAGTAGTTATTCAAGAAGAATAAATACCCATTTTAATTGTTTGTAATTGGGTAACAATAGACATGGTATATTGGATGGTGTTTTATCTATTCCTCATTGGATAGGTAGTTCTGTTCAATGTTATAAGTATGGCAGGACTAGCCACATTTGGCCTCATTAGTATAGAATTCAAATTAAGTGTAAATAATGTGGGATGATGGTAAACCTACATATATTTTTTTAGTGTACTAAATAGTTTCCCAAATACCAAGGATCTAAATACATATTGGGTTTTAGATTGGAATTAGTTATGACACAGCAGGCAGGCTTCTGGAGCTTTAAAGGCTGTTTAGGCAAAAGAAATAGATTTGGAGCTTATGGGAAAAGGTATTAGTGCCGACTGAGTAGAGCTTGAAAGAAGACATAAAAATAAGGTTAGATCTAAGGGAAATTCTAGTTAAACATCATTAAACATATTACTATTTATAAGGATTTCAGGATGTTAATAGTCTGAGGTATAATTTTAGTAGCTTCTATTTTGGCATTCACCTTATTTGACATAGGGGATTCACACTCATTCATAGATACACACTTCATGGATGGATTTGGATTAACTAGTGAGTACATATATGTAGTGTTGTTGATCATCACACAAATAGGGATGTAATCAAAGGTCATTAACCGATGTTGGTAATTCACCCATGTGATTGGTGGATATAGGTTTCTCTAGGATTTCATTATGCAAGAGATTACTGAGTTAAATTTGATTTTCAGGATACAATAGTTAGTACCTTATCAATCCCACATTGACTTATATCATTTAAAAGTATATATTACATATCATGATGGTGATAGTTATGCTTATATTGGATAATACGACTTATAGGTGGTTTATGAAGGAGTTAACCATTAGCAGCAGGCCAGGATTATAACTTTGGTTTCTAGACTTTTGTTTGATGATGGGGATACACACTAGGGAGTTTTTTCAATTATATTTGAATATTTTTAGGTTTATTTTTTTGATTATTTATCAGTATTTCCACTTGAGATATAGGCTGATTTTACTATCGATATCATGAAAGGTGATAATCTTATTTCTATTCCATCATATAGGATGGATCTTATTGTGCTATAGGTGATAGAGGCTCAATTGTAGGACTTGGAGGCTATAGTTTTTATAAAGATGAGTATATCTTTTTTGGGTGATTTGGTATTATTTTCCAAGAAGGTATATGGTTCTTTGAGGCAATGAATTGATTATCAGAAGTTGAATCACATAAAAATTTAAAAGTATTATATGTTTCCATTTATATATTAGTTTTTTAACTATATTATAGGAAACTAATTACTCTATAAGATTAATTTGAGATATGGTTATCACTAGTTGACGGTGAAACCCTCATACATACCTCACACTTAAGTTATATGTAGGTATGGTTTATAAGAGTACTTGGTGATCCTGTTCATCCTTGATAATTCACAAACAATATTTATCATCCTAATGAATTAGGTCTTCTGCCCATATCTAGACACTTTAATGATTTTTTTCTTATTATATTCTCATGTACATCCAATAAAAAGAGTACCACACATGAAATTCAGAGATCATTTTGAGAACACTTTGAGGGAATCAACTATATTCAAATATTTCAAAGTGTCACTATTGGATCAACCAAGTTCACTTCTTAGAATGTATCATATTTGAGGCTGGAGTGTTATTAGACCTAAATATTGTTAGAGAAATAGTCTCCTAGGAGCTACTTGATAATTTATATATATATATAGTTTTTTATGCTTGTTTGTTATTATAAATGGTTTATTCAACACTTATCTCATTTTGAAGAACTGATGACTGGAATTTCCAATAACAGGGTGGAGTTTAATGGGCCTATTTATTGTTATAGTGCTTTTATGGAACTAAAAGGTTGACTATGTAGACTAATAATGACAACAATAATGGATTTACCTGATCTGAGTAAGGTGTATAGACTATACTATTATGATTTGGGGTTGATATTAGAGTGATATTAATGAGCAATGGTCATGTGATATCTTAAGGATTTAGGAAGAAGATGATAAATGAGTGGAACTATCTAACAAAAAACACGAGTTAAATACAATGGTATATTAATTGAGGTCTTGAAAGAATTACTTTATGTGTGAGAGGTTCATGGTGTATACAAACTGTAAGAATCTAAACTACCTTTTTTCCCTTGGTGGGGAAAAAAACTTCAACAAATATGGTTTGTAAAGTATTTGCAATAATTTGATTTGGAGTTGTGTATAACCCTAGAATGGTAAACCTAGTTGCTGACACATAAAGTTAGAAGATGAAAACTCTAGTAGTACAAGAGTCATGTAGTGTTTGATAGATGGTATCCCTCTTTATGGAGATATATCTTGATATCTTGGAGCTCCATATCCAACAGACCCTTACATCCTTATCAATTACATATTCTCCCCTCATTAGGGTGAATAGGATCAAGCTCTTATATCAAAGTGGTCTGATAATAAGTGATTGTATATATGTTGGGGAGTAACCACCATATTAGTCACTTAATGTAGATGAGAACCTTTATGGATTATGTTGTGTCATAGTACCCATGAGTATGTGTGAGTAAATAATGAGGGACTCTGATACCTCAATCTATGTGGTAAACCTATTTTTGAAAAAGATATATTGGAAAATATATAGGAAATACTGGTGGTTGAGTATCATGAGGGATATAATGGGTTTTTTCACATGGTGTTGTACCTATCACCTTGTAAATGTCAAGAACCAACAACCTATTTGTATTCCACAATAACTGCCCATTATCGAGTATAAGTGGGATAATGTCAACATGGATACTGTGATGGGGTTTCTAAGGAAACCATGATGTAGAAATTTTGTATGGGTGATCCTGAATCAATTGACTAAGGTTGCTCATTTTCTATCAATTTAGGATACCTTCTCATTTTATGAGTTGGGTAATCTTTTTGTGACGTAGGAGGGGAATTTACACATGAACCCACAAAACAATATTTTATATCAAGATTATCACTTCACATCATGATTTTGGTAGAAATTTTATAAGGTTCTTGGTATGTATTTTAATATGAAAACTACATAACATTCACAAACTAATGGAAATTCTAATAATACTATCCATATATTAGAAGGCATGACGACAGTGTGTGTCTTGGACCTTGATCATTCCTGGGATAACCACTTGGATTTAGTGGATTTAACATACAATAATAGTCATCAAGAATCAATACATATAGATCTATTTCAATCCTTATATAGAAGTTCATTCCATTTAGGATTGTGTTAGCTAGAGTCTGATGAGTCTATTATGATTGTAATAAGTCTCATATAGGATACCTCTTATAATTTATAGTTAAATAAAAATAGGTTAGATATTATCCAAAATAAAAACAAATCATATGACGACCAATGATATTATCCTATCTAAATTGAGGTGGGTGATCGAGTGTTCTTAAAGTGTCACCTTGATTGGGACATCACCATGTTCACAGATAGTGAAATATAGCTCTCATATATGTGGGGTTTCTTGAGATAATAAAGAGGTTCAGTATAGTGGATTACCGATTGGCACCACCTATGTGTTTTAGATCTATGAAAAATTTACTCCACAAATCCTAGCATTAAAAATATTAACCTAACCCATCTGATGTGATTGATGCTGATGATATTGATCTTGAGGTTGATGTATCTTTTGAGGAGTGTATATTATGTATAGTGATTATTGTGAGAAGACCCTTTGCAAGAATAATGTTCTTCTAGTGAAAGTGTTCTGGAAGAAAAATTTTATCCAAAGGGATATGTGGGAGTGAGAGTCTGATATGAGGGCTTAGTGGCTAGATTTATTTACTCATGAATAATAGTGATATTTCAGAGATAATTTAGAGGATGAACTACTTTATAGTGGGGATTTTATAAAAACATAGTGCATATTAATGCATAAGTGATTCTAAATTTTTCTAAACCGTGTATATTTATCTTATCTATAAATGTTTCGGATGTATTCAGTGGAAATGGAGTTATTTTAAAAAGTTATAGGCATCATAAATTTTAGCTACATGTAGGTGGACATGGAATGATGGTTGAGTGTCACATTGCAATGCTTAGTATAGGTTGGATCATTTTTCTGGGATAAGGGTATGTGATTTGATATTTCCTAGGAAAATAAGGGGTCTTAGTCTTGGGCATAATCATGGAGAGAGAATATGGGAGGTTTTTAGACTACAAGGTCATGTTATGACTAGTCTTATGGGTTTTCTAAAGTTAGTTAATTAAATATTTGGATTAATAATGAGATGGTAATTCTATCCTCCCTAATGTGACCATCCCTATCCCATCATGGATCCCTCCTTCCCTTACATTTCTTTGAATATTTCCCATTATTTCTGAATAAAATCAAGCTCTATTCATCCCAATGAAGAGATAGATGTGATTTTATCCCTCAGTTTTCACTCATTATTGGGTTTTTTCTGAGTCTAGTGTTCTCACACCAAATTCATCTATTATTCATTATTTCTAAGATTACATATGATTTTTAATTTTTTTCATTTCATATATAACCATTATCCAGTGTTGGATGAATAAATCTCTATGAGTCTATGGTAGGTTGTTCTTAAACTATCACTCAAAGTATTTCCATTTTCACTGTGTATAAGATGTGTGGTCACGTCAATTTAACAAGATATTTACCTAAGGGTACAAATAAATAATTGTTTCCCTATTGTATGTAATTATACCTTCAATATGGGTTAAAACTAGTACTTTTGTGGCTGTAAACCTTGTACCTTCACTCTTTAATGAGGTAAACTAAAGGGTTCCCAATCAAATTATGACTAAGAGCATGTGTGTAGATTCCTAGGATAAGACAAAGTATCTAGTGGAAGAACTCAAGATATGAATACTATGATAATATAGATAATTAAATTTAATTACCTCACTTAGATCCAGTGTTTCTTGGTGATTGGGGGATGTTAGGGATTACCTCCCTTAGATCCAGTGATTCTTGGTGATTAGGGGATTCTAGGTATTATCTATATTATATCCAATACATCTTATTGATTAGGGTATTATAAGTATTATCTCCATTTTATCTAATACTTCATGGTGATTCAGGTATTTTTGGGATTACCTTCATTACAACCCATGGTTCTTAGTTATTATCAGATATAGAGGATTATCTCCATTGGATATAATTATTCTTAGTAATTAAGAGATGTTAGGGATTACCACGCTTAGATCTAGTGCTTCTTGGTGATTAGGGGATTCCAAGTGTTTCCTCCCTTGGATATACTACATCTTGGTGATTGGGGGATTCCTAGGACTAATTACCTTGGATTCAGTGATAATGAATATATATTCGGGATTATTTACTGAGGATCTGAGTATGTTTGACTAGTTTATGATTATGTAGGTTTCTTCCTTGAATATGGAAATATAAAATTCCTTTGGTTATATTTTTTCAAAATTTTGACACTGTTTAAAGTTGGTATAATTGATCTCGGTTGTCCCTAAAAAACCTTAGTACCGACAATTGATTATTTATTTATTTTCATTTTATTTTTTACACACATTTTTTTTCAATATTAAACATATTATATATGTTTATAGACACCATTAGTGGTGTCTTATTGAGTAATACTCATGCCCCACTCGGGTCATTGTATCCGACCAGACAACATGATTATAGTAAAGGATGAGGGAAACTACACTATGAGTTATTCTTGATTCATATCTAGTGTGAAACATGGGATTCATGATTAGAAAAGGACTTCAGAATATTTTTTTGAGTTTCCCAGTTTTTTTCCTTTTTGTTCATTTTTGGTATATTGGTGTATATGATTTTCCTTGTATACAAGACTTTAATGACATGTATATAGATTCATTTTGATAATACATAACTTATATTTATTTATTGGAACTTTACATGATGTATGTTTTCATTTATTTGATGTATGATATTGGTATTATTTTTATTTCTATTCCATTATAGTATGAGGGTATATTCAACCCCACTATAACACCATAGACCCTCACAAATAGTAGGTAACCACATTTGTATGGGGAGGTGTGCCTGAGGTCTAATAACAACCTCTACCAAGACATTTCCATATGATCCAAGGCCAGTGGGATGTTACACACTTTATTCATGGCCTTAACCATTGACTCATATTAATCATATTATTGTAAATTAACAATTCATAAGTGAAATAGTATATATGTGTTATAGTATTACTAGATTTTCAAGGGATAACATAGCCTAAAATAAAAAAATGGACTATGTTTTTATTCTGTTTGATTATTTTTTACCCATATTTAATAAATAATTATGTAATATTATTTAATTTAATACCAAGATAATTTTGGTTAAGAATAATGTTAGTGGGGCTTGGTTTCTGTAAGAGGAAAATATATTTTAATTTTTTTTAAGGATGTGTCATCATTTATATTTTATTTGACACCTATTTCAATTTCGTTAAATTCACTGATCCTCTTATATATTAAATTAATCTCCAGAATTTGTTCAATAAGAAACACATAAATTGTAGATAAATAAATGAGAACATTGGGTATCTGAGAAAAATTAGGTGTAAAGATGTAAAATTATTTTAATCATAGTGTTAGATTGTGAAACGGTCTTCACCATAATGTTTAATATGACAACATTTTATTTGGATATGAATCTTGTTATAATATATGATCATTATAATTTCAAGAATATTTTAAAATCAATTAATTAATATTATACATATATATGTGTTAAAAAACAATTTTCCTCCCTAAAATACCCTCCCACTCCTATAAAGAAGGAGGAAGCCCTATTAGAAGAAGGAGAACACTGGGTTCAGGATAAGGAAATATAGGATCATTGATAGAGGTAAAATTGTTTATTTATAACCTATTAAACCCCTGATATATGATATTTTATTTTATTTTTGTTTAAAAATGATTTTCTGGGGTTTTTTTACATGTCATTATATGTATACCAATATGATCATCTAAACATGAAAAATCTATAAACCCTAAGATAAAAATAATTTTAGTTACAAACTGACAGAAATCATTAAGAGATTATTTTTAATTTTTAATTATTTTTATATTTTATATCTCTTAATTTATTAATTATGATGAAAAAAATAAAGTTTTGGAATCCTTATTTTAATATGAAATTAATGGTATGAGTTCCATGATCATCCGATGTGTAGATCATGATAAATCTTAAAGAGAATATTTTGATTGAACTAACTTCTTTATAATATTAGAGTTGTAATTAAAAAACATGTAAAATAAAATAAATATCTAAAGTTATTATAATGAGATGAATTTTGGGTTGAAGTTTCCTAAAAATATGGTATGGTCAGCCAATTGGTGTTGGTGGTTGGCAGCGACAGCTGTAGGTGGCCGACGGTGGTGGGCACAATGGATGCTAAAAAACTACCAAATAAATAACAATTATAAAATAAAAGAAAACTAAAATCATTATTAAAAATATGTATATATAAGATAATTTCATGTTTTGGGGTCTTTATTAGAATAATATAGGTTGGGTTATTCAAAATGGATAATTGTGTACAAGTAAAAAAACACATTGAAAAATAATAGAGGTTGGGGGTACCAACCTCTCCCTTATATAAATAGGTAATATATATTTGAATAAAGATTATTTAGGTATTAGGGATTAAAAACCATTGATACACATCCACCCAAGGTACCCAAATGAGTCATGACCCATCCCAACCCACTAGGATTAGAAAGTACCCATGAAGGAAAAACATTTAGATGTTTAAAAGGCTGCATGTATTTTTAAAATCTCAATACTAAGAAAAAAAGGGTAATTTTAATGTCCAAACTACCAATGGAATTAATTTCCTTTTTTCACTATATATTCCCTCTTTTATATTTCAACAACATATTTCCTCCATTATTTTCCAACCTCCAAGTAGTGTTCCCACACATTTCTCTTGTGCACTGCATACTATGCCCATCACCTATCCATCACTATTGTACCTTCCTACCTTTATCCATATCCTACTCATACCTCCCATGGACCACTTCCTATGGACACCATCCATGTAAAATATCTTCAATTACCACCCCTATTCCGTGTCAATACCCACTACCTCATATGTGCCTACCTTATGACCCTTACTCCCTTATCCCTCTTATACATGTCTGAAAAGCTTCACCCCTACCAAGGAGGATAAATTTAATGTGGTGTCAAGAATTTGAACCCTCTCCACCTAGATATAGGTACCCCTATTATACCAATTGTTTTGAGGGTTAGTAGTGATATATATTAGAATAATAATAATATATTATTATATATTAAATATATAGAATAATATATTTAAATTTATTTTTTATATTTATTTGTTATATAAATTTCCTATGTGAAATCAGATCTATGATATATTAATGAAACTATAATCATTAATTTGAGATGAATAATAAGAGACTAAATTTAACTAAGTAATTTTGACCCATGGCATTGGCCTTTTGTCCACTATGTGATCACTTGTTAAAATTTTGAAAAAAAAATGTTTTTTCACCTACTATTCAAATGAGATATATAAGTATTACATTTTTATAATTTTCCCTTATAGATAACGATAGTGAAAATTTTAATTTCATTAGTTTTTATTTTAAAGGATTCTATTGATATTTTAATCAAATTTTCACAGAGGTCAATTGTGACTCAACTGGAGAATATTTTAGTTGTGTCATTTTATTCAATTCATAATTTAAAATACAATTATATCTTTTATTGAGTCATTTAAAACATCTAAATTTATGAATTTTTAAAATTATAATTTCAGTATGGATGTGGAATAAAAATTTCTAAGTAAAATAATGATAATAAAAACACATGTTTAGATTTAAGTGGGACATCACACATTGGGTGGAACTTCAGTTACCATTTTAGTTTGATGATTCAACATAAAGGGATATTTTTAAGATTTTATTTATATTAATGATCAAGGATGAATATTTTAAGTGTTCTCCTAGATATATAATTTTAATTAGTATTTTTAATTGGTAATTTATTGGTATATATTTTTAAATTATAAATTCTATTTTAATGTAATGGTTAATGTTGTGATATTTCTTTACCTTAGAGGAATACTGTGGAACTCTAATTAAAATATTGAAGTAAGATATTGATTTTTGAACTAGGGTGATGATGTGGTAATTATTATAGTGATAATTTTAGTGTATTATAATGACATGGACTTATTTCATTGATTACATATACTTATCATGGGGATGTTATAGGATTATTAGGGTGATGATGTAAAAATTATCATGGTGATGAGGTGAAACTTGAATTCTTACTTTATTCTTCTGATGTGTAAAAGAAGTATGATCTATTTTTATTATTAAGTGATTATTAAATTATTTTTTGATTAAATTAATGTTTTATATCTAGTTTTCTTATTATATTAGTGATTACATTGTAGTTTAACACTATTTGGAGTTCTTCTCTTGGAGACCCTAACAATGGGGAAAAGTTCCTTGGTCATCTATAGATATTGGGTTGTTATAGATATTGGGTATTACTTTACACATTATAACCCGGTGTATTCTTTGATTCTCTATAGTGTATTTAGTGGAGTTTAACATTCCTTCATATAGAACACCCAGGATGACACCTAACCCCAAATAATTAATACACGGTGTTAGGAATTCGTATTTATCCATTAATGTTTTTAATTAAATTATCCTATATTATGCGATTTGGGTATTGTAACACTCTGAATCCAACAACCCAAAGCTATTGGTTATCTCATTACATTTAAACAAGATAATAGATATCACATCTCGAAAGATCAACTAGTATAACAGTATTTGGAGACTATATACATACTTGAATCTCACTATACATTTGAAAACATGAAATACAACTTAATATTCTAGTGAGAACTTTAATATTTTTTCTATTATATCCCTATAATCATTCATATATACCTTCTCTGTATCCTAGGGAAAGTAAAACAAAGTAAAGGGTAATCTTATATGCTTAGTAAGGGATAACAAAAAATAGAAGCGATAATATAATAAATTACAAAGAATAATATAAAAGATATGAACAATAATCAAATATTCCATATAAATAATATAATATAATTGGAATATATATATGTATTAAGTAATAGTAAAAATAATCACATGGACAAAAATAACCATTTTTATAGTGATTGATGCATAATATTAGGCACCATAATCATACCATCAAGTCCTCATGCCCAGAAATCATTTATAATTGGTAATAAATACACTAAATACCCATGCTATTTTGTCTCATGAGATATACCAATACATTAAGAGACTATCTAAATTTATCCCCACCCACCACTTACTAAAATAAATGTATCAATCATATTAAATAAATGAACTATTATTCAATAAATAATTAACATGCCTTAATTATTAACATTCATATTGAAAAACTAACATATGAAATATCAATATTTTCCTAGTTTATATTCAATATGTCTTATAAATAAATAGTCACCATCATATAACTAAAAAATATGTAGGTTTTAAATGATCCACCAATAAATAAATGAGTTATCATTCTTGGAAAATAACTTCAATATAATTTATATAAAATTGGGTGTTTACACCATACATAGTAATGAGTATACAGTCAAGACAATAATTGAAATGATGTAGAATACATCCAAGATAATAAATATCATAGACATGAAGAAAATATTTTATTTTAGAATAATCATGTAAACATATTAAGTCAGCCTCCTGATAAATAGTGCTCCTAATGGAGGGAACTTAATGGTCTATTCCTTCTCAGTCCATTACTTTCTAATTCAGTGGTCAGAGGTGTTTGGAGAAGGCTTGAGGATGGTATACTGGAGGTTGGAGGTACAAAAGAACTAAATTAGGTAATTCTTGATGTGAATGTGGTATTCAAAATGTAATTTGGTGTTTCATGTTTTTTCAGGTTGATGATTCCAGACTAGTATGTCGGGGAGGAGTTCTGCATGAAACAAATTCACATTGTAAAAGGTTAATTCATTATGTGAATAAAATTAGCTCATGGTTCCATGAATTTAAGTATAAGTGTTAGATATGGGAAATTAATTCCTTGAATCTAGAACTTGTATTTTAATGGGAGGGCATAAGAAAACTCACTATCAGAATTTGTAATTTATGACATGAAAAGGGAGGTTTCCATGTTGTTTATATGTTTTGGTCTTGTCGAATTTTCTCTCATTATATTGTTCATCCTTTCATCTTAAGGGTGAAACCTAAGAACTTTGGAGTATCCCTCAACACTATTTGTTTCTATGCTGATTTAATGATTTCATAGGTATTTTTTTCAGAAATAATAGGTGATTCTTCCCCTTTATCCCCTTCTTTCCCCATGTTTTTGTTTTGGTGATCCACAATGGTGATGTTACTTTGGTTTGGGGTATACATGTACTAAAATTTTAATGATTTCTTGGTGTGGTTCATGTTTATATGAGGTTTTTCTAGTACATTTTTGGGTTTTGGGTTGTATATTCTTTTCCCCATGGTGCTAAGAAAGTCAGAAAGATTCCTTGAGGTAGGGAATCCTCATTTTGTCCCTATGTTTGTGCATGTGTGTGGATTTCATGAGATCTCCTTAAATTTTATGGATAGTAATTGTATGGTTAATGAATATAAATATTTAGGTAACATAAAATTAATAGGGATGGGGATAAATCAAATTATTTTACTTATATGATTTTATTTTTGATATTTTATGATTTCTTGTTGACATTTTTGAAAATCATGGCCATTGGGAGCCTTTCTTATGATTTGGTTGATGTATGTGAGACCCTTTCTATGTTGATTTTTTGATATCACCCTAGAATTAAATGGTTAAGAATTTATATATGGATAATAAATTATTTTCCCAAGGAAATAATGTTTTTTTTATAATATCCATAATAAATAATGAAGTGATGTAATTTAATCTCTTAAACCATATTTGTGAAAGCTTAATTGTGTTATTATGACTGGTTGTGTATTTGTGTTTCCTTGAATGATGTGGGTATTGGTTATACATTCCAAAATACTCATAATACTATGGTATACTCCATTATCCCAAGGATTTATATAGGTTAGATATTTTATTATTTAGGCCTGTATAAATTCGAAATGAGTTTGATCCAACCTGCAAAACCTGCAACCCGCATGGGATATCCCATCAGGTGTCTGCGGGTCAAATTTGGCCTGAAATTATAAGTAGACTACTAAAATGATTTTATTGAAAAATAAAATAAAATAATGTTATAAAATAAATTAACACCTTTGGAAAAAAATAGTTGAAGTTTAAACTCACCTAATACAACCATACATAAACCATCCAAGATATATATTTTTTAATGGATACAGTTGTTTTATAGAAAAACAAGTATTTATATTTTGGGATTTTCATAGATATTGACTCACTTTTGATTTTACCATCATAAAAATAATTTTTAAATACCATATAACTTTACTATTATAAAAATAACAATGTAATGAAGGTTGATCCTGGCAGGAGAAGTCACTCGTGGAATAAAAGGAAGAAAACCCATCATATTACAGATTACCCTTTTTTACAAAACCCAAGGAGACTAGATATGAGAAGTATCCTACAAATCCTAAGAAGGAACCATATTAATAGGTTATTGATAACCAATATTTTTAATGTAATGATGAAAATAATCTAAAGGAAAGAAAAAATAACTATTAAAGAAACCTCTCTTGATTTGATTATACATTTTATAGAAATGGTGTAAGATCAATTTGATATTCAAGACTCCACTAAATATGTTCAAAAAATATATTTAATAGTAATATTTATCGACACAAATGGACATAAATTTAATTTGTTTGACCTTTAGTATAATTTTCTTATGGGTCTTCAATGAATTTAAAATCAATTTGGGATAATTTCATAAAATATGGGACAAAAGGGTTTCCCTAACCGAAGATCTCATTCACAATGATATAGAATAAGATAAGTTAATCATTGACTAGGGAATCAAAGGGGACCAAAGTTCCAACAATCTTAAGATTATTTTGGATGGTTTTTAATATTCATTCTTGTTCTAATTTCTTTGTAGTGGCTTCAAGGTCAATTTTTTTGTGTACAGGTTCACATTCAACCTTTAAAAGATCCATCCCTAAAATAATGAAATCTAATTTTGAAGGGTTTTTTCATTGTTTATGTTTTTGTGGATTATATTTTTAATTTAAAACTAAATAGTTTCTATCAATATCAAATGTTTATCCTCCTTATCTCCACAACAACATGGATCGTCAGGAAATATAAATTATTATATATTATTTTTGTTAAGACCATGGGTCTACCCATTAGTCCATGGTTCCCACATGTATAGGTCTAGACCATTATTTTTTAATCCAATAATATTTTAGGACATAGCCAGACTGATCAATAAAATCTACAGCTTTCATGATTCACCCCATGGGTCGACCCCCCATTCCCTGTTAACACCTCAAGTCATGGTGTGATGAAGGATGTTACTATATGGGTTATGAGTTGTGTGGGGAAATGATTTAAGAATTTTGGCATGGGAATGGGTGTGGTGGGTTATATAGTACTTCTAATTTGTGGTGTTTGAGATTTTTAGTTGTGTGGTGGATGTGTTATTCACTAGATATGGTGTGGTGGATGATGGTTATTTTGTGTTGGGGTATCTATCGTGTAGTCTAGTTGTGCTAGTAACCTTGTTAGCCATGGAATAAACTGTAATGATAACATGAAATAACATGGGATGGATGATGGGTATTTCTGGGCTGGTTCTATTATGTAGTAATTGGATTGAATAATATAAATGATTAATAAATGGGTTGTCTATATATAATGAAACGGATTAGTAAATTGGAGTTTGTGTAAAATAATTTAATCTATAAAATAATAAAATATGAAATTTTAAGTGGTCGTATGTGTCTTGTATGGTGGTTTTGTGGTGTGTTGCATATTGTGGTGTAAGTGGTTCTGAAAGTGGATGTGTGGTGCAGTGGAGGTGTGGTAGTGTATGATAGTATAGTTTATGTAAACTATTATGTTTGGTATTGTGTTTTATGTATATATACAAATGTCATGTGTTTTATGTTTCTTCTATAATCACCCCCACCCAAGTTAGATAACCTTATTAACACCCAAATGTTTTGTGTTCTGGATGTTTTCTCTTGTATCTAGGTTGATGGTGATAGGTATGGATGGATACCCTATCTTCCCCACTCTTCCTTTAGAAATAATGATTATATGGTGTTGTGTTATAGATTGACCAGTAGTTATGTGATGTGATATGTGGTGGGGGTCATGTATAGTAGGAGGAGGGAATAGGGTTGATATATTTCACGTTCATAATACCATAATACTCTAGTTATATGGAAGGATTTGATGTCGTGGACCAGGTTTCTTTGGGTGAGATATGGTATGATGGATTAAGAGTCTTTAGGTTATATATATTACTATAAATTATGATACTAGCACCATATGTTATACCTTGTGAGGGTGGGGTAGGTAGGGATGTGTCTCGACCCCCATCAGATATGGATGGTTGTGATGTGATATGAATGAAAGGAATGGGAGAACTAGATGTTTGACATTGGGGAGTGATAGCATAAAATCAATGGGTAAGTGGAAGTAGGGTGACTTCATTATGTGTTTTGATACAATACTAATATATTGAATGAATTATTTAGTGAGTGATCAATAGTGTGGATGGGATTTGTTAAATTACCTTTTTATGTGAATTTTAGTTCTACTGTTTACTCATTGGAACATTTTCATACTTATTTCACTTTTACACCTCAAACCATGGGTATGATTCTACCAATTATACTTGTATTCTCACCATATATATATAAACTATTTTTAGGTTTCTAGGAAGACTTTGGGGACTAATATTGACATTGATAGCTTTGGTTGGAGCTAATATTAAGTCACTACAATAGGAATTATCTTTTTATATTTACTTGGGGACTTTTATTATATCTGTTAACATTGTTCATCCATTGTCGGATGGTTTTGGGTTTCATTTTATATTATATGATCGATTATATTGGTGGATTTTTATCCTATCTCTTAATGGTATATTATTATATGATGGAAATTCCTTCCAAATTTAATATATTTATACCCTCAATGCTTGTCACTAACCTAGGGAATACTGTTGGTGGGACTTGGGGTTCATTATCTATCTTCCTTCATTATCAGCACATAAGGGGTACCTGTGGAGGTTGGGGTCATGATGGAGTGTTATCAGAGTTATATTTTTGAGTTATAGTATGGATTTTAGAGTTAGAAACTATGAGGATTTCATGGTTTAGTAAGGAAATAGTGAAACTTTTTCATGGTACGTGACATGGGTCAGGGAGTCCACCTAAGACATGGGATTTAGGTCCCAACATGATCTAGTGCATAGAATCTGAGCTTATTGAATGACTAAATTAGGTGGAACTTATTCTAATGTAGAGAAATATTATTGGAACATGCATCATGATTGATTATTTCCATGTTTAAATGGGGTGATTATGGGAAGTAAGTTAGGTAAATAAATTTATTTGAATAAAAATTTGATAAAATTTTTTACTATCGGGATTGGGATTCCTTCTTGATTTTCAAGAATAGATATTGGACATTATCGACAAGTATCTTAGGTAGTTGAGTTTCAGTAGGTTGAACTATTTGATCATTGTAAGATCAAATTGATGGAGGAGGATAAGGCATGGGATATGAATTTGATTAACTTTCAGTAGCAGTGTTTGGGGAATTGGGATGGGAGTGTCTTGGATCTAGAGAATTAGTGATGGATGGAGGATCTTGAGATTGATTTTGATCTAATTCAGTGAGTTATGGGTGTCATTAGTAGTTATTCAGTTGTGGGGGAGTTGTTCATTATGGGTGGATACTATATTATGGTGACAGAAATGAGGGATATTTATTGTGGAAAAGCTTTCAGAAGGAGTTCTGTTTGGAATTCCTGTCATCGAGGATAATGGTAGTGAAGGGGGAAATGTTTTTCTCCCTTAATCAGGTGAGCATGGGTGTGTGGTATCTTGGGATGAAGTTCAAGGACCTCTTTTTTATTCCCCCCCAGATGTATTTCTAGATGAGAAGTTTAGAGAGTAGCATCTAGAAGAGGATTTTTGGTTAGTGATTTTTTATGAAGTCACATTGTTTATGATTTATATTTATTTATTGGTTCATAAGATGGAGTAGGTTATTTAGTAGATTATTTACCTAGGATTTTATCCTTGATAGAGTTTCCAATATGGTGTCTTGAGGAATAAAAATTCAAGCAGTGGTCTGGTGACTTTTAGGCAGTAAGGGTTTTGACCAGTGGGGAGAAGACCAAAATAGATATTTTTTCATGCTTTTGGGGCTGGTGGATTTCGATCATATTCCAAGGACTTTAAAGTTTCATGATATGTTTATATGAGACCTGAAAACCACTAGGATCAGTTTCCAACTTCTTTGGAAGTCCATTTTCATATGTGCATTTAGACCCCATTTCAGTAGCAACAAAATTTTATTATGAGGAAGTTTTAGTGGTAGGGACCACCAATGATTTTTTAGAAGCCATGTAAAGATTCTTTTTGTAGTGGGAAGCCTCATTATGGCCCCTTATACTAGGACCTAGTCCAAATCATGCTTGGGGAGGTTGAAAAAAAAGTGACAGAAGAGATGGGCATGGTCAGATGCATGTGTTGGAAGAAACATCGCTAGAGGTGCTTATGGTTTTTAAATATAAGATATTATTATCATTTACTCTTTATTGTACAACATTTTTTAGGATACTCAAAATTATATTTTTCTCCTGCATTTTTGGGAACCTTAGTATTGGATGTAGAGAGGCTTCTGGTTCCCCTGTTGTTAAATATTCTAGTTAACGTTCTTGATACTTTTTTGATGTGTGATAAGGATATAGACTGGTGATGGAGAAGCATCAAAAAGTGGAAGATTTATCCTTATTAAAGATACAACGATACAATTTTATCCTTCAAATTGACTGGATGTATTCTATGCATGTAATATTTGGATGTTTTTACAAGAGAGTTTTTTTCTATTATAGAGGGCTAGGGAGTGGAATTTTAAAGAGAGAATTTTTTTCTGATCAGTTGAAGGTGAGTAAATCCTCTTTGGTCTTATCTTGAAGAGATATCAGTGGATTCTCAGGAAGATGATGTTATCAGTCTTATAAATGATTTCCTAGATACTTTCTGGAATAAGGTTGTAATGCTACCCCCACGACATGATGCCAAATTTCATAAAGAGTTATAATTGGGTACATCTTCAAATGTTATATCTCATAATAAAATGATGCCCATAGAGATACATGAATTGAGGTTATAGGTAGATGATTTGATGTAGAGGGGTTGCACCATACCTAGTGTGTCTCCTTGGGGTGATCTAGTGTTTTTCACTAAGAAGGTGAATAGTAGTATGAGGGTTTTTGTATACTATTATAGATTTAATTAGATAATAATAAATAACCATTAATCCTCCTATAGATTGACAATATGTGTGTCCAGTTAAAGGGAGATAATTTTTAAGGTCATATTGTGTTCTATATATCACTAGAGGAGGGTTAAAGATGATGATATCCTGAAGACTTCGTTCAAGTGTAGGTATGTGCACTTCAAGTTCATGTTCATGTTGATTGGTGTGAAAAACACACCATTTGTGTTCACAGGGACCATAAACTCCATATTCAATGATTTCTAAGACCAATTAATCATCATGTTCATTAATGGATATTAATATACTCATCGTTAGAGGAGGATTATGTTGATCATCTAAATGTTTTATTATAGGTTCACTGAGGCCACCAACTCTATAGAAGTTTTCCAGGAAAAATTTATGGAAATGATGTGTGAATTTAATTAGAAATTAAGTATCGTTGAATGGTGTATCCATTGAACAGTTAAAGATCATGATATTTGTTTTTTTGGAAGTACCTATGAACACGATAGAGGTTTTCATTTTTTTTTTGATATTGTCATCTGTTATCATAGGTTTGTGTTGGATTTCACTTAGGTTTCATCCCCATTGATAGCTTTGACAAGGAAGGACTGAGACTTTTTGGGGACTAGCCAGTCAAAGGTTGAGTTCGAATACTATAATAACAAGTTATTGGTTTCTCTAGTGATCTAGTTTCATAGGGAAGGTGTGATGTTTATGATTATTTGGCAATTATTTTAAGGTATTTGGAAGTTTCTTGATAGATAAATGGTTGGTGATCTCAAATGGGTTTATGAATTTAAATCCCCATGTGTGTAACTTTTCCACCCATGATCTAGAGATAGTATAAATTGTGTTTATGCTGAAGTTGTTATGGAATTATTTCATCGGCAAGAACATTATGGTTTTTATGAACCAAAAGAGATTGAAATATGTCTTCTCTTAGTGATATTTTAACTTAATAGAGTGGATGTGAATATAATTTATTTTGTATTATTATTATGAGATCACTTACACCATGGTAAAGGATAATTTTGTTACTAATATTCTGAGTTAAGATTCTAGATCATATGTGGTTTAGGATTCCTCAAATGTTTGGAAAGGGATGGAAGAGCCCGTGGTGATGCATCTTCATGTTGGGGGGAAAATTGATGAAGTTGTATTCATCAGATAACTATGGAGTCATCTTTGATACATCATGTGGAGGAGTATAATGGGGGAGGTTCCTAAGAAGAGGTGATGTGTGACTGTGTTGTCCATGGTGATGCTTTGGAGTGATGGCTAGAGGATGGTCTAAATCAGATGTTGTTTTAGAGGAGGATTTTTGTTCTACTAATTTTTGTGATTAATCTCTCCATGAGTTTCATAGATCACCTTTTTTAGTGAATATTGGTGTGAACAAGATGTATCACATCTTGAGGAGATATATTTGGGGTCCGGTAATGAAATGGTCAGTGTAGAAGTTCATGGTAGAGTGAATGGTTTTCCAATAGATGAAAGTATTGCACCATGTTCCTAGAGATTTATTAAAGTTCCTAGATGTTTCTTATGAAAAATAGGATGAAATATTTATGAATTTCAATATCCTTTTACCCTATTATTGGGGAGTATGTGATACCATTTGATAGATCACTGACAGAATGATGATGCTAGATCATGTTTTGGTGATCCATGAGTCTGGTTCCATGAATAACCAGTAGAGATGATATATAGACGATGTGGTTATGATTCACAGTGTAATGAGGAACATCATCTCTTATTGGGATCCTTGTTTTACCTCACATTTCTATAGGGGGTTATAGTATTCTTTTGAATAATTTCTGAGCCTTAATACTACATTTCTCCCTTAAAAATAAGGGAATAATGATTGTACCATCTAAATGATGGAGGTTATATTTGAATAATTTTTCTTGGAATTATGAGGTTCAATGGAAGGAAACATTCATTTGGTTGAGTTCACCTATGAAAATAAATATCACTCATCCATTGGAATGGCCTTATTTGAGGAATTGTATGGGTGGTCGTGTCCTCATTCATTGTATGAGGATATGATTGGGGAGTTAGATGTTCTTGGTCATGATGTAGTACAGAGAATGACTAAGAATATCTAGTTGGTATGAGAGTGGATCAAGGAAGTTTAGGACCATCATAGGTCCCATGTTGATCATAGGAGTATGCCCATAAAGTTTGACGTGGGAGACAATGTATTATTCAGGGTTTCTCCTCAATGAGGGTCATAGAGGTTTTGAAGGGGGGGTAAGATTTATCAACAGTTTGTTAATCCTTTTAAGGGGTTGAAGCATGTTGGTGAGGTGGTGTATCAATTTTAATTGACAATATTGCTAGATAGGATTCATGATGGATCCCATATCATTGATTGAGGACGTTTGGATATCGACGATGACACAACATTCACAAAGTGACCAATAGATATTTGTGATCGCCATGAGAAGGTTTTGTGAGGGTGAACCATGCCCTTCATTCACATTTTTGGATTCATGGTATACTATAGGAGAGTAAATGGGAGTTTGATATGAAAATACATTCCCAATTCCCAGATTTTTTTTGAGTTTCCCTTGCTCTCAATTTCTTTAATGATGTGATGTTTGGAACCTTGGTGTTTTATGATATGTGGATTTTCCCTTCTAAGTGGTGTTTGTTAAAGATTCCAATTTTAGAATAAAGTAAAACATAATTCCTAATAAATAGTTTTTATACCATGACACATATTAAAATAATGAATATAGTTTAATGCCACTAAAAGAAGATAATTTCTTGATATAGAAGATAGAATTACATGATTTGTATTCTTGGGATACTAATGTGTGTTTGTTTTGGTCATCATTTTCATGGGATATGTGGAGTTTGTAATGGAATTACAAATGGTTATGTATATGATAGGCGTATTATGTTTGTCGTATAATGGGATCCTAGTGAGGTATCTCTTTGGGTGATTGTTTTGTGCCTATACTTATTTTGGTTTGGTTTTGATTCTTGAGTATGAGAATAATTTGAGAGGCATATAATTTAATACCCAATTACTTATAAACTAATTAATTTATTGATTCGTGGTTAGAGATGTTCATATGAGGCTTGAGGAGGCTTTAGTGGAGGTTGGAGTTTTAAAAATACTACAGTAGGTAATTCATGAATTGAATATGGGATTTAAGATGTGAGTTGGTGTTTCTTGGCCTGTGGGGATGATGATTTTGAAATAGTGGATCCCTAGACCCAACTATTCAGTGATTTTGATTAACATATAGTGTATAGAGTTAGCTATGCATGATGTCTTCTTACAATTATATTGTAGACTTTTCTGCGTCCACTATTGAAATGGTAATGTCCAAAAGTTAATTGTCATATTGAAAGGTTATAGTAGTTCCCAAGATATAATCAGAACCTCAAGATATTATGAAATTAATATTAAATATACGATCTATAGTCTAGATACATCTTACTGATTGGACACAGTAGATGTTTGACTATCAGTTGCTGGGGGCACATAAGCATTGATACTTCTTCTCATGAAGTTAGCACTTGGTGATCTCTTATAGTGAGATCATGAGGACTGACCTGCCAATAAAAACACCAAATATTTCAGGCGTCATTGGATGTTCCTATCTACGATCATGTTTAAGGTTCTCCTGACTTGAGATCAGTACCAATGCATGTCATTTGACTGCGTACATTGATGCAAGATGAAAACCATGGCAAAGAATCCATGGCGAGGTAGTTTGTGTCGGGTGTGTCGTTGGTGGCATGACATTGGTTGAATGGGCAAGAAAGGATTTGTCGTTTCTGGGTTATGGAAATAATATATCTTAGGCCATGTTGATATGGGTGATAGTACCTTTATAAGACCATGGCCATGGAAATCAAGGGTAAATCTTTCCAGTTAAATCAACAAACTATAAATCAAGAAAAGGGTGATGACACGTGAGTGCGCCCTGCTTTAGGAGATATTATAGACCAATAGATTATATTACACAGTGTGTGTTTGTAGTTTGGTTGTCGCTGCTCTGGAAATCCTTATTTCTTCAGGGGCCATGATGGGTTGCTAGATCTCACTCTTGGTCTGTGAATACTATTAATGACTGTCAAAATAAGGGCCTATAGGGTCACACACAATAGCGTATTCAAGAATCTTCCCTATTCATTTGAATAGGAGTTTGGGACATGGTGGGCCCCACCACAGGGGTCCGGGGTTTGTCCAAAGTTAAACGATCACCAATAAAAAAAATAAATTCATATTATTTGAGTTTTTAATAATTAGTTTTGAATTTATTTATTAAATGTATTTAAAAGTTTAAATAAATACATGAAAAATATTATTTGACGAATATTATGTTTTTCAAGGTTCAGTTAATATTTATTGGAGCTATGAGTCAAGTTAATGACTTAATTATTATCATGTAATATATTTTAATATATTAAAAGTAAGTGGTAATAATATTTATGACTCAGACAAGTAGTTATAAAATTTCATTGATAGCATGTTAACTATTCGGGGCCGACGCGACGATATCAGGTATTTTAATTAAGCACTATAAATAGAAGAGGAGGGGAATTTTCCAAAGACTATTCATTGAGCTACTCTCTCCTCTCCTCTCTCCCACACTCTATAGAGGGATTATATGGATCCAAGGAGCTTGGATGGAGCTCTCTCTTGGTAATAGCTAGCGAAGTTATGCATTGATTGTTGGAATGTCGAAAGCATCGTTATTATTCCACGCTAGCACCCAGACTGCGACGAACGACACTCCTATGGATTCCTTGAAGTGCATGTGGAAGATCTAGAGAAATTCGGCTTCGGATCCTTAGAGCAGAAATCGCCAACGACAAGCAAAATTCGTGTGCGGCTTCGGATCTAAACTAGGTATTTTAGGGTTTATGTTTGTGCATAAACCCTTCACCCGTGGTCCTTGGCATTGATTGGAATGCTCTTCACTGATGTCAGCTAGTTCACATCGAACGACGGTGTTAAAAAAACCCACATGTTTTGGAGCTTCCACTACATTCTCGGTTCCAACAAGTGGTATCAGAGGTATGCGTGTCGATTTTAAGCCAAGAGAAATTAAATTCGCATTAGTTCTTGAAATGGGCATCGATATGGTCCCAATGCCGCAAACCATGCGTTAATCTGACTTCGGATGAACATTCTGTAATGACCCAAAGTTTCATTAATGTAAATCCCTCTTGATCTAATTAAATATCTCTTTATGTAAAACGTTTATAAAAAAATGTCAACTTATTTGGTTTTATGTTAAGAATTGGGACCATTGCTTTTATAGCCGTTGAACAGTGATCAAATGATTAGTATAAATATAGGGCTTTAACAAATCCAATTTGCTCAGACAAAAGAAGTGATGGCCTCATAAAGTATAATTGATTCATAAGAATCCCATTTGTCGGATCTCGAAAAACAGGTGGCATCCTTGGGCTTCGCTCTTGACCAAGCCCAAGCTGAGCTTCATCATGTCAAGCTCGAACGAGACCGTCTATGAGAAAAGTGGAAGTTGATAGATATTACCACACGAGCAATGTTATCCGAGCCCCCAAGAATCTGTCACCATCACACACCTTACCCTTAGGTCTTATGCAGCTATTTTAAGGGGTTATGTAACAAATCGATAGTACTATGTTCATGTACATTATTTTTTTATATAATAATGTATATACTTTCTTGTCATTATTGATACATTGTAAATAGTTTTTAAAGTACAAATAGTGTTTTTAGTTATTATTTAATTAAGAAATATATTTTATTAAATTAAGGGATTTTTGAATTAAATAATATTTTAATAAAATATTATTATTATTATTAAATTAATTTTATTATATATAAATGATCATATAATTTTATGAATGCTATTATATTTTTTATTAAGGTTTGAAAGCCATTTTTGCCAAAACCTGTAAATTTTCGATAAATGTCAGTTTTTATTTTAACAGTGAAAATTAACATATTTAGAAAATTATTTATATAAAATAAATTTTATTTCTGGAATCAAGACGTCGAAATTATCCAACGGGGAATTTTTCATAATTTTCTGAGACAGTCAAATTTTTGGCTAAAAATTAAAAACCGTTTAAATATATAATGTTTTTTATGACATCATAACGACCCAATAGTGATGTAATAAAATACTATAAGCTTTATTTTCGGCCAATATATGTTTTACCATTAAAATAATGTGATTTTGGGTTTGTTTGATTTACTTTTCAAAATATTAATGGACCCTTCAAGACTTATTAAACACCTTGTCTTTTTAAATTGTTTTCCCTGGGAGTGTGGCTCACCTCCACATAAGCAACCCCATTATTTGAAGAATTTTGGACTTTGACCTTATAAAATATTTTTTTCCTCTTCCCTTTTAAAAAAACCATGGGATGGTTTGTGGTTTGGGTTAATTTAATATAAGGGGTCCCAAACCTAAATAATAAATAATTTCTCACCTTTCCTATATAAACCCACCCAAGAACACGCTTTCTCCTCACTCAAAGCCTTTGGAGTTCGTCCAACCTCTGCCCTAATCTCTCTATAATCCTCCCAAGGTGCCCCAAGCTCTCAAGAATCCTCTCTCAAGCCTTTGGAAGCACAATTCCAAGTAAGGGTTTTTTTCATCCTTTCTCTTTTTTGTCCAATTTTCCATAAGTTGTTTTGCCCATTTAATATCAATTATGAATGATGGGGTATGGTTTCCCACCTCCCTCATACTTCCCTCTTTATGTTTTAATGATGGGATACCCCTTTCTCTCTCATTAAATGCCTCCCATGTACACCCATTACTTTGCCGAAATTCTGAAAGGAATTTCCCTCTCCTCATTTACATTCATGCCATTATTTTGTATCCTGAATATAAATTCTATTAAATTTGTTGGGAAATGTATATATATGACCCTGTTACTTTCCATGTCATGTAAATATTATGAGACACCCCTTTCTATCTCATCAACCTTTTTATGAGTTCTTGTGTCACGTCGTTATGCTGCCGAAATTGCACTGCGATTTTCCAAGCCAAAGTCATTGTATAGTGAATACCATGCCCATTTCTCTATCAAGGGTATTCACCTTTATGCGCATATACTTATTGTTTAATTTGTTTCATTTATTTATTCCACATTCCTTTATCATGAAATAAATTATTATGTTGAATTATTTAATGTTTTATGATCCATGTGGCACACTTATGCATGAAACGAAATGTTTAAGAAGGGTGTGCCCTTATATTGCTCTAATGCATTGGGTAAAGTATAGTATCATGATATTTCATGTGCAATGAGTGTTGACTCATTCTAATTCAAGTGAAATTAGGGTTTACTCGTGCTTCATGTGCAATGAGGATTTACTCATGCTCCATGTGCAATGATCTTTGGCTCATGCTAATTCCATGTTAAGTGTTGTTGCCACATTTCCATGTTATGATTATCATTCTTTATCATGCCTTTATGTCCATGTTTCTCTTGTGCTCTATTGATATTCCTATTGTCTAACATGTATTTTAATCCTCATGTATTCCATGTTTATTCCCTTACTAGGATTTATAGGTCACACTTTTCTTATGCATGTCCCCAGGTTATCCCATGAAATGCTAAGTATGGGGGAATGTAGTGGTCATGTAAAATAAGTTTTCAATAAAGATGTTATATTTCATGTTTTAAGTTGTTATGTAGTGATCCTAATCCCCAAAGACACTAGACCTCTCGATCTTCCATTGTTGTATCAGGTGAATAGTTTATGTAATAAATTATGTTTAAGTTTGTAATAAAAGTAGGGTTGTCATATTTGGTATCAGAGGATAGGTTTAGTTATTTTTGAGATTGGGATTAGAAAACCCTAGTAAAAACTTAGATACAAGACTAAGTAAAATAAAAATGTCCCAAAGTTTTGGTAAGTATTGAGTAAGTGGGTTATCAAGAAAATACATCCCTGTTTGGATACGAGCAGGTAGAGGCGGCTCTGGCACAGATGTATCCTAGGGGTAAAACCAAAAAACACCGCTTTGAGCTAGACTCGAACGGAAACTGGTGCACGACAACGGGCCTTGCTTCACTCTTGGTTACGACACTCCCGGGGGATATTCTTTGGTAAATTCAAAATCTTAGTATGAACCCTTATTAAGGGAATATAAAAAAACCCTAAGAATATATGTTAGAAAGTTGATCACAAAAAGACTAGATTGAAGCCTATAGACTCATGACTTAAGGAAATAAATGTTTATTTATAAGTCATAAACTTTTTTCTTTGGATTAACCTTTATGTGTTACCCCCTAACTTTCCTTTCATTCTAGCCAATGGCTAGTTATAGGAGGACTCGGGGTAACAACCGATGTGAAGATCAGTGTGATGACTGTACTAATGAGATGCCCAATCCAATGGGAGCGAGAATCGCGAAATTTGTCACACTTCTCTCTAAGATAACTCAATCTTTGAATAGAAACATGGGTCAAGAGTAATGTTCAACACCCCCTAATAAAGAAAAAGTCACTATCGAGAGCTTCATGAGACAAAGGTCTCATACTTTTAGTGGATCATCGGATCCCACGATCACTGAATAATGGATCAACTCCATTGAAAATTTCTTCTCCATCCTTCAATGTTCTGAACAAGAGAAGGTTCTCCTGGCTGCTTATCGTATGGAGGGTGAAGATGATCAATGGTGGACGTTGATAAAAAATATGAAGCCTAAGGAGGAGATCAAGGTGTTGGAATGGAAGGATTTCCGAAAGATGTTTTTCGATAAATATTTTCTGCGCACCCTCCAGCTTAAGATGGAAAGGGAGTTCCTTTCCCTCAAGAAAAAAGACGAATAATCTGTTGGAGCGTATGAGGAAAACTTTACAAGGCTTGCATGATACACTTCCGGATTTTTCGTTACCCCCGAATGCAAGGTTGACCGCTTCTTTGGTGGGCTGAAGCCTAGACCGCGAAAAGCATTAGCGATCCGTGACTGCGACCGCTATGAGGAAATTGTCTGATGTTCCCTCAAGGTCGAAATAGAGATCGGGGAATCACAGGGGTATCATGGTGACAAGAAGCGTAAGGTGGACTTCAATACTAGCGGTCCGATGGATAAATCCAACGGTGCTAAGATCTAGCACCCCACTTGTGAAAAGTGCGGAAAGAAGCACCCAGGAAATTGCCTCAAGGGGACAAGGAAATGCTTTAGGTGTGGAAGACAAGGGCCCCTAGCTATTAAATGTCAGCAAGAAAGTCTCGTGGTTGCGAAAGAGGATAGGAACACTTTGTTATAACCTCAACGCATTGTTCATTGCTAAAAATGCAAAGAACTAGGGCATCTTGCAAATCAGTGCTCTAATCCAAGGGTTTTCGGAGGCAACCAACAACCTCCAAGGCAGCAAGGAAGAGCTTTTTCCATCACATCTGCCGAAGTGAACCCAAAAAATTAATTGGTGATAGGTACTCTATTTATTCATTCAAGAATAGCGAACATAATTTTTGATTCAGGATCGACACATTATTTTATTTCTCGAAAGTTTAGTAGAACAATCCCAGCACCACCACATATCATGGTAGTGAGGATGTCGGTGAGTACGAAAAATGGGGAAATCATTGCATCCCATGAATATAGGTCCTCCCTGTCATAATATATGGATTGAATTTCCTGGATAACCTCATTATAATCCCTCTGGTGGAATTTAATGCAATTCTTGGCATGGATCATCTTTCCTTATATAGAGCCAACATAAATTGCCGAGAGAGGGAAATCACTCTCCATATGGAGAATCAACCCCCGATTCTTTACATGTGTAAGGAGGAAGATGAATCTATTTTAGCTCCATCATCTCAAGCATGGATATTACTGCCCTATGAGAACACGTATCTGGCTGAGATGATTGAGTCCAAGGAAGAAACCATCCTTGAAGAAATGCCTATTGTGAGGGAATTTGTTGAAGTATTTACTGAGGAACTGCTTGGTCCTCCTCCAAGAAGAGATGTTGAATTCTAAATTGAACTTATACCAGGGGAACTACCAATATCCAAGACTCCATATAGAATGGCTATCGTGGAGATTGAAGAGCTGAAGAAACAACTACCGGAGAATCTGGATAAAGGGTTTATACACCCAAGTGCTTCACCATGGGGTGCACCAGTCCTCTTCATCAAGAAGAAGGATGGATCAATGCATCTTTTCATTGATTATCGTGAACTTAACAAAATCATGATAGAGAAAAAGTATCCTCTGCCACGGATCGATGACTTGTTCAATTAGCTGTGTGTATCACAATACTTCTCCAAGGTAGATTTGCGGTCGGGATATTATCAAGTAAGCGTGAAGAAGGAAGATGTCCCCAAGACTGCTTTTTGTACAAGATACGGGCACTATGAATTCATAGTAATGCCTTTCAAACTAACTAATGCTCCAACAATCTTCATTGACTTGATGAATAGAGTCTTTGTAGATTACCTCGAAAAATTTGTGGTAGTCTTTATAGAAGATATTCTAATATAATCCAAAACCAAGGAAGATCATGAGGACAATTTAAGAACTGTACTAGTGACTTTGCGCATGGAGAACCTCTATGAAAAGTACAACAAGTGTGAGTTTTGGTTGAAGGAGGTCTCATACTTGGGACATATCATCACAAGCAATGGGATGTCTGTGGATCCCTCCAAAACAGATTCAATTGAGGGATGGTCAAGGCCAACATCGGTAACAGATATGCATAGCTTGTTGGGGTTAGCTGGATATTATCGACGATTTGTGAGAAATTTCTCACGATTTTCTAACCCTCTTACCAAGATAACTCGAAAGGGAGTAAAGTTTCCTTGGAGTTATCAATGCAAAGAAAGCTTCAAGGAGTTGAAAAGAAGGCTTATCACTGCGCCCGTGCTCACTTTACCCATAAGTGGGGAACTTTTTGTGGTATTCAGTGATGCTTTGAAGAAAGGCTTAGGCTATGTGATAATGTAGAATGATAAAGTGATATCATATGCCTCAAGGCAGTTGAAAATCCATGAGCGAAACTATCCAACACCTGATCTGGAGTTGGCGGCGGTGGTCTTTGCCTTGAAAATCTGGCGTCACTATCTCTATGAGGAGAAATGTGAGATATATACTGACCACAAGAGTCTTAAATATATATTCACACATAAAGAGATTAATATGAGCTAGAGAAGATGGATAGAGCTCATCAAGGATTATGACTGTTCAAAACATTACCACCCTGGAAAATCGAACAAGGTGGCAGATGCCCTAAGTAGAAAGGACCCAGTGATTCTATCAATGATGAGAATTGAGAAGGATGCAATCTTCTTAGACTTGATGAATATGGACATGGGAATCATAAATAAGGTAAAATAATCAATCCTTTCACAAATGATTGATCAACCATCTCTTTTGGAAGGGTTAAAGGATGCTCAAAAGGATGATATGGGAATTCAGGAAAAACTGGAGGCTATCGAAAAAGGGAAATCCTCAGTGTTTAATGTTAATGAAGAAGGAATTGTGTGGTTTGGGAAAAGACTATGTTTTTTATCAAGTCCGGAGCTAAAGAAGGAACTTTTGGATGATGCACATAGTTCTAATTTCTCTATTCACCCAGGGAGCACAAAGATGTATCGAGAACTCTGAGAAAACTTTTGGCGGGATAATATGAAGAAGGATATCGCTGAATATACATCAAAGTGTCTGGTGTGCTAGCAAGTGAAGGTAGAGAGGTAGAATTCTAAGGGGATGATGAAACCATTGCCCATACTAGAATGGAAATAGGAGAACATCACCATAGACTTTGTCAATGGTCTTTTGAGGACATCTAAAGGCAGCAATGTATTTTGGGTTGTTGTGGATCGTCTTACAAAGACTGCACACTTCATTGCTATTTGGGAGGATTTATCATTGGATCAACTGGCACAGATATATATCAGGGAAGTGGTAAGGCTGTATGGAGTCCCACTATCTATTGTGTCTGACCGAGATCCAAGATTCACCTCTATGTTTTGGAAGAGTCTTCAGCATGCTCTGAATACTGAACTGAACTTCAGTACGGCCTATCATCCTCAAACTGATGGCCAATACGAGCGGACTATCCAAACACTTGAGGACATGTTGAGAGCATGCTCAATGGAATTTAAAGGAGGATGGGATCAACATCTTCCTCTGGTTGAGTTCTATTATAATAACAGTTTCCACTCGAGCATCTAAATGGAACCATATGAATCCCGGTATGGGAAAAGGTGCAGAACACCGGCATGTTGGGATGAGGTCGGTGAACGTAAGCTGCTTGGACCAAAAATGGTTGAATAAATGGTGGAGAAGGTGAAAACCATTCAGCATCATATCAAGGCAGCCCAGAGTTGACAGAAGAGTTATGCAGATAACCTTCCATGATACCTTGAGTTTAAAGTTGGAAACATGGTTTTTCTACGCATATCTCCATAGAAGAAGGTCATGAGGTTTGGAAAGAAAGGTAAGTTAAGTCCAAGGTACATCGGCCCCTTCGAGATTCTTGATTGTGTCAGGGCTGTGGCCAATCGACTAGAACTTCCACCTACCATGGTCAAAGTACATGATGTATTTCATGTATCCCTCTTAAGGAAGTACATACCGGACTCTTCACATGTACTCTCTTCTGAGGTAGTACAGTTGGAGGATGATCTTTCTTATTAGGAGCAACCAGTGAAGATCTCAGATCGTAGAGAAAAAGTTCTACGAAATAAGACAATGGCCCTCGTCCAGGTGTTGTGGAGAAACCACAAGTTTGAAGATGCGACTTGGGAATCAGAGGAAATGATGAAGCTGAGTTACCCACATCTGTTTTAGTGTGGGTAAAAGAAATTTCAAGGGTGAAATTTCTTAAGGGGGAATATTGTAATGACCCAAAGTTTCATTAATGGAAATCCCTCTTGATATAATAAAATATATCTTTATGTAAAACATTTATAAAAAAATGTCAACTTCTTTGGTTTTATGTTAAGAATTGGGACAATTTATTTTATAGTCTTTGAATAGTGATCACATGATTAGTATAAATATAGGGCTTTAACAAATCCAATTTATTCAGAAAAAAGAAACGATGGCCTCATCCAGTAGAATTGCTCTATACGAAGCCCATTTGTCAGAGCTCAAAAAAGAGGTGGCATCCTTGGGATTCACTCTTGAACAATCCTAAGCCGAGCTTCATCATGTCAAGCTCTAACAGGACCGTCTACGGGAAAAGTGAAAGTTGATAGAGATTACCACACAAGAGATGTTATCTAAGCCCCCCTAAGAGTCTATCACCATTGCACATCTTACATTTAGGTCTTATGCAGCTGTTTTAAGGGGTTATGTAACAAATCAATAGTATTAACTTCAGGTACATTATTTTTTGTATATAATAATGTATATACTTTCTTGTCATTATTGATACATTGTAAATAGTTTTTAAAGTAAAAATAGTGTTTTAATTATTATTTAATTAAGAAATATATTTTATTAAATTTAGGGATTTTTGAATTAAATAATATTTTAATAAAATATTATTATTATTATTAAATTAATTTTATTATTTATAAATGATCATATAATTTTATGAATGCAATTATAATTTTTATTAAGGTTTGAAATCCATTTTTGTCAAAACCCGTGAATTTTCGATAAATGTCGGTTTTTATTTTAAAAGTGAAAATTAAAATATTTAGAAAATTATTTAGATAAAATAAATCTTATTTCTGGAATCAGGACATTGAAATTATCCAACGGTGAATTTTTCATAATTTTCTGAAACAGTCAAATTTTTGGGTAAAAATTAAATCCATTTAAATATATAATGTGTTTTATGACATCATAATGACCCAATAGTGATGTAATAAAATACTATAAGCTTTATGTTCGGACAATATATGTTTTTCCATTAAAATAATGTTATTTTGGGTTTGTTTTACTTACTTTTCAAAACATTAATGGACTCTTCAAGACTTATTAAACACCTTGTCTTTTTAAATTGTTTTCCATGGGAGTGTGGCTCACCTCCACATAAGCAACCCCATTATTTTAAGAAGTTATAACTTTGTCCTTATAAAATATTGTTTTCCTCTTACCTTTTCCAAAAACCATGGGCAAAAACCTTGGGATGGTTTGTGTTTTGGATTAATTTAAAATAAGGGGTCCCAAAACTAAATAGTAAAGAATTCTCTCACCTTTCCTATATAAACCCACCCAAGTACCCACTTTATCCTCACTCAAAGCCTTTTTAGTTCGTCCAACCTCTGATATACTCTCTCTAGAATCCTCCAAAGGTTCCCCAATCTCCCAATAATCCTCTCTCAAGCCTCTCTTAATCCTTTGGAAGCACACTTCCAAGTAAGGGTTTTTTCTTCCTTTCTCTTTTTTGTCCAATTTTCTTTAAGCTGTTTTGACCTTTTAATTTAAATTATGAATTTTGGGGTATGGTTTCTCACCTCCCTCATACTTCCTTATTTATGTTTGAATGATGGTATACCCCTTTCTCTCTCATTAAATGCCTCTCATGTACACCCGTTACTATACTGAAATTCCGAAAGGAATTTCCCTCTCCTCATTTACATTCAAGGAATTATTTTGTATCATGAATATAAAATCCATTAAATTTGATGGGGCATGTATATATATGAACCTATTACTTTCCATGTCCTTTAAATATTATGGGACACCCCTTTCTCTCTCATCAGCTTTTTTTATGAGTTCTTATGTCATGTCGTTATGCTGCCGAAATTGCATCGCGATTTTCCAAGCCAAAGTCATTGTGTAGTGAATACCATGCCCATTTCTCTATCAACGGTATTCACCTTTATGCACATATACTTATTGTTTAATTAGTTTCATGTATGTATTCTGCATTCCTTTATCATGGAATAAATTGTTATGTTGAATTATTTAATGTTTTATTATCCATGTGGCACAATTATGCATGAAATGAAATGTTTAAGAAGGGTGCGCCCTTATAGCGCTCCAATGCATTGGGTAAAGTATAGTATCATGATATGTCATGTGAAATGAGTGTTGACTCATGATAATTCAAGTGCAATGAGGGTTTACTTGTGCTTCATGTGCAATGAGGATTTACTCATGCCCCATGTGCAATGAGCCTTGGCTCATGCTAATTCCATGTTAAGTGTTATTTCCACATTTCCATGTTATGATTATCATACTTTATCATGAATTTATGTCCATGTTTACCTTGTTCTATATTGATATGCCTATTTTCTAACATGTATTTTACTACTCATGTATTCCATTTTTATTCCCTTACTATGCTTTATAGCTCACCCTTTTCTTATGCATGTCCCCAGGTTATCCCATGAAATGCTAAGTATGAGGGAATGTAGTGGTCATGTAAAGGAAGTTTTCAATATAGATGTTTTATTTCATGTTTTTAGTTGTTATGTAATGATCCTAATACCCAAATACACTAGAAATATCGATCTTCCATTGTTGTATCAGGTGAATAGTTTATTATTTTTGTGCATGTGTAATTTATTTCACAATCACATGGTATAATAATAAACAAGATTGTATGATAAAATGAACATGAGACGTGATGAAATTTCAATTTCTTGCATGATCAGTTGTGAGTGTGATCACATAGTATGTGCTTATAAAAATAGAAAATGATTTCCTTTATCACACTAAAAATAATAACACCCTCTAATATATATGAATTTGTAACAGCCTGCCACATTCAAGTTTGGACAAAATCGGCTGTTTGAGGTGTCGATCATGCCATAGTTGAGGGTTCCTGTTACTACTCAGGATTCCTTATAATAATGATGGGTTGACTTCTAAAGTTGTAGCAAAGAAATAGCCATAGAAAGTTTGTTGTAATTTTAGAGGCAAGTGTTGAGTAAATAAGTTCTGATTTTAAGAAGCTGGTACTTCACTCAATAGATCGAGGAACCACAAGTTAAAGCAGTTGGCTAGACCAAATACTACCTAGAACTCTCTAAGTAGTGGCATATCCATAGCTTGTAGACCATGAGGGGTGGTTCTGGGATCCTTTCCACTAGAATACTCAAGCAATAGAGTATTCTAATTCTAGCACAGAGGGTTCCTAGAATCCGATAAAATAGTGGGAGACATTAAATGATTTAAGTAATTAATCAAAATGTCTAAACCGATAATCTAGATAAAAGGCACTAATCTGCTAAAATTCTTTTTTTTGTAGAAAAATGGAAAGTTATACCGCAAGTTTAAACTGTGATAAATAATGGACAAAGTAAATTTCTATACTGACACAAGTATCAATAAATAGTACAGGCGTGTGCGCATAGTACTATGATATAGGAAACTCAATGTGTCATTGTCCCCGACATTGTTAAACTACCTCAAGAAGCGTGGGTGAAAATTGCTTATAAGAGACAAATGTACAAAGCATATGATAGTTATATCATTATTCTTTCATCTACATCCGGTGTCAGTTACGGTCGCTACACTAGGACATAGATGATATAACATAAAGTCTCATCTTTGAGAAGTTTGCAAAGAGAAAGTGAAGCAATGATATGAATAAGGCTAAGTTTACACCGACATGTATAAATTGAATGAACGATCAAGATATTTAAAAATAATTTTCACCACTTTACTCATGATTCGTTTAATGTTATAAAATGAGCAAGTATTGAGTAAACGATTCATTACCAATCTTGGTAAGGTTCCCAAATTGAATAAGAATAAAAGACAATTAATCTTTAATTCTTATGGCGGATAAATTGAAAGACAGTGTTAAAAGGTCAAAGGCATTTAATTCCAATGACACATTCATGACATCCTTCAATTAATGATGTATTAACATAGGTTATTTGCATTTCATATTATAAAATAATACTATGGTTGTTTAAAATAAATAACCTTATTTAAAAGAGAAAATTTCCGCTTCTACATCAGGCATATTCATCAATGTAATGTTTCCGTTTTACTACATGGGTATTAAATACAGCATGCTGGTAACATATGTGTATTGTAATATGATAAAAAAGTTAGTATAGAAACCTTTCTAGAAGTCAAGTGTATTCTCCAAGTGGCTGTGAAAGGGTGATGCCTAGGCCAATGGTGAGAAGTACATGATTTCTTTAATGGCCAAGTGAATGATTCGTGTTGAAAAATTGTTCAGTATAACCACAAACATTAATCTCATGTGTCCTTGGATTCAAGGAGATATTCTTTCAGTTTTTGGAATGAATTTTGTTTCTGGTAAACTCAATCACTAGTTCAATAATACATGAATCATAGGCAATTAGTGATGAATATAAATATAATACTTATACCCAGTTGTGAAAGGATAATTCTTTGTCAAGTAATACTAAAAATGGACATCATGAATATACTAAGTATGGTATTTTGGCTCGGCACAGCTAAATACTTTTGGTATTATCGATGTCTTTAGTTTGGACAAAGGAGCCTTTAGAAATAAAGGTACGTCACAAATCTTTTGGAAATAGGTCAATGTGAAAGTGTGAACTATTCCAAGTATAAGCTAGAGGTATATATACTTCATAAGATTATTTTAAGTAATTAAGGAATATCAAAGTGAAGTATTTTCATGGTTAGGAGATATGAGTTGCTTAAGTTTGGGATATTGAATAATATCTTGACCAAGCATTCATAAATCATGATAATATAGAATAGAGAAATTCCTAAACGCACATTAACTTATCAACATCATGACATTGATGTTAATGGGGAGGATTGATGATGAAGTCTTACATATCAACATCGATAAAAAAAGTGTAGTGTGGAGTAATTCCTAAATGCACATTTTATACATCAAAGTATTGATGTAAGTAATATCAATGTTGGAACTAGCAGAAACTTACATTATATTTTATGAAATGCTTGGAAAATAATAGTGATATCCCAAAACCATATGCCAAAAATAATGATAAATGGATATCATAGGATTCATAGTATGATGTAAACCCATTATGTCATAAGAATATGTGTTTGGATGCAAAGAGTTTTTTAGGACATAAAAAACTTGCGTCAAGACAAACACACTGTGAATTTAGTGTAATAATCCTAAAAGTTGTTTAGGATGTTACATAAATACCTAAGATATAAGAGTAGGTAGTCAAGCAGTAGACTACAATTCTATATAAGGGTGCACATCTCTATTTGAGACAGTGGGATCTATATTGACTTTTCTTTAGTCAACGCTCAAAATGCACAAGTTGTTGGCATAGGAACTAGTTCCACAAGTACATTTGGTACAAAGTATGTTCTAGAGAAACATATTGTGTAGGAAGGATAAAACCGTGGTGATGGTTTTTATATTCACCGCGATCGGTGATCTATTATTCAAAGTGAATAATATTTCCTACAAGTAAGCAGTATATGAAAATTAGCTAAAACTGATAAGACCAACTAAAATTCAATTAATGGATTCCATGTATCAAAGTGAACAAGGGGCTATTATTTTTAATACTATGGTGGGTATTCAAGTGAGTTGATACATGGATGGTACGATCTTGGTACCAAAAAGGCTTGACTGATTTAACCAAGTTGTTATGCCTAAATCCATTAGAATTTTACTTATCATAGATAATATCTATGATAAATTTATTTATCATCGGATGTCATGACCACCAATCATGGATGGTGTCTATACGATGCAACCGGAAAGGGATGGTCATGTCACAGAATGATAATAAAGGTTGTAAGTTACTAAAATCCAGTTTAGGATTAAAGTAAGCAACATGATCATAGAAAATACATTTTCAAAAAAAAATTCCATGTGTCTACGTGAGGTTAGTGGGAGAATCAATGTTTTATAAACAAAATATGTTCGGAAACATATGGAAAATAGACACTGGTCTCACTGTTAGTTAATACCAAAATGAAATTTACTCTCCAATGATTTACATAAAGTAGAAACCTAATTTCTAGGGAACATGATCTACTAAGGTAGATCTATAGGTTGCTTGGTCCTAGACAATCATACATATAATGACATTGTATTGAAAAATACATGTTTGAATTCAAGAGATGAATTGTTTCCTATGTTACAGGGCATAATCTCTCCATGTTGACATGTACATGACATGGGAATAGATAAATGTGGTGAGTTGAAATCCATACGTCAGAGTGATGGATCAATCACGTATGTCATGATATGTACAAGAACCAATATTTCCAAGGTATATTTTATAATAGGAAAATATCATTTATATCCAGGAGAACTGCAAGTGATGTAGTCAGAACTCTCTAATTGTACTTCGTAAAGTACAAAAGATATGTACCTGATAAGTGTAGAAGAAAGGATACTAGTTTTTGGTGATAGAATCTAGTCTTATATAGAACAAGAGATCTACTATTGAATTTAGGCTAAATATGATGAGCGGGACAAGATCATATAAGCCAGTGGTATCCGTAACTACAAAGACCGATTATGTTACAGCTTATAAGATATCTAAGAAGCAGTTAAATGCAACAATTTGTTCCAGTTCTTGGAATTGCACCTGGTGAGAAAATTATTATCATAATATAGATTATGATATTCTTACTAGACAAGATGTCAAGTTATGACAGTGTACAAAAAAGGTATATACTTAGGATACCATCTCTTGAGAAGTTTTACTCAATGAGATAAGGTCACAATATTAGAATAGCCATCTAGTGGAACCGTGGCGGACAAAGTAGCTAAAGCCATTACTCAGCAGAAACTTGATGTTCATCATGTGAGTAGCTAACAAGTTTTGTTAGAAAGTTGGATCTAGTGCAAGTGGGAGTGTTGAAATAGTGGGTTCCCTAGACCCAACCATTCAGTTCTTTTGATTACCATATCGTCTATACAGTTAGTTATGCATGATGTCTTCTTACAATTATAGTGTAGAGTTTTCTGCGTCCACTATTGAAATGGTAATTTCTAAAGGTTAATTGTCATATCAAAACGTTATAGCAGTTCCCAGGATATAAGGAAAACCTCAAGATACTATGACATTAACCTTAAATATATGTTCTATATTCTAGATACATCTTACTGATTGGACATAGTAGATGTTTTACTATTAGGTATTGGGGGCTCATAAGCATTGAGACTTCTTCTCATGAAGTTCGCACTTGGTGATCTCTTGTAGTGAGATCATGAGGACTGACCGGCCAATAGGAACACCACATGTTTTGGGTGTCATTGGATGTTCCTATCTATGATCATGTGTAATGGTCTCCTGACTTGAGATCATTACCAATACATGTCATTTGACTTTGTACTTTGATGTAAGATGAAAACCATGTAAATGAAGCCGTGGAAAGGTAGTTTGTGTTGGGTGCGTCGTTGGTGGCATGGCATTGGTTGAATGATCAAGAAAGGATTTGTCACGTCTGGGTTATGTAAGTAATATATCTTAGGCCATGTTGATATAGATGGTAGTACATTTATAAGACCATGGAAATGGAAGTCAAGGGTAAATCCTTCCAGTAAAATCAATAAACTATAAAGAAAGAAAAGGGAGATGACATGTGAGTGTGTCCTGCTTTAGTAGATATTATAGAAAAAGGGATTATATTACACAGTGTGTGTTCATAGGTTGGTTGTCACTGCTGTGACAATACTTATTTCTTCAGGGGCCATGATGGGTTGCTAAATCCCACTCTTGGTCTATGAATACTATTCACGACTATCGAAATAAGGGCCTAGAGGGTCCCAGACAATAGCATATTGAAAAATCTTCCCTATTCAGTTGAATAGGAGTTTTGGACATGGTGGGCCCTGCCACAAGGGTATGGGATTTGTCCAAAGTTAAACGATCACCAATTCAACCAATAAATTCATATTATTCAAGTTTTGAATAATGACTTTTGAATTTATTTATTAAATGTATTTACATGTTTTAGTAAATACCTGAAAAATATTAATTGACGAGTATATAGTTATTAAATGTTCAATTAATATTTATGGGAGTGACGAGTTGAGTTAATGGCTTAATTATTATCATGAAATATATTTTAATATATTACAAGTAAGTGATAATAATATTTATGACTCAGACAAGTAGTCATAATATGTCGTTGATAGTGCGTTAAGTATTCAGATCTGACGAGGCGATACCAGGTATTTTAATTAATCACTATAAATAGAAGAGGAGGGTTATTTTCTAAAGATTATTCATGGAGAATATCTCTCCTCTCCTCTCTCCCATAGTCTAGAAGGAGATTCTATGGATACAAGGAGCTCAGAAGGATCTCTCTCTCGGGCATCTCTAGCAAAGTGATGCAGTTATCGTTGGAACTTCGAATACATCATCGATATTCTGTTCTAGCACCCAAACTAAGATGAACAACGCTCCCACAGATTCCTTGAAGTGCATGTGGATGATCTAGATGAATTAGGCTTTGGATTATTCAAGAAATGATCACCAATGACGAGAAGATGTCATGCGCGACTTTGGATCTAAACCAGGTATTTTACAGTTTATGTTTGTGCTTAAAACCCTTCACGTGTGGTCCTCAACTTTGACCAGGCTACTCTTCACTGACGTCGGCAAGTTCACATTAAACAATAGTGTTAAAAAAAACCCACCTGTTTGGGGCTTCCACTGCATGCCCGATTCCAACTAAGGATTCATATATTTTATGTGGGGGAGGAGTCATGTGTGATACAAATTCACAACATGAAAGGGTAATTCATGAAATGAATTAAATTATCTTGATCTGACATGAATTTTGATAGAATTGTGAGATATGGAAAAGTCTCACATTGAATCTAGTTTATAGATTATAATATGAGGTCATGTGAAAACTCATGATGTGAATATGCAATTCACAATGTGAAAAGGGAAGTTTATGGGATGTTTAAAAAGTATTATACCTACTAAATTATCACTCATTTGAACATTAATCATTTTATATTGAGGGTGAACACTATGTGACTTAGAGTATCTTTCATCATTTTTTTGTTTATCGATGGGTTCATAAGGGTTTTTATTGGAAATATAGAGTGATTCTTTCTATTTATTCACTGTTTCCCCCATGTTCTTTTGGGGATCCACAACAATGATATTATTTTGGTTTAAGGTGTGATTATGCTACATTTTTTATAATTCATTGGTAATGTTCTGGTTGAAATGAGGTTTCCCAAGTGTGATTGTTAGTTTCAGGATGTTTCCTCCTTACCCTTTGGTGAATAGTGAGTTAGAAAGCCTCTTTAAGAAAGGGGATCCTCATTATTACCCTATTTATGTTCATGTGAGGGGATTTCATGCCTTTTACATCCATTGAGTTGATATTAACGGTTATATTAATGAATATAATGAATTGGATATTATGAAATTGACCACGTGGGGATAAATCACATCCTTCTATAGCTTTCATTTTATTATTGATGTGTTATGTATCTTTATTGAAATTTCTAAAATCATAGCTGTTCAGAGACTTTATTTTGTGGTGTTTAATGTTTATAATACCATGGATGTGTTGATAGTTAATATCACTCTAGAATGAATATTATAAGAATATATATGTTTATAATAAATTGTTTTCTCGTTAAAATATGGTTTGTGTGATAATACCCATACTAAATAACAAAGTTATCTAAGTTAAACCCTTAAACAAATTTTTTTGAAGTTAGATTTTTGTTGTTGTGTGTGGTTGTGTTTATTTTTTTCATTTCATGATGTGGGTCATGGTGAAATGATGGAGGTGGTTAAATAGGTTGTGATATGTGTGGGGTAGAAATTAGATGGTGTTGGCATGGGATGTGATGTGATCAATTGTGTTGCAATTGTGATGTGTGGTGGTTTAGATAGGAAGTTCAGTGGTGGTTGTTTTGTGTGGTGGTTGTGTTATGAAATGGTTTTGGTTTAGTGGCTGGTGGTTTTTATATGATTGGAGAGATGTTTTGTGGTGTGGTCTTACTAGTTTCCTAGTTAGACATGGAATAAATTGTAAGGTTGATAAATATACAGGATGGTAAATGAATAGTTTTGGGCTTGTTCTTTTATGTAGTAACTATCTTAGGTAATATGAATGATATATAAGTGGGGTGTGTAAATATGATGAAATGGATTATTAAATGGGAGTTCGTGGAAACTCATTAAATAATGAAAATGGTGAAATTTTTAATTTTACAAGGGCTTATGTGGATTGTATAGTGGTTTTGGGGCATAGTTCAGATAGTGGTGGTAGCGTTAGTGATGGTGGACATGTGGTGCAGTGGTGGAATGGTAGTATATTCTAGTGTAGTTGATGTTAACCCATAGGTTGGGTGTTATGTGCAATCTTTCAATATATGTATGTATGTATGTATGTATGTATATATTATATTTTTTCTATACTCACCCCATTAGAGTTATATAACCTTGCCAATGCCCAAAATTTTGGGGTTCTGGATAATTTCACCAACATCTAGGATGGTGGTGATATGGATGGATGACTACCCCCTCTTCCCTATTATTCTTTCAGTAGTAGTAATGATATATATTGGGGTTGGATATTACCCTGTATGTGATGTGATGTGATATATGGTGGGGATCATGCTTGGTAGGAGGGGAGTATGAGGTTGATTCCCTTCAAATTCATGATACCCTAATCCTCAAATTATATGGTAGGATGTGATGTGATGGAAATTGTGTCTTTAAGTGATTTTTGGTGTGATGTATAAGGTGCCTTCAAGTTAGATAGGATGTGATGATAATTCATGCTACCACCATATGAAAAAACCTACAAGGGTGGGGTATGTAGGGATGGGTCTCAATCCAAATCAGAGATTTTTGGTTATGATGTGATATGTATGGAAGGGATAATAGAAAATGGCATTCAATGTTGGTGTTTGAGAGCATAAAATCAGTGGGTAACTAATATTTGGGATCCTTCATTTGGTGCTTTGATACTAAACAATTATATTGGATTCATGATTTGGTGATTGAACCATAGTGAGGATAGTATTGGTTAGTTGAACTATTTAGGTGCATGTTGGTTCTTCTATTTATTTACTCATGCATTATCATGATATTTTCACATGTTCACTTAAAACATTGGTTATGATCCAACTGAGTATACTCATATTCTCACCATATGTATATAAACTATTTTTATGCTTCTTGAACAACATTGGGGAGTGAGCTGGACATTGCTAATTAGGGAGGGAGCTATTGTTGAGTCACTACAATAGAGATTATATTTCTATATTTACTTGGAGACATTTACTAAATTTGGTGACATTGATCATGCATTATGGTATGGTTTTAGGTTTCATATTATATTTTATGTTTGATTTTATTGGTGATTTTTTATCATATCTTCTGATCCTATATTATTATATGAAGGTAATGCCTACTATATATGAGATTTTCATACCCTCTATATTTGTCACCTAATTAGGGCCTACTGAAGGCAGGAACCAGTGATCAATATCTCCCTTCCTTCATCTATATCCCTTAATATGTTCATTTGGAGGGACGGGTTCATGATATAGAAAACCCATTCATGCTTTAAATGTTAAAATATTGATGAGTTTCACATTTTTTTCATAAAAAGTTCAAAGTATATCATTTGAAAAATGAAAAAAAATATTATTCTTAAAACATTGAAATGAAATTAAAATATGGTTTAATTGAATTTAAATAATCATTTGATTATATAAAAGTACATTCTTGAAAACATTTTAAGAAACCTGGATATGGAAGAAAAAATTAATCAACCAAAGAGGAAATAAAGTTATATTAATTTTTTTTTCTTAATCATATAAATTAACAAATAAGATAAAAATGGTACTAATATTTGAATGTCTTAGAAATAAGGATATGATAAGAAAAAATATTTTGTTTTAAATATAAATATTATATAATTACTTTAATTTAAACATAAATATAAACAATCTCGAATAAGGATGATATTGTGAAAAAAAATCATTTCTACTTTGGTAACTTTTGAATCAAAACCAATTGGATGAAATAGTTTGAATTTTAACTTTAGATAGAATGAATTATAAATGAACCATGATATAACATGTAAAAGGGGATATATATACACCTCATAAAAATAAATAGTTGCATAGCATCAAACTTGTCTCAATGAAACAATATTCAGATGAAGAACCCTTACCTCATGCCCAAATGACTCTATAAGTTCTTTTAGCCTCTTTTATATAAATATAAATTTATTATAATTATATAACATATTCATATTCATACTTATAATACCATACATGGTTTTATTATACCATCTTATCACCTATTAATTAATAATCATTAAATATCATCATAATTTTGGATGTTGACTGAAAAGTACTTTTTTAATTATCTACAAGGAAAGGCCTTGTACCTTAATTACAAAGGGCCCTCAAGGGGGGAAGAAATAATGTAAGCCAAGTGAATCTTTCTGCACAAAAACCTGACACTCCCATGGAAGAGAACCCAAGTTGTCAAAGACGATCACTCCCTCACCTGGGTGACTATGGCTTGTGAGAGCATCTGCAACAAAATTGGTCTCCCTCTAGCTATGGTGGATGATGTATTAATTATAACTACTCGAAAACAGCCTATACCCATGGTTCAAAACCGTGGACATAGCCCCCAAAACCGTGGGTATAGGCTATACCCACGGTTTTGGGAACTGTGGGCTGGAACGACGTCGGTATAGGTCCCCATACTATACCCACGGTTTTCCAAAACCGTGGGTATAGGTGTTCTGACACCATGTCAACGAAACATACCCAATTTCCATGGTTTCAAATGATTTTACCCACGGTTTCAAAACCGTGGGTATAGATCCTAAAATAATGTAGGCGGTGGGTTTCGATCCCGTAACCTCTTCACTGTAAACACCACTTCTAACCACTACCCTAACATCACCTATATGTATATATATTCATATTTAGTTAAATATAGTTATATAAACCATGAGTATAGAGGGAAGAACTGTGTTTATAGGACTCCCTCCCAAAAAAATTTCCTTCCCACGGAAAAAAAATTCCCGCGCACACACGGGAAACCTATACCCACAATTTTTCATAACTGTGGGTATATATATTTTATCCCAGACCTATCCCCATGGTTTTGGAGAAAATCGTGGGGATAGGTACCCCTATACCTACAGTTTTCAAAAACCGTGGGTATAGGTGACTTTTCAGGACCTATCCCCACGGTTTTAGAAAACAGTGGGGATAGACCCCCCCCCCCCCATACCCATGGTTTTGGAAAACTGTGGGTATAGGTCTTGAAAATTTACATATGCCCATGGTTTTCAAAAGTCGTGGGTATAGGGGTACCTATCCCCACGTTTTTGGGGAAAACCGTGGGGATAGGTCCATTTTCTAGTAGTGTATATATATATTTATAATCATCGATGAAAGGTGTAAATGAAAAATGAATCACATCGCTCTGTAGATGTTGTAGTCAACATACACACACGAGTGACATTATAATTTTTTAACATGTGGAAGGGTAATAAGGTAAATAATATATTACATATCAAAATAGTAATTAATTTTTTAATATCCTATAGATTCATTAGTTCAATATTTATGATCATCCACATAAAGTGGTGATGGAAAAAATATTACACCAATATATGGAGACAGTGGGTCATATGTAAGCATGAGAGATGATTTAATTTTAAAAAGGATGGAAAGAAGGTGAAAAATGGTTTACCTTGATTATAATTACTTCTAAATTTATTTATCAAATAGAAGAATAAATAAACTTTTAAATAGTTGATAAAAAATATTGTGTCTTCTTTGAGAGACCTCTTTGTTTTACACCTTCAGACTTCATAGGATGGTCTTGGGAGGAAGGAAATAAGTTCAATTAAAATGTTACGGAAGATACTAAGGTGTTATAGTTTGTATTTTAGGATCTATAGTTCTTAATATTTGTGAATAAAGGAGAAGATGGGGGGATTTTACTAGTGAGGGAAAATATGGACATGGAATTACATAAAATATTTAAATATTTTATATATCATAATTATTCAAAGTGGGAAAACAATTCAAAACTATATAAGGTATGAAGTGATAAGGTTTAAATACCTTCAAAAAATAAAATTTAAATATGTTTTTTTTATTTTTAATCCTTATATTTTTTTTAAACCCCTCATTAATCATTTTTAAGCTCACACATGGAAATAATTTTTTTTGAATTTAAGGATCATAAATTTACTTATTCGGTGGAAAGTGGATAAAAATAGTCAATTGATGAACTTTTTAACCATTATAAATCTCAATTTTTCTATTTAAATATATTTTTTTTCATTTTTAAATCATTTACTAAAATATTTTTTATCATAAAATATCATTATAGTTGTTTTTGGGGAAATTCAATTAATTTTACTTCAAAGATATCAAGAAAGAAATTAGATTCAAATACAAAATTTTTTATCATCATCTAAATCTTTTAATTACATTTTAAATTCATGGTGTACCATAATTCATCAAAAATAAATTAATTTTATTATTTTAAAAACCATATACATTGTTTTTTCAACTACTTTCATTTTCAGTTTATAAACATTACGTAACTGTTTCAGGTAATTATATCATCACTAAAAATTAAAAATAAATTATTATCATAAAAATAAATTATTTATTTTCGAAATAAATTCTTATATTCATCTATAAATTCTTTTTATCTCAATAAAAACACATAGGATAAATTAAAATCAATAAAGTGACATATTTTATTTATCCATTTCCTAAAATTAAATAAATATAATAATCAAAGGAATGTGGAAATAAATTGACAAACATTTTAATATATTATTTTATATATCGAATTAATCTCATAAAATTAAATAATTTTTGGTTTTGGGGAGATTTTAAGGTCTTATACCATAGTTTTAACCCTATTTAACATGTTTTTCCCTTACTAGGGTGACAAAAATTTCATTATTACTATTCATAATGAACAAAAATAAAAAAACCTATTATACAAATTTGAACTCACTATATATGGAATACATTTTTCAATATTCAATTTTTATAAATTTTATAAATCATTTTTAATATAAATATATAAAACACAATAAAAAATATATTTTAGAAAATTGTGTTATTAAGCATTAAAATTCACTTACACCAAAATCAAAAAAAATTTATTGATTTCAATGTAATTATTAATATTATGCTGAATAAAACTTTTATTATGTTAATTTAAAACCAAATCCAAAATATTATGGAACTTTTAAATTACTTTCTTTAATCAAAGAACTAATTTTTAAAAAAAATTGAAAATTTTCACTATTCACTTAAAATTTCATTATTTAATAAAAATCACAAAAAAACACTCAAATCCTATTATAAAATTATTATTTCAAAAATTATACACAATTTTTTGAAATAAAATTCCTAGTAGTGGTATAAATTAATTATAATATTCACAAACAAAATGAAATAAAAACAGTTTTGGATGAAATTTTATTTTGAAGTATAAAATTTCTTTTCTAAAAACTAGGTACTTATTTATTATCATTAATCAATAAAATTTAATTATATTAAAACATTATTCATATTATTAATTATGTAATTATTCTTATTTATGCCACCAATTTTACACCAAGGTTATAATAGTTACATTTAAATAATAATACTTTTATAGTATATCACAGTTCACTTAAAGCTTGTTATTACGCGTTCACTAATCCATTCATTTTATCTTAATTTTAAACTAGATTTTATGGGTGTTAAATTATTCTACTTAAATAAATTGAATACTTAATATTATTTTTATCTCTGAAGTAAAGGGTTTAATATTAGAAAGTACTTTTGTTGAAAACCAACAATGTAAAAAGTAATAATAAAACATCCTTAGGATTGAAGAATTGGGAATCATATGAAATAAAACATAATCATCTTCTAAATAAGGGTAAAATCTGTGAAAAGTTAAAATATGTACATGTAGGAGAAAAATAATGTCGAAAGAAAGATTGATAGTAACATATAACATGCTCATGAGAAATTTAATGACCACAAAACCATAAATTATTTAGGGAAAAGTAAAACCATAGATTCATGAGAAATGATAGTAAAAGGATATATTTATTATTTCAGGATAATTTTCCTAGAGTTGAGGTTTTATTTTACTATTAAGACATGTAAAATAAGAAAAAATACTTGATTTTTTTTATCATTATCATAATTCCTTTGGTTGTGCCTCAATCAATTTTCACTTCTACATTATCTCCAACACCATGAATAGAATACTCAAGTTGAATATTTAATTTATAAATCACTAAGAATAAAATTTTACAAATCATAAAATCCAAAAATGAATAAAAATTATTCCTTATATTCCTCTCCATTAATCAAAATTGAAATGGTTAGCCTCATATTTGAAAAAATATAATATGGATAAAGCTTCATATGGATAAATAATACGTTAATATTTAAAGCCTCAAAAATAACACCCAAATTTCAACATTAATATTACAAGTCTTTAAAATATGTGAGACCAAATTCAAACAAAAATATTTTAATTATTTGATAATATATTATTACGTAATCAATATAAAATTTATCTTTAAACAAAATTATTCTCATACAATAATATATATACACCAATCATATATTTTCTATAATATGAATTTTTTCCCACAAATAGTTTAAATCATAATATAAAAACTAAATATATATATATACTTCCACAATATAACTCAATCTTTTTTTATCAAATTAAATCCAATCTTATAATATAATATTTTTTTACCTTAATCATATAATTTTCCAAAACAATATAGTTAAATTCTTCTAAAATAACATCAATAACATAGTCACTAAATGACTTTTTAGTCCCATGGTTATATATATGATAAAAAATATCTTACCAAAATATGATAACCATTTTATCCAAATTATATAATGTTTTCTCAAAATTAAATATCATATTAACTCTAAAGTTTAAGAATATATTTCAATTTATTCCTACAACATTAAAAAACATTATTCTTGGGATAACATTTTCACTAAAACACATACTAAACCAAGGGTTTTATTCTAATAAATGTGTCAAAATGTATCCTTAATCATTTTAAACTCCCATCACATAAAACCTAAATATGGGTATTCATGACTTTAAACTTATGATGAACCTCAGACTTTAAAACCATGAAAGTTTAGGCTTATCCCATATCACTATAGAATATTATAAGTTTCCATATGTTTTATCCTCTCATTCAACATAATGGTTTATAAATAAAATATGAATTAACCTAATCATATCCCTCAAAAGTTTCGGTCCAAGTGTGCTGTATTATTCCCACTCATAGTGTACAAGTGTTGATCGAGTTAATACAAAATCTTCCACTTTGAAATTTTTTACTCTTTGGAGCACCTATCCCGCAATCACATCCAATTTCTAATATCCATTATGGTATGTATTTTCTAGGAAATCCACACAATATTTATTTTACTAAAGGTTCATGATATTAATCTATACTTGAATTATCCCAAGAATCTATCATAGGATTATGTTCCCTAATATGTGTTTTCTGAAATCTTATTTCCAAGGTTATAAAAAACTTTTTCTAATACCAAATGTAACACCCAGACTCTAGTAACCTAAAGTTGGTGGTTATATTAAAACATTAGAAAAATATACAAGTGATCACATATAGAAGTATTGAATAGTATAGTAATCTTAGGAGACTAGATACATACATCACTTTCATTATATTTCAAAACCTAAAACAAAACATAAAATTATAATGAGAACATTTTTATTTATTTTAGTATATCTATAAAATCATTCATAGATCTATTCTTAATATCCTAGTAAACGGATAACATAATAAAGGGTGATCTCAGATGCTCGGTAATGGGAAACATACAATAAAATCTATCATAGAATATATAAATAAAGAATTATATGAAAGAGATAAACAATATTTAAATATTCCATATAATCAAAATCATAAAATTGGATTATTTTAATGTATGACATAAAAACATAAATAATCACAAGGATAATAATAACTAATTTCACAATGATAGATGCATAATTTCATACATCATAATTAAACTATCAAGGCATTTTTCCAAGATATCATACATAATTGTGATGACATAAACAAAATTACAAGGCCATTTTTATCTTATGAGACCTATTGATCTATTGAGGGGATATGAAATTTCGGTCCACCCATCAATTCATAATCCCAATGTATACATCATATGAAAGAAAATAATAACTATTAAATTCATAACAAATATACCCTAATAATAAAAATATTTATAAGAAAACTAACATACAAAATTTCAACATTTCCCCAATACATATTCAACCTAACTTAGTAATCAATAGTCATCCATATAGAACTAAAAAGTATACAGATTGCCAATTTTGTCCCCTTTTAATAAAAATTTCATATTTCTTAGTAAACACCATTAATCGGATTTATAGATAATTAGGAGTTTAAATATGAATTTAAAATTGAGAGAAATGTCCTTTTCATTTTGGTAAATTTTAAACCAAAATTTCTAAAATTTTGGGGTTAATATTGTAACTCCTTGACTAGAACCACTGGGTCCTTACTAGAGATCCACAAGACCTCATGAATGGATCTTCATATATAAGAGGTTTCCAACTAACAATGAGGGTCCAAACACCATCAGGGGGGACCATAATCTCCAGTAATCATATAAATAATCTATAAATATAATATAAAAAATAGAATATGAAGCGGAAGACTAAATATCAAATGTAATAAAAGGAATAAAAGTTAAAAAAATAAATAAAATGGGATTCTAATATAGAAATCCAAACCATAGTGTATGTGTAAGCATATAAATAAATATAATTATATAGAAATCCTAAAGAGTCTTCTCTAATATTCTTCCAGATCCATGTTTTACAACTCCACTATCAGTCATAGTCCCTTTCCCATTATTGGATCCCTATACATTAATTCTACACACACAATCAGATGCTCATGTTGGGTTTGAATAATAAAATCCATCATGAAACCACCAATGTATCCTTAACAAGTGTGAAAATATATAACAAGCATATTACATGATAATAATAAATTACAAAAACTTTAAATAATAATATACCAAGAACCCAAGTTCTAAAAAAGTCACTTTAATCCCTAGAAAGACCCATGTGTTAACCAAGAAATCGGTGTGAATTGTAATATCCTAGATTATTTTAAAGTAAGATTTTTAGGTTTGTAAAATTATACCTTTTATTTTTTGTTATTCTATTTTATAAGTGTTTAATAGGTTATTTTTTAGTTAAAAGGTGTTTAATAATTAATGTTGGAATTGTTGGGTTAAGGATTGGCCATATGGCGGTTTTAAACTACTACCTGCTAACTAGTTGAGTTACAGAAGGTTTGTAATTTTTTGTAGACCCCACCCCTAGTTGTTCTTCGAGGGCCACAGTCTTATAGTTTTCAAGTGAACATCTATCTAGTTGTGCCACCATACATTTTGTGAGTCCCACTAGATGTTAGATGTTTCCAGACTGAGGGTAAATTAAATACACCCCATATAATTTAATGACACATGCTTTTTATGCTTTTCAATTTCCAAATTCTGATGAAAAACACCCTTATTTTATTTGTAGACCAACCATATAGTTATTTTAGATCTCCCATTCACATCTATATGATTAATAAAGGTTGGGCCAATCCAATGAAACTATAATTATGGGGTTTCTCTAGATCTGCACCCAGTTACTATTCCCTATTTAGTGATTAACATAGATATATGATGGATATAAATTTTCTATTTGGATTTGATGAATAATTCTTCTTTTCTTCATAGAACAATGATGGGTCTAGAATATTGATGACATATCTTGATCTGATCCAGATCTACCATTGATTTTGAACATTTAATGGGTGTTTTTTTGGAATCATATTCATAAAGTTCTGCTTTGTAGTGGATTGATGATAATAACTATAATCTGTTGAAGGTATATTATTATATTATTGGTAGATTAAATGTGTCAATGGAATCCCTTTGAACGAAGCTTGACCCCTCGTGAGTGGTGGATGTTTCTAGGTAAGTTTCTTTGGATTAATCATCTTGATACTCTCTTCTTCTTGAATCTCATCTTATAACTCTTTTCTAATTATGAATTTCTAGAGGATTGATTTTCATTAGATATACCTGAGGTTCTATTCTATAATTGAAAAAGAATTCATGATCTATTCTAGAATCAATAGCAGATCTGAGGAATTGGAATCCTTTCTATTGACATATCTTTAGTCTGGTTATATTAATAGAATCTATAATGTATTTGATTAAAACACCACCTTCATCAATTATAATCTCCTTAGATCAATTCTCTAATCCTCTTCTTTGATGACCAAAAAACTGAGATAGAAATCATTGGCATGTGAATTAGTTATCCATGAGTGCACAACATGATCCGATCTTTGATAAATTTATGAACATTATAATGGGATGAATACTTGCTCATTAATTTAATTCATTGATTTTTATATATATTCTAGATAGAATGGTATTCATTGATTGAGTGATATATCTATTTTATATTATATTGTCATATATATTTGGAAATTAATTATTTGAATATTAGCATGTGGTTATGTTTTCTATATATATGGGACTGTGACAAATGTATAAGGATAATGACCTTGTTTTTAAAAATAAAGATATGCCTCAGGTTATGGGTAGAATCCTAGGATAACCTTGTGTGATCATGTAAGGGATTATATCAACATGGATCAACCCTTTGTGAGTTTCTAAAGACTAAGGTGCTTTGAGGAGGCTCAATGAATGTCTGGAGGGACTTGGTTGCTAAAAACTGGAAGTAATGAGATTTTATATCTTGAAATAAAAGTACAAAATAGGAATAAGGGTTTCATGATTTGTAATATTTCTGGGTTTTAGAACAAAATAAAATGAAGAGGTGATGGTTTTTTCAATAGAAACTAACCTCGAGGCATTACAGGACAAGAAAGGGGATAATAAATCATGTAATCTCCCGCTACTGTATGTTTTAAAACATTTTCAAAATGCTTAGGTTTTCAAACCCTATGGTAGTAGTATCTCTCTCTTGACTCCTGGAAACCTAGTGATCCCTCTTCAATGTTTTGTGGATTCCTTCATCAGGTATCAATTCCTAGATTCCCTCCTTCTATCCATAATGATCTTCCTTTGATCTAAGGTGTGTTATTCCTCTGTTATTGCAGTTTCTTATGATTTGATCTATCTTCTATTAAGTTCTTATTTACATGTGATGGAATATGATCTATCATGGTTCTAATGGGGTTTATCTAGGATTTTGTTGGTGCAGTGGTGTAAAGGGGTCCTCAAATGGTTTTAGATCTTGTGGGAGAGGTGATTAGAGATCCGCTACGTTGATCTGTTCTCGTGCAAAGAACAGCAGAGACCTTTTAAGGTAGAGGATTATCTTCTTCTCTGTTTATTTAAATTAAATATTAGAGATATAATTAGTTATCCCCTTTTATAGAAATTTAATTGACCTAATATTTTTTTACCATATTAAATAATTGGTGTTGATTACATAGCATTGTTGTTACTTTATAACATGATAGCAGTTTGCCTCTTGATTTTCTAGAGTGGGATATTTAGGCCTTTCTTGGTTTTGAATGTTTTTCTTCATGGAAATTGGTAAAAAAACATAAATATGGAATTAATTGATAATTAATTGTCTAAAGTTATTTAAGATTCATGTTTAATGAATCATGTTGTTTTTGTTGTTGCAATTTGATGATAATCAAATTGATTCAGATATGAATGTTTAATTAAATTTGTTAATGAACCAAAAGCATGTTGATGTTTTTTGACAAAATAATTGAAGGAATGTAAAATTTATTGTTTAATTAATTTGTGACAGCTATTGATATATTTTTTCTTAGGTTTCCCATAGTTGGAATTATGAATAACGAATCAGTTAATTCTTGATGCAATAAGAACTAGTTGAATGATAAAAGATAATTTTTTATAGGGCCGGATTTTCCCAGTCATGTGTAAGTCCAAGTGGCTAATTCATGGGTGACATGAGAGATCACTGTAAGTGAAGGTTGAATTCCTTACTTTAGGGCCAAGAGCCTAGTTTCCATGTTTGTTTCCTGCTACTTGTGATATGGATGATCCTAGAGGGATGTTGTGGTTTGTGGGGAAATAGAGTCCCAGATGTGATGTGATCTAGGGATAGCTATGCCTGGAGGGTTGTTTTGGAATGTAGGGTAGGTATTCCTAGTTTTCATGGAAATAGTTGATTCCTGGAGTGGCGAGATGCATTGATTTATGCATGTGGGTGTCGAGTAGGACACAGAGGTTCATGAAATATGTTGAAGCTGGGATTAACCATTGATACAAAATTTGGATGCTTGTTTAAATTTTTTATTTGTTTATATACTATAATTTCTCCACTACTTTAAGTAGATGGTTTTGGATACTCGTCTCCCAATAGAATTGAATAAGCATGGGGTATGCCACGTTATTTCTGTGTTTAGATTATTGGTGTTGGATGAGTCTATGATCATAGTATAAGTGTCAAATACTTTTTGGGTAGTTCATCTACTCACTGTGTTAATCCACTTGTTTTTTGTAGATTAGAATATTTTTCTATAATACCTAGAAATATGGAAAGTGGTAATGTTTTTAAATAAATGAAAAAAAATTTAACCCATGGGTTTGGAGCTTGCTGGGATGCAATGTTGAGGTTATAATTCTGAGAAGTCGTAGACTCGGTTTTCTTATGCTTGGAGGTCATGGAACATTGTTGTGATGATAATTAAATATAATTTTAAAAAATATAATGGTAAATTAATGGTTAAAAAAATAATTAATGTAATGTGAAACTTATAAATACAAATAATGTAATTTAATATTGATCTTCAAATGGGTGTGTACTTATAGGATATCTAGTCTTAATAGTGTAAGCTCAGATTCCAAGAGATGTAAGCTATAGTTGAGTCTAAAACTAGGTTATGCCAATAATTTATTTGTGAGCTATATTATATAATTCAAATTTTTTGTTTTTATATGTGACTACACCTTTTCGGTTAGGGAAATAGACAACCAAGGAATTATGATCCATGGGGTTGTTTTCCCCAACATCTTGGTTGGCGGATGGATGGATGATTACCCCCTTTGGCACTGATCTATTCTCCTAGTAGTTAATTGTACTGTTATAAATGACTGTTAGTTTTCACCATAAATGTGTGTAGAGGGATGTAATGTCTTGTTGTTATTTCTCATATATATATGTATATACATATATATATTCTGGATATAGTTTATTAAGGGGTACTATAGGTATAAAGTGTATAGGATGGGATGGATTGAGGATACTTACTCGGTGTATGGGTTGTAATGGCTGGAGGTATAATACTATAAGCATGATACACATCATGCAGGTTGTGGTGGATCCCAGAAACTTCTTAGTTACAATTGGATATGTGGATGTGGTGGTGTGTACTGAACAAGGTTCATGTTGTGGTGCTTTACTGATGTGTCTTAGAGATATCCTTTTTGAATAGAGATACTCATGATGTGAAATGTTGGGGAAAATCAGCAAACCAGTGGGTAAGTTGTAGCAGGGTCCCCTTGATATTCATTATTATATTATATTCTCTTGTATGCAATACTTGGTGAGAGTATCCATGTTTTGGTTGAGAACTTATTATACCTATTTACGTGAAAAGTTAGTTTCACTTGTTGTTCATTATGATTTAGCATTATTTCGTTACATTTTCATGAGAGGATCTAGGGAGGATCATAATTATTATAATATTATACTCACCCTAAATTATATGAACTATTTTTCAGGTCAATTGGATGAGGTTGGATATCAGGCTGGTTACTACTAGCTTGTGAGTTGCAGGAGCTGTTTAGTCTTCGTTGTCACTATCGCCTTTACTTTTCTTTTGGTAATTGTAGTTTCCCCTTTCAATTGTAGTAGTTATTTCATGAAATTACATATATACACATTTTTTGTCTTTTATATTGTATTATGAGTAGGACTTGGTGGGTGTCTATCTTATCTCTCTCTTTCACATGTGTTCTCTTAGATGGTAATGCCTCCCATTTGTGTGTTTATTATACCCTCGGTGCTATTCGCCAACCTGGGGCCTACTGAAGGTGGGACTTAGGTGTCACTATCTCTAATCTCCCATTTCCATCATAGGAGGGGTACGTAGTGTGGGGTGGGGGTGTTAAATAGTGGTATCATTGGTAGGTTTAGAGATAGAATGGAGTTTGGAGTTAGGCATAGGTGAGGTTTCATGGGTTGGTAGGGATACGGTGTTAGCTAAGTCTAGACAACACTATTAACATGGGAGACCAGGTGAGAAATGGGTATTTAGTCCCCCTATGATCTGATGCATGAACCATTAATCTTATAGTGTCTACTAAATGAGGTGATACCGGTTGCAGGCTAGAGATCTAGGAAAAGATAACGCATCACTATTCTTTGCAACTACGATTGAATGGTTAGACCTCTGGATAGGTTGACCGAAAGGAAATAAAAGAAAATAGTTAACTAAAGTTAAAGTATTCCATATTTCCTTTCTAGGATCTCTAACTATTTTTTATTTTACAGGTATGGATCCAAGTCGAAGTCCTCCCCATGTTTGTGTAGTAGATGTTTAGTAGGTTGTGTTAGGAGATCACCAAAGATTATAGGTTGAAGATGACAACACTTAGAGGAGGGAACTTAGAGAGTTTCATTGCCAGAGTCTATTGAGGTATGAGGGCACCATTTCATATGAAAAAGATATAGGTTAGTATAGGTTGATATTTCCTTCAGGTTAATCCGTGCTCGGAAAGAGCACTGAGTATCATTGGCTATGATGATGTTGTGCGGGGAAGCAAGGTAGTGGTGGTTCTTGTTCCTCTGAGATGGTGAGGAGTCATCTGTCTTATGGGGGGAGTTGCAAGACCAGTTTAGAGATGAGTTTTTTCTTTCAACCATGAAGGTGGCCAATCACCAGGAGATTCTTACCCATCGATAAGGAGATCCAGTGTGCGAGAGTTTGGGATCAGTTTCAAGAACCTCATTCGGTATGATTTGTACCTATTTCCAAATAAGGAGGCCATGACGAGGCATTTCAATGAAACTTTATTTCCAGAGATCCAATGTTAGCTCACCCTATTTTTACTAAAGATATATCTTGAGGTGATGGTGAGAGAAGAGGTCAACAATAGGATGTTTTATAGAACCATATCATCACGAAAGGGGATTCATCATGATTCTTCATGAAGTATAGTTGGGGTATAGGGTTCCCCGTTTTCATGATAGAAGAGATTATGATCAGCCGAAGGTAGGTATCATCCCTCCATGTCATGTTAATCTGGGGGAAATGGCTCTCATACCTATTCCAAGGGATCATAAGAATATTTTAATTATTTATTTTGAGGTCATCAACGATAGGAGTTCTTGAATATTATGAGAAGTTAGTGTAAACTAGGTGTTCTACTTTAATTTCCTCTATTAAGGTAGTTCTTGCTGAGGTAGCACCAACATGTGGAACCAATTTTGGATTAGCAGGGAGTAGAAGGGTCAGGCAAAGGAAATCCCTAGGATCCTCTCCATGCTTAGAGAGTAGAGCACGACCATGGATGTTGTTATCTACATGGTCAGATAGACCATGGAGTAGGTTGTGTTCCACTTCATTCTTTAGTGTTGCAAATTCCAAGAGAGCCAGATGTCATTTGAGGTACTCTTTGCTTCTTTTCTAATTGGGTTATTTACTTGTTTGATTCTAGAGAGATGAACTCCTTAATATCACATGACATCTTCCATGAATTGGGACTTGAGGTAGGGAGAATTCAAGTTCCCTTGGCATTGAATATTCCAATAGGAGGTTGAGCTGACTTGTTTGAAATATATACAGACTATGATCAAGTGCTAGGTCAGAACCCCTCTTGGTGTGATTTTCTATGTTTAAGGATACAACCATATGACCTCACCCTCAACATGGGTTGTTTGTATTTAGTAAAGGATATCATAGATTACATGATGAGGTAGGATGTGTTCTTTGATGTTGATGGAGATCCAACAATGTTTTGGAGAGTGAGACCCTCAAATAGATTAGAGGTGTGCTCTGTCCTTGTTATCTGTGATGGATTAGATGAGATTGAGTTCATCATAGGCTCAGTAATCAGTATTTCCCAGGGTCATGGAAGAGTACCCTAATGTATTTCCATAGATTTCTGTAACACTACACCCTCAATGAGAGATCGATTTCATGATCAAACTATAGATAGGAGTGTATCCTATCTCGATGTCACCATATAAGATGGAACCTTATGAAATGAGATAGCTAATTATAAAATTCGATGATTTTCTATGGTGTGTTTTTTTGAAAAGTTTGTCATTATGGGGTGCACCGGTTTTGTATGTGAAGAAGACTGATGACAGTTTGTAGTTTTTTATCAATTATAATCACTCGAACCAAGTGACTGTGAAGAACCCCTATCCTATTTCATGGATTGATAATTTTTTCAATCCACTAAAGGGTGAAATTTGGTTCTCAAAGATGGATTTGTGGTTAGGGTATCATCATACGCATGTAAAGGATGAGGATATTCTGAAGAATACTTTCATTTATCATCATGGGAATTACGATATTGTTGTGACGTAGTTCAGTGTGATGAATGCTCATGATATGTTCTTTGGGTTGATGAATACTAAGTTCCATGTGTTCTTGAAAAATTACATGGTTGTTTTCATCAATGACATCCTTATGTACTCTACATCCATGTAGGATAATGCAGAGCATCTACATTCTGTTTAGGGAGTTCTACACCATGATAAGTTGTTTATGAATTTTCAGATGTGTGATTTTTTGGTGCGAGAAGTCCGTTTCTTGGGGCATGTTGTGTACCATCATAGAGTATCAATGGATCCATAAAAGATAGAATCATTTTTTTCTTGGGAATACCCTAAGATAGTGATATAGGTTCAAATTTTTATTTTTGTTGAAGGTTACTATAGGAGGTTCGTAGCGTATTTTCTTAGGTTGTGACTCCTCTAACTGCATTGAACAGAAAGGACCAGGAATTATTATGCATTGATCAGTGATAGGAATATTTTTAGTATCTAAATGAGAAGTTGGTATGTGATCCAATTCTTTTTCTACCAATATAAGGAGTTCTGTTTAAGGTTTTATATAAAGCTTATCATTTTGGGGTGGGTTGTGTTCTTATGCAGCAAATATCAGTCATTTCTTATGGGTCTCGACAGTTGCATCCCCATGAGAGTAACTATGCCAACCATGATATTGATTTGGAGTCGATGGTGTTTTTATTGACTTTTTTGGAGACATTACCTCATCAGCAAGTGCTTTGTGGTCAACACTGATAAAAAAATCCTGAGGTATGTTTTATCACAGTGTGACTTGAACCTACGTCAATGTTGGTGGATGGATTTATTATATGATTATGACATTAATATTTCTTATACATCTATAAAGGGGAATGTTTTGGAAGATTAATTGACTAAGAATTTGTGTAGTGATGTAGCACAAGAATCATGTGATTATTATAGGGTGGTGAAATAACATTCATCATTACATATGGATATGGGAGAAGTTGGGGGGCATAGGTTGTCTTTAATAGATAACAGTGCAGTCATATCTGATGCTACCAGTGGTAGAGTCCCTATTGGGGGATCTTGAGGTGGAGTTCTGGAGATTAATATTTGTTTATGGTGAGGCCCCTACTGTTAGGTATGAGGATGAACAACACTAGGTGTTATTTCAGGGTATGTGTTTTCTTCCTTTGATGATGTGTGAGATTGTTATCAGATAGTTCCATAGTTTAGCCTTATACGTACATCCTGACATGATCTAGTTGTATCAAGCTTTGAGGAGTCAATTTTTGTGGATTGGGATGAACCTTCCTATTTTAGTGTTTGTGTCTTGATGTTTGGTCTACTATAAGTTAAAGGTCGAGCACCATGTTCTCGATGGTTTTTGCAATCCGTTAGATGATTCTTAGTGGAAATGGGAGGATATCTCGATGGACTTTGTTACTAGTTTACCTCAAGCTTAGGGAGTCTATGATACTATACAGGTGGTAGTGGATCATTTGAAAAAATAATACCACTTTATAGTGACCAAAGAGTTGAGCTCAATGAAGGTTCTGTCAAAGCAGTATCTAGTGGAGGTGGTGAAACTCCAGAAGGTCCTGAGGATGATAATTTTTTACCAAGATCCTTGTTTTACCTTTTGGAAGTGTAGACGTGTCTATAATTATTTTGGTTCTCAATTATTTTGTATCATTACTTTTCATCTGTAGATAGATGGTCAGACAGAAAATACCATCCAGACTCTTGAAGACATGTTGGTTTCTTGTGTCCTTGATTTTGGAGGTTCAAGGATGATGCACATTCCTAATGTAGATTTCAATTAAAAAAATATTTTTCTCTCCCCCATCATCATAGATACATTTAAATCCTTGTATGTATGACCTTTCTGTTCCATGTTTTGTTATACTTGGGTCATAGAGCCAATAATTATCAGGTTGGAACTGGTACATAACATGTAAAAGATGGTTCAGGTGATTCGTGAGACGGTGAAACCAGTGCAGGATAATCAAAAACCCTATATTGATCATAAGAGGACACCTCTGGAGTTCAAAGTTGTGGATTATATTTTATTGAAGGTGACTCTCCATTATATATAGTGAAGGTTTTTCCATTTAAGTAATCTTTTTTCCCAATTTATTAGTAATTTTGAGGTATTGGCTCGTGTTGGAGTTATGGTGTATCAGGTAGCACTTCCCCCACAGATGATCCCGATACATGATTTTTTTCACATGTCATAGATCTGTAATTAGCTTTATGATGACTCTCACATAACCAATTGGGGTGAGATCGTTGTTGATGATGATATGACCTTCGAGGAGTAGCCTAGAGAGATCCAGGACATCTTGGAGAAGGTGTTGTGTGGGAAGGTAATCCCATTGATTCGTGTCTTATAGAGGTATGTTGGAATATAGGAGAGTAACTGGGAACGTGAGACGTAGATACACTATCAATAACCCAATTTTTTTGATGTTTAGCTCTTCAATTATAATGTACTTCATTTGGTGGTTATAAACCATTTCTATTTTTTTGATGGATTTCTCATGTTTCTTGTTGTGGATTTCTCTCTTTTAAAATGTATACCCCCAAGAGAGTGTTTAAGAGATGTTGTTGTTTTTATGTGGTTTCTCAGTGTTCCCTTGATAAAGAATTTGAGCTTCTTTTGTGGTGAGATCCTTGAGAGGTATCTCACTGGGTGGCTATTCAGATGATCGCTTTTCTTTTTCTTATTTGGGTTGGTTTTGGATTCTTGAGGATGATAATATTTAGTTTAGTATCTGATTTTAGGGCCTAGATCTATGTGGGTTGACCCTTTTTGTGTTCCTAAAGACCGAGGTGCTTATAGGAGGCTCGAAAAAGTCCAGAGGGGATTAGATGATAAAATCTAGAAGTAGGGAGATTTCACATCGGGAATGAAAATTACACTATATGAATAAGGGTTTCACAACATGTAATATTTTAGGGTTCAAGAAAAAATAAAATGAAGAGGCATTGGTTTGTTGACAAAAAATTGGCCACAAGGAATTACATGACAAGAAAGTGGATTACATGTCTTGTAATCCCCCACGACTGTATATTTTAATACATTTTTCGGATTATCAGATCCTAAGGCTCCAGTGGCTCTCTCTTAACTCTGAGAGACCCAGTGACCCCTCTTTGATGTTTTAGGGATTCCTTCATCAAGTATGGATTCCTAGCTTCCCTCCTTCGATTCATAATGATCTGCCTTTGATCTAAGGTGTGTTCTTACTCCATTCCCATAGTTTCTCGTAGTTTAATGTCCTTTTCATTCCATTCTTCTTTACATGTGATGGTGGATGATCTCACATGGTTCTAATGGGGTTCTCTTGGTTTTTTTAGTCATGTAGTTCCGCAATATCCTCGGATGGATGTAGATCTTGCAGGAGAGGTGATCGAAGATCTTTTGTATTGATCCATTCTTGTGTGAAGAATGGTAGTGACCTTTCGACGTAGGGGATTCATTACTTCTCTATTTATTTAGGTGAAATCATATATATATCACGATTTATCCCCTTTAATCAAAATTAAATTGACCCAATAACTATTCTAACTAGATTAAAGAATTGGTATTGATCGCATAATTATGTTGTTGCTTTGTACCATGAAAATGGTTTTCCTCTTGATTTTCTAGATAGTGTGATATCTATGCCTTTCTGGGTTTAGCATGTTTTTCAGGATGAAATTCAGTAAAAAAATAAATCCACAATTAATTAATAATTAATTATCTAAAGGAATTTCAGAGACATGTTTAATGAATCTGGTTGTTGTTGTTGTTGTAATTTGATGATAATAAAATTGATTTAGATATTCATTTTTAATTGAATTATTCAATAAACCTAAATAATGTTGATTATTTTTTATAAAAGAAGTAAATCCATGTTAAATTAATTGTTAAATTAATTCTTTATATCTTGTGATAGTCTCTTGATTAGGTTTCCCATAGTTATAACTTGTAAACAGTGAATCAGTTTATTCAAGATGGAATAAGAATCTATTGTGTGATAAAATATAATTCCTTTATAGATCCTTATATTCCAACTTTATTTTAAGTCTAAGTTCCTTATGATTTATAGGCGTGAGATCTCATCATGTGTGAAGGCTGAATGCCTGGTTTTAGGGCCAAGAGCCCAATTTCTATGGTTGTTTTTTGCAACATATGATATGGATTATCCTAGAGGGATGTTGTGGGTTGTGGGTTAGATAGGCCCAAATGTGATATGATAATGGGATGGCTGAGCCTAGAGGGCTGCTGTGGTATGTAGGATAGGGAGTCCAAATTTTTTTGGCAATAGTTAACACCTGGAGTGGCGAGATGCATTAGTTTATGCATGTGGGTGTCGAAGAGGACACCAAGGTTAATAGAATGAGTTGATGTTTTGCTTACCCTTTGATAGGAAATTTGGATTCTTGTTTGATTCTATTGTTTTTTTATCTATTATCATTTCCACACTTCTTGAGTTAGATGGTTTTGGTTACTCTTCTTGTAAGAGAGGTTAAGACACAAGGGGTAATCCAAACACTTTCCCTATTTAGCTTCTTGTGGTTGGTAGGTTAGAATTTTTTTAGAATCCCTGGAAATTTGGAAATTGGTAATATTGTCAAATAAATGAATAAATTTTTAACACATGGGGTTGGAGATTATTGGGATGAAATGTTGAGGTTATAATTATGAGAAGTTGTGGACTCAGTTTTCTTATTCTTGGAGGGAATGGAACTCTATTGTGATGTTAATGAAATGTATTGCGGAAATGATAATGGTTAATTAATGGTTAAATAATTAATTAAGGTAAAATGAAATTTATTAAAGGGGTTAATTTAATTTAGTTTATCTCTTAAAATGGTAGTGTTTTAGAAGGATATTTTGTCTTAGCAGTGGCAGCCTAGAGTCTGAGAGATGTTATATGGAGTTGATAATAAGAATAGGTTATTCCCATAGTGTTGTTGTGAGTTATACTATATCATGTACATTTTTTTTGTTTCTATATGATAATCTAGCCTATCAGTTAGAGAAACTAACACCCTAGGGATCTGAGCCCCCGGGGGGTGTTTTACACAACATCCCAGTGGGAGGATGGATGAAGAACTAGCCTCTTTGGCCCAACTCCCTTCTATTAGTAGTTACTTTTTTTGGTATGTATGATAGTTAGTTTTCCCTATATATGTTTGTAGAGGGATATAATAGTTTGTGGTTATTTTTAACACATATATTCTTTTTATTGTTTCCTAAGGGATACTATAGTTATAATGTGTATGGGTTGTGATGGATTAAGGATCCTTACTTGGTGTACGGGTTGTAATGGATTGAGGTATAAGACCTGACGTATGATACACATTATGTGGGTTGTGGTGGATCTCATAAAATACCTATTTACTTTTGGATATGTGTATATGGTGGTGTGTGTTTCATGAGGTTCATGTTGTGGTCCTTCACCCAGGGGTCTATGGGCTAGCCTTTTTTGAGAGAGCTGCTCAGGATGTGTGATGTTGGGGAAAGGTGGAAAACCAGCGGGGAAGTGGTATCGGGGTACCCTATATATTTTTTCTTATATAATGTTCCCTTGTATGAGATACTTGGTGACGGTATACATGTGACATTTGATAACATAGTATACCTTTTCAGGTGATGAGTTAGTTTCACTTGTTGTTCACTATACTTTAGCATGATTTCTTTACTTTTTCATGAAAGGATCCATGGAGGATCATACTGAGAATACTGTAATAATAACCCTACATTATATAAAATATTTTTAGGTTAGTTGGAGTTGGTTGGATATCAATCTGGTTACTACTTGCTTGTGGAAAGTAGGAGATGTTTGGGCTTCATGGTCACTATTGTCTTTAATTTTCTTCTGGTACTTGTAGTTTCCTCATTCATTTGTAGTTTTTATTACATGACATTATAGATATTCACTTTGGATTTTATTTTATATTTTAGTTTGAGAATAGTTGGTTGGTGTCTATATTTTCTCCTTCTTTTGGATGTGTTCTCTTAGAGGGTAGTGCTTCCCATTTGTGTGTTTACAATACCATCGGTGCTATCCACCAACCCATGGCCTACGAATGGTCGGACTCGGGTTTCACATTCTCTCTTCTCCTAGTTACAGTCAAGGAGGGGTACACTTTTTGGAAGTGGTAGGGGGACGTGATATATCATATATACCGACTAGGATCTATCATACTAAATTTATATGTTCTAAATTTTTCCTTCATGTTACATAAGTTTCATCCTCAAAGGAGACTGATGTGACCATGAACTGGCATGGTACAAGGTACTCCTACTAGGGAGGATGCCTCCATCCCATTTATTATTATGCAAGTGGTTATAGAATAGAACACACCTACACTAGATCTTGTGGTGTATATAATAGGGCCTCCTAAGTTAGGAGTCCCCACACTTGTTCCTAGCCATGATAGAGGTGCACTGAGGCCATGGTCAACTTTACCAATTACTTCCATCTGCAATATCCACATTCCATTCTGTTCGATGGTGAAACACAAGATTTATAGTACTACATATATATCATCAAGTGTTTCTTGGACCTCATTTATATCCATAAGGAAACAAAGGTGAACTTAAAAAAATTCATGTTATATGGACCTGCTATGAGGTAGTGGGGTGTGATGAGATTAGTTGGTACATGTGAGGGTATTTCTAGGGAGTCCATCAAGGATCTATTTTCAAGGAGTTATTTCTTGACATGAAAAAATATAGGTATAGTACAGGAGTTTATGGAGCTAAATTAGGGGTCCATAACGGTATCTGCATACTTCTCTTATTTCATTGAGCTACTTTTCTTTTCTCCTCTCTTGAAAAAAATGAGGCAAAGAAGGACATGAGGTTTAAGATTAGTCTTCATTACAATATATGGTGGTAGTTTTGGTGTTTTAAATAAATAAATACCTGAACATTCTATGAAATCCCATGACTATTGAGAAGGGTATACAGGAGGATTGATCATTTGGCCTTCTTCCACCTTTTAGTACTCAGGTAGGTGGACCTCCTACTGGTATGAGGAGTGTCTCTTCTAGTATAAATAAGAGGAATATTGGGGATGTATAGTAGGGTATTGTTAATTAATAATATCATAGTTCAAATTCATTATTTCCTTTAGGAGGATATTCATGTTGCTTCCACTATGGGAATATCATACATCATGGAACAGTCTATACAACACCACAGAGAAAGTGTTGGAAATGTGAAAAGATGGGTTATATTCAACAATTTTTATATAGATATTTGATGATATAATTACATAATATATTGAGTTATATGTAGTTTTGGAACTAAGTATATAGATAAGGTCCTCATTAGTAGGCTTAGACAACAATGAATCAAATGTGATATGTACCTCATGGAAAGGGTTAAGGAGATGTGGCCAGCCAAATATATATAGTGTATTAAAATCCAGAAGATGGTGGTGTGGGGCTATATACGATTTGAGTTTTGGCCTTGATAACTTCTATACAATCTAATACTTTTTTTATACTAATGCTTCCGAGTCCTTTATATTTTCAAAAAATATTTCTAGAAATTACATACTAGTCAAGTTATCATATGAGTTTCTTTCCCTCAATACACCATTAGGAATGAAAGTAAACCATATTAAGTTATACATTGACGGTCCTATATTCATTTATGATTATGTACATATGTGGGACTTTTTATTCTATATATTATGAGAATCGATGTGGTTCTTATCATGGACTAAATGAATAGTTTTTTGACCCAAAATTGACTACTATCAAAAATAGGTATTATTTACATCACCAAGGATATAATTTTATGATGATATTTGAGTGGGATTTAGGAGTAGGTAGAGTTTTTCTAGACATGATCCATCTTGGGATTATCATAGAAAATATTGTAGGCTTATCACTTTTCAGGATCATTGTTAGCCCCCTCATATTTTCCTCAAATTGGGGATCTCTATCAGGATGCCTTTTTGAATGTTTTACAGGTAGTCCCCCTGATATATTAATTAACTTTTTGAAAGACCTTGTTCTAGTTTCACAAAAAAATTTGATACCTTGTGATTGTATGGTGTTGGAAAATTTAAAGGATATCAATGCACAACTCGAATATTTGGAGCAGAGTGGATTTATTAGGATGAGTATATCATAGTGGTGTGCACCTGTATTGTTTTCCATGAAGGTGGATAGAAGTATTTAAATCTTTCTAGATTACTGGAATATGAATCATGTGATGGAAAAGAATATATATCATTTTCTTAGGATTTATGATCTCTTTTATATGTTATAGGTATTTCAGTGGTTCCCTAAGCTTTTTCTATGATCAGGTTATCCCTAGTTGTGGGTTAGAGAAGAGGACATCTTGAAGATGGAGTTTTAGAGTAAATGTGAGATTTACAGGTACTTGATGATTTTTTTTCAACTGAATAATGTTTTAGTAGTGTTCATGGATCTCATGTAAAATATCTTTCACCCATATATTGGGTAATGGACTGGACCTCTCTGGTCCATTCCTTTACTGAAATCTGGTGTTTGAGGTGTTACGGGAGGTCAAGGTGACATATCCCCAACGCTTTTCTAAATTTCTAATTCAATGAATAGTTCCATCGGTGAACAGTTTCATCAATAGCCTTCTGTGAACAGTGGAACAGTAACCATAGGTGAACAGTGTCATTGGTAGCCTTAAGTGAAGAGTGCAATGGTAACCTTTTGTGAAAAGTGTCATCAGTAACCTTATGTGAACTGTGTCATCAATAACCTTATAAGAATAGTGCAATGGTAACCTTTTGTGAACATTTTCATCAGTAACCTTATGTGAACAGTGTCATCGATAACCTTATGTGAACAGTGCAACGGTGACCTTATGTGAATAGTGACATCAGTGACCTTATGTGAACAGTGTCATCGGTAACATTATGTGAACAGTGCAATGGTGACCTTATGTGAACGGTTTCATCAGTAAACTTATGTGAACAGTGTCATCGGTAATCTTATGTAAATAGTGTCATTGGTGGCCTTAGGAGAAAAGTGCAACGATGAGGTTCCAACGGTGAGGTTCCAATGGTGAGGTTCCAATGGTGACCACTTTCCTTTGCCAAATTTGGAGTTCGTGAACAATGTTTCCAGAACGGTGAGGTTCCATCGGTAACCTCTATTTCCTTTTCCAAATTTTGAGTTTATGAATAGTGTTTCTAGAACTGTGATATTCCATCGGTAACCTCTAATTTCCTTTGACAAATTTCTATTTCGTGAACAGTGTTTCCAGCTTCCTACAGTTCGCCCCTTTGAAGTTTCCTTTGACGTAAAATGCCTTTAAATCCTGGTTTTAAGGACTCTATGACCAATTCAAAGGCTATAACTCCTATATTAATTCTTCCTAAGGCTCATGGTCTTTTTTACACAGTCAAACCATGTGGTTTAATGTGATTCGCTTTTAATGGAAAATCCAGCGTATCTTAAACCACTACTCCATTAAATCTTCTAAATGGATGATATATCTTCCTCCCTTGTTCTACCTTCTTGTTCCCTGGTGTGTGATGCTCAATCTTTTCCTTCTTCCCTTAGGAGTGGTGTGATTGAACCTTAATCATTGGATTGGTTCCCCTCTATTTTTGGTGCAACAAAGCAGTATCGATCGATCTCTGATATAAGGTATGTTCTATCATCATTATTTTGGGTTATTATCTTTCTGTTTCCACTCACCCTTTTATAGAATGATATCTCCTTGTTCCTAATGGAATTTTCTTGGGTGTTGACTAGTGTGGTGGTTTCTCTGCATCCTCGGGTGGATACATTTGTCACGGGGGAGGAGATCGTAACCCGTTGTGTGGCTCATCAAGAACTGTTTGAGGTAGGGGATCCATTAATTCTCTTTTCTTTTATGTGAAAATGTATAGATATCATGTTTTATCCTACTGGATCACAATGGAATTGGCATAATAAATATTTGAATTGGATAAATAAATTAATATCGATCATATGTTATTTCCTCTTGTTTTGCTAGATAGTGTGATTTTTATGCCTTCTTTGTTTAGCCTTTCATTACTTATGGGAATTGGTAAACAATGTAAAGCCTAAATTAATTATTAATTTTTTGGATAAAGATAAAGAGGCATGTAAATGAATCTGGTTCTTATTGTTGTAATTTGATGTTAATAAAATTGGTTCATTAAGCATGTTTAATTATTTTTTATAGCTTACCGGTTAGGTTTTGTCAAATTTAGAACCTAATAATATTAAATCAGTTAATCCAAGGTGGATTAAAGAACATGTTTTTTGATAAAAGATAATTCCTAGAAGGGTTTTGAGTTACCCTCTTTCTTGTTTAAGGATAAAGAGACCAATTGATATGATGTTGTCTTTCATGCTACTTGTGTTATGATGTGAGCCTGGGTGGCTATTGTGATATGTGGGGGCATGGAGGCCTTCTGGTTGTGGCATCAGTTGACACCTAGAGTGGTGAGATTCATCGATTTATGCATTTGGGCGTCTGAGAGGACACTGAGGATAATGAAATGAGTTGGATGTGAAGGTTTCGATTCTTACTTTTCTTATTATTTGTTTATCTACTTTACTTTCCCCACTGCTCAAGCCAGTTGGGTTTTCTTCCCCTTCTTCCAAAAGGGGATAAGACATTTGGGGTATGCCACATGCTTTCTGTGTTTAGCTTATCAAGTGATGATGGGACTATGCTCTTTCTATAGGAAGCAAAGACTTGACGGGTAGTTCATCTACTAACCAAGTTGATCCCCTTGTGTTTAGTATCAAAGAATGTTTTTCTAGAATTAATGCGATTATGGGAAATTAATGCTATAAATAAATAATTGAATAAATGATGTTAACTCATGGGGTTGGATCTTACTGGGATGCAATGGTGAAGTTACAATTTAAAGGGAAAATGGAATTTGTGTGCGATTCTAATGAAATATAATGTAGAAATTGATAATGGTTAATCAGTGTTTAAAGAATTAATTAACTTAAAGTTAAACTAAGAAAAAGGTAATGAAGTCATGTAATAAATCTCTTTAAATGTTTGGGTGCATATAGGATACCTAGTCTTAGAAGTGGCAGTCGAGAGTCTGAGAGATGTTAGCTACAGTTGTGTACAAGACTAGGTTATAACCATAGTGTGGTTATCAGATATAGTATATTCTATACTTTTTTGTGTTTCTATATGCTACTCCACCCTGTCAGTTAGGGAAACTGACACCCTAGGGATTCGGAGCCCTGGGGGTGTTTTCCCCAACATTCTGGTGGGTGGATGGATGGATGACTACCCCTTTTTCCCATATCTCTTCTCTTGGTAGTTACTTTTGATGGTAGGCACAACAGTTATTTTTCCCCATATATGTGTGTAGAGGGTTCTAACGGCTTGTAGTTATGCACACACATATATTCTAGATATAGTTCCTTATGGACTACTATAGATGTAACATGTTTAGGCTATGATGGATTGAGGATCCTTACTCAGTGTGTGGGTTATAATGGCTTGAGGTTTAATACTCGACGTATGATACACGTTATGCGAGCTGTGGTGGATCCCAAAAACTAACTAGTTACTTTCCTTGTGTGGACGTGGTAGTTTTGTTGCACAAGGTGCATGTTGTGGTGCTTCGCCTAGGTGTCTGCGGGAAAGCATTTTTGAAGATAGATGCTTAGGAACTGCGACGTTGGGAAAAATTGAAAACTAGTGGGGAGGTAGTATTGGGGTATCCTTGATATTCTTTATTATATTATATACTCTTGTATGCATTGCTTGGTGAGAGTATCCATGGTGAGGCTGGGAACTTAGTATACTTATTTAGGTGATAAGTTAGTTTCACTTGTTTTTCACTGTGCTTTAGTATGATTTCTTTACTTTTGTACGAGAGGCTTCGGGGACCATCCTACTGAGTATACTGTTATACTCACCCTATGTATATATAAACTATTTTTTGGTAACTTTGATCAAGTATGAGATCAAACTGGTTTCTACTAGCTTGGGGTTGCAGGAGCTATTCGGGCTTGTGCTTGCTATTGTTTTTTACTTTCTTTTGGGTATTTTCAGTTTTTCACCATTCAATTATAGTAGGTTTCTTGACATTACATATTTGTACTTGGGATTTCCATTATATTTCATTCTGAGTTGGAGTTGGTTGGTGTCAATCTTATCTCTCTCTTCCACATGCGTTCTCTTAGACGGCAATGCCTCCCATCTACGTGTTTATTATACCCTCAGTGCTAGTCTCCAACCCAAGGCCAACTGGAGGCGGGACTCAGGGGGTCATTATCTCCCTTCTCACATTGCTAGCCTAGGAAGGGTACACATTGTGGAGAGGGGTTCATGATAGAGTGGTATCAAAGGTCAGCTTGAGGGATGTTATGGAGTTTGGAGTAGGAATAGGTGAATTTTATCAGGTTGGTAGGAGAACAATGTCAGTCAAGTTTAGCAAGTTATGTTAACACTAGAGGCCAGCTACGAAATAGGAATTTTGGGCCCCTACAATCTGATGTACGGACCATTAAGTTTACAATGGATTCTAAATGAGGTGATACTGGTTTTAGGGTAGTTACTTAAAAAAGGATCATGCATCATTCTTCTTTATGCATGTGTTTGAATGGGTAGACATTGTGACTGGTTAAACTAAAATAAATAAGAGAAAAAAATTAATTAATTAATGACGAGTCTTACATATTCCATGTTTTGGAGCTCTAACTATTTGATATTTTGAAGGTATGTCTCCAGTTAGATGTCCTCATCAGGATCGCATAGAAGATGTCCAGCAGGCTGTGCCAGCAGATCGTCACATGGTAGAGGTTGATGACGATGACACTTGGAGGAGGACACTCCGAGAGTTTCAGCACTAGAGTCTGTAGAAGTATGAGGGATCCATTTCAGATGCAATCTCAAAAGACTAGTTGGAGGAGGTTGAGATAGGCTTTAGTTCGATCTGTGATCAGAAGGAGCATTGGGTATCCTTGGTTGTGATGTTGCTACATGGAGCATCGGGGAAGTGATGGTTATTATTCCTCATGGGTCTCAAGGAGTCATCAATATCATGGGAGGAGTTCTGAGACAAGTTTAGTGTCGATTTTCTTTCCTCGACCGTGAAGGCATCCAGTCACCATAAAATTTTTACCCTTAGATAGGGGAGTTCCAATGTGAGAGTGTTCGGAATCCATTTCAGGAACCTTTTACAATATGCTTCGGACCTATTTCCAGATGAAGAGGTTAGGGCAAGGCATTTCTAGGAGGCTTTGGGTCCAGAGATCTAGCATCAGGTCACCCTACTTATGCTGAAGACATATCTTGAGGTGATGGAGAGGGAAGAGGTTGTCGAGAGGACATTGGATAGAACCGGATCATCATGAGAGGGGATTCATCATGATTCCTCATGAAGCAGAGTTGTGGTTTGGGGTTTCTAGTTTTCTGGGCAGAAGAGTTTCCGTTCAGCCGGGGGTAAGTCCCAACCCTCTACATCTCATTTTTTCAGAGGCAGTGGATCTTAGTCCTATTACAAGGGATCGAACACTTGTTTTTCTTTTGGCGGTCGAGGTCATCAGTAGTGAGAGTGCTTGAACTTTCAGAGTAGTCATCATGCACCAGGTTTTCCACTCCAGGTTCCTCTATTGAGGCAGTTCCAGCTGAGGCAGCAGTAGTAGGTTGCACCAGCTTTAGATCAGCAGAGGGTAGATGGCACAGATAGAGGACAACCCCATGATTCTCTCCATCCTTAGAGATCAGATCTCATCCATGGTGGTGGTCGTCATTAGGTTCAGAGAGGTCATGGAGGGGATCGTGGTCAGCTTCATGCTTTAGTGTTTCCAGCACCAGGCAAGATGGATGTTGTTTGAGTTACAATTTGCTTGTTTTATACGATGATGTATGGATTTTTTTATTCCAGAGATACACACTCCTTAATATTGCATACCCTCATCCATGCTTTGGGACTTGAGGTAGAGAGGCTTCCAGGGCCCATGGCGTTGACTATTCTAGTTGGAGGTTGAGATGACTTGTTTGAAGTGTGTAGAGACTGTGAGCTACTGTTGGAGAAACACCTCTCTTGGGGAGATTTCCTATGTCTACAAATACAACCATATGATTTCATCCTCAGAATGGATTGGTTGTATTCAGTGCAGGCTATAGTGGACTGCTTTATGAGGTAGGTTGTGTTCTTCGATGCGGATGCAGAGCCAGTGGTGTTCATTTGTGAGCGAGACCCTCAGATGGGTCAAAGGCGTGTTCTGTGATTATCACCAATGATGGATGATCATATTCTGAGTTCTTAGGAGGTTTTTCAGTGGTAATTTTTTAGGGTCGTAGAAGAGTACCCTGATATCTTTCTTTAAGAGGTTGTAGCATTACCCCCTAAACAGAAGATCGAGTTTCAGATTGAGCTACAACCTGGAGTGTCTCCTATATCTATGTGTCCATATAGGATGGACCCTTATGAGTTATGAGAGCTATGTATATATCTTTATGGTCTATTATAGGGTGGTTTATTTCAGCCTAGTGTTTCACTGTGGGGTTCACCAATTTTGTTCGTGAAGAAGGATGGAGATATTTTGTGGCTGTGTGTCAATTATCATCGCTTAAAAAAAGTAACAGTGAAAAATCGCTATCCTATTCCACAAATTGATGATTTATTCGATCATCTGAAGGGTTCATGTTGGTTCTCAAATATTGACTTGCAGTTAGGATATCATCAGATGCATGTGAAGGATGAGGATATCCCGAAGACTGCTTTCTATTGTTGTCATGGGAATTATGAGTTTGTTGTAATGTTTTTCGATGTGACGAATGCTCTAGTTGTGTTCATGGGATTGATGAATGCTGTGTTCTGTGAATTCTTGGACAAGTCCTTGGTGGGTTTCATCGACGACATCCTTGTGTACTCCACATCTAAGGAGGAGCATGTAGACTGTCTACACGTTGTTTTGGGAGTTCTTCGTCAACATCAACCGTTTTATAAGTTGTCGAAGTGTGAGTTTGGGGCTCGAGAAGTCCGTTTCTTGGGGAATGTTGTGTACCAACAAGGAGTAACTATGGATCCATCAATTATAGAAGTAGTCGTGTCTTGGGAATCCCCGAAGACAGTGTTAGAGGTGCTGAGTTTCCTTGGTCTCGTAGGATACTATAGGAGGTTCGTGGAAAATTTCCCTCGGGTTGCAACTCCTCCGACAGCTTTGTCTAGGAAGGATCAGGCATTCATATGGATTGATCAGTGTCAATAAGATTTCGAGTATCTAAAAGAGATGTTAGTAAGTGATCCAGTTATCTATCTTCCAGCTGAGGGAGTTCATTTTGATGTTTTCTATGATGCCTCACATCTAGGGTTAGGTTGTGTTCTGATGTAGCAAAGATCAGTTGTTTCTTATGGGACTCAATAGTTGTGTCCTCATGAATGTAAATATTCCACCCATGATCTTGAGTTGGCAGCCGTGGTGTTTTCCCTGATGTAGTGGACACATTACCTCATTTTCAAGTGCTTTGTGGTTTTCACCGATCATAAGAGCCTGGGAAATGTTTTCTCCCAGCGTGACTTGGTCTTATGACTGCGTCAGTGGATGGAGTTCTTACAGGAATAAAAATTTGAAATATCGTATACACCTGGAAAGGGGAATTTTGTAGTAGATGCGCTGAGTAGGAAGTCACGTGGTGATGCAATGCATTGATCTGGTGATTTCTGGAGAGTAATGGAAGAATTGTCAACATTACATCTTGATATGGTAGAAGTTATGGGTAGTGGTTGTCCTTTTCAGATGACGTTGCAACCATATCTGGTGTAGCGGGTGGAAGAGTCCCAGTTAGGGGATCTAGAGGTGGAGATCTGGAGAGACTTAGTTATTTGTGGCGAGGCCCTTAATGGTTGGTCTGAGTAAGAACAACACCAAGTGTTGTATCATGGAAGGATATTTGTTCCTTTAACGATCTGCTAGATGGTTCTCAAAGAGTTCCTTATTTCTCCATTAGCGGTGCATCCTGGCATAAAAAATATGTACCGAGCATTGAGGATATAGTTTTTGTGGCCTGGGATGAAGCATGCAGTTGTGGAGTTTTTTTCTTGATGTTTGGTCTACCAGAAGGTGAAGGATAAACACCGTGTTCCTGGTGGTCTGCTCCAACCATTAGATATTCCTTAGTGGAAGTGGGATGACATCTCAATGGACTTTGTTACTGGTTTACCTCGTTCTCCAAGAGTATATGATGCTATTTGGGTGGTAGTGGACCATTTAACGAAATAATCCCACTTTATAGCAATCAAGGAGTCAAACTCAGTGAAATTTTTATTGAGCAAGTATCTGGAGGAGTTGGTGAGACTTCATGGAGTCCCAAAGACAATAATTTTTTATAGAGATCCTCGTTTCACCTCTTGGGTGTGAAGAGGTATCCCTTATGCTTTTGTTTCTCATCTGTTCCTTAGCACTACTTTTTATATTCAAATGGACGAAAAGGTAGAGTGAACCATCCAGACTCTCAAAGAGATGTTATGCTCTTGTGTCCAAGATTTTGGAGGTTCGTGGATGAGGAACTTACCCTTGGTGGAGTTCACTTACAATAATAGTTTTCACTCCACCATCGGTATGGCGCCATTTTAAGCCTTTTATAGACAGCCATATTGTTCTCCATTGTGCTGGACTAGGGTTGGAGAGTTAGAAATTCTCAGACCGGAACTAGTGTAGAATACAACAGAGATAGTTTAGGTGATTCGTGAGAGGATGAAGACAAAACAAGATCGTTAGAAATCATATTCCAATCAAAGGAGGAGACCCTTGGAGTTTGATATTCGGGATCACGTGTTTTTTAAGGTGACTCCCCATAATGGGTAGCGAAGGATTGGTCATGGGAGTAATCTTTCTCCCTAGTTTGTTGGGCCTTTCGAGGTGTTAGCTCATGTTGGAGTTGTGGCGTATCGAGTAGCACTTCCCCCATAGATGTGCTAGATACACAATGTTTTTCATGTATCACAGCTCCGTCATAATATTCATGATGACTCTCACATCATAAATTGGGGAGAGATCAATGTTGATGGTGATGCGACCTTTGAGGAGCAACCAATAGAGATCCAAGACAGCAAAGAGAAGGTGTTGTGCGGGCGTTCTATCCCCATGGTTTGTGTCTTGTGGAGACACGGTGGCATGGATAAGAGTATCTGGGAACTTGATTTATAGATACATGATCAGAACCCATAGTTGTTTGATGTCTAACTCTTTTCATGTAACAATAACCCTTTTTTGGTTATAAAACATTCATGTTTATGAGATGGATTTCTTTGGTTCTTATTGTGGTTGGCTCTCTTTTGAGAGGTATCTCGATGGGTGGTTGTTCAGACATATTTTTTGTTTCCTTTAGGTTGGTTTTGAATTCTTGAGGATGAGAATGTTTTGAGAGGTATCTAATGTAATGGCCTGGACCTCTCAATTCCATTCCTTTACAGAAATATGGTGTTTGAGGTGTTATAGGAGGTCAATGTGACATATCCCCAACTATTTTCTAAATTTATAATTCTATGAACAGTTCCATCAGTGAACAATTGCATCAGTAGCCTTATGTGAATAGTGAAATGGTAACCTTAGGTGAACAGTGCATCGGTGGCCTTAGGTGAACAGTTTCATCGATAGCCTTAAGTGAATAGTGAAATAGCAACCTTCTGTGAACAGTGTCATCAGTAACCTTATGTGAATAGTGTCATTGGTAACCTTTTATGAACAGCGCAACGGTAACCTTCTATGAACAGTGTCATCAGTAACCTTATGTGAATAGTTTCATTGGTAACCTTATGTGAACAGTGAAATAGTGACCTTATGTGAATAGTGACATTAGTGACATTATGTAAACAGTGTCATCGGTAACCTTATGTGAACAGTGAAATGGTGACCTTATGTGAACAGTGTCATCGATAACCTTATGTGAACAATGTCATCGGTGACCTTATGTGAATAGTGTCATTGGTGGCCTTATGTGAACAGTGTAATGGTGAGGTTCCAATGGTGACCTCTTTCCATTGCCAAATTTTGAGCTCATGAACAGTGTTTCCAGAACGGTGAGGTTTCATCAAAAACCTCTATTTCCTTTTCCAAATTTTGAGTTTGTGAACAATGTTTCCATAATGGTGAGGTTCCATCGGTAACCTCTATTTTCCTTTTCCAAATTTCGAGTTCCTGAACACTATTTCCAGCTTCATACAGTTTTTCCCCTTTGACGTTTCCTTTGACGTAAAATGCATTTAAATCCTTGTTTTAAGGACTTTAAGGCCGATTCAAAGGCCATAACTCCTATATTAATTATTCTTAAGGCTTAGGATGTTTTTTTACATGGTCAAACTGAGTGGTTTAATGCGATCATCTTTTAATGGAAAATCTAGTGTATCTTAAACCACTACTCTATTAAATCTTCTAAAGGGATGATATATCTTCCTCCCTTTTTCTACCTTCTTATTCCCTGGTGTGATACGTGGGATCCTTTCCTTCTTCCCATAGGAGCGGTGTGATCGAACCTTAATCCTTGGATCGGTTCGCCTCTGTTTTTGGTGTAACCAAGTAATATTGATCAATCTTCTATATAAGGTATGTTCTATCCTCATTCTTTTGGGTTCATCTCTTATTATTTCCCCTCTCCCTTTTATGGAATTCTATATCCTTGTTCCTAATGTAAATTTATTGGGTGTTGACCATTTTAGTCGTGTATCTACATCCTTGGGTGGATATAGTTTTCACGGGGTAGGAGATCATAACCCGGTGTGTGGCGCGTCAAGAACTGTTTGAGGTAGGGGATTCATTGCTTCTTTTTTCTTTTACATGAAAATGTATAACTGGCATTTTTTATCCCACTAGATCACAATGGAATTTACATAAAAAAATATTTGAACATGATAGGTAAATTGATATCGATCGTATGTTATTTCCTCTTGTTTTTCTAGATAGTGTGATTTCTATGCTTGCTTTGTTTATCCATTCATTCTTGATGGAAATTGGTAAAGAACATAAAGCAGGAATTAATTGATAATTTTTTAGCTTAAGATAAAGATGAATGTAAATGAATCTGGCTCTTCTTGTTGAAATTTTATGTTAATAAAATCGGTGCAATAAGAATTATTAATTATTCTTGATTGCTTACTATTTAGGTTTCTTGAATTAGGAACCTACGAATATTAAATCGGTTAATCCAAGGTGGATTAAATAACTCATTTTTTGATAAAAGATAATTCCGTGTAGGGTTCTAAGTTACCCTCTTTTTTGTTTAACGGCCAAGATCCCAATTGATATGATGTTTGTTTTCATGCTTCTTGTGTTGTGATGTGATCTCGGATGGCTGTTCTGATATGTGGGGGAATGGAGGCCTACTTGTTGTGGCAGCAGTTGACACCTAGAGTGGTGAGATGCATCCGTTTATGCATGTGGGTGTTGGGGAGGACACTGAGGATAATGAAATGAGTTGGATGTGAATTTTTTAATTCTTTCTTTTCTTATTGGTTGTTTATCTGCTTTACTTTCCCCACTTCTCAAGGCAGCTAGTTTTTCTTACCCTTCTTCTGAAATGGGCAAAGACACATGGGGTATTCCACGTGATTTCCATGTTTAACTTCTCAATTGAGGATGGGTCTATGCACTTTCTATAGGTATAAAATACTCGATGTCCATTTCATCTAGTCACCAGGTTGAGCTCCTTGTGTTTAGTAGCATAGAATGTTTTTATAGAATTCCTGGGATAATTGGAAAGTAATGTTGTAAATAAATAATTCAATAAATTATATTAACCCATGGGGTTGAATATTGTTGGGATGAAATGGTGAAGTTACAATTTAATGGGATAGTGGATTTTGGGTGTGATGCTAATAAAATATAATGTGGAAATTGATAAAGGTTAATCAGTGTTTAAATAATTAATTAACGTAAAGTGCAACTGATAAAAAGTAAATGAAGTAATGTAATAAAGCTTATTAAATGGTTGTGTTCTTAAAGGATACCTAGTCTTAGAAGTGGTATCCAGGAGTCAGAGAGATGTTAGCTTAAATTTAGTCCAATACTAGGTTATGCCCATAGTGTGTTTGTGAGATATAGTATATTTTGTACTTTTTTTGTTTCTATACGCTACTCCACCCTGTCAGTTAGGGAAACTGACACCCCGAGGATTATGAGCCCTGGGGGTGTTTTCCCCAAAATTATGGTGGGAGGATGGATGACTGACTACCCCCTTTGGACCCACTCTCTTCTCTTGGTAGTTACTTGTGTTGGTAGTCATAGTGTTTAGTTTTCCCCATATATGTGTGTAGAGGGTTGTAATGGATTGTAGTTATTCACACACATATATTTTGGATATAGTTTCCTATGTACTACTATAGGTGTAATGTGTATAGGCTATGATGGCTTGAGGATCCTTACTTGGTGTATGGGATATAATGGCTTGAGGTTTAATACCTGATGTATGATACACGTTATGGGAGCTATGGTGGATCCCAAAAACTACTTGGTTAATTTTCTTGTATGGATGTGGTGGTTTTGTTGCACGAGGTGCATGTTGTAGTGCTTCGCCCAGGTGTCTGTGGGCAAGATTTTTTGGAGAGAGATGCTTAGGATGTGCGACATTGGAGAAAAGAGGAATACCAGTGGTAAAGTAGTAGTGGGGTACCCTTGATATTATTTTTTATATTATATACTCTTGTTTGCGTTACTTGGTGAGAGTATCCATGGTGAGGCTGGGAACTTTGTATACCTATTTAGGTGATGAGTTAGTTTCACTTGTTGTTAATTGTGATTTAGCATGATTTCTTTACTTTTCATGAGAGGATTTTGGGTAGGATCCAACTAAGTATACTATTAAACTCACCCTATGTATATATAAAATGTTTTTCAGATCACTTGGATCAGGTTGGAGATCAAGCTAGTTTCTACTAGCTTGGGGTTACAGGAGTTGTTCAGGATTATGGTTGTTGATATTTTTTACTTTATTTTATGTATTTTTAGTTTTTCCCTTTCAGTTTTAGTAGGTTTCATGACATTACATATTAATAGGTGGGATTTCTTTTATATTTCAGTTTGAGTTGGAGTTGGTTGGTGTCTATCTTATATGTCTCTTCCACATGTGTTCTCTTAGAGGGTAATGCCTCCGATCTGTGTGTTTAATTTTTCCCTCGGTGCTAGTCCACAACCCAGGGCCTACTAGAGGCGGGACTTGGGGGTCATTATCTCCCTTCTCACATTGTCGGCCCAGGAGGGGTACAATTTTTGGGGAGGGGGTCCTTACATCTTGACTCATTCATCATGTTGTTCATTGAAGAAATTATTATTTACTCAATGACATCTAATCATCAATAGAAACATCTCAAGATAGTTTTTTATAATGCTTTGATCATATTCTCTTTATTATAGGCTATTAAAGTTTTACTTTTGGATTAATAAGTTACAAATAAAATGGAATTTGTCTTCTGTGATTAGTACATCTATTGAATTAGAGAAAGAAGAGGTAATGATGTCTTATACACATCCCTACAATACATTCACGATTTGGATCATTCTGTTTTTAGTGGGATACTATCGATGTTGTATCAAATATTTATCTCATTTATCATTATCAATAACTTCAATTACAAAGAAATTTATGATGTTCTAGTGGTAGGAAAAGTGTGACGAGGATTTTATTAAGTTGAATAAGATGTTGAACAAAACTATAGTGTTGATTGTTTTTTATTTTGGGATTATATATGCCCTATATTTAGATGAATTAGATATTGGTTTGTGGATGTTTTCATATAGAGGGAGAATGTAGTAGCTTATAGGTCACATCATCAATGACCATATGAGAGGAAATATCCTACCCATGAATTGGAGATAATTCCCACAGTCCAGGATTTTAATTATTTGAGACACATTCTCTTTGGTGTTGGGTTTTTTATTTACATGGTCCAAAATATCCTTCACTACATATTCAAATAGAAGGAAATTAATATGAGGTATAGGTATTGGGTAGAGTATCTACAAATGTTTTAATTTGAACTATACTATGAACCAGGTAAAGGTAACATCATTATTGATTCTCTTAGCCATAATACACATGTATCTCAGGATCTTGGTGAATTGAATTTGGAGGAAAAGTGGTGCCTGGTGAGATTATTTGATGATCAGAGGATGAATGCTTCTAAGGATCAGTGGTCAATGAAATATTCTCCTTTAGTGATCACATCTTCTTTAGTAGCTTGTATGAAGGATGTCAAAAATCTATCCTAGCGTGTGTTGTGATGTTGGAACAACTAGCAGGTTGTGACCTGATACCTGGGTTCTCAATGAATGATGACGATGTGATCCCTATACATGGCAGGATCGTTGTCCCTTATTTCATAAGTGAATATATGATGATATAATTTATATCATTAATTTGGTGTTGCATATGGGGGTAAAAATTATATATTATAACTCTAGGAAGAAATTCTGGTGTCCAGGGATAAAGTGGGAAATTGTTGATTTTTTTATCGATGCCTAACTTACTAGAGGATAATGGCTAAGCACTAGTATCCTGGTGGTTTTCTCCATCCACTTATTGTAACCATGTTGAAGTAGTATAATATAAGGATGTATATTTTGATGGGGTTACCCCAGAACATGATGATCCATGACATAATTTCAATTATTATTGATTAACTAATTAAATTTTCCAAATTCATACTGATATGTGAGACTCTATTAGTAAATAAGTTGTTAAAGATGTAGTTCCATGACATAGTTTGATTACATGGAGTTACCTTGAGAATCATATCTGGTATATAAATGATTTGTACATAAAAAAATATTTTATGGATTAGAAAAGGCCTTATGTAGTCAACTAATATTAAGCATAATCTGTCATCCATAAATAGATAGATAGTCAAAGAAGATGATCTGCTTATTGAAGGATATGCTTGGGGATTACACCCTAAAATCTAGTGGATCTTGGGATGATAACTTATCTAGGATTTTCTCACATAAAACAATAGTTACTCAACCTTGATTCATATGAAAACTTATGAGTCTCTTTATGGTTGACCATGCCATTCACATCTTCATTGGAATGAGACTATTGAGTTAGCTATCATGGGTCCCAATATGGTATAAGTGAACTTCAAGATATTTCACGTAATTCAAAAGAGTATTATTATTATAACACCCCAAGTAAGTAAAGAATAATATATTTTCATATTTAAGTCTATTTATAAATTATATAGTGCATTAGAGGCATAAAATGAGAATAAATCCAATTTTAAGCATAAAATACTATAATATTTTTAAAAGATTGTTTTACTGCTGTCTCATGGAAAACCATTTTTAAATCAAAATTTTGACAATTTTATAATATCTATTTGTCAAAATAAACTTATTCTTTAGAATTGGGACATTGAAATTTACTTTGGATAAATTTGTGGTTTTTTTCGAACAATGTTCATTTTTTAATGAATAGTGAAAAATACTGCATTTTACTTCAAAACTGCTTTTTCATCTAATTTAATTATATATTTAGATTATCTTTTTATTTATTTTTTAAGTGTAATTAGAATATATTTTTACCATTAAATCTAATGGTGGTCATTATAATTAATTTCACTTTGAAATTGGACATAAACATGTGTCAATCTTTTGATAGATATTGTATTATAAAAACACGCTTTTTGTTTTGACAACAAGAATTATTTTTAAATTAATTACTGCAATTTATTTTTTTGAAATTGGGTAAAATGGATTCCATATTTTTAATAATAATGTCAAAATTATGTAATTAATAATCTTTTGTTTTTGGACATTATGAATAGTAACGACGATAATTATCTTAAATTATCGTGATTAATTAGTAATCGGGTAGTTAAGGGTAATAAAATGATATCATAATAATATAAAATGACCCCAACATGTGTCCACATACTCGTTTTTGAGTCATTAACGACCATGGTAAGATTTTTACTGAACTTGAGGCCCCATGGAGTCACATTAGTGTAATAGTGACATTTATGACATTATTTTTTAAAAAGAAGAGAAATATAACAAAGGTTTGTATATCCTAAGTAAAAAAAATTTAATTTTGTTTACATAAATGATATCTTAGACTATAAATATTAATTTTAAATCTAAAAATATTTCCTACATCATGGTATTTTTTTTATAACTTTTAAACATTAGATAAATAAATTTATTTATGACACCATGATGGTGCAGTGATTACCACATTAATGAACGATTTAAATAAAATGAAAAGATAAGGTCAAATCTAAGACATAAACTTGTAAAAAACCTATTGGATGTGTGGATTTAGAACCCTTATCACCTTATACTCGAAATATATCATTGTGGTACCTTTAAAAACCGAAAATAATGTTATAATAAAGTAACATTTCAAGACTTTCCAAAAGTGACCCTCCTCCCTCTTATAAAAGGCCTCCACCTCTACCCCTTTACCCGCACCTCTCATGCCCTTGGATCTTCCATGATCTCCTCATATTATCTCTCCAAATACCACTCTTACTCTTATAAGCCCCACTTTGGGCATAAGTCATTCCAAGGAAGCCTTTGGCTCAAATCAAAAAGAGTTACCCGATTTAGAGATAATGTCTTCTCTCGAGTTTCTTCCTTTTATTTTCCTTCTTCACTCACCACTATCTTATTATTATTTTATCTGATAATAACACCAATATCCTCAATATACTAGTATTTGTTTATGATAATTATTCTACCTACACTTACACACACCTTTGTCTAATGTTTAAAGAACATACAGTTTCTGTGGGTGGCGAATTACTGCCTCACGAAACGATGATTGTTCAATATTCATTTAACACCTTTCATGGTGGACATTATGATGTCACTTTATTTATATATGATATATATGGTATTTATATTTTCTATATGATTCTGAATTTTATTTTTAAATCACATCTTTATGCTTTGAATGTTGTGGAAATGCGATAATTTCATATAAGGAAGTGTGGACTACCGCCCCCTCAAGTGATGTGACACATTCATGCCAAACATGGAATTTATAAAGAATGTAATTAATGAACTTATTTTATCTATATAAAATATATATTATATTTTAATTATAATATATCTATGTCTCATTTAGTTTTAAAGTCCATTAATATGACAAAAAATTAAAGTAGCGTTTATGCGTACGTACGACCTACCGTCTCTATGAATGGTACATTTCCTTTATTATATAGAAAAATTATGGAATATTATTAAATAAATATATACTGTATATATATGATATATAAATCATGAAAACCATTCTAGAGATGATGTACTTATTACTACATGGAAAATTCTCTTCAAACAAGTTTATTTTTGACTCATGTACCGAACATCGACAAAAAGTATGATATGAACTCACATAATTAACTAATTATTATAACATGATAATATGTGATTTTAATTGAATAATAAACTTTAAAGGAAGTCCTTAAGTAATTAAAAATTGACCAAATTTTATTAGTCAGAAATATAAATAAACGAACAAGACAAGTCAGAATTGAGGTAAGGGACTTTGTCAGAATCTCCTTTTGTTGAAGCATACTTCAATTTATAAATTACCTTATTTTATTATTCTTATAATAAACCCTTTTGAATTTTAATTTTATTCAAAAGTAATCTTTTTTACATGAATAATTTTACTAAATGACAAAAGGAAAGTTTTTTTCTTACATATGCGGTGACAACGACTTCTCCGCCGCTATGACCATTATTTGAGTTTCGGCTTCCTCTAAAAGACAAAACTTTTTAAATGAAAAATAAATACCATGTTTTACTTTTCTTTTATTTTGGTATTGAAAATGGTTTTTATAATGTTTTTATTCTATCAATGTGTTTTATTGATATCTTGTGATTGAAATGTGGAAATGTTATGTTTCCTTTATGCATGTTTTATGTGATACAATTATGTTATGGTTCTTGGGAATTGTTTAGGAAGATGTGTGGTTATGTGATAAACTAAGGGAGGGTGAGGCCAAGATATCAATCCAATGCATTGGGTAACACGAAGGAGTTAAAATCTAAGGTTTCTCTGAAGAGATTTTGGGAATATACTATGATTGGTATTCCAAACCTAACCATGAGGATTACTCCTTACGTAAGAATGTTATGAATGCCTCAAGTTACCTTTATGTCTTATTATTTCTATGAGGTATTCATAAATCTTATGATTTCATGAGGTATGTTAAAGTGCTTATGTTTTGTGAGTAAAGTATGATTTCATTGATTCTTATGTATACATGGAATAATGTTTTCTTTACGTATTTTAATATCCCTTACTGAGATTTTTATACTCATCCCATGTTTTGTAAATGTTTTTCACAGTTCAAGGGAAAAGTAAATGATTTGATGATAGTGTTGAGGAAGTGTCAAGAAATAATCCATGTTTTATTTTAAATATGTTTCCTTTGATTAAATAAGGGAATATCGTCTTTGATGTAACCACCTTGTTTAAATGTGGAATGTAATGCATGATTTATGATCTAATTCTCTAAAACTCTAAACCTGAAAATATCTTCAATGTGTATTGTTGAAATAACTCATGATTAAGTAATGTTTAAGACTAGGGACTTATATTTGGTATGAGTGGTTGGTTTAGATAACTTTAGGAGTTATAATTCTATTAAATGATCATCCAAAAATATTTTTTTACACATTATGGTCAAATTGAAATGATATAGCATTTGAATATTACCATGTTTCTTCATCTAAGACATGTTTTTTCAGAATGGTTTTCCACAGAGGAAATAGGGAAGTAGTCCTAGGAAGGTATGCAGAAAGAAATGACCTTCCAAATCAGCATCCTTAGATGGTCAAAATTGGAATTGAACCGTTTGTTGCAGTAATAGCATAGTTGACTCAACCGATAAATGGTGGTGGTATCTATGTACGAGATCAACTGCAGAGGAACATGTCAGTGGTGGAACATTTCATGAGGCAACATCCCCCATTATTCAGAGGATTATCTGACCCTGTTCTAGCTGAAGCGTGTATTAAAGAACTGGAGAAGATTTTCGATGTCATGGGGTGTTCAGGCAATCCAAAGGTTAGCCTTTATGTTTACCATTTGGAGGGTGAAGCAGATTGGTGGTGATTTATGGTTAAAAATATCAGGGACGCTGATGAGATTTATTCTCTTGACTGGGATGAATTCAATGTTATGTTTCTTGAGAAATATTTTCCTAAGGTTGTTAAACTTAGGATGGAAAAACAATTCTTATAATTGAGGCAAGAGGACAACTCAGTGGATTCTAATGAAGAAAAGTTCACTCAAATGGCATGTTATGCTCCAAATTTTATTAGAGACCTTGATAGTAAAATAAATCATTTTTACTCTGGATTAAAGCCAAAATATTGAAGGGAATTAGCTTCTAATGAGTTCAAAAGTTATGAAAATATTGTTAGATGTGATGAGAATGTGTAAATGGAGTTTGCTTATGATCAAGTATTCTTTGAAAACAAACATAAAAAAGAGATCGAGGTGGCAGCAGAAAGGGAAGAATCCTTCAAAAAGGCTTGATGGTAAGAAAAATAAGTTTTTAGTTTGTGATAAATGTGGTAAAAAGCATGCTGGGGAATGTCTTTTGAATTCTGGAAAGTGCTTCTGATGTGGTAAAATGGGACATAAGGCTCATGATTGAACTGGAAAAGATCAGGGTAATGGTAATAGAAAATTGATTTACAGTTAGTGAAATGTTTCAAGTGAAAAGATATGGATCATTATGAAAACGAGTGTTCGACAACGAGCTTGAATGATGGGAAGCAATCATACTACAAGCACAAAGGTGTGGTGAAATCCTTTGCGACTAATTCAGTAGATGTTGGGACATCAAATGAAGTGGTATCAGGTACATCGTTTGTTTTTTCAGATTATGCCAATGTGTTTTTTGATTTAGGGTCTACACATTCTTTCATCTCTGAAAAAGTTTCTAGTAAATTGGGAATTTCGTCTCAATAAATGACTCCTAAACATGTGTTAAAAACACCTGGGGGAAATGTTGAAGCAAAAAAGAATTTATAAGAATCTTCCTATCCTTATATGTGGAAAGAACCTACTTGAAAACCTTATTGTTTTACCTCTAGTAGAGTTTGATGCCCTCCTAGGTATGGATTGGATCTATGTTTACCATGCTAAGATTTACTATAGAGATAAAGAAGTTTCTTTTCAGAAAGACTTTCATATTGTGTACAAGAATGAACCCTTGCTGTTGATAACATATCAAGATGTTGAGAAACTTGTAAAATATGTAAATGAATGTTACCTAGCACATATTGGTGAAAACAAAGGAACCGTTCAAATTATTGATGTTCCAGTGGTAAATGAGTATCCAGATGTTTTTTATGATGAGTTTCCTAGAATAAAACCAGACCAGGAAGTTGAATTTACTTTTGACTTAGTTCCTGAAGCTAATCCAATTTCAAAACCCCCTTATCGAATGGCTCAAATTGAACTTTTAGAGTTAAAGGAGAAATTGCAAGATTTATTAGATAAAGATTTCATTTGACCTATCACATCACCATGGGGTGCTCCTATCTTATTTGTTAAAAATAAAGATGGTTCAACAAGACATTGCATTGATTATAGAGCCTCAAATAACATCAATGTTAAAAACAAATATCTTTTGACTCATATCGATGATTTGCTGGACCAGCTCTAGGGAGATCAGTATTTTTCAAAGATTGACTTGAGATCGGGGTACCATCAGTTGTAGGTAAAGGGATCAGATATTCTGAGGACCGCATTTCATACAATATATGGCCATTATGAATTTGTAGTTATTCCTTTTGGGTTAACCAATGCACCTGCTGTATTCAATAAACTTATGAATAGAATTTTCTAGGAGTTCTTGGATAAGTTTTTGGTTGTTTGCATTTATGATATTTTGGTGTTTTATAAAAGTAAATAGGAGAATGAAATTAATTAAAGGGTTATTTTGAAAACCTTAAAAGAAAAGAAATTTTATGGTAAATTCAGAAAGTGTGAGTTTTGGTTACAACAAATTTCTTTCCTTGTTTACATTCATTCTAAAGATGGAATAACTGTTGATCCTGCAAAAACAAAGGTTTTTGAAGAATGGCCAAGACGCACAAATGTAATAGATATTCGTAGTTTTCTTAGTTTTTCAGGCTATTACCAAAGGTTTGTTAACAATTTTTCACGGTTTTCCATCCCATTGGCTAAGATAACTCGAAAGGGTTTTAAGTTTATCTAGACAAAAGAATGTGATGATTTTTTTTAGGAATTGAAAAGAAGATCGGTGAATGCTCCAGTATTGGCACTACCTTCCAAAAATGGTGATTTTGTTATCTAGAGTAATGATTCATTGAAAGGACTTGGTTGCGTCATAATGCAGAATGATCAGGTAATTTCTTATGCTTCACATCAGTTGAAAACTCATGAGATAAATTACCCTAAACATGATTTTTAATTAGCTGCTGTTGTTTTTTCTTTAAAAATTTGGAGGCATAATTTGTATGGTGTAAAGTGTGAAATATATACTGTTCAAAAAATTTTAAAGTATATATTCACTTAGAAATAATTTAACATGAGACAAAGGAGATGACTAGAATTAATCAAGGATTCTGATTGCACGATTCACTACCACCCAGGAAAAGAAAATAATGTGGAATATGATTTGAGTCAAAAAATTAATGCCTCATTAACCATTTTTCATTTGGAATGTGATCCTTTGGTTAAGGATTTGATGAATTTTGTCTTAGAAGTTGTTAGTGTAGGAAATTATTCTATATTGTTTTAGGTATCAGTGAAATCTTCTCTATCAAACAGAATTAAGAAAGCACAGAAGCAAGGCAGTGAGTTACAAAAAAAGGTAGAGATGGTTCAGAAGGGTATGTTACCTGAATTCAGCATTGATAATGATTGTGTTTTGAGATTTGGGAAGAGATTGTGTGTGATTTGGGATTCACAGTTGAAGAGAGAGTTGTTATGTGAAGCTCATAGTTCCCCATTTTCAGTTCATCCAGGCAGTACTAAGATGTATAGAGAACTTCGATAGTATTACTGGTGGGATGGAATGAATAGATATATTTCTAATTTTACTGTGAAGTATTTGACTTGTCAATATGTTAAAGCATAGTGCCAGTTACCGAAAGGGATGCTTCAGCCTTTACCAGGTCCAGAGTGGAAATGGTAGAATATATCCATGGACTTCGTTGTGGGATTACCGAAGACACCTTGATGTTCACTTATAACTTTTAGAAAGGCCTTTAGAAGTCGTTAGGTACTGAATTAAATATTATTATAGCTTTTCATCCTCAATAAAATGGGAAGTTAGAACGAACAATTCATACTTTGGAGGATATGATACGTTCTTGTACGATGGATTACCAGGGAAGTTGGGACCAACATCTTTCATTGGTTTACTTTTCTTATAATAACAGTTTTCATTCCGGTATACAGATGGCACCATTTGAGGAATTATATGGGAAGTGGTGTCGAACTCTAGCTTTTGGGATGAAGTAGGTGAAAAGAAGTTCATGGGATTATAATTGGTAGAATAGTTGGCAGAAAAAGTTTAGCTGATACAGAAACACATGAGAACTGCTCAGAGAAGGTAGAAAAGTTATGCAGACAACAGGAGGAAGGATCTCTCTTTTGAGGTAGGTGATCATGCCATCATCAAAGTTTCACCAAGGAAAAGTGTGATGTGATTTGGTAAGAAAGGAAAGATGAGTCCAATGTTTATTGGACCATATGAAATTCTGGAGAGAGTTGGATCCATTGCATACCGAGTGTCTTTACCTCTTAATTTATCTCAGGTACACAATTTTTTTCATGTTTCAATGTTAAGGAAGAACATGCCAGATCCATAACATGTTTTGAGTCCAGAGGTAGTTTAGATGGAAGAGAATATATCTTATGAGGAACAACCGGTCAAGATTCTTGACCACTGGGAACAGGTGTTGCAGAATAAGGAGATTAATCATGTAAAGGATCTATGGAAAAACTGTATAGTTGAAGAGGCAACATGGGAATCTGAAAATACAATGAGGGATAAATACCCCCACTTATTTGATAAGTAAATAAATTGCGGGGATGCAATTTCCTAAAGGGGGGAAGGATTTAATATCCCAATTAAGTAAAGAATAATATATTTTCATATCAATGTCTATTTATGAATTAGATAGTGGATTAGAAGCTTAAAATGCAAATAAATCCAATTTTAAGCATAAAATACTCTAATATTTTTAAAAGATTGTTTTACCACCTTCTGATGGAAAACCATTTTTAAATCTAACTTTTGACAATTTCATAAGCTCTATTTTTCAAAATAAACTTATTCTTTAGAATTGGGACATTGAAATTTACTTTGGATAAATTTTTGGTATTTTTCTGATAATGTTTATTTTTTAATGGATAGTGAAAAATACTGCATTTTACTTCAAAACTTCTTTTTCATATAATTTAATTTTATGGTTAGATTTTCTTTTTAATTGGGTTTAAAGTGTAATTAGAATATATATTTACCATTTAATCCAATGGTGTTCATTATAATTAATTTCACTTTGAAATTGGACATAAACAAGTGTCAATCTTTTGATAGATATTGTTTCTTAAAAACACGCTATTTGTTTTGTCAATGGGAATTACTTTTAAATTAATTACTGAAATTTCTGTGTTTGTAATTGGGTAAAATGGATTCCATATTTTTAATCATAAGGTCCAAATTATGTAATTAAGACTCTTTTGTTTTTAGACATTATAAATAGTAACGATGGTAATTATCTTTAATTATCGTGATTAATTAGTAATCGGGTAGTTAAGGGTAATAAAATAATATAATAATAATATAAAATGACCCCAACATGTTTCCACATCCTCATTTTTGAGTCATGGCAGACGATGGTAAGCTTTTTCCCGAACTTGAGGGCCCATGGAGTCACATGGGTGTAATAGTGACATTTATCACATTATTTTTTAAAAAGAAGAGAAATATAACAAAGGTTTGAATATCCTAAGTAAAACAAGTTTAATTTTGTTTACATAAATGATCTCTTATACTATAAATAGTCATTGGAAAGATAAAACTATTTCCAACATCATCATATTTTTTTATAATTTTTAGACATTAAATAAATAAATTTATTTTTGACACCATGATGATGCAGTGATTACCTCATTAATGAACGATTTAAATAAAATTAAAACATAAGGTAAAATCTAAGACATAAACTTTTCTAAAACCTATTGTATGGGTGTATTTATAACCCATATCACCTTACCCTTGAAATATATCATTTTGGGACCTTTAAAATATGAAAATAATTTTATAATAAAGTAACATTTCAAGACTTTCCAAAAGTAACCCTCCTCCCTCTTATAAAAGGAACCCACCTCTACCCCCCTACCCACACCTCTCAAGCCCTTGGATTGTCCAAAATATGATCATATTATCTCTCCATATCCCTATCTTACTCCTAAAAGCCTCAGTTTGGGCAGAAGTCTTTCCAACGAAGCCTTTGGATGAAATTAAAAAGAGTTATCAGATTTAGAGGTAATGTCTTCTCTCAAGTTTCTTCCTTTTATTTTCCTTCTTCACTGAACACTATCTTCTTCTTAGATGATCCCATAATAACACCAGTATCCTAAATATACTAGGATGTTGTTATGATAAGGATTCTACCTACACTTACAAACACCTCCGTCTAATGGTTAAAGAATATACTGTTTTTGTGGGTGACGAATTACTGCCTCGTGAAATGATGATTGTTCAATCTTCTTTTAACACCATTGATGGTGGCCATTATGATGTCACTGTATTTATATATGATATATATGGTATTTATTTTTTCTATATGTTTCTGAATTTTATTTTTAAATAACATCTTTATGCTTTTCATGTTGTGCAAATGCGATAATTTCATATGAGGAAGTGTGGACTATCGCCCCCTCAAGTGATGTGACTCATTCATAGCAAACATGGAATTTATAATGAATGTAATTAATGAACTTATGTTACCTATATAACATATATATTATACTGGAATTATAATATATCTATGTATCATTTAGTTTTAATTTCCATTAATATGACAAAAAATGAAAGTAGCGTTTATGCGTACGTACGACCTACCGTCTCCATGAACGGTACATTGCATTTATTATCTCGAAACTTTATGGAATATTATTAAATACATATATACTATATATATATGATATTTATATCATTAAAACCATTCCAAAGATGATTTAGTTATAACTACAAGGTCAATTCTCTTCAAACAAGTTTATTTTTGACTCATATACCGAGCATCGACAAAACATATGATATGAACTCACATAATTAACTAATTATTATAACATGATAATATGTGATATGAATTTAATAATAAAATTTAAAGGAAGTAATTAAGAAATTATAAATTTTCCAAAGTTTATTATTCAGGAATATAAAGAAACGAACAAGACAAGTCGGACTTGAGGTAAGGGACTTCGTCTCAAATCTCCTTTGGTTGAGGCATACTTTAATTTATATACGAACTTCTTTTATTAGTTTTATAATAAACCATTTTAACTTTTAATTTCATTCAAACAGAATCTTTTTACATGAATCGTTTTACTAAACAAATAAAGGAATGTTTTTGTCTTACTTATGTGGTGACAACGACTTCTCCACCGCTGTGACCATTATTTGAGTTTTGGCTTCCTCTACAAGCCATAACTTTTTTAAATGAAAAATAAATACCATGTTTTACTTTTCTTTTATTTTGGTATTGAATATGGTTTTTATAAGGTTTTGATTATATCAATGTTTTTTATTGATATCTTGTGATTGAAATGTGGAAATGTTATGTTTCCTTTATGCATGTTTTATGTGATAAGATTATGTTATGGTTCTTGGGCATTGTTTATGAATACAGGTGGTTCCATGATAAAATAAGGATGGGTGAGCCCGATATAGCTCTCCAATGCATTGTGTAACATGAAGGAGTTAAATACTAAGGTTTCTCTGAAGAGATTTCGGGAATATATTGTGATGGGTATTCCAAACGTAACAATGAGGGTTACTCCCTACGTAAGAATGTTATGAATGCCTAAAGTTACCTTTATGTCTTATTATTTCTATGAGTTATTAAAAAATCTTATGATTTCATGAGGTAAGTTAATGTTCTTGTGTTTTATGAGTAAAGTACAATTTCATTGATTCTTATGTGTACATGGAATAATGTTTTCTTTCTATATTTTTATATCCCTTATTGAGCTTTTTATGCTCATCCGAAGTTTTTGAAATGTTTTTCATAGGTCAAGGGAAAAGTACATGATGTGATGATAATGTTGAGGAAGTGTCAAGAAAGAATCCATGTTTTATTTTAAATATGTTTCCTTTGAAGAAAAAAAATGTATACCATCTTTGATGTAACCACCTTGTTTAAATGTGGAATGTAATGCGTGATTTGTGATCTAATTCTCTAAAACTCTAAACTTGAAAATATCCTCAATGTGTATTATTGAAATAACTCAAGATTAAGTAATGCTTAAGGTTGGGGCCTTATAATTATAGTGCATAGTATTCATAAGTATTATTCCAACCATATAAGGATACCTTTGAATAATTCTATAGGTAACTATGTTTTTCTAAGAGTGACTCCTTAGTTAGGCCACAAGAATTTGAGGAAGCAAGGGAAGCTATAATTGAGATATTTTAGACCTTTGAGGTCACCAAGAATGTTGGGAAAGTCATATACAATCTAGATATTCCTACTCACTAATAAATAATATAGGATGTGTTTTATTTCTCTAAGCTCTATAGGTATATTCCCAATCACACACATCTCATCAACTATGAGGATGATGAGATAGAACCTAATGCATCAAATGTGGAGTTCCCAGTGTAGATTGTAGACTAGAGCGAGAAAGGGATATGATAGAAGATAGTACCGCTTTTTTGGATCCTATGGAATCATGGATCGATCCAAGATGATACTTTTGAGTGGGATGATGATATTGGGGATTAACATCCTGAGTTGTTTAGGAAAAATATTTAATGGTAATTCTCAGTGATGAGAAGTCATTATAGGGAATAATTCTAATATCCTCTCTTGTTTTTATGTATGAGATTTATTTACTTTATAAAATTTTCAATTATCTATTGGTAATTATCTATTATAGATGTTTAATATTTCAGTTTTCAATTATAAGGAGTCTAGGAATTAAGGAACACATATTTGGGTTAAACCTTGTCCTTATGGTGGATGTAAACTACCACTGACTCACTAGTGGAGTAACAGAAGGTCTATATTTTTTTTAAATACCCCATTTTATCACTAGTGGGGTGTCTCTAGTTAACCATTGGTACTGGTATAACCCATGTAGTTCTTCCAAGTACATAGTCTAACTGGTGGATAGTCACCAGCCATCCAGTTTTACAAGAAAGATAATGCATTAAATTTACCCAGTGACTTTTAATTACAAATTATATTAACCCTTGTTAATTATCTCATTCTAGTCCTAAATATCCAAATTTGATTTATGGATATTATATCTAGTTTTTTTATCTCTACCATTTATCTACCCTTGTTTCTTCGAGGTTGGACTAATCCAGTGACCCTAGAATTATTATTTTTCTCTAGATCTACACCCAATTTCATTTCCTTATTAAGATATGATCATGGATCAATAATGGATCTATGTTTCCAATGTATATCCAATGATTAATTATTCCTTTATTAATATATAATTAATAGATCCAATGAATTTAATATGTGTCTTGATCAGATCTAGATCTACTATTGATTATAGATATTCTATGGGTATGTGTTTATGAATCATCTTCCAAAAATTATTTACGATGATGGATTGATAATAACAACTATAATATGGTAATTATACCTTGCTATATTGGTGGAGGATTAAATGTTTCAATGGTATCCCTTTGAATGGATTTTTATCACTCATAAATGGTATAAATTTCTAGGTAAGATGAAATAGATCGATTATCTTGAGACTCTCTTCTTATTTAACCCCATCTTAGATCTCATTTTTAATGGGGGATTTTTGGGGGGTCGATGTTTGTCGATCATACCCAAAGTAATATTCTAGAATTGAAAAGTAATTCTGTAACATCCCAAGGTTTTCTAAAAATAAATTGAAAATGCTTGAAATGTTGTTTAAGGTATATATTTATAAGTATCCTTTAAACATAATTTTATTTCTTCTATGTTTTGAATTTCAAGAAACTGTCATCTACAATTGTGTTCAGCATGTTATTTAGAGTCTGATGAAACAAACTTGTTTTTTTTTGTGAATAGTAACATGCCCTTATGAATAGTAATATGAATAGTAATATGACCTCATGAATAGTAAATAATGATATTATATTATTTTCCCAAAGAAATAGGATAATGGGATCTTAATTAATTTTCCAATGTCACATAAAACTAATTGAACTTCAATATTTTTATTTTTCGAATTAACTGTAACCTTATTTAAAAATTAAATTAATAATTTTTAGAAAATTATTTTTGAAAAATGGAGTTCATTTTTGAATTCTACTCGTTGAAATATGGTTGGGGTAATTTTTTGGTATTTTTCTGAAACTCTTGAATTTCCAGTGAATGGTGAAATACGATAAAATATTGTATAATCAATTTATCAGTAAAAATGCACTATTTATGACATCATAAGTGATGCAAGGCCACTTAATTCGAAGTCACATGATATTATCGCTATTTATGGCCACTTGATTTGAGATTATTCATAGTATTGATAAAAATATTATAATAATTATTAAACTAATCTAAAATACCTCCCCTCCTCCACTATAAATATCACCCTCACTCCCCTCTTCCTCCCACACCTCTAAAGCCTTGAGAATTGTCTAATTTCCGCCAAATTCCCTCCCCAATATTCTTCCCCACGTCCTAGAGGTTTTGTTCTCACAAAAAGACCAAAATAAAATCCCTTAAGAAGGATCCCAAGGAGAAGAGATCAAGAGGTAAACAACCTCTTTTATTTTCTTTCTTTTCTTTCATTTTTTGTTATTCTCTTCCATTCCCTTTGTATTGTGTTGGGAAACATCATTAAATATTCCCCCCTTACTGTCCATATATTTTATGAATGATGATATATTCCATTCCTCTCATCAATATTGTTTTTATGAAATTTTAAGAGATGTTGTTAGGCTGCGGAATTTTCGTGAGAAATTTCTCAAGATTTTCATCTATTTCATGATTCATTTTTCTTTTTTCCTCACTCCCTCTTATCCAAGAGGCAAGAAATCTCCAGAATAATGTATATTCATTATGTTCTCATGATTATGGAAAATTCATCATCATTATTCTTATCCTCTTCCACTTATTTAAAGAATCAAAAAACATTGTCCATTTGTGTCGAATTACCGACATCGTGGACGATATATTTTCAATTTCCATTAATTATTTCAAGTCTGGTCATGAAACCATTTTTATGGATGAACCAGGTTATAATATATGTTTTATGACCCATATATGGTTCTATAATTCTTTTTTACTCATGGTTCTAATTTAAAATAGAAAATGACGTTGTTATTATCAAAGAGCCACTAAAATGATCTAAACGAACATCATTAATGTTTTAACCTATAAGTCATTCTCATATAAAGCCTAAAAGTGATAAATTGTATAAATTATGGTACTAGAAATATGTGAATACTACTCCATTCCAATTCTGGAGTTTCACTTCCAATCAACAAGAACAATTCATCATGAACCGATCGTGAAAATCACAAAAGAACTCACCCAAAATAATGCAAGGAACAAAATACTAACAATTAAGGGGTGAAATGAGGTTATTAGATGACCATATAAGATGTTATAAACATGAAAATGTTTCTGTAAAATACTAATAACACTCTTTTAACCATTATACAGGACTTTTAAACAATTTTGAAGTAATACAAGCCTAAGGTGAGGGAATTCTTAACCCGATTTCCATTCTTTGGGTTAATCATCTACTTTATTATTTATGTGCTATGTAAATTGTTTGTGTGATTGGTTCTGTTTATATTATGTTTTATTATGTGTGTTTCTAGAGTATATACATATTCCATCCACTCTATTAAGTCTCACTTCAATTATATGATGTTTATAAGGGACTTTTCTTCTAAAATCCCCTTTTAAAATTCTGTTTTACAATATTCAAAAGCAATGTTTTTATGATATTATTTATGTTTTATGATTATGTTTTGGTTATTGGGAATTGTTTATGATGAATGGTGGGAACTATATTTCCCTCCAATGCATTGTTTATGAGTAAGTTATAGGTCGGCCGTATGGTTACTCCAAGTGTAAATGTGATGGTTACACAAAGTAAGGTAGCCATGAGGGTTACAAATTTTAAGGTAGCCAAGATGGTTACAATATTATGTAAGTAATGCCGCAAGATAACTCTATTATTATATTTATTATTGTGTGGATCTTTTTTAAATATCATATTACATGAAGTAAGTATTTATGGGTAGAAATCATGTCTTTTGAAAATGTTTTCATACGTTATGAGTATTCATGGACTAATGTGATTTTTCCTTCTTTTTCATACCTTACTGAGCTTTTATGCTCATCCCAAGTTTTTAAATGATTTTTCACAGGTTAATGGATGAGTAATACAAGGAAGTAATACATGTTAAATGTTGAATAATTTTCAAGGAGTCTTGTTTTAGGTTTTAATGTTTTATATTCTGAGAAAAATTGAAACAGATTTTATGGTATCCACTATGTAACAATGTGTAATGTTATGAATGTTTTTTCTTAATTATCTAAAGCTCTAAACTTGAAAAGATCCTCAATGTAAAAGGAAGTGTTTTCTTGAATAAACTCAAGATTATGTATGTAATAAGTGCGGGTCTTTATAAATGCACAATTGTTTATTAAATAAAAAATGGGTCCGATAAATTTTCATCTTCTCATTTGAAATATATAAGAACTAGTTTAGTTGATAGACTCTATTGGGAATGTGATTCTAGAACCAAGTTCATGACTATGAATCTCCTTGTATCTCTTCTATAAACCTCTTCTTAGATAAACCGAAAACCGAGATAAGAATACTTGATGTGTGGGTAAGTTATTTATGGTTGTTCAATGGTATATGGTCTTTGATACCTTGGTCAAATATGGAGTGCACCATAAAAATCCTTGGTGTAGGAAGTTCCTTGCAATTTGGGGCACTTTCATACACTTATTTCCCTAGTATGATACTTGAGGTGGAATAGTTTTTCGAACATACTTGATAAAGATGACTTTTGGGTGTGTGTGAGTAGCTTGTGAGACCCTTTTATGATGCTTGATTCCATGAATATTTATATATCTGTATATATATTGGTATATTTTCATCACATGTATTATATGTTTGTTATATATTTTCATGATGATAATCTATGTATTCCCATGTATGGACTACCTTGTCATGCATTTTACCATACATTTGAAAGTTTTTCTCTTGGTTTTCAAAATTGGTGGGCCATCGTGATTTGGTTATCCCTTAGAGATGAAGTCTTCATGGAGTGTTAAGATTGTGTAGGTGGACCTGAGTATAGGGTAGAGGTATGAAATATGGGTGGCTCAACCTGAGTTGGATACATTAGGGGCATGATAGCATGGAGGCCTAACCTGAGGAATAGAAAATTTATGACCACCAAGAGTCTGGAATCATTATAGACATTGTACATGTCGACCTTACAGACTAATTCTACTTGATGCATTGATACATCCAATAGACACTATTACCATCCATGTGGCTAGTTCTTGGTCACTTTTTATACCCAATGTTTATCCTTCTAGTATAAATAAAAATTAGGTATAAGTGAGGTTCATGTTGGCTTGATTAGAACACATGTAATTTGTATAGGATTATTTATGATTTCTTGTACATTTATTATTATCATGGTATGCACTTGTTATTCCATTTCATGGTTTTTAAGGATGAATTGGTAGTGACTTATTGGGTTTTATTAATCACACCCTACATTGGAATCTAGATGTGAATACATACTTCATGTATTGGGATACAAGCATGGGAAAAGGACCCTTAGAGATATCTGAGTTATAGAGTATGTAGCTGCTGGTGGACAGGGATAATCTCCATATAATTTTAGTGTATTTTTACTTATTTATCTTCTTGAATATATACTCTTGTTTGTATTTCCATAATGGAAATCCATTTAATTAATCTGTATAAATAGTGTTCCACACAGTATTACATTTTATATTTAGTCTTAAACTTTATATTTATGATTATAATATTGTTATATATATAGTTAATGGTATGATTACTGGAGGGTATATTCTCCCCACTGATGATGTTTTAACCCTCATTGGTATCCAGTATCCTCTTTTATATGAGTAGGGGAACATGAGGTCTTAAGGATATTCATATTAGTTTGGGTAGTTTGGGTTGGGGCATTACAAATATTTTATATGATAATATACATGTAAAATTGAAAATAAATCTTTAAAGTAGTGTGCTCATGATGATGGTAAATTCCATTCATACAATAAAAGTTAAAAAAAATAATCTTTTGACGTTTCTAGTAAAAAGGAAAAAGTACCTCATTTGGATAACAATTATAAGATTCATTTTGAAACATTGAAAATATAGTCAAATGTGGTTGAAAATAAATTTAAATAATAATTTTCTCATATAAAATTACATTTTTAAAAACATTTTAAGAAACATAAACATGGAAGTAAAAGTTTTTCAACCAAAAAGTAAAGAAGGTTGGTTATTTTAAATATTTTCTCAATCGTATTATGTTCCAAACAAGGTAAAAATGGAATTAATGTTTGAAAATATCATAAATAGTAGATTAGAAAATATATGTGTTTGAATATAGAAATTTCATATAATTCTTCCAATTAAAACATAAACATAAACTATACCAAACAAGGATGAGATTGTGAAATAATCCCATACCACTTTTCAAATCAAAACAAATTAGAAAGAATAATTTAAATTTTAACTTTAAATACTGTGATTTAAGAAGGATACATGATATAACATGTCAAATGGGATTTATATACACCTTCTAGTGACCCATAATTTTCAAACATATATATTATATCTTAATAGAGGAATATTCATTACATAACATTTCATTCCATTCCCTAATTATTTAGGTCTAGTATCTTTGGAAATGTGGAAACATAAACAAACGGTTCATAAAATATTTAAATCATCTCAATTTTATTTCTTCACAACTAGAACCCCTCTTATACATATCATTATTAAAAACTTTCTTCTATCCCAAGGAAAGGAAACATAATTAAAGGGTGAGATCAGATTCTATATAAGGGAAAACAAGGTAGATATTAGTTACCATAAAAGAATAACACAATAATAAGGGTATAAGATCATGATATTAACATTTCAAAATAAACCTATATATATAAAATATCATAACATTAAGTCATATAATAAATATAAGTAGATCCTAAGACAACAGTCATAAGTGAATCAGAGAACACGAGACATTAAGGTATAAAATTGACATAAAAATAGAATTATAGCATACATATAAGAATAAAAAATATTTCCTTTGTATTCAAGGATCATTTAAAAGACTATCATAGTATAACGGGTTCACTACCAAAACCATCATTGTAGTTGGGGTTCACTCCTAATACTACCATAATGGAAAACGTCTCTTAAAGAATAGGGTTCACTCCCCATTCCAGACCTATTTGTATAATCAGATATCTATATTTACACAATGAATTGGAGGTATTTATAGGTCCCACCAATCACATAATAAAAATCATACATATATTTTTCAAAATATGATAAAACATTCATAATATCAAAAACTATGAAAATAAATATGTTTCATAAACATTCAATAATATTATAACCCCTATAAAATAAATGGGTTTTATAAACATCTTGAATTTATAAACAGTAACCATTCAGAGAAAAAATAAGGACGATATACTTGGATTATATCCTTATTAAATCATAATTTATATCATGGGTTTTTTTCTTTGAATAATATAAATTACATTGAAATATCATTAAAACATTCTTGGGGAAAATATCCATTCTATTTTAAAATCCCTTATTTTAAAAAAGTATGAAATTGTAAAGAAAACATTCTCTTTGGAATGAACCCTGTAAACTTTTAATAGAAGATTAAAATAAAATATTATTCATGTCAGTGGGAAAATTAATTCATTTCATATAACTTATAAACCCATTATTTTTTTTAATAAAAAGTCACCAAATACATTGTTTGGTAAATGAAAAAATAATAATTTCAAATCCCTTTTTAAAAAGTAAAAGATAAATAAGAATAACATTAAACAAATATTTTATAATACAAAAAACATTCTTGATTTTTTTAGAAAACATATACATGGAAGAGAAAATATGCTCAAATGAAGAGGGAAATGATGTTATATTTATTTATAAATATATTTTCACTCTATTGAGTAATTAAGGTGGGGAAAATTAAAGGAAAACATGTATTTTATAGAAATAACAAGATGGGAAGAAAATTAATGGGTATATTTAGAGGCTCTTCAAGAGATTTCATCATAATATGTTAGTCATACCCAATCCTGATAAAAATTGGTAATGTAGTATAAAACCCCTTACCTTGAGTTTTAATTAATTCAAAAGAACTACAATCTCCTATATAACAATTTTAAATTTATTATAATTCTATACTAGATTAATGTTCATCACTATAACACAAATATATATATGGATGTATCTACCTAATCACATCGTTAAATTTCTATGTAGATTCCTTAAATTGGTGGTTTGACCAAAAATCATAGACCAGGTGAGTGGTCTTATTTTGTAGCACTTTCTCTCCTTGATCTTCAATCTCTACAAGTTTTTCTTCATAAGAAATATATTATTCCAGTGGTAAAGCCTATGATTTTAGTACATGTTAAGGATTAGGTATGTTATTCCTCATGATATATACATGGAAGACATCATGAACTTTAGAGAAATTCATTGGAATTTCTAGACGATAAGATACCATCTGGATAAGATCAAAAATTTAAAAATGAATGATATACCAAGGACTTAGATTTCCCTTCTTTCAAAAATTCATCACCATATTCCATGGATATATTCATAGGAATACCTTATCACCAACATCAAACTCTAGATATATTTTTTTTGATTTTCATTATAATGTTTTTGTCAACAATGAACTCCTCTTATATACTATTTAATGGATCTAACCTTATCTGCCATTTAATAATCTATATTAGAACCCAATATCTATATTTATATAAGTTATTCCATCATTTTGGGTGTATGAACATCATAACATATAGGGATTCACAATGATCCATCTAAATTCTAGATTGAAATCTATTATTGTTAGAAAATTATACCAAAGAAAAGTGTTGATCTTAGAAACCTTTGTAATCCATAGAAAAATATCTCAAACTGAATTATAGAGTTTGAATGGTCCTCTTAGAATGAACAAATGTATGAGGATGAAAAAATAGTGTTGAAACTTAAATATACATCCATATATATCTAATAACTTCTCTAAAATATCAATGAAAACATTTGATCCTGATCAGATACAATTCAGGTCTGTGGACCAGAAAATCTTACCACTTCGTTAATTTATGGCTTAGTAAGTGGATCAAAGAGGGAAATATTATCTAATAAAAATAAAGTGTGATAACATCCTAAGGTGATCAAATACAAAAAATATATCATTATACCATTTGGATGTATTGGGGAGTTTAATAAAAAAATCCATGGTGATGTTATCCCATTTCCATTCCAATATGGGTAATAGTTGTAACATCACCTTATACTTCTATCTCTTACCATTAACTTGTTGACATACCAAGCACTGAGAAACATACTTTGTAATATCTATATTCTTTATATCTCACTAGAAATACTATTTCAAATCTCTATATATTTTCATACATCCAAGATTAGTATGAATCCTTTTCTAAATATGGAACCAAAGAGACACATACATATTTTATGAAACTTATTATTCCATTTCAATCAATGTTGAACTCGAGAACATTTCTCACCTTGTTTTTCAACTTTAAATATTCCTTCTTAGCATCCTTAATATTTACATGGATATATGGTTTAGAAATAATTTGAGAAACATAATAATTCTACTCATTGTTCAACATTTCAAAATCCGCCCTTTTCAATTACAAAAATATTGGATCTTTTTTTATCCTCATTATAGATAATCTTGCATGACCCATTATATATATAGAATCTTCCACCTTTTTCACTTTTCTAGGGTGATGATATATTGATAAAACATAATATTTAATCTACTACAACCATATTCTTTGGTGTATGATTGACTCTTTTTATGTGAAAATATAATTTACACTTTTGTGATCATTATCTTGGTCCCGCCTTTCTCTATAGAGATAATTATTCCATATATATAATTTAAAATTTTTTCATCTAACTCCAAATCATTATTTGTGTAATTTTGGTTAGGGGACTTCAATTATCATGAGGCATAATCTATAACTATATCCCTCTATATGATGATTCGTCCTAGTCCCTTCTTAAATGCATCATTATAGATTACAAACCCTTACCAATTGTAGGGTATTGTTATCATAGATACCCATTTAATATCTTTAAAACATTCCTCACATTAATCTATCCATAGAAACTTTCCTTGCTTATAATTTAAATCAGTGAGTGGATATTATTCCCATAAAAAATTATTTGTAAAGCACTGATATTATCTAGAAAAACTAAGAAATATACAGATCTTAATCGCAATTTTCAGTATGGCCCGATGTTCAAAATGTTTTGTTTTTAAGTGTCTACAGATATATCATTACTTGAAATTATGTGACCCAATAATTAAACTTTACAAATCCAAAATTTACAATTCGTAATTTATATAAATATTTTCCTTTTTTATGTACTTATTCCTAGTCCTAAAGTAATATTCATTCTCTTACTTACTCTTTTAATAAATTATAATAACATTTATAAAGACAACAAAAAATTCATTATTATAATCTTTAATGAATATATTCATTACATCTAAGAAGATTATGGGGGAATTAGTAATACCTAAATGGAATCATTATAAATTAATAGTGTTCATACCATTTATGGAATGATTTCTTGGGTATATCCTCCTTCTTGACCCTCAATTGAAGATATCTGAAACAAATAATCATCTTGGAAAAGTATTGGTTCATGTATAGTTGATCAAATAATTCATCAATATGTGTTAGAAGATACTTTTTATTGATAGTGATCTAGTTAAGTTATAGATAATCAATGGAGAGTTTCATTGATCCATATTTCTTCTTAACAAAAAGAACAAGTGTACCCCCAAAAGCATATTATTGATATTGATATTCTCTTTAACCATCTATGATAATCACCCATTTTAATAAGAGTTATGACCAATACACTGGATGAAATTTCTATCAGAAGTTAATTTTTTTCATCACACTAATAGGTTGTCATAGGTTGGTTTAAAATATCAAATATAACTTATCTTATATATAAAATTATTAGGGTTTTATATAAATAAAGTTAACCCATTCCCAAAATAACATAAAATTAATCTATATGAAGAATGAAAATATATTTAGGGAACAAATTCCCATAAATATAATCAAGATAATAATCATAGAATTGGGATTTGATCATGGTACCATTAAGGGTTTCTACTAATAAATAAATATATAATTAATGAGGTGGTACTATGATAACCTTAGAAAAGTATTCTAATATAAAATATATAGTAGATATATAAAAATAGAACACATTATTAGTTTTAGAGTTGATGGTAAGTGCACCTTTCACTAGGTCGTTATTGTACACCGCATCAGAAATAGTGATCACATGATATTTTCCCTTGTTTATGGGATAAATAAGTTTTTGAAATTGATTATCATAATTAAAATTTGTATTTGGGAACTGGTTAGTATAATTAACATACTCCTTGAATTTAAAGCACTATAGTAAATGTGGTGAAATCTATGGATATTTCTATCTATTTTCATCATTAGTTACCACCTTCCCATCACTTTGGGATTCAATTTATCAATGGAATTCCTTCCAACACTTTAAACATTACCAATTAACTTGATATATTTTCTCCCATTTTCCCTTCCACAATTCAATTATAAGTGAAGTCCCATCTTCTTCTCTCTATTATTTTTATAGTTCCCTTTTAATTTTCTTTTTCTTCTCTTATCAAAACCATAAGAGTGATGGATAACTCCAATCTCTATTTTCACCTTGATAGAACATCACACGATTTATTCATTTATATTAAAGTCCATTATGGAAAATTCATTTCAAAAATTTTTTTTTAAGATACTAAATAATCGATCTAACATACTACTAGTTAAATGATGATACCATAAGTGTACCTCACAAGTCTTGTCAAATTTTCCTCATAAGTTTGAAAAGATTTAGAATCATTTTTTTAACTCACGGAATTTATTCTCCATTTTTTATGAATAATACAAGGAAAATACTTATTGATAAATAAGATATTAAAATCATCACACTATAAAGATTAAATTTTTCATTTTTTAGTTATGTTATTGATTAGAGATAGCCATTGACCTTCATCTCCTTACAAATGATAAAAATACAGAATAAATTTTTCATGTTCTTAGCACTAGATAATAGAAATTATTTTTTCAGTATTATTGATCCTTTTCATAGAAACTAGCGGATTAATGGACCCACTAAAATAATGTGGAAATTTACTCATGAAAGACATAGTAAAATGTTGTTCCCTTTTTTGGTCACTTGGAAGCTCAGTGTGATTCATAGCATGAAAATTTTGTGTGATCATAGAAATAATATTTTTTATTCTATGCCCTATAAAATTTGGTTTTTTGGGAGGAAATTAATTGTATTTTACATCACATTTTTCATAAACATTATCATATCTTGTTCTATCCATTTAATAAAATAACAAATCATAGCAATAAAAATAATAATCAAGGTGGGAAACTGTGTAACCATGAAAAATAATATATCACATGTATAAATCATAAAACTCTCTTCTATTACACCATGGGTTTAACCTAGGGCATTAATTATTATAACTAAAACTTTAGGATTTTATACTATACGTATACTTATCCAATGAGTTCTAAATAATGTTTTATTATCCTAGTTTCTAAAGGTTATCTAAACCTTTCTTAGATACCAACTATAGAAATACATACCTATCATTCTTAGATATTACATCTTAATAGATGAATATTCAATACATAATATTTAAATCTAATCTATAATCAATTAGGTATAGTATCTTTTAAAAATTGGAAAAATAAAAAATTGTTTCATAAAATATCTACATCCTCTGCCACTTATTTCCTTATAACTAGCACCCTTCTTAGAAATATCAACCAAAATACATTTCTTTATAACCTGTGGAAAAGAAACATAAGAAAAGGGTGATATTAGATGCTTAATAAGGGTATAAAAGGTAGATATCAATGATCATATAAGAATAAAATGATAATAAAGGGTATAATAAATTGACCTCAAAATTCTTAAAACATACCCTACATATCAAAGATCATAATCTAAAGTCATGGAATAACTTTAGAATGTTCATAAAACATGAATCATAAAGAATAAAAAAAATCCATGAGAGAATAAAATTAACCCAAGACATGGATTTTTGGAATAAAAAATAAGAATAGAAATACTTCCTTAATAGTCAAGGGTATTTTCCATTATTATCATACTATAATGGGTTCACTACCCAAACCATCATAGTTGTCAAGGTTCACTCTCAAGACTATCATAATGGAGGAAGTCCCTTGCTGAACTAGGTTCAATCCCCATTATAAACCTATATATTCCATTTTATATCAATATTTACCTAATTAATTAGAGGTAGATATAGGTTTGGCCCATCAAATAAGGAAAATAATACATATGTGTGTCAAAAGATTCTAAAACATTCATTATAAAAGATTTGATGAAAAGAAATAGGTTGCGTAAACATTTCATCACAACATACCCTATGGAAAAGAAATTGGTTTTATAAAAATATTATCTTCATAAAGATAAACCATACCAGGAAAGAATAAGGATGGTATCATTGTATCATATCCCTAATTAAGAATAACTGATATCAATGTTTTTCCTCTTTGAATAATAAAAATATCATAAAAATATCATTAAAACATTATTAAGGAAAATATTATTTCTATTTTGAAATCAATTATAAAAAAATCTATGAAATTATAAAGGAAAATATTTTGTTTGAAAAGAAAAATTTAAACTTGGAAAATAATTTTAAAATAAAAAATTATACATAACAATATAAAAATATATCAATGCTATTTAATATTAAAAAACCGTTCTTCAATAATTTTGTATGAAAATTCAGAGAGCATCTCATTTGGAAGATAAAAATATTCATTTAAAACTATTTTTTAATAAGTAAAATAGAGTTAAAATGACATTAAACAATTATAGGATAATATTAAGAACATTCTTAAAACTGTTTTTAAAAAACATTGTGATTGAAGAGAAGACATCTTCGACCTAAGAGAGAAATGAAGTCATTTTTCCTTAAAAACATATTTTTGGTCTCCTGAGTACTTGAGGTGAATAGAATCAAATGAAAACATGTATTTAAAATTAATAACCAGTATAGAATAAAATTCATGATTATCCAGATTGGTTTACCCTAATATTTATTAATCACAACATAATCTTAAATAATCCTGATAATCAATGTGATTTTAACATAAAACCATTTACTTGGAGTTCACCTTACTTAAAAATCACTCTAAACACCATTATAATTAAATTAAATTTATTATAATTATATAATAGAGTCATTTTCATAATTATAATATCATAAATGATCCATTTATAACATTTCCACACCCCCTTTTATCAGTAATTCCTTATTAAAATTGTTATTTTCAGGTTTTAATTTTTTCATTTATCATGAGTATTTTAGTTCAGTAGTTTTGGAACTTGTATATTTTTCTTGATTCCATAATATCAAAAATATAAATAATGATATAAAAATCACATATATTAATTATATAAATATTTACATTCATCCATTAAATTTAGATATAGAAAGATAAATTATATCATTCATAGAGACGGTAGAATGTACGTATGCATGAATGATCTTTTCATTTTTCAATGTGTGAAATGCATGAAAGTTAAATGTTAATTTATATTACTAAAATCCTAATTATATCATATATGACAAATATATTAATTAAATTCTTTCTTATTACCATCTAAGTAATATATAAATGAAAAAAATTGTATTTCTTTGTGGATGTTGTAGTCCACACGTACGCATGAATGACATTATCATTTCCCAAATTAATGGATAGAAAGTAGTTAGATGTGATATTATTATTATAGAATTATAATTATTTCATAAATATATTATATAAATATTATACTCATCATACTACCCTTACATAAAATATGGTGATGAAAAATGAATTCCAGCACTACTTGGAGACGACAAGTCGTACGTTCTCACCAATGATACATTCACTTATTATTTGATGGGAAAGAGGGTGTATAATGGTGATTTAATAAACATAGTAATATTTCTTAATATTAATAATTCTTTTTATTAATTTATGATAGATACCATAGATTCAGAGTAGGTAAATAAGAGTAGGAACGGAAGTGATTAGTGAAGTCGATTATCTCTTCTTTAAAATGATTCCTTTAGATCTCTTCAAAAGGGCTCTACTGTTGGTATTTTTGGAAAAATAAAACATATAGAGTATTGATCTAGAAGTTTAGAAGGGAAATTGGTTTTTTATCTAAATATAGAGCTATCAAAGTGGTGTAAAAAATTGAACAAGGTGGTTCCCATTGATAATTGAGGTGAGGGGCACTTTTAAAAATTCTCAAAAGATTAAATTATAATAAATTCAGTATAAAAAATTCCTTTAAATGGATATGTATTATAACATAAGGTAGAATAATTTTTCAATACCATAAACCAATGGAATTTATTCAAGTTTTTTTGTTATTTTAAACCTTATAATTCTGATTAACCCCTAGTTAACAAATTTCAATTCTAACAATGTGAATAAGTTTTTCAATATTAAAGGTTTATAATTTTTACTTATACGGTAAAAATTGGCCTATAAATGAAAAATTGATGAAATTTTAGACCAAATCATATCAAAATTATCTTATTTTAAGATTTTTTTTATTTTTCAATAATTTAGTAAAATATTATTTTGATAAAATCTCATTATTGTCGATTTTGACAATATTCATTTAATTTTACTGAAAACACATATATAAAAAGTTTTAATTTTAATATATTATTTTAAAACAACACTAATATGTCATATTCACCTATAAAATTTGTATATAACTATATATTTACTCAAATTATATCACTTTTAGAATTTTCAAAATCATTTATTATATTTTTTTTATTAATTGAATAAATATTGTTTTGGTTTTGTGTAAGAATTTAAGAACATAATATAATACCTAATAATTAGAGGTAAATTCTCATCATGAATATAATTTCACTATTAATAAAATAATACTAATATTTATTCATAACTATTTTTTTCATATGTGAACACATAAAGGATATCTATAACTATGAGTGTGACATTTTGTAACATTATTTAATTTAAATAATCATTAAATAATTTTCTTGGAAATGTGTCCGTTAAAGTAATTAATTTCTCTCTTAAAGTGACAAGGGTAAATTTTTTTTCATCTAATAATAATTAGTATGAAAACATAGAACCTTTTCACTTATTTTTAACCTTCATTAATCTGATTTACTCTTTATCGTGGTGTTAAATTTTACCACAGTTACTATTTATATTGACCAAACATAAAAAAGGATCTATTTAACAAATTTTATCTACATGATTCGGAATATATAATTCATTTTATCTAATTTACTACCTATAAATTTCATAAAATAATTTTAAATTTAGAAAAATGTCAAACAAAATGCTTTTTAGAAAAAAGACATTTTTATGCATAAAACTTGATTTATACTTATCATATACCTAGAAAAATATTTTCTAGATGTTTTAAAAAAAATTATAAATATAATTATATATAAATTTACTTAAAATTATTCCCCAATAGTTATTAATTTAATGTTCAAATAAAAATATATTGCATACATAATTTTTTTTATAAAACTATAGTACTTAAATTTAAAAATAATTTTATTATTTAATTATAATCATTTCATTACTGAATAATCCATTTTATAAATGTGTATTCCATATATTCTTAATAATTTAGTTGTTAATATTAATACCCACCAATACAATAACTATTCAATAATGGACATGTGATATTTTAATAATGTTACATAGTTCTTCGAAACTCATTGTTACGTGTGACATAAGATATTGAAAAAATAAAATTATTTAAGGAGAAATATTTCATAAAAAAAATCAGGATTTTACAAACTTCATAAACATAAATTGTTACATAGCATCAAATATATTCTCAAAGAAACAATATTTAGATGAAAAACCCTTACTCCTATTCCAGTTTTCTTCATAAGTGCATTTAACCTCATGTACAATATATTTAAAATTATTATAATTATATAAAAAAAATATTAATTTTTTAATACAATACATGGTTTTATTATAGAATATTATCACCAATTATTTAACAATCATTTATTATCAATATCATTCCATGTGTTCACTACTTCATTTTTCATGTATGTTTCCATTCATTAGGTATTGTCCTTGAATTTTTTTATTAGTTACAACATCAATTTTGTTTTTCATGACATAAATATATTATATATTAATTACAAACATATTTATAAGAATCCATGAAATATGAATCACATCATTTTGTGGAGGTGGTTTTCCACACACGCGCACAATCGATGTTTTCATTTTCCTTGGGAAGAAATGAAGATAAAAAATGGTTATCCCATTATCATAATAAAATATCAGTATATTGATTATACTAAAATAATTATTTTATAATGGGTGAAATATATTTTTATGATTTATAATAATAACTAATCTCTGAAAGATCCGATAAATACAATTACCTCTTCGTTGAGAGGCCATCATATTCTTACACCTTAATCCCTCACATGATGGTATTTGGAGAAGAATATAAGATCAAGAAAAAATGGAAGGGATATAGGAATTAAATAGGGTAGGTATTTGATGATAATGAGTGCTCAATTTATCTGAATAAAGGAGAATATGAGGTGCCTTTTTATAAGTGAAAAAACAAATAAACATAGAATTACATAAAAGATTTAAATATAATATATATCATATTAATTTCTAATGGAAATAATGTAAATAATTTATAATTAAGGGAATTATAAGTTATAAATAACTTAAACCTATAAAATTTATAAAATCTTATGTTTCATTTTAATTATCATCTTTTGGTTTAACCCCCTTGTTAACCCTTTTTAATGTTAAATGTGGTAAAACATTTTTTAACATTTAATGGTCACAAATTTAAATATAAGCTAACAAGTGGATCATAAATTCCACATGTATGAATATTTTGACCATTTCACATAACAATTGTCATATTTTAATATATATTTTTTATTTTTAAATCATTTAATAAAATATTTGTTTATCATAACATATCATTAATGTAATTTTTGGTACTATTTATTTAATTTGACTTCAAATATATCAATAAATAAATGGAATTTGGATATACAGACATTTAACATAATTTATAATTTATAATTACCTACTAAATTATTTTCAATTTGTAATTCAGCTAAAAATTATTAATTTTATGATTTTCAAAATCCTTTACGTTGACTTTTATACTCCTTGCACAAGAACAACATCGGTGTTGCATAAGGGTTTATGATAACTATATCATCACTAATTATTATAAACAATTACTATAAAAAATTATTTATTTATGTTCAAAATATCCATTTATATTCATCCATAGCTTCATTTTATCCTCAATGACAACATATAAGAGAAATTAAAATCAAGAAAGTGACATTTTTCATTTATCCTTTTCCTAAAACAATAAAAATGTTATAATCAAAGAAAAGTGGTGATAAATTAACAAGAAATATTATATAATGGTATTGTTCTAATTAAACTCATAAAATAAAATAATGTCATATTTTATAGAGATTTTGAGGACTAATCTGAAATTTCTAAACCCATTATAACCGTTTTTCTTTACCAAGGTGAAAAATATTTACCGCGATTACTATTCATAATGAAAAAAGAAAAAGGTAAATATATTCAAAATTGGAACCTCATAACTCTAAATATAGAATCTATTTTCCAAGAATCAATTTATATAATTAGTAAAAATAAATTTTAATATAAATGCTTAAAATAAAATGAAATGCAATTTTTAGAAAACATTTTTATCAAGCATAAAAATGAACTTATACACAAATAAAATATAATATGGATTTATATGAAATTAATTAATTAAGTTCAATAAAATTTATATTTTATTAATTTAAAATCAAATAAAAATATAATATTTATTTTACATTACTTGATTTAATTAAAATAAATGACATTTTTTAAAAAATTGATGTTTTCACTATTCACTTAAAAATCAATATTTTTCAAAAAATCAAAACAATTAATCATGAAAATATTATAAAATTATCATTTAAAAAATTAAATCTATTTTTTTGAATATAATTCCTAAAAGTTTCATAAATTAATTATAATATTCTTGCACAAAAAGAAAACCCCCCATTTTTGAAGAAAACACAATTTGAATCAAAAAAATGACTTGAATAATAATTGATTAGTAATTTATTATAATTAATCAAAACATTTGCATTATATAAAACCTTTTTGAATATTTTTTATAATATTATTATTCCAATTGATACCTCTAATTTAATGGCTACGTTATAATAGTCACATTAAAATTATAAAATTTTTATATTATATTGCAGTTCCCTTAAAGCTTGATGTTGTTTGTTAAGAAAGATATCAAAATAATTATTATTTTAAAATATATTTTCTATATGCTATATGTATTCATTCATCATATTATATATTTTTTGGTGTGATCCCCCATGTATTTGATGATTCTTACTTGGTGGATAAGGGTGTGGTGGTTTTGGCCACTATTTTCTGCATGTATATCCATTAAAAAATTTATTTATAAAAATATTTTAGATAAAAAAACAATGATCTATAAATTTAAAATTTGTGGTTCTATTATCATTATTCAGGTATTTTTAAAACTTATGGGAGTCAATTTTGACAAGTTTAAAATTTACATTTAGTGAATACACATAGTTACTATCATTTTGTACGTGTTTACTCATTCCATGGGATGACCATACTAACTACTAGAGGTCTCCCATAAATGTTAACATACATAATTATAACCTTCATTCATATAGATCATCATCTACATCTAGAATTTGTGGAAAAATATTTTTGGTTAGCAGGGAGCTTTGGTTTCATTAACTCAGCATCTTCATTGGGATGAATATATTGGTATTTGTTATGTCGCATATTTATTTTTTTATATATTTCATTTGGATGAGATATGTATGATTGAAGATTTTTAATTTTTTTTATATGATGTTGTATCATGGATATATATGTAATTCAGTCCAAGATAACATTTCTTTATGTATGAGTATTTTATTGATGTATATTTTGTACCATTTTGTATATAAATTAGTTGAAATATATCTATTTAGAGTAATGTATTCCCTTGTGTGCATGGATACATCAGTGATAGTCACTAGAAATAGACCTAGTGGAGGTGTTCTTGTGGAGTTTACTTATTTCTTCCATTGTTCCACCCTGGTTAGGCCCAACATGGTTAATATGTGAAACAATTATATTAGTGAATTCGATTGATGTTTGTAGTTAAGAACAGATGAGAATTTTGTTTTGAAAATTATGGGAATATTGTGAAGGGTATTCATGTTCAGTCAATCAGATTAAGGAACCAAACAATAGGGTATGATTATTATTATATTTGTATGAAAGGACTCTAACATTGTGAATTCTAACTTGACCACATAGAATATTTCTTTCATGGTAAAATTAATTCAGATCGTGCTTCATGTGGATTTAGTTCATGATTATATAAATGTTCATGAATTTTAATATAGATTTTATATGGTAAAATATTGTATTTTTGTGGTTATAACCATTGTATATCATAATAATGAGTGTTGGTGTTACATAAAATTTATTAAAGAGATGTAAATTGTCACTTAATAAAGGTGATGATGGAGCTTATGTGATAGTTGAGGTTGAGATAGGGATGAATGTACAAGACAGTTGATTTATGTGTTGGTTATTAGTAAGGACCTCTTAGGATGGTATGTGTGTTATATTGGGATTATTGTTATATTAATATGTAATGGTTAATCCCTCATTATTTAACTTTTTTAATTTATTTTATGATTTTTATTTTCATAAAATATTGGGATTATAGATTGGTTGGAAATTGAAAATTTTTTGAGTTGTGTGTTAGTTATATAGGTTAAGTATGTCAACTATGAGGGTAATTGGGGAACATAGGGATCTGAGTAAGGGAAACCAATTCCTACATCTATGATAATTATTGATCACATTGGGGTGGGTGTGAAAAATTATAATGACGTACTTTTATTTTGATTTTAGTGTTTCATGATACACAAGTGTTGGGATGAGTTGTTTCTTGGAAACATGATATTTCTTGGATTGTACCTATTATGAGGGAATATTTTTATTTTAGAATTTTCATAACGTGTTTGGTTTTAGATTGTAAGGAAGGTAGTGAACAATTATTATTTGTCTTGGGAGTGAGTGTAAGTGAATTTAAGAAGAATTTTTTCCTTTGATTGTATATAGTTAAAGGTAAAATGTGATTTTTTATAACCTTTCATAAAGGTTGTAGAACATTCATTTTTTTATAATACATTTTATATGTCTAGTTAGGATTTCAATGATGAGATTATAAGTTCTAGATTATCTAAGTAAAATTTATTGGGGAATTTTCAGATGGTTTAAATTCATCTTATCTATCCTCAAGATGTTTTAAATTTTGATTTAGATTTTTATCGTACATGGAGGGCGTGAATCAATAGTAGGTAAGAGGTTATGTATGGAGACATAATCAATTTTGTCGTTGTTCTTTATTTTAATATATTCAATTGAGACTAAACTTTGAGTGATATATTTATGAGTACTTAGATTAGTACAGTTTATTTCTTAGAAATGTGAGAAAAAATTTTTGATGATTACTTTCATGATTTCGTGTTCATCACTTGTTCCATTAGTTGATGTGGTAGGTGATTGATAGTAATTAGTATCTATTATTATTTTAGGTTATGATCATATTAAGATAAAATTTAGAATATTTTATCCTGATATCTATAGTATACCAATCATGGTCATCTGAATGTAGTTAGGATCATCAACTTTAGATGTAACAATGTGGGTCCTAAACAAGTTTTTATTCAGAATTCATGTTGGTCATAAAATATGGTGATGTGGAAAAGAGATACTTGGCCTCCTTGATATCCACTTTCATAGTAATGAGACGAATATTGATGAAATGATTCAAATAATGTTTATCATTGGGAATTTAATTGATGAAATTTATATGCCACCTTGGATAATAATGAATACTGAATATGATGATCTAATAGAACATAACTTTCATCATGTTTTATGTGGGAATTATTTTTCCCTAATAGAGATGTGTTAAAAACTATGTGAAATGTATGGATATAATTATCAATTTTTAACTGGGTTATAATAAAATGGAGTATTTTAACGATGATGTGTGATGTGAAATGGCGTACTTGTATGCTGAACCCTGGTATCTTTCCTTAAAAGTGGTTAGAAATGATTTATCAACTAAATATAAAAAATAAAATTAACCTAAAAATTGTCACAAATTATTGAGCTTGTTCCACAATTCTTAGTTAGTTTTCACCTTGATGTTATAAGTTTGTTCACAGAGATATTCTAATTGCACGTTTAATGGGCATGTAACATTCACTTCATTGTTAGTAGATTTTTTTACATGTTATCAATTGATGGTTGAGTTAAAAGTTTATTAATGGTTTTTATATAATAATTTGATCATCAAAATATTTTATTAAGGTAAACCATTAACATATATTAATATTTGATATTTTTTCTATGTTCTCATTGATCTATCAATTAGTGTACTAATTAATAATTTTATTAGTAAATTGAATCTTTAAGAGGAATATTTGATGGAAATGCATTGATAAGATTAAGTAATCTTGGATTAATAATAATTTTTTTGAATCGAAAAATTTATTCCTTGCACTTTGTAATAGAATTCATGATGTGATCCTCACTCAGACAACATAAGTTGAGTTTGAGTAGAGAAGTATATATATTCCCAAAGAATAACAAAATGGGATTTCCAAGTGCTGTAATACTTCTCACACATAAATGGATGGGTATTATTCAAAAATATTTCTGGATCATGTGATGTGGTGGTCAGAATGACCACCTATATTTAGTCCCCATATTTCTTCGAATTCTAGTGAAATGGGTGTTGACAACATAAAATATTTCTGGTCTTCTATGCACTTTATATTTCTAAAACATCCTGATAGGGTGTCTATTTCATAGATAGTGGTATAGTTTTCCAACTAGTATTAAATTTTACTATTTTAATATCCCAAATGGATTGAAATATAAAAAGTTATGATCATTTTAATCCGAGGTTCATTTCATCCCAGAATTAAATTAAGAAAGTCCAAAATCCTATATAGAATTTTTTTCAACTCTCATAGAACTTAAATTATAAGGAAAATTATATGTTTTCTACTCTTAAGAGGTGATAAATTTTATTCATAATGACACATTCCTATCATGGGGTGTGGAAAAAAAATATTTTATAAGTTAAATGCAGTATAGTAATTAACCTAGGTTTTCTTTAGAGAGGAGCGCTAAAAAATCAAGTAGTCAATTAAAATAAGAGAACGAAGTGGTGGTTGTTTTTGAAATAGTTTTATTTTGAAAATAGAAGAATGAAACTAAAAAAATATTAATATCAATTTGATAAAATAATTGATTAAAAAATATTATATATGATAGTGATTAGGTCAGTTTTGGTTCTCCAATTGTAATTCTATCATAGTTCAACTTCTCCAATTCTCTTCTTCTAAGTCGATAAAAGTGATAATCCACAATAATTTTTTCTCACTACCTTGGTCAAACAATAATGGTGAGAATAAAACATACTAAAATCTCTGATTATTATACTCTCCTTCTATTGTGTGATAGAGTTTTAGAGAATACTCTCAATTTAATTAGGCAATTCCCAATCGGGTCTTGTTTATCACAAACAATCAAGAACGTTCACTACCCCTCACACATGTACCAGCGATCACCAAGTACTATACCCCTAATCCTGGTCTATTCCATCATATATAACCCAAAACCTAATGTAGGGAGATATTTATCATTGAAAAATCAATAAAAACAACAGAATCTGAAATCAAATACAATCATTAATGATAATAAAAACTGTTATAAGAAATTGAAACCGATTTCGTAGAAGATAGAAAAGGATATTAAAACATTAAGTGAAAGAACATAGGAATTAAAAATTGAAAACCACTCCATTCCTAATCACATAAAATTTACCCCACCATGTTAAGGGTAATTTTGTATAAGGAGGAAGAATAAATCATTACAAATCTAAGAATAATAAAAGAAAGAAAACAAAGAACATAAATTTTGCACTTCAAGAATCTATTTTCTAGAAGTTTGTTTTGGTTTATACCACCATCCAACTGAAACTCATTGAGGTATCTTATTATAAATTTTTTTAATGAATTTTTATAGCTTACCTAAAAAATTCAATGTATTTGGATAGGTGTAAAGAAATATATAACTGAATTAATGAACATTACTTTTTCTAGGTGTCGATCACTGTTTCAGCCACTCCACTTAGAATAGATCAAAATATGCCTTAATGAAATATAAAATTTATTAAATTTAATGTGACCATAACACTTGACTCCTATATATAAATCATCTAGAATAACATCATTTTAAGATCAGAAATATGAGATATTCTTGATTTAATATTGTGGGATCCATTCTTCCAGCTAGAAATATTTATCCAATTGATTGATTTTTATAGAACATTTTGTGTAGAATTTGGTCTTGGTACAGAAGAAAAAAATTAATCCCACAATCGAGGAAAACAAAAAAAATTAATCCCTTAATTTGGATCCCAATTTTATAAGTTATTCCCAAAAAACAGAAACTCTAGAAAACTATAAATTTCTTAGAATTAACCTATTTTCACAATTATGCCTATAATTCACCAAAAACACTAAAATGATGTAAATATACTCAAATTGACTTATTATGAGGAATTAAATTTTGGGAAAACATATTATAAATAATTAAAATATATAATCTATCAATTCTTCCACACATAGCACTTGGACTCTGGGACAAGTCATCATCAAAATTCAAATCAAAGCAAATTCAAAACACATGCCCATGAGATCCACTAATTTATCAAGAAGAAACAAAATATATCATGCCTCATAAAAATAATTTTCCAAGTTCTAAAACCATACCATTAAATATACTTCCTCTTTATTTTTCCTACCATGAACACAAAACAGTTACCTAACATGCATTTTCTCTCATCACACTAATTTCAGTTTTTTCAGCCATGTCTTTCTCATAAAAACACATTAAAGGGTCACAATAGGCTTGATAAATTCCTACATCTCCACCCAATGTGAGTCAAGTATATATGTCTATCATGAATAAGTTTCTGGTTTTTTCAGTGGCTTTCAATTGGTAGGATTTAGATGTTAAAAATGATGAGGCCGAATGAGGATGGCTTGGTTCTTTTTAAAGAAAAATTACATTATTCTAATTTTTACTCAAGTATGGTCTCCTCCTCACTCCCCATAGTATCAAATTAGCTCTATCATCCTAAAAACTCAAGTAATGTTCAACCAGTTCATTATTTTATCAGCAAACATTTCAATATTTTCAAACATAATGTTTCTTGAAAGATCTAGAAAATTTACAACTTTCATCCCCCATTATAATCTCCAGAAGGGCACATATTCTCTTATCATGAAAGCTCTAGAAAAGGCACAACTTTCACCATAATTATTTTTTCTAAGAATAGGAAAATATCTTCAACATTTTATTTTCACCGAAAGAATCACCAAATGAGATAGCACAATACAATATAGTTACCCCACACTTAAGTTCAACTAGATCGTGCAATTTCACTTCAAGAGTAGGATGGATAGAGAAAATTGGTTTATAATGTTGGCTAACATAACATTTTATTTGGGGATTATAATGGGTACAAGGATTAAATGTACTAGGTAGGCCAAAAGGGAAATGATTATTTTTTAAAATGGAGATTTAATACCAAATAACTACCTCAATAATTTAAAATAGAAATACATCAAACCCTCAATATTTGATTGAAATAAATCAAATTATGGTTAAATAAAAAATGATTTGGTTATCTCAATAAGTGAGGTAAATTTAAATAATATGAAAAAAAATATTTTTGAAGCCTCACAAAAATGTGATTTCAAAGATATAGATAGTGATATGTGGAATGGGACTTAAAAATCAGAGTATTTTTCATGAAATTTATAAAGATTTTAATTTGAAACAAAGTCATTTTTAAAATTAATTTCATCTTAGTTTCATGGAATAAATTGTCTCACTCATTAACATGGGTTTCCAAAATATCAAAGATAATCATTTCTTCTCCAAAGTTTAAAAAACATACAAAAATGGAAAATAAACACTCACAAATTTGAAAAACAGAGATTTTTTTTGTGCAAATAGGAAAACAAAAAACAAATAAAAATACTAAACTTCAAATGTTATCTCCCCCACACATAAATGATTTAGTGTATGCAATGTAGTTAAATGGATTTTACATGTTATATGATTTGATAAATGAATCACAAAAAGCAAGAAAATTGGAGAGGTACGACCTTATAGATTTTATTGATAGAAATGTTGAAGGAGTGTAATCTACCCCCACTAGATTTGATGGAATGGTCCCATTTAATTTATCTAGACTATGTAAATTAATAGTAAATGGTTCCTACATTCCATCCTTCATAATCTACATAGCACCAAAATGATATACATGAGTAACTGTAAATAGACCTTCCCACATGGAATGAAGTTTACCTAGCATAAACTTGAGTATTGAGTTGAATAACAACACCATGTCTCCAGGATGGAAGTCTTTCAATTAGACCATCTTGTAATGATCCACTCTTTTTCTTTCTTTTTAAATCATTTAATTTTCAAAATCACCCCTTATAATTTTTTTAACTCCTACAACTGAATGTTTCTCCCTTTTCCAGCACTTTCAAGATACAAATTCATCTTTATCACAACCCAATGTCACTTATGCTCCAATTCCCTTGGAATATGACAAATTTGACAATAAATCAATCTATATGGACTCATTCCAATTGGGGTTTTTCAGGAAGTCCCCTAATACCATAATGTATCTTCCAACCATTGGCTCCAATCTTTCCTATTTGGATTCACAGTCATTTTCAAAATACCTTTGATTTACCTATTAGACACTTTAACTTTCCCATTGGTTTGTGGATGATTGGGATTTCATGTTTTATGATAAACCCCATAATTCTTTAGTAAATCCTCCATTATCCTATTATAAAATTGATTATCTTGATCACTGATGATGGCTATGAAAATTCCAAACCAATAAATATGTTAGACCTGAAAAAATCACAAAAAACATTAGCTTCGTCAGTCCTAGTGGATTTTTCTTCCACAAATTTGGAAACATAATCAACTACAAGAAATATATAATAATTTCAAAATAAAATTGGTTAAGGTCCCATAAAATCTATCCCCTAAACTTCAAAAATTTCACAAAATTCGGTAGATTTGGGGGAATTTCTTCTCTCCATATAATATTTCAAGAAAACTGACATTTTCCTCACCTTTTTATATATTCATGAGTATATTTAAAAAAGTGGTCCAATAGTATCTATATTATAAAACCATCCATACTATCCTCTAACGTCCAAAGTGGCCTCCACAATATAATGTGTTACAAAACTTAAAGACAAAATCAATTTCACTTTCTGGAAAACATTTTCTTATCACTTTGTCATTAGAAATCTTCCAAATAAAGGGATCATCCTAGATATAATATCTGGATTCATATTTCATCTTTTGAATTTGGTGGGAATTTAAATAAGATGGGACATGAGTTGGTACCTGATAATTTACCATATCAACACACTAAGGCACTTCTCCATCAATCAAGTACAATTTCTCTCTTGGAAGGTGGTCACATAGTGGTTCTTTGTTTGGAATTTTAGCTTCGGTGGTGCTGGAAAGTCTACATAAGTGATCATCCACTTGGTTCTCAGATCCCATATAGTCTTTAATTTCTATGTTGAAATCTTGTAGTAGTAACATCCATCTCATTATCCTCAATTTAGCTTCAGCCTTTTTCATTAGGTACTGAAGACATAGATGATTAGAAAATAGAGTGACTTGAGTTCCAAGAAAATATGATCTAAATCATTATAAAGTAAAAAAAACTTATAAAAACTATTTATTATTGTTTTTTAGTTGAATTGGGTTTCATATAAGGTTTTTGAGGCATAATAAATGACTTGTGTCCTTCCCTCAATTCAGTGAGAAATTAATTATACAACTGCATTGTTTGAATCATCACAATGTTTCTCAAATGGTTCTTCTCAAATTGGTGGATGCATTACTACTAGTTTAATTAATCACATCTTAAACTCCTCAAAGGATTCCCTACATTCACCATTGAAATCAAAATCATCATCTTTCAAATTTTATCTAGATAGATAGAGAGAAATCCTACTAAAATCATTGCTAAACCTCTTGTAGAATCCTACATGTCCTAAAAATGATCTAACATGTTTCGCACAAATTGGTTAAGGAAAATAATTTATCACCTAATTTTTTGATTTATCAACTTCTATTCCATTTTTTAAATTACATGCCCAAGGAAAACTCCTCTCTCAAACATGAAATGAAACTTCTCAAAATTCAAAACAAGATTCTTTTCAATGAATATTTTCAAAAAAAAATTCATATTTTTCAAACAATGGTCAAAATAATTTCCAAAAAATGTAAAATCATCCAAGAAAACCTCTAAGATATATTCAATGTGATCCAAATAAATACATACCATTATCCTCTAAAATGTACCTGGAGAACTACACAATCCAAATGGCATCCTTTTGTATGCTAAAGTACTGAAGGGACAAGTAAAGGTGGACTTGACTTGATCCGTAGGAGCAATAGGTTCCTAGAAATAACATGAAAGCCCTTCCCAAAAGCAATAATGAGTTCTCCCTAAAAATATATCTAAAATTTGGTTAACTAATGGGATAATTAAATGATCATTTCTAGTGACCTGATTCAACATCCTAAAATCTATACACACTCTCCAGCTATTCTGAATTGATATAGGGATTAATTAATTCTTCTCATTACTCACAATGGTTAGGCCATTTGTTTTGGAACTATATGGATGAGGATAACCCATTGTGAATCTGAGATGGGATAGATTATCCCAGCTTCTAAATTCTTCTCAATCTCCTTATTCACAACCTCAATCGGGGTGGGGGGTGGGGGTTCACCTCCTTTATTGTTTTTGGATAGGTTTGGAATATCCCTTATGAAGAATTATTTGTGAGAATATTTTTGGGTTGATTATTAGGATATCACGTAGTATCCACCCTATTTTATGGAAATTCTCTCTCAAAATATCAATCAAAGACTTTTCATGGGTTTCTGACAAATTATTTGTAATTATCATCGGTAATTTATCTCCCTCTATAAGGAAAACGTATTATAAATCATTGGGGAGTGGTTTTAATTCCAAATTAGGGGTTTGGTCAATAGAAGAAATTCAGTTTTGGTTCCCCTCATCCAAAGGGTAGACACCCTGCACACAAGAAATCATATCACTGTCTTCATCATTTAACAAATCATCTATGAAATTAGATTTTACCTCTTCCTCCAACATGAAATCAAAATATCCAAGAGTTTGGGAATCCTCGTGTTCAATGATATTTTCAATGGATAATGTCTCTCATAAGGATACAAAATTCATGGAACAAACCTTATTCTTCAATGGATTCATAAACAACTTAATGGGAGAGTGAAAATAGGGTGTGATCATCTGATGGGTGCCTCATGGATTCAAAAATATTGAAGTGGACAGTGCTATCTTCAAGACCCATAGTGAGGGTCGCTTCATCGACATTGATAATGGTTTTTGTCATCATTAAGAAATGTCTCCCCAAAATTATTGGCGAGAGTGATGGGATCCTATCATCTTTTATATTCAGCACATAGAAATCGGTTAGGAATAACAGATCATAGACTTTCACTAGGTCATCCTCTTGAACACCTACTAGGAAAACATTGGATCTGTTAGAAAGATGGACCACCACTCTTGTGGGCTTCAAGTCTCCTATATATAGATAAGTGAATACTGAGTAAAGAAATATATTAATGGAAGCACCTATATCACACAAAGAATTAGAGATATTTAAAGAACCAATGGTGCATGGAATGGAAAATATCCCAGGATCTAAACATTTGGATGGAAAATGTGGTGTGATAAGGGCTGAGAAACTTCTTACCAAGTTGATACTCACATTCCCTTGAAGTATCAACTTCTTTGTGCAATGATCCTTCAAAAATTTAGCATACTTTAAAATTTTTTCGAGGGATTTATGTAGGGGTATATTGGTTTCCATTTTCTATAAGGTGTCCAGAATTTATATTTTAAGTGCTTCTTACTGAAACCTCTTTGATTCAATTATACTTGATGGAAATGGTGGGGGTAAGTCTTTCTTATCACTTTTTTTACTTTTAAATGGTTACTATTTTCTCTTATTTTTTGAAATTTCCATTTCATCCTCTTCTTTCTTCTCTTCTTCACTGTGAATTTCTATAGAGTGTTTAGAATTTACAGCTTCATTATCTCTTAACTCATGCGGTCTTATTTCAGACTCAATTTTGGATAGTGGTAGGGGATCTTTTCCAATAATTTTTTTATTATGTTAAAATTCTATTTTGGTTTTGGGATTTTTTTTGGATTGGTGTTTTCTTGGGGTTTTAGTTAGTAAGTCTATAAGACTTTCTAACTTATTGGAAAAATATTTTACAATGTATTTTAACCCATCAATATCAAATTTCTACTGTTAGTATTGAATTAAAGGTTGTGTACTGTCGGACGGATTCTTATAGGGTCTTTGGAATGTGTGTGGTTGTTGGTAAGAAGGTTGGTTATAAAATTTCTTTTGTTGCAATGGTGGTGGGTTCTAGAATTGATTCTGGAACGGGGGTTGGTTTTGGAACTGATTTTTGTATGTGGGTCTAGCTTGATTATAATGATTTCCAAATCTGCATTAGACTTGAGTAGGCTTTATCCATCCTTGATTTTGTTGATATTTCCTTAGTTGAAAGGATACTGTGCAACTTTCCATTCCCTTTATCTCAGCACACTGGTCGGTGAAATGATCAGATCATGAGCATAAACTACATACCTTAGCCGGTGCTTGTGGGAAACCCACTTGTTTCAAGTCCATATATCTCACGAAACTAGTTAAATCTTAAATATTGATTCCTAATAATGTTGATGGTTGATAAGTTATCACCTCATGAATACCTCTTGTACCAAATTGTTTCTGGTTCGGAGAAATGCTCTCAATCAATCCCATAGCTTCTTCTGGTGACTTTTCAATCAATGTGACTCCAGATGATTCCCCTTGAGGGTTTTTATCATTTTCCATTAATTATTGATAAGACAAGGTAATAAAGGGATCCTCATAAACTATTTTATGTGGAAGACTGGCACATAGCTTCTTAAATCTCTCTGAGAACTTGTAAATAGTTTCTCCAGATTACTTCCTGATAGCATAGATTTACTTTAGGATGGCCATGCTTCTGGATGTGGGGAATAATATTTTAATGAATCATCTTACCAAGTCATTAAAATCATTCAAATCCCCTGGTTTTAATCCATACAATGATTATTTTGAAAATCCTTCCAACGAAAATGGGAACACCATCAACATTACCTCCTCCTCAGCTACTCCTAGGGGACAGAAAGTGGAGCAGACAAGTGTGAACTCTGTAATATGTTTGTTTGAGTCTTCACCTAAAAGTTCATTAAATTTTTAGAGAAATATAATCATGTTATGTTTAATCTAAAAAACATGATTAACAATGGGATGACAAGTTGATTTTTTTTATTAAGGAATTGTGGTGCACAAAGGTCTCTAAGTTTTTGGTTATGATTTTCATCCATGATGATAGTATCAGAGTGAACACTTGTAGTTTAACTCATGTGTACAAGAGAAATTTCCCCAAATTAAGATTTAAAATTCATGTTTATAAGTCTACTCAACAAGGTTCTTTCAATTTCAGCATCTATGGGGGATGGGTCGGGGTTTGTACTTATAGACATGCAATATAAGAAAAAAATGTTGGCACTAACTCCATAAAAATGACACCAATTTTCGACATGATACAATCATGGAATGTGGAAAAAAATATTTAATAATTTAAAATGTATTATAGTAATTAACCTTGGTTTTATTCCGAGGGGAGATCACAACAATCAATATATCACTTAAAATAAGAGAACAAAGTGGTGGTTGTTTTTGAAATAGTTTGATTTTGAAAATACGAGAATAAAACTAAAAAATAAAAATATTAAGATCAAATTGATTAAACAAGTGATTGAAAACTATTATATGTGATGGTGATTTGGTCAGGTTTGGTTCTCCAATTTTAATTCTATCACAGTTCAAATTATCCAATTCAATTTTGCTAAGTCAATAAAAGTGAGAATCCACAATAGTTTCTTCTCACTCCCTTGGTCAAATAATAATGGTGATAATAAACCGTAACGAAATCTTAGATTAGTATAATCTCTTTATATTGTGTTATAGAGTTATATATAATACCCTCAATTGAATTAGGCCATTCCCATTTGGGTCTTGTTTATCTCAAACAATCAAGTTTGTTCACTACTCTTCACACACATTCCGATGATCTCCGAGCACTTCACCACTAATACCTGGTTTATTACATCATATATAAACTAGAACCAAATTGAGGGATATATTGATCATTGAAAAATAAAATAAAAATAATATAATCTAAAATCAAATACAATAATAAGTTATAATTAATATTATTATAAGAAATTGAAATCGATTTTGCAGAAGGGAGAAAAAGATCTTAAAATATAAAGTGGAAGAACATAGGAATTACAAAATGTAAAAACTCTACATCCCCAATAAAAAATAATTTTACCCCACCATGTTAAGGGTAATTCTGATTAAGGTGTAATAATAACTCATTAAAAACATAATAATAATAATAAAAGAGAGAAAAAAATAACAGAAATTTTGCTCCTCCAAAATCTGTCCCCTAGAATTTTGTTTCTGTTCTTCCCACCAGCCAGCTGAAACTCACTAAGGTCTCTTCTTATAAAATGTTTGGAATGATGTTTTTTATTTAACTTAAAAAATTTAAAGTATTTCTATTGTTGTAAGTAAATATATTGATGAATTAATTAACTTTACCTTTCCTGGCCTCCAAACACTGTTTCACCCACTCCGCTTGAATCGATCAAAATATTCCATAAAGAAATCCTTAATTTATTAAATTTAGTGTGAACTATAATACTTGATTAATATTAAGAAAAAATCCATAATAACATCATTTGAATTTAGGAAATATGGTATATTCTTTATTTAATATGGTGGGCTCTATTATTCGGGCCAACAATACTTCTCCACATGATTGATTTTTTTCGGACATTTTGTGTAGAATTGGGTCTTCTTAAATAATAAAAAATTGACTTCCATGAGAAAAAAAACCTAAAAATGGATCAATTAAAATGGATCTGAATTTCAAAATTTATTCCAAAAAACAGAAGCTCTAGAAAACTGTGAATTTTCCAGAATTAACCAATTTTTACACTTAAGTGAATTCCTCACCAAAAACACTAAAATGATACAAATATACTGAAATTGACTAATTGGGAGAGATTAAATCATTTAAAAACATACGAAAAATAATTAAAATATTAACTATATCACCTAACACATGTAATTTTTCTATATTCACATAGCACTTCAATTTCATTGCAAACCATATGTCGCTTTTGGTTTGACGACGTTAAGTTCTTGCCCAGTGTATGAATGTTTTCCTTGTTTTTATAGCACTTAAATTTATATGTGAACCATAAGTTTTATGTGTATTAGAGGAAGTAATTTTTCTATCTAATAACACTTTTCACCAAACATTTAGTTATTAACACAGTACTTTAAACACTGATACCATATAACATAGTATTTTATCATCCAAGGTGCTACAATTTTTCCTTTTGTAGAGCACAAAAAAATTATATACAACCACATATACCTAAAAAACCAACCATTTTGGGAAATAATATTTTATTATAAAACATATAAATACCATTTTTTCACATATATGAAATATTGGTGTAGATAGAGATATTGATACATAGATAGAAGGAGAAGTGAGAGGAGAAATACTAGTTGGAAATTATCTATTTTTAGAACCATGACACTCAGTCTCACTGAAAACCACAGTTAAAATTACCTCCAAAAAATGAAGATAACATTATCTATAAAAATATCCCTTGTAAAAGGCCTTTACCAAAAATTTTGACTTTTATGAAAAGGGGAGACACATCCAGACATCCAAAAAAGAGATTTTCCCCTTTACAAATCAATTCCTTCACTAAGGAACACCCATTAAAGAGTCCCTCTATTATGGTCTCCCCTATCTTTTGTAGCAAGAAAATTATGTGAAATGTCATATCTCAAGGATATTCAGATACTTAGTCCCAACACTATCATCCCACATTGTGTTTGGATTCACCCTATCCCCTCTCCCATGATGCATCCAAATGGTTCTCTCTAACAAATTCCAAATCCTAATGAAGGATAAATTAAGACCTCCTCCAAAGAAACTAAACCCACATGATCAAGGTCTTGGAGTACACCAGTATTTCATATTTTTATCATGAAATACATTTGTAAAATAATTCCCCCACTTTTCCTCAAAAACTAATAGGATCCTTGGGGAGTTTTAAATTATATATTACCTTGGTAACAAGGACCCCAATCAGAGAGTAAATGTTGGTAACCTTCTGGATTCAAGTAGCGACACTCACCTCTCATATACTGCCTGAATATTAAAGTAAGATAGGTAGAATATATACTTTCTTTCCTCCAAACAATGAATGTGTAATCCCCAATCCTAGGTTTATATACACATAATAATATAGTAATTTGTTTCCTTCCTTGAGTAATCCACAATTTTTATTTTATATTATCCATCCATAGTCTCTCCCTCACCAAACAGCATACATGAAGTAGATTATTATAGGGATCCTTCCTTATGATAACCACTATCCTTTTTTAGGATATCATGTACACCATGTATTCCATGTCCCAATCCTCTTACATTTGAATGGGAGAAATTAAGTTTAACTATGGGATTACATATCAGGTATAAGTCCCATTTGCAACCAATTATGAAATGAAATATATCTTTAAGTGTTCCATGTTACTCAAACTAAGAATTAATCACGTGGGATTAGGGATGTGAGTTTTTCATATCACTATCATAATAAAAATGACATATTTGGCCTCCTCATTAGGTTTAAGACCTAACAATTCTAAACTTTGTGGGATTTGACTCTCTTATTTATGGGATACATAGGATGCCTCCCAGAGGATAAATACCAATACTTTTAATCCATAAGAACTCTTTTAGGTCCATATTCTCAATAAGATAATTCCCCCAATTGAAGGGTTATATTCCTTATTATTTATTTCAACTATAAAAGGGAGATCATGTGTAATCCACAAACCATCCATTTCTAGTCACATTTTTCCATAATGTCCTTGTTTAATGATGTTAAATTTCATGGTATGGTTTTTTTTAGATGACTTAAAAGGTATGATGTATCCCATTAAGTGGTATAACACTTTGTGGGTTCATATTACTTCCATGACGATAAGTAGGAAGACTTATTAGGGTATTGATCCCAATATTCAAATAAGAATTATCTCTCTTGATAATGATAAATTCTAGAGTTCCCAACTATGTGGATTAAAATAGTAGTTACTTAAATTCAGGCATCACAAAATTGTAGAAAAACATGATGGGGAACCTATGATTCATATAGATGAAACCATTAAGGGAAGAACATTGATACATATAGGTGGTCACATATGTATCTGTTAATAATTGACTACAAAAATAATGGTGGGTAGTCCCATATTTGTGTCTAGGAAGGATTCTTGAACATATCTTAAATCTATAAAAGAGTCTCTGAATAGGAAAAAATGACAGCCAAAAGGGTGTGATGAGCCATACCTCCCATCCACTCAACCAATTCCAGTCTCCATGTGTCAATGTTAAGATACCACAATGACTGCCTGCCTTTGAAAAGAAAGTTGGTCATTCCTTATGAATATGGGAACCATTTTGTGATTCTAGTTCACAAAATAAACCCCATTTTAAGCTTTTATAAGTGTGAAAATAATTCCCACTAAATTTAAAACATCAACCTCACTAGGAAAAATGAAATGTTATTTTGAATGAGGTGTGTGTCTAATCTCTCAATTGAGACTGGCCTACTAATGGTTTTGGGAGTCTCGACTACATTTGAGATCAATTATCTATTTATCAAAGGATAAGTGTAAATGATTATCTAGTAGAGTAATAAATAATTAATTATGAGTTAGTATGTAAAATTTTATATGTTTTGGTATATCGTAGAGAAATATTTTGGTTGTGGTTGGTGATCCCTCATTGATGATGGAAATTTTTTTAGACATTTCTTGTATAAATTATGTGTAGTGTAAAGTGGTATTGTGGAATTCTATAGTTGTTATGTTAAGAATAATTTTATACATGATATATTTTTTATGTTATATCTTGGAAGATTTATGGGTGAATATTTATACATTGGGGAACGTAATGGGGAGATTTGGGGATGAATTGTTTATGTTCATTGATATATGATGAAATTAAATGGTCAACAAGATTGGAATATTTAATAAGCATCTATTTTTGTCCCATTATATATTATAGTGAGTATTATAGTGTTTTGAAGGCATTATATAATTAAATACAACTATATAAAAATATCTCCTCCCACTCCACTAAGTGTGTTGTTATTTTCAACGATGAAAATTTTTAAATGGAGGTCGAAATTAGAATTGAAGGATTTTTTAGGATGAATTAACCAATAAACAAAAAAATATCTAATTTTGATTATATTTGATCCCTAATTTCCCATATTTATTAAATAATTATTTGATATGATTTATTTTAGTACCATGAGAATTTCGGTGAATGATAATTTCATTAGTCTTCATGTCCAAAAAGATGATAACATTATAGATTTTGGTAAGATAATTAATTATTATTATCTTATAATTTGAATCATATTTAAATATAATTAGTTTTTTTGATCCCCATATATTTTTAATTGGTCCCATTAATGATTTGGATTATAAATATATAAAGTTTCAAATAAAATGTGAACATTGGGAATCTAAGCCCACTATGTGGTAAAAATGTAAAATTCAATAAAATGGATTTTTATATTATGAAAAAACCGCACCATTGAGTTCAAGATGAAGATATTTTATTTGTAAGATAATTTGGTGACCATCAGAGATCATAAAAATTTTATGGAATAATTTAAAAACTATTAATTTATATTAAATATGAATATAAGTGTAACATTACATTTATCCTCAAATAAATTATCTCTCTCCCTCGTAGGGAAGGATTCAGCCATACCCGGGGAAGGGGAATACTGGGTTTAGGATGAGGTAGGCCGAGATAATCAGGGGATGAATGTCACTTTGAATCTGACCAAACACCCTTCATATAAATAAACTTAATTTTTGTTTAAATCTAGTTTATATGGTTTAATCATTTTCATTATATAATTATCAAAAAAAATTCAATAATATGAATCCATAAACATCAAGATCTTGATGATTTGAGTTAAAAATTTTGGGAAATATTTGGTAAAATTTAGTATGAATTTATACTTCTCTAAAGATTTTAGAGCCCCAATATTATGAGTTATCATTAATGAAACCCATTTATGTAATAATTCAAACCATTTAAAATAAACATATGAGTATTTATGATGATTTTATAGATAAGTTATGAGAAATATTAGAGATTTTTTTTGTTAAACTACTTCTCTCTATGATTTATAGGTTATAATAATCAAATCATAGAAAAATAATCTATGTTTGGAATATGTATGATGAGATAATGGTCAATTAGATGTTTTATAATTCCCTGAGATGGGTAATTGACCAACAATGGTAGCCAATGGTGGTTTACATAAGTGTCCACAATGATTCCTAAAATAATAATAATAAAAAAATAATAGAATATTAAAATATAATAATAAAAAATATAAAAAAATTATATATAAGAAACGTTTATATTTTGGGTCACTTTTGGAATAACATGGGGTCATCCTAGGGGTTGGATATGTGCAAGTAAAAAATAACCCATTGAATAAGGAGGGGGTTTTCATGTAAAAAAACAATATATATATATATATATATAAGTAACCTCTATTGGGTTTCTTTGTGATGTATAACACATAAAAAATAGTGTAAGAACAACTCCAAAACACTATTAAACTTGGAATCTATCTATACATTTAAATTGAATATAAATGAAGGACATGAATAGTGTATAATACAACAGTCAATCTAGATTATCTAAACTTTCCCAACCATTTGATCAAGATTACTGAGAAATATAAAAAAGACACCTTTATTTAGAGGTATAAATTGATCATGAGAATGACACAATTATTAGGCAAGACCTCTCTCAATATCATGGTCTTTTAGAACATTGTTTAAAGGTGGAAGAGAAGTGATAACTAGAGGAAATATAATAAAAATAGTTTCATAGTCTCTTGAAATAATCAAATAACTTCCATTATTATAAATCCAGAGCATCATTATATAGTTCAACAAAGGGGACTCCAAGGGTTCCATGAATTTTAAAAATTATTAGAAAATTTAATGAAGAATTTCAAATTAAATTTCACAATAACTCATAATTTTTTATTCATTATTTTTGTGCTTAAATTGTTTCAAAAAGATATGTTATAAATACATTATATTCATATACATATATATATATTCTATATCATATGGTACAATATAGAATTTCATTTAATATGACTTATATATAATAAAACTATTATATGCATGAATTTGTGGCATATCATTTAACAAGATATATAGACATCATATCACTACCTTAAAATAGAAGTAGAATATTAAAATAATTATTGTTAAAATATATACAATAATGACTATTATAATTCATTATTTTATATGAAGAAATAATATAGTGGATGATATAATCATGAAATCAATGAATGAATAGATGAGTGTAATTTAATCCTTCATTGTAAAAGATGAGTAAATTCCTGGAACTTTAGAATTATCAAGAAGAGCATGTATAAGTAAGAATTAACCATCATGATGGTGTGCTAGCCAGTCTAAGCATCCTTTTGACCCACCACACAAGTAAGATCTCTATTCTTCTCCTATAATTACATCATGAGACACCTGAATACCATGAGAGATATAAGGGTCTTATCCATTTGATGATTGATTCATCCATACCATGGATAGACCACAAAGGAGAGATATAATTAAGATTCCTATTTTTGATCTTTATCAACCAAAGATGAAAAATATTGAGATGTAACTACATCTGTGTAATGTATCAAGGACTCATTCTTCATATTTAGGTTTCATGGTTTCATATATCTTGAGTAGTATATTATAATTTCTATTTCACTTTTACTTCTTAGTTTAATAGGTAAACAATCTATAGAAACCTGGCAGTGGTATGAGAGATTTACCATGACATTATAATCTTGAAATATTTCAAATAATGAAGAGTTATTGTATATATTTTAAAAATATCATCATAGAGGATTTATAATATAGATGATTTCATATATCCAGATTCTAGTGGGATTAATCACATACATACCAGTGTGAGTTTTCCCAAACAGGTAGTGTAAGATAAAGTTAATCCTATGGGAACTATACTATGTTGGGTCTAATATCACATGGGCTAGTGTGGGATTATTCATATATGGTACAACACAAAGTGATATTATATAGGTTTCATTTCATGAATGATAACTCTATATAGGTATCTTCAGTCATCCAACCAAGGTCCCTATTCTCACCCAAGACACGTCCTGCACAACAAATTTGTTTTACACATTTCTCCATTCATAATACACTTTTGTGGGTCAATCTCATGTAATAATCTGTTTGAATTTTTATATGTTATTATCAAAGGCCACTTTGAGGATTTGTATCCAAAAAGGACACTAAGAATTGATTTAATGTCACATAGGACAATATAGGTTAATGTTACATAGCACCTACATATCTTATTAATCATACATAGATCTTATTTTAATTCAACATGGGACTAGACACTATTTTATTCACCCCTATATATAACTATTTTAATATCACACAAGGTGCATGGTTTCATTCTTATATAGCCTGAATTTTCATGTTTTCTATTTTTCTAGAGGATTTAAAATTTTGAATTTTGTTTACTAAAATTCAATGATGAATTGAATTGTATAATTTTATAAATGATTATAAATATAGACAAATATAACAAAAGATATTTATTTATAAATAAATTTTATTATAAATTATTAAATTAAAACATATATATAATTAAATATTTAAATATTTGTGAATCATTTATTAAGTATCCCATAATATTAATTTTTATTATTAAAATACCATTTTCAAAATATTATTACATGCCTTATGATTTATAGATAAATGTGTTTTATATATTATATGGGTAATTTATAAAATGTTTATAAATTATAAAAATAAGATCAAATTGAAGAGAGTTTATATTCAATTATGAATTTTTTATAAGTAATTAGTTAAAATTATTCAAATCAATGCGTTTTTAAGAATATATTCTGACCGCATAAAAAGCAGTTTTAATGGTTGATTTAATAAAGATGTAAAAAATATTAAATATTTGATATTTAGATTGTGTAAAAAAATTATATAATAGAAGTAAAGTACAAAATGTTTATATATTACTTAATATATTATATTTAAACTAAATTCCTTATAACGAATAATGTTAAAGGGTTCATATTGGAATAAAGATAAAATGTTTATATTTATTTAATAATAGTAAATATACTCAAGGTTAGATAAGATTATAAAGTTTTTTGATTAATATTTAATTTATAAATTGTTCATAAACTATTTTTCCAATGTTTAAATTTTTGAATCTGTAATTTATTTAAGTTTATTCTCTACTTTATTCATTAATATAATTGTTATATTATTAATTTTTATATTATCAATTGTTATGCATTCTTTTGTTTAAATTTTCAACTTCTTCATTAAGTTATCATACATGCATCTAAAGATTCACATGCTAAGTGAAATAAAATATTTTTTTCTACCTTTAAAATTGATTATATTATGATATAAACATAAATTAATTAGTTAATTATTATTTTTACATATTCAGTGTTATAATTATGATGGAATTAAGAACCCTCTTGAGTAAAGTATCACTAGGTAGAGGGACTTTGGGTCAGATTTCTCACTAGATTAAAGGTTGATTTCTTATCTAGAAAATCTGGGGTCTATTATTTATTGCTCCAATGTTACTCATTTAAGTATCATCAATTTAATATAAATATAATAATTTACATGAAAGGGTTTAGTCTAACCTTGTACATTGGATTAATTTTTAAATTTAAAGATATAATTAACTTTAATTTAGGTTAGTAACACAATCCATGAGTTCTATAAAGAGTTACACATCAACATGGTTTAGACATATTATTTTGTGGAAGGAATAGGATAATAAAATAAATCATTAAAATAAATAATACTTGTTAATGTAATATCATGAGAAAATATGATGACAATAAATCCTATATAAAAATACCAATCATTAAATTCCTTTAAAACTGAATAATTTTCATGATTTTGATCATCCAAAAGCTTAGGCCATTCTAAAACTGGGCACCACTAGATTATATTATGTAAAAAAGAAAGTAATGAGTGAACCTGATAGGATTGTGTTTATGTTCTTAATATTTTCATTTGGTTACAATTAGGAGTGAAACCATAATAGGATTAGGTCACTAGAGGATTAAGTTGAGTTTATACATATAATTAATTGGATAAAGTGTTATCCACTGAATAATTCAAGAGTCGCATATTATATGATTAGGATGATTCTCAACCCAAATAAATAAATGCTGATATAAATGATAAATCATCCCAAATATAAGTTAAATAAGGATCTTTTTCCACAAATGAGTATGATGAATTAAAAAGGTTTCATCATTTTAATTAGGACACATTTAATAAAATTACTCACTAAAAATTTGTAAAAGATGATACTAATATGAAAACAGATTTTGTTGTAGCTAAATAACGTCATTATTATTAATATAACTTTAAAATTAATTTATCAAAAGTATAATTTCAATCTATGAAACTCCAATGTATGATATTTTATGAAATTTAATTAAAAGAAATTCAATTTTTTAGATCTACACCTTCTTGAATAAACAAACTGTCTATGTTATTCAACACTTGATTCTAGATGATTATGAGAATAATAGAATGATTCAATTAATGTATCAAAGGAATTATACAAGAATCCTCTCATATAATAAATATAATCGGATAATTTAATTATTTAGAGATACTGGAGGATACTTTAAGGCTTGTTATGGTTATGAAATATTTTTTTTCATTGATGGAAATGTTCATAAAATTTAGAGAGGTAAAAAATTTATAATATTTTCTCAAATTATTGGGGTTAGATGAACATGTCATATGATGTATTGGTTCTACTAATATTTTTATTACAAAAGTGGGTAAAAGTTCAAATTGAATGTGGAATAGTTAGTTAGAAATTATAGAAATTTGTCTTAGAGTATCCAATCATTATTATTGAATCCTAAAAAGTTATTCAGAAGGAACAAATTAAATTTTGATAGGATGTAATTTTTTAGAAGAGCTAAGTAATTTTGTGAAAATTGCTATAATTTCCAAATCAAATACCAATGTTAAATATATTAATTCTTTGGTTTTTAAGGGTATTTGATAAAAAAATGTTTGATTAATAAATATTGTGAGTTTATAGGAGTTCAAAAATCTGGAAAATTTTGATAAATATTGTAGTTCACTTTGAAATGGTGAACCAAAGAGTTTATATATCAAATATTTTTATATGAAGGAATATATAAATATATTATAGAACTAATTAAAGGATGTGTATCTTTATCTTATTTTTCTTATGTAACATGATTGGTGGGTTTCTAATAAATATTTTCTATGAATAATACTAGATGATGGATTCAATAATAATTTTTTTGATTCATCATATTCTATAATATGTTTTAAAATAATACAAGGACAAAAATGTATTATCTAGGATAACATTTTTCATCCATATGTATATAAAATTATTAAGAATTAAAATACTACCACCATTAGTGGCAATGATATCCCTTTTATGAAAATGATTCAAACACAAAGATTACCATATATGATATGAAAATAATGGTTTATTTATTAAAAAAATAACACTAAAAGAAAATAATATTTATTTCATAAAAATAATGGTGTTTATTAATTTTAAGTTGACATTTCAAAGAGAATATAATGTCTAAGAAACTATTGGGCATATTTCTGGACTTATGACGGTCAAAGTAAACAAATAAAATATTATTCAAATCAAAATACATGTAAATATCACTTTATATCCTAAATGTGTTTAGGATGTGCGGTAGAAGTAATAATATAAATTATTATTTTGATTTGAAAGAAAATGTTTAATGATAAATGTTATAATAATGATATTGAGACACCTATATTGAGTTTTAAGTAGACATAGTAAGTTATTAACATCATAACATCAAATGTTATGGAGTTAACTAGTTTGAATATATTCATGGAGTTGAACATTAGGTATATGAGTCATAAGTATCACTATTATTGAAAATATATTTCTTTATATATGTAATCACAAAAGAGTTTAGTGGGAGGGTTTTATTCGGTGGTAACATAAATATGTGGTAAGAATTAAATAGGTTTGTAATTTGTTTAAAAAACACATGAAAGTGTAACAAACATAAAGATGGTCTAGAATTATATCATATATGATATGTTATAAAGGAACTTAATGTAACAACCCGAGATTTTATGAGAATTATTGTTTTTAATTTCATTGATGTCTTGTGTTGTATGCGCAACAGTGTATTAGCTTGCAGTATACGCAACACTATTCTTGGATTGTGTTACACACAATTTTATGTTCATTTGATTGTAGTCATTCTATGCAAAATTTAGTGTATATATACTTATATTCAATGTATAAATGAAATATGGTTGGATTCTGTTATACAAAACAATGAAGGAGTCTTTCACAACACACAACCCTGACTTGGATTGCAATACACGCAATCGCGACCTTCCTCGATAGCGTGTCTTGTGCGCAACACTGGGTTTCACTAAACAACGACAAATGGTTATAATATTATTATGGACTAGCCGTTATGAATATTATTAACTACATTTTGAATTTTATACCATTATTATTCATCTTACACATTTTCTAGAACATTGTATGATAACAAAATAACGTTTTCGGGTAAAATAAGTATTTTTCAAAAAATGTTGTTTTACCGCCTTTTTATGGCGCACCCACATTATATCTAGCTTTTCACATTTTTATAATTTCAATTTGAAAAAATAAAATTCTTCTTTGGAATCAAGATATAAAAATTTACTTTGGATAGAATTTTCGTATTATTCTGATAACTTTCATATTTTAATGAATAGTAAAAACACGCTATATTTTAATTAAAAACAACTTTTTTCATCTCAATAATTTATATGGTTAGATTATCTTTTAACTTGGTTTTAAAGTGTAATTAGAATATAATTTTACTATTTAATCCAATTTTGGTCATTGGAATTAATTTCAATTTGAAATTGGACATAAACAAGTGTCGATCTTTTGATATTTATTATTTCTTAAAAACACGCTATTTGTTTTGATAACGGGAATTAATTTTAAAATTAATTAATTCCACTTCTATGTTTTGAATTTGAAAAAATAGGCATCATTTATGAATTTGGAATATCAAATATAGCTTAGGATTAATTTTTGGTATTTTTCTGAAAAACTTCAATTTTTGATGAATAGTGAAACCGCTTAGTGGTAGTTAAAAAACTGTCTCTTTCGTTTAAATGAAATTTTACCACTTCTGTGCATTGAATTTCAAAAATCCGATATACTTTGTTGTTATCAAGAAGTAAAATTCAGTTTAATAAGATGAAAATAATTTTTGGTGAATAGTTACTTTTGACTTTTATTTACCGCGGTTAAAGGTAAATTGGGTAATTCAAGGTTAAAAGAATATTATAATAATTCAAAATTACCTTAACAGTTGTCCTAACCTTATTGGATGAGTATTGGCCGACCATGGGCATCCTTGGGTCGATTTTGGGACCCCATTGAGCTACTTGGTAGTGATAATGACAATTTGGATTAATTAATTTAATGTAAAGACAAAATTGACAATAACAAAACTCTTTGAGTAATTAATTTTTATAAGGGGTCAAATAAATTTTCTTTTCGACTATAAATATTTCATGGAAATATAAAAATATTTCCTACATGGTGGTATTTTTTTATAATTTTTAGACATCAAATAAATTAAATTATTCATGACATAATAATGATGCAGTATTTACATCATTAATAAATGATTTAAATAAATAAGATTATAATGATTAAAATATTATCCAAAACATATCCAATTCTGATTGGATGATTTTATTTCTACCATGAGTCATCTTATCTTCATCGTTAATTATTTTTGGACCTTTTGAAACCGAAGATAAGTTTATTATAAAATAATATTTCCACACTTTCCAAAAGAGCCCCTCCTCCCCCTTATAAAAGGATTCCATTTCTATCCAATTCCTCACAACTCTCAAGACATTCGGATAGTCCAAACTCTGCCCAATTAATCTCCCTACATCCCTCTCCTCCCCCTATAAGTCTTAACTTAGGCAGAAGGCACTCCGAAAAGTCCTTTTGGTTCAAACCAAAGGAAGTTACCCAAATTAAAGGTAACAGTTTCTCCTAAATTGTTTTCTTTTATTCTACTTATCCAACCCCTAAACTCTTATTAATACTTTATTTTGTAACAACACCAGTATCTTAAATATACTAGGATTTTTTTTGAGAAGGATTAGAAATACACTTACACACACCTCCATCTAATGGATGAAGAACATAATGTTTCTGTGGATGGAAAACTAACACCTCACGAAACGATGATTGTTCGATTTTCTCCTACAGCCTCTCATGGTGGCCATTATGTTGGAAGTTTATTTAAATATGATATATATTTTGTTTATTATTTACTTATTCTTCTTTACTTCCCAATTAGTTCAAGACTTTATGGTTTCCATAGTGGGTAAATACGATAATCTCATTTGAGGTAGTGCGGACTACCACCCCCTCAAAGTGATGTGATTCGTTAATTCATTTTGTGGGATGTATAAAGGATGGAGTTAATAATATTATATATGATATTATACTGGAATTATAATATATCTATTTATAATTATGTTTTAATTCCATAAACTAAGAAATAGAAATGAAAGTAGCGTTCATGCGTGCGTATAGCTTACCGTCTACATGAACAGTGCATTTCATTTCTTACCTCCACATGTTATGTACTATTATAAATACATGTATATTCTGGATATATATGATATATATGATATAAAAATCATGAATATAATTCTGGATATAATGAACCTTTGACCACTTGAACAACATGTAATTATAAGAAGTCAATTTTTGACTCAAGTACCAAATATTGACAAAACGAACGTTATTAACATAAATGGTTAAATAATGTTTATAACATGGTAATAAGTGATATAAAATGAATAATAAACTTGAAAAAGGTTCTTAAGCAGGTATAAATTAGCTTTGATTTATTATTCAGAAGATTAAAGAACGATCGAGTCAAGTCAAACACAAGGTAAGGGAACTTCTTAAACCAATTTCTGTTCTATGGGTTGATCTTCTATTTATGTTTATGTAGTTCTTTGATTATGAGAGAAATTAATTTTTATATCATATCATGTATTTATGCTTTCTTTATGTGACCTTATATTGAATACACATAAGTGATCTATTTTATTTACAAAAATATCTTTGTAAGTGATAATTATTTCAATCTCTATCTTATCCGAGATTGTTTATTCGTAAGTATTAACTGGGGTTATGTTTATTATACATGTCCTTATGTTCTCAAAATGTTTTCATAAAATGTTTACTTTTCTTCTATGTATGTTTAAAGTCATTTTTAACCTTATTTTTTACTTTTACCACATCGTATGTAAGGAATATTTCTTTTATTTACCATACGAGGTACTTTTTGACATTTCCAGAAAAAGTATGAGAAGAATGTTTTTTTAACTTCTACAGCATGAACGGATTTCTATGGTTTTATAAAGCCTTATTTCCATGAAGCTTACTCTACAAGATTTCATGACTCTTTTCAAAAAAATCCTTTTCTTTTAAAATTTTAAGGCATTTTGTGAAAAGAAAATGATTTTGAAGAAGAAAGGATATTTTCCTCAAGAATTCATTTCATGTGTTTTATCAAAACTATTTTCCATCTAAGATGACATTATTTCATATGTGTATGTTTCAAGTATAATTTCTCTATGATTTATATGGTTTCACTTTTCTTATGATGAAATGATATCCATTTTGTTTATATATGTATTATGTTATGATGGGATGATGTTTATGAAACCCATTTTTATTCTTTGGGTTATGATGAATGATTTATGTTTATGTTGTGGAACAAGTAAGAATGATTTCATTTTGAGCTTGGTGGGAACTATATCTCCCTTCAATACATTGGGTAAAGATTTATATCTCATGAGATAGAAATGGATGTAACGGTAAGTTAATCTGGTTCAGTGAAACAGGACTCGAATGAGGAGTGAACTCGATTTAGAAAGGGACTTTGTCCACTAAGATGGTCTTGGCAGCAATGCCTTGGCTACTATGGAAATCATATCATGTGCTTAATGTTTTTCCACAATTACAGGTTTTATTTCAAAGCTAATTTATCATGATTTATGTTCCATTATGATCTATGCCTTACGTACTACCATGTTTTATGTCATTGCTCAAGATTTTGATGTTTAAACATTATGTTAATGTTTTTAAGTTCAAATGTATATCGTTTGTTTTATTTTCTCCATGATTACCCTTACTAAGAATTTGAGCTCACCCTTTATATGTTTTCTTTTCCCCCGGATTTCAAAAAGGTTTTAGGTAAGAAAAAAAAAGTGGAAAATCTGTATGGGAGATGTTGAAGATCTTTCACCACGATTAGAAGATTATGTTCCGAGTTTCCAAAGACACTAAGCTATTACGGTCCTTTGGTGTCTGTTTTTGTTATGTATTAAGTATTCTGAAAAAGTAATGTAATGTCCATGTATGTCAAGCTTCGAGTCTCTACATTTGGTATCAGAGGGAGGTTTAGTCAACCTTTGGAAACTAGGATGCAAGAACTTTATTGAGATCCCTAGAGATATTTCTAAGGTATGTCTAGGGATGTCCCTAAGGTTTAGTATAAGTATAGGTTACAGTCCTAGAATTATGTTGACGATAATGAATAACCTAGGGTGAACCTAAGGTGTCATGGATTAAAGAATGTTTGATAAGTTAGGCATCCCATACGTAACTTTTTATGATTACGTGGTTTCTCATTATTTTAATTGTTTCTTACACCATGGTTTTTGGTTTTAGTCAATGAAGGGAACCAGAAGGAATTGGGTCAACATTGAATCCAATGTAAAAATTGGTGACTATGAGCAAAAGAAAGATTTTTTGATTTTTCCGAATGAGTCATCGTGATATATGATTGACAAGGTGAACTTTAGTGGTATTCCCAATTCATCAAATAAGAGAAAGATGGACTTTTTTTCATGTTCACGTGTTGAGGATCATAGGGAAAGGAAGATTGAGATTTATAAATAAGGGAAGAAGAACCTTGATGAATACATTAAATGGAGGGGAAGATGTTATATGTGTGTAGAGAAGGGTCATAGAGTGACAGACTGTTATAGAGTTCAATGTATTATCTATGGAAAACAAGGACATTACCCAACTCAATGCCCTGGCCTAAGAGGTTACTTTTGAATCAAGTAAGTACTTATTCCATGAAAATCATTGAAGAGGATGGTTTGAAGTGTTTATGTATTGGTATTCAAGAATAATGTTGTTGAGGTACTTTTATGGTTTATTGGAATACCTATATATCAGTACATTGTGGTTTTCCATAAGAATATGTCATCGGTTCCCATAAAAAGTGATTGAAATATTTTTAGAAAGCAGATGATATACGCATAATAAAGGGATAAAGAGAAAATAATATGTTTGATAGTATTCATGAGCTCATGACTAATATAAGGAAAAAGTGATATCATGGTTTGAGTATAATGTTTTTTGGGATTTTGGAATGTGGAAAAAGACAACTTTTGACAGCATTCATGTTTTCAACTAAGGTTCAATGGTAATCCATGTTGCAAGAGAATACATGATTAAGGTTTTCACATGTTTGGAATGTGACCAACAAGATATATCGTATGATATATGGGGGATAAATGATGGTATTCACATGCTCGGAAGATGACATTTCTAGTAATTGTTTTCTTTATACTATGAGCTTGGACAGAATTATTTTAGATAAGCCTAAAGATTGGAATGGATTATGTTGTACATAAGTTATTATTGTTTAAGGATATAACTTTTTTCGATATTATTTATGGGATGTTATAATAATGTATTTTTAGAAAAAGGACAACCTGCAGGGCGGGTGACAACTCGTCGCGTTAGATAAGGCTGTGGAAATCGAACCACCAACCAAAGTGTGACAGGACTTTATCACCTACCACTGGCCTATAGAAAGTCCCTGGTTAGTAGAAAATAGTTATATTTTATTAAGTGGTATGATAGATGATTTATAAGTCAATTTTTGGAATCGTATATGATTAATCTCAGCATAGATGGACTTATGTATATTTAATAAATTGTGTTAATCTTTTTGCGATAAAAACAAATGGAATGACCTATCATTCTATAGCATGATCTGCTAACACTTCGTTAAAGACAAATTCAACATCTTTTCTTTAAGAGATGAAGTGGAAATTGTTCTAGGCACGAGCAACTTTGAGATTGTACCAAAATCAAGTAAGTATTTCTTTTAATTCAAAAATTCTTCAACATTTGGGAAATGATCTTGAAAACCAAAAATGTTGTCCTAGAGATCTCATATCTGATGAATCAGATGGTACCTTAGATCATCAAAAATTTATGGCTTTTTTATTATTGGCTTTTTCATAGCCATGTTCTCTACCACTCTCTATCAGAACATGATGGTTAGATTTCTCTTCCAAATCCATATTTTCACCTATGTTTTCCTATGTGGAAACCCAATACTGAGTTACTTTGGGTGAACATTATGATTCTAACTTCCCTTTTTAAAATGAAGTTTTAGTATTCCTTTTTATGATGTGGGTTTCTATGAAATAAACTTTCACGTAGTAAACCATTTATAACCCCAATGAATTTCGAGAGAGAAATTCATTTTAAAGTGGGTAGAATGTAACCACCCGAGATTTTATGAGAATTATTCTTTTTAATTTCATTGATGTCTTGTGTTGTATGATACACCAAGATTATCTTGCGCTATACACAACACCGTATTATCTTGCAGTATACACAACACTATTCTAGGATTATGTTACACTGAATTTCATGTTCGTTTGATAGTAGTCATTCTACGCAACATTGAGTGTATATATATATATATAGTCAATGTATAAATGAAATGTGGTTGGATTATATTATAAAAAACAATGAACGAGTCTTTCACAACATTCAACCCTAACTTGACTTGCATTACATGCCATCGCGACCTTCCTCGATAGCGTGTGTTGTACGCAATATCGAGTTTCACTAAACAATGACAAATGGTTATAATATTATTATGGACTATCCTTTATGAATAGTATTAACTAAACTTTTAATTTTATAACATTATTATTCATCTTACACATTTTCTAGAACATGGTATGAGAACAAAATAAAGTTTTCAGGTAAAATAAGTATTTTTTCAAAAAATGCAGTTTTGCCGCCTTTTGATGGCGCACCCAATTTAAATCTAGTTTTTGACATGTTTATAAGTTCAATTTTACAAAATAAAATTCTTCTTTGGAATCAAGATATAAACATTTACTGTGGATAAAATTTTCGTATTATTCTGATAACTTTCATATTTTAATGAATAGTAAAAACACGCTATATTTTAATTAAAAACAACTTTTTTCATCGCAATAATTTTTATGGTTATATTATCTTCTTAATTGATTTTAAAGTGTTATTAGAATATATTTTTACTATTTAATCCAATTTTGTTCATTGGAATTAATTTCACTATGAAATTGGACATAAACAAGTGTCGATCTTTTGATAGTTATTATTTCTTAAAAACATGCTATTTGTTTTGATAACGGGAATTAATTTTAAAATTAATTAATGTCACTTCTATGTTTTGAATTTGGAAAAATAAAAATCATTTTTTAATTTGGAATATCAAATATATCTTACGCTGGTTTTTTTGAATTTTACTGAAAAGCTTCAATTTTTGATGAATAGTGAAACCACTTAGTGGTTGTTAAAAAAAATTGACTCTTTCATTTAAATGAAATTTTACCACTTCTGTGAATTGAATTTCAAAAATCTGACATACATGGTTGTTATCAAGAAGTAAAATGTGGTTAAATAAGATGAAAATAATTTTTGGTGAATAGTAAATTTTGACTTTTATTTACCGCGGTTAAAGGTAAATATGGTAATTCAAGGTTAAAAGAATATTATAATAATTCAAAATTACCTTAACACTTGTCCAAACCTTATTGGATGAGTAGTGGCCGACCATGGGAATCCTTGGGTCCATTTTGGGACCCCATTGAGCCACTTGGTAGTGATAATGACAATTTGGATTAATTAATTTAATGTCAAGACAAAATTTACAATAACAAATCTATTTTAGTAATTAATTTTTATAAGGGGTTATATAAATTATCTTTTTGGCTATAAATATTCATTGTAAATATAAAAATATTTTCTACATGGTGGTTATTTTTTTATAATTTTTAGACATCAAATAAATTAAATTATTCATGACGCAATAATGATGCAGTATTTACCTCATTAATAAATGATTTAAATAAATAAGATTATAATGATTAAAATATTATCCAAAACATATACAATTCTGATTGGATGATTTTATTTCGACCAGGAGTCATCTTATCTTCATCGTTAATTATTTTTGGACCTTTTGAAACCGAAGATAAGTTTATAATAAAATAATATTTCCACACTTTCCAAAAGAGCCCCTCCTCCCCCTTATAAAAGGAGGCCATTTCTATCCAATTCCTTACACCTCTCAAGCCATTTGGATCATCCAAACTCTACTCAATTAATCTCCCTATATCCCTCTCCTCCCCCTAGAAGCCTTACCTTAGGCATAAGTCACTCCAAGAAGTCCTTTTGGTTCAAACCAAAGGAAGTTACCCAAATTAAAGGTAATAGTTTCTCTTAAATTGTTTTCTTTTATTCTACTTATCCAACCCCTAAACTCTTTTTAATCCTTTATTTTGTAACAACACCAGTATCATCAATATACTAGGATATTTTTATGAAAAGGATTCGAACTACACTTACACACACCTCCATCTAATGGATGAAGAACATAATGTTTCGGTAGATGGCAAGCTAACGCCTCACGAAACGATGATTCTTCGATTTTCTCCTACCGAATCTCATGGTGGCCATTATGTTGGAACTATATTTATATATGATATATATTATGTTTATGATTTACTTATTCTTCTTTAATTCCCAATTATTTCAAGCCTTTATGGTTTCCATAGTGGGTAAATACGATAATCTCATGTGAGGAAGTGCGGATTACCGCCCCCTCAAAGTGAGGTGATTCGTTAATGCCTTATGTGGGATGCATAAAGTATGGAGTTAATTATATTATATATTATATTATACTTTAATTATAATATAAATATTTATAATTATGTTTTAATTCCATTAAAATAAGAAACATAAATGAAAGTAGCATTCATGCGTACGTACGGCTTACCGTCTCCTTGAACGGTGCATTTCATTTCTTACCTCCATATGTTATGTACTATTATAAATACCTGTATATTCTGGATATGTATGATATATATGATATAAAAATCATGAATATAATTCCCTATATAATGAACCTTTGACCACATGAACAACATGTAATTATAAGAAGTCCATTTTTGACTCAAGTACCAAATATCGACAAAACGAACGTTATTAACTTAAATTGTTACATAATGTTTATAACATGGTAATAAGTGATATAAAATGAATAATAAACTTGAAAAATGTTCTTAATCAAGTAAAAATTAAATTTGGTTTATTATTCAGGAGATTAAAGAAGGATCGAGTCAAGGGGAACAAAAGGTAAGGGAACTTCTTAACTCAATTTCCTTTCTTTGGATTGATCTTCTCTTTCTGTTTATGTCATTCTTTGATTATGTGAGAAATGAATTTTTATATCATATCATGAATTTATGCTTTCTTTATGTGACCTTATAGTGAATACACATATATGATCTATTTTATTTACAAAAAAATCTTTGTAAAGGATAATTATTCTAATCTCATTCTTATCCGAGATTGTTTATTCGTAAGTATTTACTGGGGTTGTGTTTATTATCCATGTCCATATGTTCTCAAAATGTTTTCATAAAATGTTTAATTTTCTTCTATGTATGTTTAAATTTATTTTTACCCTTATGTTCTACTTTTACCACATTGTATGGAAGGAATCTTTCTTTTATTTACCATACGAGGTACTTTTTGACTTTTCTGGCAAAAGTACGAGAAGAATGTTTTTTTTTAACTTATACGGCATGAATAGATTTTTACGGTTTTAGAAAGACTTATTTCTATGAAGCTTCCTCTATAATATTTCATGACACTTTTCAGAAAAATACTTTTCTTTTAAAATTTCAAGGCATTTGGTGAAAAGAAAGTTATTTTGAAGAAGAAAGGATATTTTCCTCAAGAATTCATTTCAAATGTTTTATCAAAACCATTTTCCATCTAAGATGACATTATTTCACATGTGTATGTTTCAAGTATAATGTCTCTATGATTTACGTGGTTTCACTTTTCTTATGATGAAATGATATCCATTTTTTTATATATGGATTATGTTATGATGGGATGATGTTTATGAAACCCATTTTTATTCTTTGGGTTATGATGAATGATTTATCTTTATGTTGTAGCACAAGTAAGAATGATTTCATTATGAGATGGGTGGGACCAATATCTCCCTCCATTGCATTGGTTAAATATTTATATCTCATGAGATAGACATGGCTGGAACGGTAAGTTAATCTGGTTCAGTGATATAGGACTGGAACGAAGAGTGAACTCGATTCAGAATGGGACTTTGTCCACTAAGATGGTCTTGGCAGCAATGCCTTGGATACTATGGAAATCATATCATGTGCTTAATGTTTTTCAACAATTATATGTTTTATTTCCAAGCTATTTTATCATGATTTATGTTCCATTATGATGTATGCCTTATGTACTTCCATGTTTTATGTCATTGCTCAAGATTTTGATGTCTAAACATTATGTTCATGTTTTTAAGCTCAAATGTATATGGTTTGTTCTATTTTCTCCATGCTTACCCTTACTGAGCTTTTTGAGCTCACCCTTTATATGTTTTCTTTTCCCCAGGATTTCAAGAAAGGTTTTAGGTAAGAAAACAAAAGGGGAAGATCTTTATGGGAGATTTTCAATATCTTTCACCGCGATTAGAAGATTACGTTTCGAGTTTCCAAAGAAACTAAACTATTACAGTCCTTTAGTGTCTGTTTTTGTTATGTATTAAGTATTCTTCAAAAGTAATGTAATTTCCATGTACGTCAAGCTTTGGGTCTCTATAGTTGGTATCAGAGGGAGGTTTAGTCAACCTTTGGAAGCTAGGATGCGATAACTTTAGTAAGATCCATAGAGATATTTCTAAGGTATGTCTATGGATGTCTCTAAGGTTTAGTATAACTATAAGTTACAGTCCTAGAATTATGTTGACAATCATGAATAACCTAGGTTGAACCTAAGTTGTCATGGATTAAAGAATGTGTGATAAGTTAGGCATCCCATAAGTAACTTTTTATTATTACGTGGTTCCTCATTATTTTAACTATTTCTTAAACCATTGTTTTTGGTTTTAGTAAATGAAGGGAACCAGAAGGAATTGGGTCAACATTGAATCCAATGGACAAATTGGTGACTATGAGACAAAGAAAGATTTTGTGATTTTTCTGAATCAGTTATCGCGATATATGATACACAAGGTGGACTTTAGTGGTATTCCCAATTCCTCAAATAAGAGGAATATGGATTTTTATGCATGTTTTCATATTGAGGAGCATAGAGAAAAGAATATTGAGATTTCTAAATAAGGGAATAAGAACCTTGATGAATACATTAAATGGAGGGGAAGATGTTATCTATGTGGAGAGAAGGGTCATGGAGTGACAGACTTTTATGGAGTTCAATGTCTTATCTATGGAGAACGTGGGAATTACCCAACTCAATGCCCTGACCTAAGAGGTTAATTTTGAATCAAGGAATTACTTATTCCATGACAATCATTGAAGATGATGGTTTGAAGTGTTTATGTATTGGTATTCAATAATAATGTTGTTGTGGTACTTTTATGGTATATTGGAATACCTATATATTGGTCCATTGTGGTTTTCCATAAGAATATGGCACCGGTTACCATAAAAAGTGATTGAAATATTTTTGGAAAGCAGATGTTATATGCATAATGAAGGGATAAAGAGAAAATAATATGTTTGATAGTATTCATGAGCTCATGAATAATATAAGGACAAAGTGATATCATGGTTTGAGTATAAATTTTTTTTGGGATTTTTGAATGTGGAAAGAGACAACTTTTGACAGCATTCATGTTTTCAACTAAGGTTCTATGGTAATTCATGTTGTAAGAGAATACATGATTAAGGTATTCACATGTTTGTAATGTGACCAACAAGATATATCGTATGATATATGGGGGATAAATGATGGTATTCAAATGCTCGGTAGATGAAATTTCTAGTAATTGTTTTCTTTATACTATGAGCTTGGACATAAGTATTTTAGATAAGCCTAAAGATTGGAATGGATTATGTTGGACATAAGTTTTTATTGTTTATGGATATAACTTTTTTCGATATTATTGATGGGATGTTATAATAATGTATTATTAGAAAAAGGACAACCTTCAGGGCGGGCGACAACCCGTCGCGTCAGATAAGGATGTGGGAATCGAACCCACAACCAAAGTACGACAGGCCTTTATCGCCTTCCACTGGCCTATAGGAAGTCCCTCGTTAGTAGAAACTAGTTTTATTATATTAAGTGGTATGATATATGAAGTATAAGTCCATTTTAGGAATCATATATGATTAATCTCACCATAGATGGACTTATGTATATTTAATAAATTGTGCTATTCTTTTTGCGATAAAAAACAAATGGAATGACCTATCATTCTATCGCATGATCATCTAACACTTCGTGAAAGACAAACTCAACTTATTTTCTTTAAGATATTAAGTGTAAATTGTTCTAGGCATGAGCAACGTTGAGATTGTACCAAAATCAAGTAAGTATTTATTTTAATTCAAAAATTCTTCAACATTTGGGAAATGATCTTGAAAACCAAAAATGATGTCCTAGTACTCTCACATCTGATGAATCAGATGGTACCTTAGATCATCACAAATTTATGGATTTGAGATTATTGGATTTTTCATAGCCATGTTCTCTACCACTCTCCATTAGAACATGATGGTTAGATTTCTCTTCCATATCCATATTTTCACCTATGATGTCCTATGTGGAAACCCCATACTGAGTTAATTTGGGTGACCATTATGATTCTAACTTCCCTTTTTAAAATGATATTTTAATATTCCTCTTTACGTGTTGGGTTTCTATGAAAGAAACTTTCATGTAGTAAACCATTTATAACCCCGAAGAATTTCAAAGGCGAAATTCATTTTAAGGGGGTAGAATGTAACAACCCGAGAGTCTACGAGAATTATTCTTTTTAATTTCATTGATGTCTTGTGTTTTATGCTACACCGAGATTATCTTGCGCTATACGCAACATCGTATTAGCTTGCAGTATACGCAAAACTATTCTTGGATTTTGTTACACACAATTTCAAGTTTGTTTGATAGTAGTCATTCTACGCAATATTGAGTGTATATATATATAAATATAGTCAATGTATAAATGAAATATGGTTGGATTCTGTTATAAAAAACAGTGAAGGAGTCTTTCACAACACGCAACCCTGACTTGGCTTGCATTACATGCAATCGCGACCTTCCTCGATAACGTGTGTTGTACGCAATACCGGGTTTCACTAAACAAGGACAAATGGTTATAATATTATTATGGACTAGCCGTTATGAATAGTATTAAATAAATTTTGAATTTTATAACATTATTATTCATCTTACACATTTTCTAGAACATGGTATGAGAACAAAATAAAGTATTCAGGTAAAATAAGTATTTTTCAAAAAAATGCAGTTTTGCCACCTTTTGATGGAGCACCCGCTTTAAATCTAGTTTTTGACATGTTTAGAAGTTAAATTTGACAAAATGAAATTTTTATTTGAAATAAATATATAAAAATTTACTTTGGATAAAATTTTTATATTATTCTGATAACTTTCATATTTTAATGAATAGTAAAAACACGCTATATTTTAATTAAAAACAACTTTTTTCATCGCAATAATTTATATGGTTAGATTACCTTTTTAATTAGTTTTAAAGTGTAATTAGAATATATTTTTACTATTTAATCCAATGTTGGTCATTGGAATTAATTTCACTTTGAAATTGGACATAAACAAGTGTCAATATTTTGATAGTTATTATTTCTTAAAAAGACGCTATTTGTTTTGATAACCAGAATTAATTTTAAAATTAATTAATGCCACTTCTATATTTTGAATTTGGAAAAATAGACATCATTTTTGAATTCGTAATATCAAATATATCTTAGGCTGATTTTTTCGTATTTTTCTAAAAAACTTCAATTTTTGATGAATAGTGAAACCACTTAGTGGTAGTTAAAAAAACTGACTCTTTCATTTAAATGAAATTTTACCACTTCTGTGAATTGAAGTTCAAAAGTCCGACATACATGGTTGTTATCAAAAAGTAAAATTTGGTTCAATAAGATGAAAATAATTTTTGGTGAATAGTAACTTTTGACTTTTATTTACTGCGGTTAAAGGTAAATAGGGTAATTCAAGGTTAAAAGAATATTATAATAATTCAAAATTACCTTAACACTTCTCCTAACCTTATTGTATGAGTATTTTCCTACCATGGGCATCCTTGGGTAGATTTTTGGACCCCATGGAGCCACTTTGTAGTGATAATGACAATTTGGATTAATTAATTTAATGTAAAGACAAAATTGACAATAAAAAAACTCTTTTAGTAATTAAATTTTATAAGGGGTTATATAAATTATCTTTTGGACTATAAATATTCATTGTAAAGATAAAAATATTTCCTACATGGTGGTAATTTTTTTATAATTTTTAGACATCAAATAAATTAAATTATTTATGACACAATAATGATGCAGTATTAACCTCATTAATAAATGATTTAAATAAATAATATTATAATGATTAAAATATTATCCAAAAAAATCCAATTCTGATTGGATTATTTTATTTCAACCATCAGTCATCTTATATTTATACTTAATGATTTTTGGACCTTTTGAAATCGAAGATAAGTTTATAATAAAATAATATTTCCACACTTTCCCAAAGTGCCCCTCCTCCCCCTTATAAAAGGAGTCCATTTCTATCCAATTCCTCACACATATCAAGCCATTTATCTCGTCCACAATCTGCCAAATTAATCTCCATACATCCCTCTCCTCCCCCTAGAAGCCTTACCTTAGGCAGAAGGCACTCCAAGAAGTCCTTTTGGTTCAAACCAAAGGAAGTTGCCCAAATTAAAGGCAACGGTTTCTCCTAAATTGTTTTTTATTCTATTTATCCAACCCCTAAACTCTTTTTAATACTTTCTTTTGTAACAACACCAGTATCCTCAATATACTAGGATGTTGTTATTATAATTATTCTAACTACACTTACACACACCTCCATCTAATGGATGAAGAACATAATATTTCTATGGATGGCAAACTAACGCCTCACGAAACAATGATTGTTCGATTTTCTCCTACCGCCTCTCATGGTGGTCATTATGATGGAAATATATTTATATATGATATATATTATGTTTATTATTTACTTATTCTTCTTTACTTCCCAATTATTTCAAGACTTTATGGTTTCCATAGTGGGTAAATACGATAATCTCATTTGAGGAAGTGCGGACTACCGCCCCCTCAAAGTGATGTGATTCGTTAATTCCTTATGTGGGATGTATAAAGTATGGAGTTAATAATATTATATATGATATTATACTGGAATTATAATATACCTATGCATAATTATGTTTTAATTCCATTAAAATAAGAAATAGAAATGAAAGTAGCGTTCATGCGTGTGTACAGCTTACCGTCTCCATGAACGGTGCATTTCATTTATTACCTCCATATGTTACATACTATTATAAATACATGTATATGATGGATATATATGATATATATGATATAAAAATCATGAATATAATCCTGTATATAATGAACCTTTGACCACATGAACAACATGTAATTATAAGAAGTTCATTTTTGACTCAAGTACCAAATATTGACAAAACGAATGTCGTTAACTTAAATAGTTAAATAATGTTTATAACATGGTAACAAGTGATATAAAATGAATAATAAACTTGAAAAATGTTCTTAATCAAGTATAAATTAACTTTGGTTTATTATTCCGGAGATTAAGGAACGATCGAGTCAAGTCGAACAGAAGGTAAGGGAACTTCTTAAACCAATTTCCGTTCTATGGGTTGATCTTCTCTTTATGTTTATGTAGTTATTTGATTATATGAGAAATGAATTTTTATATAATATCATGTATTTATGCTTTCTTTATGTGACCTTATAGTGAATACACATAAGTGATCTATATTATTTACAAAAAATATCTTTGTAAGGGATAATTATTTCAATCTCTATCTTATCTGAGATTGTTTGTTCGTAAATATTAACTGGGGTTATGTTTATTATCCATGTACATATGTTCTCAAAATGTTTTCATAAAATGTTTACTTTTCTTCTATGTATGTTTAAAGTCGTTTTTAACCATAATTTTTACTTTTACCACATCGTATGTAAGGAATATTTCTTTTATTTACCATACGAGGTACTTTTTTACTTTTCCCGCAAAAGTACGAGAAGAATGTTTTTTTAACTTATACAGCATGAATGGATTTTTACCGTTTTATGAGGATTTATTTCCATGAAGATTCCTCTACAAGATTTCATGACTCTTTTCAAAAAAATCCATTTCTTTTAATAAATTTAAGGCATTTTGTGAAAATAAAATGATTTTGAAGAAGAAAGGATATTTTCCTCACGAATTCATTTCAACTGTTTTATCAAAACCATTTTCCATCTAAGATGGAATTATTTCATATATGTATGTTTCAAGTATAATTTCTCTGTGATTTACATGGTTTCACTTTTCTTATGATGAAATGATATCCATTTTGTTTATATATGTATTATGTTATAATGGGATGATATTTATGAAACCCATTTTTCTTCTTTGGGTTATGATGAATGATTTATGTTTATGTTGTAGCACAAGTAAGAATGATTTCATTATGAGAAGGGTGGGACCTATATATCCCTCCAATGCATTGGGTAAATATTTATATCTCATGAGATAGACATGGTTGGAATGGTAAGTTAATTTGGTTCAGGGATATAGGACTAGAACGAGGAGTGAACTCGATTCAGAAAGGGACTTTGTCCACTAATATAGCATCCCGTCTTTTTATAACATGACTTTCATTTCATTATATGGAACTGAGGATCGTTAAGGTTTAGTGTCTTGGAAACAAGGAACATAATACATGAAAACAACATAAAACATTCTTCTTAAACACTTGAAAGGATTCTCCTTATGTTCATCCTAGGTTCATTACTGCATCTCATAACCTAGGGACATACATCAAAATAAAGGGTGAGCAGAAGGCCCAGTAAGGGAAACAAGAGAAACATTTTACATGTGAACTTTAGATACTTCACTAAGGACATGAAAAGAACTTTAAGGCATGAGAAAGAAATCATGAGATACATCATAATAAAAATAACATTTTTCATAACTTGAAGATGTGGCTACAACATTTAATATTGACAATAATTTAGTTTCACTAAGGTCCATCCCCAAGGTGTCGTTAAAAATTACCAAGGTTATTCACCAAGGGTCGTTAAAATGGTCATCTATAGAGATTAAGTCTTTGCCCAATGCATTGGAGCGCTATCAGGGCGCACCATTAAATTTTCCTTTATTATCATGTGACACACATCTATCATCATCAAACATTTCATAAATAACCCATATATCATAAAATAAATGGGTTTCATTTCATAATCATAATGTTTTAAAAACTACTTTTAAGACATGATCATTACGTTACTTTAAACCCACGGAAAGGGAAAGCGGGTATCATGTATGTAAATACCAGAATTTAAAATAGAAAATTTTGATAAATATGTGAATACCCCTATAGAAATAAGAGCTTTGAGTATTCACTTTATAACATAAAATAATTTTGAGAAAAGAGAGGCATTTTGAGACGAAAATTCTGCAGCATAACGGCTATGTTACAAGGTTTTAGAAAACATTGAAAAGAGGGGGGACATGGGTAGAACAATAATAATTGACCCATAAAATAGTAGAGGAACAGAATAAGAAGGATATATGAACATGGTGATGTAATTTCAAGGACATACCATTTGAATTGAAAAACATGGAAGAAAGACAAAAATTAGATTTCCCTTATGAAAATTCGGCAGCCTAACGGCGTCACTTAAACTTCAAAAAATGAATTGAACAGATCAAATAGGGTCTCTCATAATATGATCATAAGAGATAAGTATGATAGATATAGATATAATACCTCAACATAATAAAAAGGAACTTGAAAGATTTGACATGAAAATCGAACTTGAAAAATGAGAAGGGTGAAAGAATCACTTAAAAATTCGGCAGCCTAACGGCGTCACTTAAACATTCATAAAACGAAATGATGAGAGTAAGAGGGGATCTATCATCATATAAACATGAAAAGGTCAGTAAGAGGAATATAAAATAACATCCTCTCACATAATAACATGGAGCATAAAAGGAATGACATAAAAGAGATTACATGAAAAGAAAGAGAGAGGTCGGATCCCTTACCTTAAAACGTGACTCTTGAAACTCAATGTTTTGGACCTTGAGGGCTTGGGGGCACCTTGGGAGGACTCCTTGGGAGGTAAGGATACCAGAACTTCGTTGGGTGAGAGTTGTGAGTGAAAACTAAAGGAGGAAAGGGTGGGTATTTATAGGGAAAGTGAGGGGACAAGGCATTAATGGCCAAGGGACACCTCATTAGTGGTTTTGGCAAAACCATGGGCTTGCCCATGGTATTTTCCCATGGTATAGCCCACTTGGGACACCTCATACCTTATATTACTATTCATAAGTCGACCATATTTATTGCATACTTAATACATCATTTAATGATGTTATTAAACACCCGTAACTTAAAAACTATACTTTCACTATTCATCAAAAATTCAACTTTCTCAGAATAATCCCCAAATTTCACCTTAACCAAATATTAATGCTTTGATTTCAAAAATGAAATCCATTTTATAAAAATAATTTTCTAAATATTTTTAATTAAAATTTTAATTTAAAAAACACTATTCACCGAAAATTCATTTTTTTCAGAAAAATCCCCAAAAATTACCTTAACATAATATCGATGCTCTGAGTTCAAAAATAAAGTCCTTTTTATAAAAATAATTTTCTAATTATTTTTAATTAATTTTTTAATTAAAAAACACTATTCATCTGAAAAAACTAATACTTGACTAATAATTTATGAAACTGTTATTTACCCATTTTATTGAATCACATTACTTAATATAGGTGTATAAATTATATTAAAACTTTCTTTGAGTGAAATTACTAATCCATTTGGTCACATTACTAATCCTAAGCGTAAAATCACTATTCATAATTTACTATTCATCAAAAATTAAGTTGATCTTATTAGACTCCAAATTCCTTACTGAACAATTTTGTAGAAGACCATTTTTTGAAAACCATTACACATCATTAATTATTTAGGGTTTACATAAATGTTTTAAAATATCCCTTTTTCGAAAATTCATCAATAAAATATATCCTAAAATTATCCGGACAAAAGAAATTCCACAAACATCACTAAAGGAAGAGATCTCAATTTATTCACCCGAAAGGATTACACAAGGAAGCTAGGGTCTCGTCAAATAGCCTCTTATAACACCGGCATAAGACCTAAGTGTAAGGTGTGCTATGGTGAGAGAATCTGAGGGAGGCTCAGATAACATTTCCCTAGTAGTAATCTCTACTAACTTGAACTTCTCCCGTAGGTGTTTCCGTTCAAGCTTGACACGCTGGAGTTCGGATTGGGCTTGGTCCAAAGCGAAGCCCACAAATTCTACCTCCTTCCCAAGCTCTGATAAGTGGGCTTCATAAGGGTCGAGTCTACTGGATGAAGCCATCGACTCCTCTTTCTGCATTAACCATTAACATCTTATTAAATCATTAAGAGTAAGTTAATATATTACTCAAAATGATTGGGTTGTTACATTCTTCCCCCCTTAAGAAATTTCATCCCCGAAATTTATACTTGAGGCCCAGTCAAAAAGGTGAGGGTACTTTTGATTCATTGTTTCCTCAGGCTCCCAAGTCGCTTCTTCATATTTATGATTCCTCCACAACACTTTCACAAGGTGGGTAGTCTTGTTTCGTAGGACCTTGTCTCTACGGTCCAAGATCTCCACTGGCTTCTCCTCATAAGAGAGGTCATGTTCCAGTTGTACCACCTCTGGGTTCAGTACATGCGAAGGGTTGGGTATGTACTTCCTCAAGAGAGATACATGGAAGACATCATGAACTTGAGTTAGGTTCGGTGGAAGTGCTAGGCGATAGGTCACTGCTCCTATGCGATCAAGGATTTCATAGGGGCCAATGTACCTAGGGTTGAGCTTACCTTTCTTCCCAAACCGCATGACTCTCTTCCATGGAGAAATTCGAAGGAAGACTTTGTCACCAACACCAAACTCCAAGTCCCTTCGACGATTGTCAGCATAGCTCTTCTGCCGACTCTGAGCAGCCTTTATGTGTTGTTGGATGGTATGAACTTGTTCCGTCATCTCTTGCATGAGATCAGGCCCAAGAAGCTTTCTCTCACCAGTTTCATCCCAACAAGTAGGAGTTCTACATCGCTTTCCATACAGAGCTTCATAGGGTGTCATCTGAATACTCGAATGGAAGCTGATGTTATAGGAGAACTCAACTAATGGGAGGTGTTGATCCCATCCACCTTTAAATTCCATTGAGCATAATCCCAGCATGTCTTCGAGTGTCTGAATAGTCCTTTCAGATTGGCCATCAGTTTGAGGATGATAGGTCGTACTAAAATTCAATTCAATATTTAGAGCATGTTGAAGACTTCTCCAGAATTTTGATGTGAATCTTGGATCACGATCAGACACGATGGATAGTGGTACCCCATGCAACCTTACCACTTCCTTCACGTATATCTTGGGAATCTGATCCAGAGATAAATCTTCCCGAATAGAGATAAAATGGGATGTCTTGGTGAGACGGTCCACAATAACCCATATCGCATTGTTTCCTTTGGATGTTTTTGGGAGACCAGTTACAAAGTCCATAGTGATATTATCCCACTTCCATACTGGTATGGGTAGTGGTTATAATACCCCCTTAGGAAGTTGTCTTTCTGCCTTTACTTGCTGACACACCAGGCACCTTGTACTATAATCAGCAATCTCCCTCTTCATGTTATCCCACCAATAATGATCACGAAGGTCTCTATACATCTTAGTGCTTCCCGGATGTATAGAGAAAGTAGAGCTATGAGCTTCATCCATCAGTTCTTTCTTTATCTCCGGAATAGATGGGACACATAGTCTTGTACGAAATTTCAATACACCTTCTTGATAAATATTGAAATCAGGGAACTTCCCATCTTTTACAGCCTCCAACTTCTCCTACATCAAAGGATCTTCTTTTTGAGCCTTCTTGATCTTCTCTAGTAATGAAGGTTGAGAAATCATTTGGGATAGGGTTGATGATGTCCCTTTCCTTATAATTCCCATGTCCAGTTTTACTAGATCTTTAATCAAGGGATCTCCTAGGATCCTCATTGTTGCCAGAACAGCAGGATCTTTCCTTCTTAACGCATCCACGACTTTGTTTGATCTTCCAGGGGGATAATGAATTGAACAATCATAGTCTTTAATAATCTCCAACCATATCCTTTGTCTCATGTTAAATTCTTTCTGTGTGAAAATATACTTTAGACTTTGGTGGTCAGTGTATATATCACATTTCTCCCCATAAAGATAGTGCCTCCATATATTTAGAGCAAAAACAACTGCCGCCAGCTCTAGATCATGCGTAGGATAATTCTGCTCATGAATATTCAACTGTCGAGATGCATAAGCAATTACCTTGTCATTTTTCATGAGGAAGCACCCAAGCCCTTTCAGAGATGCATCGCTAAAAATAACGAATACTTCTCCGATAGAGGGTAGTGTTAACACAAGTGTCGTAACCAATCTCTTCTTCAGATCTTGGAAACTTTCCTCACATTCCTTTGTCCAGATGAACTTAACCCCTTTTCGAGTCAACTTGGTTAGTGGATTAGAAAGCCGTGAAAAGTTTTTCACAAACCTCCTATAATATCCCGCTAAACCAAGGAAACTACGAATCTAAGTTACTATAGTGGGTTGAGGCCACTCCTCCACAACCATTGTCTTTGCAGGGTCAACCGAGATTCCTTCATTGGTTATGATGTGCCCCAAGAAAGCCACCTGTTGTAACCAAAACTCACACTTGCTAAACTTTCCAAAGAGCCTCTCCTTCCGTAGAGTTTTCAAAATAACCCTTAGATGATCTTCATGCTCCTCATGACTTTTTGAATATATCAAAATATCATCAATAAAAACTACCACAAAGTTATCAAGGTAGTCCTTAAAGACTCTATTAATCAAATCCATGAAAATAGCAGGAGCATTAGTCAAGCCGAAGGGCATAACAGTAAACTCATAATGCCCATATCTTGATCGGAAGGCATTCTTTGGAATATCTTCCTTCTTCACCCTCAGTTGATGATAACCAGATCGAAGGTCAATCTTAGAGAAGAATTGAGCCCCGCGAAGTTGGTCAAATAAATCATCAATTCTTGGAAAAGGATATCTGTTCTTCACTGTGATCCTGTTCAGTTCTCTATAATCAATGCATAGCAGCATTGATCCATCCTTCTTCTTCACAAAGAGAACCGGTGCTCCCCAAGGACACACACTCGGTCGGATAAACCCCTTATCCAACAAGTCTTGGAGTTGTTTCTTTAACTCTTCTAGATCCACATTTGCCATTCTATACGAAGTCTTTGATATCGGTTGAGACCCAGGTAAGAGTTCAATGGAGAACTCTACCTCTCTTTCTGGGGGAGGTCCAGGTAACTCCTCAGGAAATACATCCATGTATTCCTGAACAATAGGAACATCTTATATTTGTATGCTCCCTTTTCCTTCTTCATCATCACCGATTAACTCCATAAAGAAAGCTATAGGAGGTGCTTCTAGATAGGGATCAGTTTGGGATATCTCTCCTCGGAAGATAACTGTAGGTCGTTCATTCAAGACTACTGAGATTTTCTTACTTCTACATTTGATCTTAGCATTATACTTTGAGAGCCAGTCCATCCCTAGTATAATGTCGAATTCCATCATGGGAATGACTACTAGATTTGCGATAAGACTGTGCTCACCAAAGTAAACACTAGAGTCTCTAAATATTTTTGATACAAGGATAATCCCACTTGGAGTCTTGAATGACAACTCTACCTCTAGTAGTTCGGGGATTTATTCTATATTTCTTTCAAACTTGGAGGAAATAAAGGAATGCGTAGAACCAGAATCAAATAAAGTACTTGCTAGTTTTGAGAGGACAACTAGAGTACCTGCTACCACATTGTTCGGAACTTCAACTTCAGTTGTTGTGATAGCGAAAGCATGACCTTGCTCCCTTGGCCTCTGCTGAGGTTGATGGTGATTCCCCTCCACCGCCCTCGGATTTGGACATTGATTAGCAAAGTTCCCAAGCTGTCCACACTTGAAGCATGCGACTTCGGGTAGGGCCAGAACCATCTTTCCTCTGTCATTAGTGTTGGGAAGCTGAGGCTTCACCTCACTATGACAATTCCAAGCAATATGGCCTCCTCTTCCACACTTTTAGCACTTAACACTTCCGTTCAAGCAGTTCCCCAGATGATTCTAACCACATTTATTGCATGTGGTAAGTTGAATTTGCTTTCCACCGCTTCCCTGATCAAAATACTTCCCTAAACTGGGCTCCAACGATCTCTTCTTTTCATTTGGTTTATGAGACCACTGTGTCTCACCAAACTCCAGCTTGACTTTCATAGCACTTCGAACTATTTCTTCATAGCTATCATAGTCCCTGTTGGCTAGATTCTTCCGAAGATGAGGTTGTAGTCCACCAAAGAATCTATAAACCTTCCCATTAGGGTCCATGACAAAGCTTGAGGTATAACGGGAAATCCTTGTGAAGTTCATCTCATAGCTTCCGACAGATTTGTTCTCCTTCGGCTTCAGCTCGAGAAACTCTTTCTCCATTCTCGTTCTCATGGAACGAGGTAAATACTTGTTAAAGAAAATTCCCTGAAATTCTTCCCACTCCAAAGCTTCTATCTCTCCTCGTGGCTTCGTGTTTTTGATCAGTGACCACCATTGATCAGCTTCTCCCTCTAGGCGGTAAACAGCAAAGGTGACTTTTTCTTGTTCCGAACAATGAAGTACAGAAAAGATCTTTTCAATGGAGCTTATCCATTGTTCCGCAACCAATGGGTCAGTAGATCCACTGAATGTTGGCGGTCGTTGATGCATAAAGGACTCAACAGAAAGTTGCTTCCTTCGTGGTGAGATCGGCCTCTCAGCTTGATTCAAGTTATTACTCATAACTTGAGACAGTTGGTTCATCATTCGCATGAATGTTTCCATTCCGGCTTCCATCGGAGGGTCGTCAGCACATGGTGCATTGCGGTCACCATCGGCATAGTTCCTCCTATTGCCCGCCATTTTCTAAAAGAATAAAACCTTAGTAAGAAACTTATTTCATTTATGAATCTTTTAACTAAGACTTCATTCTTAGACAATTACACTTCTCTATAATTCCTTCATAATGATTCATAAAAATCTTGTGATTAACAAAACATATCCCCCGGGAGTGTCGTAACCAAGAGTGCAGCAAGGCCCGTTATCGTGCACCAGTTCCCGTTCGAGTCTAGCTCAAAGCGGTGTTTTCGGGTTTTACCCCTATGTACATATGTGCCAGAGCCGCCTCTACCTGCTCGTATCCAGATAGGGATGTATTTGTTTGATAAACCACTTACTCAATATTTACCAAAATACCAAGAAGTTTTCATATATTTAAACTTTTCTATAGGGTTATTCCTAAATTTTTTATATCCTAATATCCACAAATAACTAAACCATCCTTTGATACCAACTATAGCATCCTGTCTTTTTATAACATGACTTTCATTTCATTACACGGAACTGGGGATCGTTAAGGTTTAGTGTCTTGGAAACAAGGAACATAATACATGAAAACAACATAAAACATTCTTCTTAAACACTTGAAAGGCTTCTCCTTAAGTTCATCCTAGGTTCATTACTGCATCTCATAACCTAGGGACATACATAAAAATAAACGGTGAGCAGAAGGCCCAGTAAGGGAAACAAGAGAAACATTTTACATGTGAACTTGAGATACTTCAATAAGGACATGAAAAGAACTTGAAGGCATGAGAAAGAAATCATGAGATACATCATAATAAAAATAACATTTTTCATAACTTGAAGATGTGGCTGCAACATTTAATATTGACAATCATTTCGTTTCACCAAGGTCCATCCCCAAGGTGTCGTTAAAAATTACCAAGGATATTCACCAAGGTGTCGTTAAAATGGACATCTCTAGAGATTAAGTCTTTACCCAATGCATTGGAGCACTATCAGGGCGCACCCTTAAATTTTCCTTTATTATCATGTGAGTCACATATATCATCATAAAACATTTCATAAATAACCCATATAGCATAAAATAAATGGGTTTCATTTCAAAATCATAACGTTTTAAAAACTGCTTTAAAGACATGATCTTTACGTTACTTTAAACCCACAGAAAGGGAAAGTGGGTATCATGTATGTAAATACCAGAATTTAAAATAGAACATTTTGATAAATATGTGAATACCCCTGTAGAAATAAGATCTTTGAGTATTAACTTTATAACATAAAATAATTTTGAGAAAAGAGAGGCATTTTGAGACGAAAATTCTGCAGCATAACGGCTATGTTACAAGGTTTTAGAAAACATTGAAAAGAGAGGGGACATGGATCGAATAGTCATAATTGACCCATAAAACAGTAGAGGTACAAAATAAGAAGGATATATGAACATGGTGATGTAATTTCAAGGACATAACATTTGAAATGAAAAACATGGAAGAAAGACAAAAATTAGATTTCCCTTATGAAAATTCGGCAGCCTAACGGCGTCACTTAAACTTCAAAAAATGAATTGAACAGATCAAATAGGGTCTCTCACCATATGATCATAAGATATCAGTATTATAGATATAGATATCATACCCCAACATAATAAAAAGGAACTTGAAAGATTTGACATGAAAATCGAACTTGAAAAATGAGAAGGGTGAAAGAATCACTTAAAAATTCGGCAGCCTAACGGCGTCACTTAAACTTTCATAAAACGAAATGATGAGAGTAAGAGGGGATATCTCATCATATAAACATGAAAATGGAAGTAAGAGGAATATAAAATAACATCCTCTCACATAATAACATGGAGCATAAAAGGAATGACATAAAAGAGATTACATGAAAAGAAAGAGAGAGGTCGGATCCCTTACCTTAAAACGTGACTCTTGAAACTCAACGTTTTGGACCTTGAGGGATTGGGGGCACCTTGGGAGGACTCCTTGGGAGGTAAGGAGACTATAACTTCGTTTGGTGAGAGTTGGGAGTGAAAACTAAAGGATTAAAGGGTGGGTATTTATAGGGAAAGTGAGGGGACAAGGCATTAATGGCCAAGGGACACCTTATTAGTGGTTTTGGCAAAACCATGGGCTTGCCCATGGTATTTTCCCATGATATTGGCCACTTGGGACACCTCATACCTTATCTTACTATTCATAAGTCGACCATATTGATTGCATACTTAATACATCATTTAATGATGTCATTAAACACCTGTAACTTAAAAACTATACTTTCACTATTCATCGAAAATTCAACTTTCTCAGAATAATACCAAAATTTCACCTTAACCAAATATCAATGCTTTGATTTCAAAAATGAAATCCATTTTATAAAAATAATTTTCTAAATATTTTTAATTAAATTTTTAATTAAAAAAACACTATTCACCGAAAATTCATTTTTTTTAGAAAAATCCCCAAAAATTACTTTAACATAATATCGATGCTCTGAGTTCAAAAATAAAGTATTTTTTATAAAAATAATTTTCTAATAATTTTTAATTAAATTTTTAATTAAAAAACACTATTCATCCGAAAAAACTAATACTTGACTAATAATTTATGAAACCGTTATTTACCAATTTTATTGAATCACATTACTTAATCTAGGTGTCTAAATTATATTAAAGCTTTCTTTGAGTGAAATTACTAATCCATTTGGTCACATTACTAATTCTAAGCGTAAAATCACTATTCATAATTTACTATTCATCAAAAATTAGGTTGATCTTATTAGAATCCAAATTCCTTACTGAACACTTCTGTAAAAGACAATTTTTTGAAAATCATTACACATCATTAATTATTTATGGTTTACATAAATGTTTTAAAATATCCCTTTTTCGAAAATTCATCAATAAAATATATCCTAAAATTATCCGGACAAAAGAAATTCCACAAACATCACTAAAGGAAGAGATATCAATTTATTCACCCGAAAGGATTACACAAGGAAGCTAGGGTCTCGTCACATATCCCCTTATAACACCGGCATAAGACCTAAGTGTAAGGTGTGCTATGGTGAGAGAATCTGAGGGAGGCTCAGATAACATTGCCCTAGTAGTAATCTCTACTAACTTGAACTTCTCCCATAGGCGTTTCCGTTCAAGCTTGACACACTGGAGTTCGGCTTGGGCTTGGTCCAAAGCGAAGCCCACAGATGCTACCTCCTTCCCAAGCTCTGATAAGTGGGATTCATAAGGGTCGAGTCTACTGGATGAAGCCATCGACTCCTCTTTCTTCATTAACCATTAACATCTTATTAAATCATTAAGAGTAAGATAATATACTACTCAAAAAGATTGGGTCGTTGCAACTAAGATGGTCTTGGTGGCAATGCTTTGGCTACTATGGAAATCATATCATGTGATTAATTTGTTTCCACAATTACAGGTTTTATTTCCAAGCTAATTTATCATGATTGATGTTCCATTATGATCTATGCCTTACGTACTTCCATGTTTTATGTCATTGCTCAAGATATTGATGTTTAAACATTATGTTCATGTTTTTAAGTTCAAATGTATATGGTTTGTTTTATTTTCTCCACGCTTACCCTTACTAAGAATTTGAGATCACCCTTTATATGTTTTATTTTCCTCAGGATTTCAAGAAAGGTTTTAGGTAAGAAAACAAAAGGGGAAGATCTTTATGGAAGATGTTGAAGATCTTTCACCACGATTAGACGATTATGTTCTGAGTTTCCAAAGACACTAAGCTATTACGGTCCTTTGGTGTCTGTTTTTGTTATGTATTAAGAATTCTGCAAAAGTAATGTAATGTCCATGTACATCATGCTTTGAGTCTCAACAGTTGGTATCAGAGGGAGGTTTAATCAACCTTTGGAAACTAGGATGCGAGAACTTTAGTGAGATCCCTAGAGATATTTCTAAGGTATGTCAAGGGATGTCCCTAAGGATTAGAATAAATATAGGTTGCAGTCTTAGAATTATGTTGAAGATCATGAATAACCTAGGGTGAACCTTAGGTGTCATGTATTAAAGAATGTGTGATAAGTTAGGCATCCCATAAGTAACTTTTTATGATTACGTGGTTCCTCATTATTTTAACTGTTTCTTACACCATGGTTTTTGGTTTTATTCAATGAAGTGAACCAGACGGAATTTGGGTCAACTTTGAATCCAATGGACAAATTGGTGACTATGAGAAAAAGAAATATTTTTTGATTTTGTCGAATCAGTCATCACGATATATGATTAACAAGGTGAACTTTAGTGGTATTCCCAATTCATAAAATAAGAGGAATATGGAATTTAATGAATGTTCACATGTTGAGGAGCATAGAGAAAGAAAGATAGAGATTTCTAAACAAGGTAAGAAGAAACTTGATGAATACATTAAATGGAGGGGAAGATGTTATCTGTGTAGAGAGAAGGGTCATAGAGTGACAAACTGTTATGGAGTTCAATATCTTATCTATGGAGAACATGGGCATTACCCAACTCAATGCCCTGACCTAAGAGGTTAATTTTGAATCAAGGAAGTACTTATTCCATGAAAATCATTTAAGAGGATGGTTTGAAGTGTGTATGTATTGGTATTCAATAATAATGTTGTTGAGGTACTTTTATGGTATATTGGAATACCTATATATTGGTCCATTGTGGTTTTCCATAAGAATATGGCATCGGTTACCATAAAAAGTGATTGAAATATTTTTGGAAAGCATATGATATACGCACAATGAAGGGATAAAGATAAAATAATATGTTTGATAGTATTCATGAGCTCATGACTAATATAAGGACAAAGTGATATCATGGTTTGAGTATAATTTTTTTTGGGATTTTGGAATGTGGAAAGAGACAACTTTTGATAGCATTCATGTTTTCAACTAAGGTTCTGTGGTAATTCATGTTGCAAGAGAATACATGATTAAGGTATTCACATGTTTGGAATGTGACCAACAAGATATATCTTATGTTATATGGGGGATAAATAATGGTATTCACATGCTCGGTAGATGACATTTCTAATAATTGTTTTCTTTATACTATGAGCTTGGACAGAATTATTTTAGATAAGCCTAAAGATTGGAATGGATTATTTTGGAAATAAGTTAGTATTGTTTAAGGATATAACTTTTTTCGATATTGTTGAAGGGATGATATAATAATGTCTTTTTATAAAAAGGACAACCTGCGGGGCGGGAGACAACCCGTCGCCTCAGATAGGGCTGTAGGAATCCAACCCACAACCAAAGTGTGACATGCCTTTATCGCCTACCACTGTCCTATAGGAAGTCCCTGGTTAGTAGAAACTAGTTTTATTTTATTAAGTGGTATGATATATGAAGTATAAATCCATTTTTGGAATCATATATGATTAATCTCAGCTTAGATGGACTTATGTATATTTAATAAATTGCGCTAATCTTTTTGCGATAAAAACAAGTGGAATAACCTATCATTCTATCGCATGATCTGATAACACTTTGGTAAATACAAATTCAACTTATTTTCTTTAAGATATGAAGTGGAAATTTTTCTAGGCACGAGCAACGTTGAGATTGTACCAAAATCAAGTAAGTATTTCTTTTAATTCAAAAATTCATCAACATTTGGGAAATAATCTTGAAGACCAAAAATTATGTCCTGGTGCTCACATATATGATGAATCATATGGTACCTTATATTATCACAAATTTATGGCTTTGTGATTATTGGATTTTTCATAGCCATGTTCTCTACCACTCTCCATCGGAACTTGATGGTTAGATTTCTCTTACATATCCATATTTTCACCTATGTTGTCCTATGTGGAAACCCAATACTGAGTTACTTTGGGTGACCATTATGATTCTAACTTCCCTTTTTAAAATGAAGTTTTAGTATTCCTTTTTACGATTTGGGTTTCTATGAAAGAAACTTTCAATTAGTAAACCATTTATAACCCCGGTGAATTTCGAGGGAGAAATTCCTTTTAAGGGGGGTAGAATGTAACAACCCGATATTTTATGAGAATTATTCTTTTTAATTTCATTGATGTCTTGTGTTGTATGCTAAACCAAGATTATTTTGCGCTATATACAACATTGTATTAGCTTGCAGTATACACAAAACTATTCTTGGATTGTGTTACACACAATTTCAAGTTCGTTTGAAAGTAGTCATTCTACGCAACATTGAGTGTATATATATATATATATATTCAATGTATAAATGAAATATGCTTGGATTATGTTATACAAAACAATGAATGAGTCTTTCACAACACGCAACCATGACTTGGCTTGCATTACACGCAATCGCGACCTTCCTCGATAGCGTGTGTTGTAAGCAATACCGGGTTTCACTAAAAAATGACAAATGGTTATAATATTATTATAGATTAGCCGTTATGAATAGTATTAAATACATTTTGAATTTTATAACCTTATTATTCATATTACACATTTTCTAGAACATGGTATGAGAACAAAATAAAGTTTTCGGGTAAAATAAATATTTTTCAAAAAACACAGTTTTGCTGCCTTTTGATGGCGCACCCACTTTAAATCTAGTTTTTGACATGTTTATAAGTTCAATTTGACAAAATAAAATTCTTATTTGGAATCAAGATATAAAAAATTACTTTGGATAAACTTTTCATATTACTCTGATAACTTTCATAATTTAATTAATAGTAAAAACACGTAATATTTTAATTAAAAACAACTTTTGTCATCGCAATAATTTATATGGTTAGATTATCTTTTTAATTGGTTTTAAAGTTTAATTCAAATATATTTTTACTATTTAATCCAATGTTGGTCATTTGAATTAATTTCACTTTAAAATTGGACATAAACAAGTGTCAATCTTTTGATGGTTATTATTTCCTAAAAACACGCTATTGGTTTTGATAACGGGAATTAATTTTAAAATTAATTAATGACACTTATATGTTTTGATTTTGAAAAAATAGACATCATTTTTTAATTCAAAATAGCAAATATAGCTTAGGCTGAATGTTTGGTATTTTTCTGAAAAACTTCAATTTTTGATGAATAGCGAAACCACTTAGTGGTAGTTAAAAAAAACTCACTCTTTCATTTAAATGAAATTTTACCACTTATGTGAATTTAATTTCAAAAATCCGACATATATGGTTGTTATCAAGAAGTAAAATGTGGTTCAATAAGATGAAAATAATTTTTGGTGAATAGTAAATTTTACTTTTATTTACCGCGGTTAAAGGTAAATAGGGTAATTCAAGGTTAAAAGGATATTATAATAATTTAAAATTACCTTAACACTTGTCCTAACCTTATTGGATGAGTATTGGCCGACCATGGTCATCCTTGGGTCGATTTTGGGACCCATTGAGCCACTTGGTACTGATAATGACAATTTGGATTAATTAATTTAATGTAAAGACAAAATTGACAATAACAAAACTCTTTTAGTAATTAATTTTTATAAGGGGTTATATAAATTATCTTTTCGACTATAAATATTAATTGGAAATATAAAAATATTTCCTACATGGTGGTAATTTTTTTATAATTTTTAGACATCAAATAAATTAAATTATTCATGACACAATAATGTTGCAATATTTACCTCATTAAATAATGATTTAAATAAATAAGATTATAATGATTAAAATATTATCCAAAAATTATCCAATTATGATTGTATTATTTTATTTCGACCATGAGTCATCTTATCTTCATCTTTAATAATTTTCGAACCTTTTTAAACTGAAGATAAGTTTATAATAAAATAATATTTCCACACTTTCCAAAAGAGCTCCTCCTCTTCTTTATAAAAGGAGTCCGTTTATATCCAATTCCTCACACCTCTCAAGCCATTTGGGTCGTCCAAACTCTTACCAATTAAGGTCCCTAAATCCATATCCTCCACCTAGAGGCCTTAACATAGGCAGAAGGCACTCCAAGAAGTCCTTTTGGTTCAAACCAAAGGAAGTTACCCAAATTAAAGGTAACAGTTTCTCTTAAATTGTTTTCTTTTATTCTACTTATCCAAACCCTTAACTCTTTTTAATCCTTTATTTTGTAATAACACCAGTATCCTCAATATACTAGGATGTTTTTATGAGAATTATTTGAACTACACTTACACACACCTCCATCTAATGGATGAAGAACATAATGTTTCTGTGGATGGAAAACTAACGCCTCACGAAACGATGATTGTTCGATTTTCTCCTACCGCATCTCATGGTGGACATTATGATGGAACTATATTTATATATGATATATATTATGTTTATGATTTACTTATGCTTTTTTACTTTCCAATTATTTCAAGCCTTTATGGTTTCCATAGTGGCTAAATACGATAATCTCATTTGAGGAAGTACGGACTACCGCCCCCTCAAAGTGATGTGATTCGTTAATTCCTTATGTGGGATGTATAAAGGATGAAGTTAATGATATTATATACGATACTATACTGGAATTATAATATACCTTTGTATAATTATTTTTTAATTCCATTAAAATAAGAAATATAAATGAAAGTAGTGTTCATTCATACGTACGGCTTACCGTCTCCATGAATGGTGCATTTCATTTCTTACCTCCATATGTTATGTACTATTATAAATACATGTATATTCTGGATATATATGATATATATGATATAAAAATCATTAATATCATTATAGATATAATGGACCTTTGACCACATGAACAACATGTAATTATAAGAAGTCCATTTTTGACTCAAGTAACAAATATCGACAAAACGAATGTTATTAACTTAAATGGTTACATAATGTTTATAACATGTTAATAAGTATTTAATGAGGTTATGTTTATTATCCATGTCCATATGTTCTCAAAATGTTTTCATAAAATGTTTAATTTTCTTCTATGTATGTTTAAAGTCATTTTTACCCTTATTTTTTTCTTTTACCACATCGTATGGAAGGAATCTTTCTTTTATTTACCTTACGAGGTACTTTTTGACTTTTCTGGCAAAAGTACGAGAAGAATGTTTTTTTAACTTATACGGCATGAATGGATTTTTACAGTTTTATAAATCCTTATTTACATGAAGCTTCCTCTACAATATTTCATGACTCTTTTCAACAAAATCATTTTCTTTTAAAATTTCAAGGCATTTTGTGAAAAGAAAATGATTTTGAAGAAGAAAGGATATTTTCCTCAAGAATTCGTTTCAAGTGTTTTATCGAAACCATTTTCCATCTAAGATGACATTATTTCATATGTGTATGTTTCAAGTATAATGTATCTTTGATTTACATGGTTTCACTTTTCTTATGATGAAATGATATCCATTTTTTATATATGGATTCTATTATGATGGGATGATGTTTTTGAAACCCATTTTTATTCTTTGGGTTATGATGAATGATTTATGTTTATGTTGTGGAACAAGTAAGAATGATTTCATTATGAGATGGGTGGGACCTATATCTCCCTCTAATGCATTGGGTAAATATTTATATCTCATGAGATAGACATGGCTGGAACGGTAAGTTAATCCGGTTCAGTGATACAGGACTGGAACAAGGAGTGAACTCGATTCAGAAAGGAACTTTGTCCACTAAGATGGTCTTGGAAGTAATGCCTTGGCTACTAGGTAAATCATATCATGTGATTAATTTTTTTCCACAATTACACATTTTATTTCCAAGCTATTTTATCATGATTTATGTTCCATTATGATCTATGCCTTACGTACTTCCATGTTTTATGTCATTGCTCAAGATTTTTATGTTTAAACATTATGTTCATGTTTTTAAGTTCAAATGTATATGGTTTGTTTTATTTTCTCCATGCTTACCCTTACTGAGCATTTGAGCTCACCCTTTATATGTTTTCTTTTCCCCAGGATCTCAAGAACGTTTTTAGGTAAGAAAACAAAAGGGGAAGATCTTTATAGGAGATGTTGAAGATCTTTCACCATGATTAGATGATTATGTTCCGAGTTTCCAAAGACACTAAACTCTTACGGTCCTTTGGTGTCTGTTTTTGTTATGTATTAGGTATTCTTCAAAAGTAATGTAATGTCCATATACGTCAAGCTTCGGGTCTCTACAGTTGGTATCAGAAGGAGGTTTAGTCAACCATTGGAATCTAGGATGCGAGAACTTTATTGAGATCCCTAGAGATATTTCTAAGGTATGTCTAGGGATGTCCCTAAGGTTTAGTATAACTATAGGTTACAGTCCTGGAATTATGTTGACGATCATGAATAACCTAGGGTGAACCAAAGGTGTCATGGATTAAATAATGTGTGATAAGTTAGGCATCCCATAAGTAACTTTTTATGATTATGTGGTTCCTCAATATTTTAACTCTTTCTTACACTATGGTTTTTGGTTTTAGTCAATGAAGGGAACCAGAAGGAATTGGTTCAACATTTAATCCAATGGAAAAATTGGTGAATATGAGCAAAAGAAATATTTTGTGATTTTTCCGAATCAGTCATCGCGATATATGATTAAAAAGGTGAACTTTAGTGGTATTTCCAATTCATCAAATAAGAGGATGATGGACTTTTATGCATGTTCGCATGTCGAGGATCATAGAGAAAGGAAGATTGAGATTTATAAAGAAGGGAAGAATAACCTTTATGAATACATTAAATGGAGGGGAAGATGTTATCTCTGTAGAGAGAAGGGTCATAGAGTGACAGAATGTTATGGAGTTCAATGTATTATCTATAGAGAACATGGGCATTACCTAACTCAATGCCCTGACCTAAGAGGTTACTTTTGAATCAAGGAAGTACTTATTCCATGACAATCATTGAAGAGGATGGTTTTAAGTGTTTATGTATTGGTATTCAAGAATAATGTTGTTGAGGTACTTTTATGGTATATTGGAATACATATATATTGGTCCATTGTGGTTTTCCATAAGAATATGGCATCAGTTACCATAAAAAGTGATTGAAATATTTTTGGAAATCAGATTATATACGCATAATAAATGGATAAAGATAAAATAATATGTTTGATAGTATTCATGATCTCATGGCTAATATAAGGACAAAGTGATATCATGGTTTGAGTATAATTTTTTTTGGGATTTTGGAATGTGGAAAGAGACAACTTTTGACAGCATTCATGCTTTCAACTAAAAATCTATGGTAATTCTTGTTGCAAGAGAATGCATGATTAAGGTATTCACATGTTTGTAATGTGACCAACAAGATATATTGTATGATATATGGGGGATAAATGATTCTATTCACATGCTCGGTAGATGACATTTCTAGTAATTGTTTTCTTTATACTATGATCTTGGACAGAAGTATTTTAGATAAGCCTAAAGATTGGAATGGATTATGTTGGACATAAGTTAGTATTGTTTAATGATAATTTTTTTTGATATTATTGATGGGATGTTATAATAATGTATTTTTAGAAAAAGGACAACCTTCAGGGCGGGTGACAACCCGTCGCGTCAAATAAGGCTGTGGGAATCGAACCCCCAACAAAAGTGCAACAGGCCTTTATCGCCTACCACCAGCCTATATGAAGTCCCTAGTTAGTAGAAACTAGTTTTATTTTATTAAGTGGTATTATAGATGAAGTATAAGTCCATTTTTGGAATCATATACAATTAATCTCAGCATCGATGGACTTATGTATATTTAATAAATTGTGCTAATCTTTTTGTGATAAAAACAGATGGAATGACCTATCATTCTATCGCATGATCTGCTAACACTTTGTGAAAGAAAAATTCAACTTATTTTCTTTAAGAGATGAAGTGGAAATTGTTCGAGGCATGAGCAACGTTGAGATTGTACCAAAATCAAGTAAGTATTTCTTTTAATTCAAAAATTCTTCAACATTTGGTAAATGATCTTCAAAACCAAAAATGTTGTCCTAGTGCTCTCATATCTGATGAATCAGATGGTACTTGATATCATCAAAAATTTATGGCTTTGTGATTATTGGCTTTTTTATATCCATCTTCTCTACCAATCTCCATCAGAACATGATAGTTATATTTCTCTTCCATATCTATATTTTCACCAATGTTGTCCTATGTGGAAACCGAATAATGAGTTACTTTGGTTGACCATTATGATTCTAACATCCCTTTTTAATAGGAAGTTTTAGTATTCCTTTTTATGATGTTGGTTTCTATGAAATAAACATTCAAGTAGTAAACCATTTATAACCCCGATGAATTTCGAGGGTGAAATTCATTTTAAGGGGGGTAGAATGTAACAACCCGAGATTTTTTGAGAATTATTATTTTTTAATTTAATTGATTTGTTGTGTTATATGCTACACTAAGATTATCTTGCACTATACACAACACGGTATTAGCTTGCAGTATATGCAACACTATTCATGGATTGGGTTACACAAAATTTCAAATTCGTTTGATAGTAGTCATTCTACGCAACATTGAGTGTGTATATATATAGTCAATGTATAAATGAAATATGGTTGGATTCTTTTATAGAAAAACAATGAATGAGTCTTTCACAACACGCAACCCTGACTTGGTCTGCATTACACGCATTCACGACCTTCCTCGATAGCGTGTGTTGTACGCAATAACGGGTTTTACTAAACAACGACAAATGGTTATAAAATTATTATGGACTAGCCGTTATGAATATTATTAACTACATTTTGAATTTTAAAACATTATTATTCATCTTACACATTTTCTAGAACATGGTATGAGAACAAAATAAAGTTTTCGGGTAAAATATCTATTTTTCAAAAAATGCAGTTTTGCCACCTTTTAATGGCGCAACCACTTTAAATCTAGTTTTTGACATGTTTATAAGTTCAATTTGAAAAAATAAAATTCTTCTTTGGAATAAAAATATAAAAATTTACTTTGGATAAATTTTTCATATTATTCTGATAACTTTCACATTTTAATGAATAATAAAAACACGCTATATTTTAATTAAAAACAACTTTTTTCATCGCAATAATTTATATGGTTATATTATATTTTTAATTGGTTTTAAGGTGTAATTAGAATATATTTTTACTATTTAATCCAATGCTGTTCATTGGAATTGATTTCACTTTGAAATTGCACATAAACAAGTGTCGATCTTTTGATAGTTATTATTTCTTAAAAACACGCTATTTGTTTTGATAACGGGAATTAATTTTAAAATTAATTAGTGCCACTTCTATGTTTTGAATTTGGAAAAATAGACATCATTTTTGAATTTGTAATATCAAATATAGTTTAGGTTGAATTTTTGGTATTTTTCTGAAAAACTTCAATTTTTGATGAATAGTGAAACCACTTAGTGGTTGTTAAAAAAACTGACTCTTTCATTTAAATGAAATTTTACCACTTCTGTGAATTGAATTTCAAAAATCTGACATACATGGTTGTTACCAAAAAGTAAAATGTGGTTCAATAAGATGAAAATAATTTTTGGTGAATAGTAACTTTTGACTTTTATTTACCGCAGTTAAAGGTAAATAGGGTAATTCAAGGTTAAAAGAATATTCTAATAATTCAAAATTACCTTAACACTTGTCCTAACATTATTGGATGAGTAGTGGCCAACCATGGGCATCCTTGGGTCGATTTTGGGACCCCATTGAGCCACTTGGTATTGATAATGACAATTTCGATTAATTAATTTAATGTAAAGACAAAATTGACAATAACAAAACTCTTTAAGTAATTAATTTTCATAAGGGGTTATATAAATTATATTTCAGACTATAAATATTTATTGGAAATATAAAAATATTTCCTACATGGTGGTATTTTTTTATAATTTTTAGACATCAAATAAATTAAATTATTCATGACACAATAATGATGCAGTATTTACCTCATTAATAAATGATTTAAATAAATAAGATTATAATGATTAACATATTATTCACAACATATCCAATTCTGATTGGATATTTTTATTTAGACCATCAGTAATATTATATTCATCTTTAATGATTTTTGGACCTTTTTAAACCGATGATAATTTTATAATAAAATAATATTTCCACCCTTTCCAAAAGAGCCCCTCCTCCCCCTTATAAAAGGAGACCATTTTTATCCAATTACTCACACCTCTCAAGCCATTTGGATTGTCAAAACTATCCCCAATTAAGCTCCCTACATCCCTCTACTCCCCATAGAAGCCTTACCTTATGAAGAAGGCACTCCAAGAAGTCCTTTTGGTTCAAACCAAAGGAAGTTACCCAAATTAAAGGTAACAATTTCTCTTAAATTTTTTTCTTCTATTTTACTTATCCAACCCCTAAACTCTTCTTAATCATTTTTTTTGTAAAAAAAAGTATCCTAAATATACTAGGATTTTTTTATGATAAGTATTTGAACTACACTTAGACACACCTCCATCTAATTGATGAATAACATAATGTTTCTGTGGATAGAAAACTAACGCCTCACAAAACGATGATTGTTCGATTTTCTCCTACCACCTCTCATGGTGGCCATTATGATGAAAATGTATTTATATATGATATATATTATGTTTATGATTTACTTATTCTTCTTTAATTCCCAATTTTTTCAAGCCTTTATGGTTTCCATGGTTGGTAAATACTATAATCTCATTTGAGGAAGTGTGGACTACCGCCCCCTCAAAGTGATGTGATTCGTTAATGCCTTATGTGGGATGTATAAAGGATAGATTTAATGATATTATATACGATATTATACTGTAATTATAATATACCTATGTATAATTATGTTTTAATTCCATTAAAATAAATAAATAGAAATGAAAGTAACGTTCATGCGTACGTACGGCATACCGTCTCATTAAACGGTGCATTTCATTTCTTACCTCCATATGTTATGTACTATTATTAATACATGTATATGCTGGATATATATGATATATATGATATAAAAATCATGAATATCATTCTGGATATAATGAACCTTTGACCACATGAACAACATGTAATTATAAGAATTCCATTTTGGACTCAAGTACCAAATATCGACAAAACGAACGTTATTAACTTAAATGGTTACATAATGTTTATAACATGGTAATAAGTGATATTAAATGAATAATAAACTTGAAAAAGGTTATTAAGCAAGTATAAATTAACTTTGGTTTATTATTCAGGAGATTAAAGAACGATCGAGTCAAGTGGAACACAAGGTAAGGGAACTTCTTAACCCAATTTCCGTTCTTTGGGTTGATCTTCTCTTTCTGTTTATGTCGTTCTTTGATTATGTGAGAAATGAATTTTTATATCATATCATGTATTTATGCTTTCTTTATGTGACCTTATAGAGAATACACATAATTGATTTATTTTATTTACAAAAATGTCTTTGTAATGGATAATTATTCCAATCTCATTCTTATCCGAGATTGTTTATTCGTAAGTATTTACTGGGGTTATGTTTATTATCCATGTCCATATGTTCTCAAAATGTTTTCATAAAATGTTTACTTTTATTCTATGTATGTTTAAAGTCATTTTTAACCTTATTTTTTACTTTTACCACATCGTATGGAAGGAATCTTTCTTTTATTTACCATACGAGGTACTTTTTGACTTTTTCGGCAAAAGTTCGAGAAGAATGTTTTTTTACTTATAAAGCATGAATGGATTTTTACGGTTTTATAAATCCTTATTTACATTATGCTTCGTCTAAAATATTTCATGAATCTTTTCAACAAAATCCTTTTCTTTTAAAATTTCAAGGCATTTTGTGAAAAGAAAATTATTTTGAAGAAGAAAGGATATTTTCCTCAAGAATTCATTTCAAGTGTTTTATCAAAACCATTTTTCATCTAAGATGACATTATTTCATATGTGTATGGTTCAAGTATAATTTATCTATGATTTACATGGTTTCAATTGTCTTATGATGAAATGATATCCATTTTTTTATATATGGATTATGTTATGATTGGATGATGTTTATGAAACCCATTTCTATTCTTTGGGTTATGATGAATGATTTATGTTTATGTTGTGGCACAAGTAAAAATGATTTCATTATGAGATGGGTGGGACTAATATCTCCCTCTAATTAATTGGGTAAAGATTTATATCTCATGAGATAGACATGGCTGGAATAGTAAGTTAATCTGGTTCAGTGATATAGGACTGGAACAAGGAGTGAACTCGATTCAGAAAGTGACTTTGTCCACTAAGATGGTCTTGGTAACAATGCCTTGGATACTATGGAAATCATATCATGTGCTTAATGTTTTCCCCCAATTACAAGTTTTATTTCGAAATCTATTTTATCATGATTTATGTTCCATTATGATCTATTCTTTACGTACTTCCATGTTTTATGTCATTGCTCATGATTTTGATGTTTAAACATTATGTTCATGTTTTTGAGTTCAAATGTATATGGTTTGTTTTATTTTCTCTATGCTTACCCTTACTGAGCATTTGAGCTCACCCTTTTTATGTTTTCTTTTCCCCAGGATTTCAAGAAAGGTTTTAGGTAAGAAAAAAACGGGAAGATCTTTATGAGAGATTTTGAAGATCTTTCACCATGATTAGAAGATTATGTTCCGAGTTTCCAAAGACACTAAACTATTACGGTACTTTAGTGTCTGTTTTTTTTATGTATTAAGTATTCTGCAAAAGTAATGTAATGTCCATGTACGTCAAGCTTCAGGTCTCTACACTTAAATATGGTTTTTTGAAGTATTATTAAGCAATTTTAAGGATATAAAATGTTTGAAGTTATAAAAAATACAAAATTTACTTTATCACTATTAAATTTTGGTTGTATATACATATATACATATATTTATTGAAATGTTAAATTATAGTGGACCTGTCAAAGTACTACTTTTTCTTATCTCTAATCAATTTTCTTTATGTATTAAGATAATTTGTGATTAAATGTTTTGGATAAAGTGAGTATGATTCTTGTTTTGGAAAATAAAATATGGTCATGAGGCACAAAAATGGTTTTTGTACACTACATGACCCACAATGTATACCATATGAAGTGACATACATTGTGTATTTGGTATAATATGGGATTATAGTTCATATTTGGAATCCCAAATATGTGATTTTTTTATACCTAGAATTAGAACCTGAAAACATTGATAAATTTCTTATGCAAGCCTTGGGACATAGAAAATCCACGGTGGTTGGGTAACATATTAATCATGTCATTAGTTGTTGCTTAACCAAGATGATATTTTTCTTCTCATAAGACGAGTATGACATATGGTCCCCTGATTTAGATAGATTTAATAAGTTTATATAAATACCTTGATAATATATTTGATGTTATTATCTATTCAGGTGAGGTACAAGTGATGTGATCATCTGTTAAGGTGATTGAAATATGATGTATTCAATGACTTGGTATGTCTATACTCAAAGAGTTGAGAACATATAAGCTTTCTATATGGTATTAACATACTCAATGTAAATTGATCAATTAATATCTTAGAAAAATGGATCATATGAAAATACATGCTTTCATATGATGCATCTCGTGGATATAGGTATATAGATACATGTTATTGATGAAGATCATTCCAAATACCTATATAGCTTGAGTTTCACAGATTCATTTATATAGGCCACACTTTTATTACCTTTATTAATTTAGAAATTCATATTTTTTTCAACACTATGATAGCTCATGATGTCACATTTCATTGTTGACTAAATGGGGATTGATTTTTACTTAGATAGTTTCTCTAAAAGTTTTTTAATATTAATCTAGAATGTGTTGTAGATGGATATTCTCTTGGTGTTTCATATAATGTGATACATGGAAATGTTAGTGATAACATTCCAATTTTTTGGGGTAATATGTCCAACAGCTTTTGGATATGGTTTCATTAGTTATTGTATTTTAAAAAATATAAAGTGAAATGGAATAAAGTCTGTGAGAGGCTTTAGTCTAAGTGAGATACTAAATAAAATATTCTCTAAATCCTTTATATATAAATATATATATTTGTTTTATATATTTTCAATATTGTATATTATGATATAGAATGTCATTCATTATGATCTATATGCAATAAAACAGTTGTATGCATGCATTTTGGGCATATCACTTTATACGGTATATAGATATCATAACACTTTCTTGGTATCATAGTATAATTTTAGCAGAATTAAAATTTTAATCTCTACCACAAAAGATATTATAATTCAACAAATCATAGAATGAAATGGTCAAAATCTTCAAGTATTCAGGTAATGGTTTCATGGAAAACTGTGTGGAAATTTCTCAATTATTTTAATACATGGGTAAACACATAGAACATAAAAATAATCCAAACGATCCTATATAAGGAAATGAACATCCGGAACATGGTGTTATATCCCATTTAAGCTTCATTTTGATCATCATTTTCTGTAATATACTTACAAATCATGGAAGGTAGAAAGATTTTATTCATTTTATAGATGATTATTCTATCCCACAGATACACTATAGATGAATTATTTCATTTCTAGCCTATTTTATGATCTTTATAAACATAAAATGATGAATATGGAGCAACAGTATCATTGGTGTATGGTACACTGACATATTCTTTATTTTCAGGTCAAATGGTATCATGTATTATTCATGGTAGTTACTAATTTAATGTTTTAAATCCACTTCCACTTATTAGTTTAAGAATTAAAATATACTAAGAAACCTATAACAATTTCATGGGAAATAAAGTTTTCTAAAAATCATCATCATATGATTATTGTAACCAATTACGATAACAGATGTTAAAGATGATGGTTGAACCAGGAATTAACATTCAATACTATAATCTTGTATATAGACACCATGAAACAGTTTATTATACTATGTAATCGTTAAAATATGGATAGACCATGGAATGGTTTAAGACACTATAACATTATTTTCCTTTTAGTACACATAACCATAAATATATCACTTGCACAATATTCCTCTTAGACATATCATACTTTAACCTTAAATCCCGACAATATTAACAACATGTTAATCTATGTCCAAAAATAATTTTTAAAAAAAATCAATAATTCAATTTTTATTACATCATATATAATACCTTGGGAATATTCATCTATAACTTCTTATAGATATCCTCCGAAACACTTTTGGGGTTTCTCCCAAAGTAAAATAAACTTGATCCTCATTTTCATGACCTCAAAGTGTGAATCCATGGGCCTTTTAACATTTAGAACAATTATGAATACTGAAATAGATACAAGTAATTAAATAGAATTCACTAGAAATGAATCGATGATATTCAAGTTAGAAACTCATTTGATATAATATCCATAAAACGTATGTATCTCTATACCCATGTCCACCCGTTGGATCATATTTATGTATTCAATTTCATATTGTCAATTTTTTCAAGAAATCAAGTAACCATGGGAAATAGTGTATTTCATTCCCTTGTAGAAACTCATATATTCTAGATTCTCTGGATATAGACTGGGTAGGTTAATGAAAACATCACATGTAATTCATTTTAACGGGATGAGCACAATTCATACCCCTTATGAAAATATATAAGAACATCGTTTGTAATATCTAGGTATAACTGTATAATTTCAAATTCTATCTCAATAAAGGGTATAGATGTCATAATAATTATATAAGAGGATAAATCCTTCCATGGTTTTCTCAAACTAATGACTTGATCATCAATATAGCTAACCAACACCTAATTAGATACGCCTCAAGGATTACATACAAAAAGTATCAAACCATGATGATTATTATTCTATGTATCTCAACAACATTAAGTTTGGTTAAAATCCAAATATAAAACATACACCCCTATTATACCAAATACACAGTGTATGAAACTCAATGTGGTATATACATATATTACATAAAGTAAAAAAACTCATCTTATGTCACATCATCATATTTTTTTATCTTGATAAAAAAATCCTACTCACACAAACATTAACATTTCATCATAAAATTTTATATTTCAACAAGAAAATATTTTATATATAACTAAAATTCATAATTTGATAGGTTAATTATCAATCCACTTCATCATATATATGTGTCTTCTATGGATGTAATTATTGTAGAGTCTACCAATTTTTATAACAAGATACATTTTATGTTCATAAACTCTTTTAAGAATACTTAACAAAACCACATATAATAACTTTTCTCATCATATAACATATGATAGATTCCCATATATGAATTTTTTTACTTCACATATGGTTTTGTTAAAAAAATACATTTCTAAATAATTTCTACCACATCTTTATGTGACCATTTCCTAAAACCCTCCCACTAAAATTCTTTACTGAGTAATATCTATGTATTATGAAGGTTTGAATAATGGTTAGAATTAGGAATCATATTACCAATTTTACAATTCTTTTACATGGTATTAAAACTAATTTTCTTAACAAAATCTAATGTTACAATACTTATAAATTCTATTGTCTTGTTATAACTCTTTATAAGTTTATCGTTATGACCATTCTTATAACCTTTATATCCAATCCATTTTCTTTGAGATCATTCTAGAAATTAGTATAACTCTTTACAAAATTACTTACTATAACACCCTAAACTCTTTTAGTATATGGCATTTACATTATTACAAAAACAAAATATATTTAATTTTGTTTCTATTTATTAAAATAACCTAAAATTCTTTTGGAAATAAAGTGAAATTACCATTTAATTTGGCTGGAATTGTCATTTATTTGTCATATTTGAATTTCTCTTAGTCCAATGCATGTTCTTAATAGACTCTTAGAAACTATATTCTCTTCAAAATATCATTCTGAGATACACAAACTTGAAATAATATCTTTTTTTGTTTAGTGTAAATATATAAGAAATAAACTATTTTATCAATATCATATGTGGTGTTCTATGTACTTGGAATTTTTTTAAGAAAAGAAGATTTTATTCTTTAAAATCCATCACTATGGTGTGGCGGGAATTCTTTCCCATATATTTTATAAAATATCTAAAAAAACTCTTTTATCTAGGATAAAATGATTTTTATCTCATTTTCCTCTCATACATTTTAGAGAATCCAATAAATCATAAACCATCTGTATCAAAACATTCATCAACATTGTTCATAATAATTATTTTTTTAATAATTTTTTTATCATATAATAGAAATAATATGGAAATTCACCTCCTTTTTAATTAATAATTTCAGTTATAAAGACTCTGTTAAATTCAAATTATTCATAGTGGAAACATTTTCCAATTAATTTGTACAAAAACTACAATATCCAATAATTTTTAACTTGTTTTTTAACTACTATGTAATCAAAACATTTTAGTGTATATAATTAGTATCACATAACATTAAAAATACAATAATTCATTGTATAGAATTGATAAATAATATATAAATTCCATGTGGTTTCTCAAATGAATTCAGGTATTCTATAAAAGTCTATCTTATTGGTGATGATACTAATTTGTGTTTGAGTTATCTTTTTGTCAATTAACTAGTAAGTGATGATTCATTTATTTTTAATATGTATTTAATAATAAGAACAACATTTATGTTCATTGTTATTCCTAAGAATGTTTGTCGAAGATTATAGTAAATATATCAAGAAACAATTTTCATTAAGTTGAGAATCACTTTTTGATAATCAAAGGTCGATTAATGAATCATGGATGTGTTTTAGTACTTAAAATATTATTCTTAGAATATATATTCATAATTGGAAAAGAAATATTTAAATAGATATTTTTTTTAAAGATAATCATTCATTATAATTTTAATAATCATATCGTATTTTGGATGAAATGGTGTTTCTTGGAGAATTATTATGGATTCATTATATGGAATTGGATGTCATGATTGATAAATTATATTTTTAAATTGTGATGATTATTGAAATTCTCTTAATTTAAAATATTTTTTCTAGTTTCATTAGGATATTTTACATTGTTTATTAAATAGAATAAAGGAGGCGATCCATCTGATGATGTTTCATAACTAGATAAAGTTTAATAAAGATGATAAAGATCAAGAAAATTTTTATTTGCATGAATATGTTTTATGGTGAATACCATTTGAAAATATAGAATTTAAATTATACTTTTTCATAAATAACATTTTGAATAAAGAAGTTGCTTGTCCTGGAAATTTGGTATATAGTTATTACGAATTATTTGGAGAGATAAAATAGTTTATCCATTGGCTAACGAAGGTCCCCCATAAACCATATATTTGGGACCCAATGGGTTTACCATATGATAGAGGGTAAACCTGGACAAAAAAATGGCAGTAGTAAGGAAAAATAAGCACCCATGGGGAGTGCATCAGCAATCATAAGGATGAAATGGCTCATAGCCAACACAAGATGAGCACACGGCACACAGAGGGTGCTCGTGTACCATCTAAGGGTGTGGCATGGTCCTTGTGAGGGATTTTTTGAAGATTTTTATAGATTTTGAATCCTATAATCAACTCAAACATTTAAAGATGTGGAGCCATATATTTAGTCGAGCATGACCAAATCCAAATTTGATAAGGGTCATAGAATACGAGGAAATAATTTATGTGTTAAAAACATATGAATATATGTTTCACCATCTAATACTCATTGATCTGTTGATCCATCAAATTATATGTCTTTATCTTCAACATTTACCAATTTAAGATCACTACCACTATTCTCCTACGTGGTAGAAATGGCTTCCACATCATAATTCCATGATTATAGAGATTCTCACTTCACATATTCTCTATGACATGGAGTAAACAAAATTGATAGACTAAATGATTTTAAAATACAAATATTTATGTCATAATCATTTAATTTAGATCATAAAAAGATATTTGACTTTCTCCATGACTTTATAAAATTTTAGGGGTGTTTCACCGTGGAAGAATCACTCAACCACAAGGGATATATTACTATAATTTGGATGATTTACTATAAAATATTAGATTATGTTTCACTATAAAAAGATGTACGAGTTTTTTTTTTTGTAAATCTAGATGGTTTTGAATCATGGAAGAATTTATACCTCACAAGTGTCTCTTTTCTAAACTTTAGAATAATTACTATGTCTTATTAGATATCATTTCATTAAAATGAACTATGGGAGAAAATATTATTCCATATAAGAGAATGAAATTTTTAAGTCTAATGAAAGTAAAATTTATATGATATTTTTTATTATGTTGTAGAGAAGTCAACTACACCGTCTAGATTTTAATCATGTGTCAGTTGATGTGCTTACACACATGATTCTTATCTATTTGAATTAGTCTTAACAAATCATCAAATATGGATCTTATAAGAAAAAATAAAGAGAGTGGTTCAACAAAAAAATTCTTATAAAGTAGAAGAAACCATGAAATGCTTCAAAATGAATATTGTAGGTGCTTTAAAATATTTAAAATAACTAGGATCGGTATTTTTTTATGAAAATATTCACATATGTTAAATATATATTAGTGAATAATTATAATGGAAGGTGAGTTCTACACTGTGATAAAAGAGAGACTAATTTCTTATGTCAAGATGGATATCCAATATACAAAATATATTATATAATCTGATATATATATATATATATATATATATATATATAAGGGGGAGGCATTGATAAACTTATACTATATATAGAGGAATAATTCTTTACACTGAAGATTAAGAAGAATAAAAAATATTTGAGGAGCGATCCTATAATATATTCATATATTGTTGAAATCTAAAGAATTATATGCATCCATATGGATTACTACATAATTTGAGACAACACTTCTAATTTCTATATTTGAGGAAACCCTTGTGATTTATAAAGTTTTAGGAATATGATTAGATCTATTTATTTCTATTAAAGTTGGAATATTCCATACTTATTGATCAGTTTGGGTGGAGTAGGAAAAAATACAACATCTTTGCTATATTTAATAGCTTTCATTATACCTGGTTATTTCCAAAAAATGAGTTCAAGGCATCCCATTTACCATGATTTTCATGATAATAAAAGAGATGTAGTGACTTAGTGTGATACTAATCACCATACACAAAGGAATCAATCTTCCACATTAGAGGTAAACTTCATTAAAAATCATGGTGTTATTTATGTTTTATAGTTTTCTGTGCATGCTTGCAAATTAATTATGATGAAAATAAGAGATCCATATATTGAATAAGTAACATGGGTAAATAAAAGGATGAAAGGTTTAAAGTGATAAAAATAATCCCACTCTAATTATATCCCCTCTTACTATGGTCATCCCAAAGTGATCCTAATAATTATTATTAGAGGGAAAATTCACACCTATGATTATATTCATTGGTTTGAAACTTATTAAATATTTGAATAATATTAACAATTAATAATGAATTCAAAACTAAAAGGTGTTATATGTATCAAAAATTAGTATTTTATCTCATAAAATACTTTGTAGAATAGAAGGAAGATAGAATTATAAAAGATGAAGAAGACAACCTTCTTGTGAAAGGAGGATGATGAATCAGTTTCCCAATTCATTATTACTAAGAAAGACAAGTCATGAATGGGAGTTGAATGTATGGAAGTATAATATAATACTAAAGAAATGGACATTAGTTCTACCTCAAATGCTGATGAGAAAGCATATGATATGTTTTGAAAATGTACAATAGAATAATAGATCATAATTGGTGAATATCATTCCTCATACAATTACAATTATATATTTAGAAGGAATACCTTTTAAAAATAAATCACTTATCTAGATTAAGAATTTAAGAAGAGAGGAAGTGAATTAGAACAAATCATGATGCATGTGTAGGTTTCACCGAAGAATGTAATCTCAAAAGACATAAGATCCAAGAGCACGAAAATGCATGTTCCAAAGTTCAGAAGGGTTGGTTTAAAATAATACTGAAGAAAGATACAACCATTTAGAGGATTTAAGATAAGTTAAATGCATTAGATAAAAATAAAAATAACATCATTGATTTCATGAATTTTTAACATGAAATAAATAATAATAAGATCAAGGGAATTGATAATTTGATATATGAGAATACCATATTACTTAGATATGAAATTATGAAGATTAAGAAGTAATGTGAAAACATATTGAAATTAGTTGAGGGTGATAAATTCATCCTAAATATGATTTGTGTTTTAGTTGTATTCAAACCATAAATATCTGAATATTTTCAAGCTGAGTCTTCATAACAAGATGAAAGAAGAGTTGTTACTACTATACTTGTTGCTCAACAAACTTATAAGTGGGACTATTGTATTAAAATTAAACTATATAGTGTAAATAATTTATTGAAATCATTAAATATCCTATCTCATTTTGTCTCAAAGAATAAGTTACTATCTATCTATCTGATAATAATATTTGTTCTAACTCTAGTTATCTGATAAGTAGAGGTTAAAAATAAAAACATATACAAATATGGATGAGGAAATGTGATGAAGTAATCAACACTATATAAATGGTGAATAAAAATATTTATAAAAGAAGATCATCTTAAAAATAATCCTAAATAATAAATAAAAGTAAACAAAAAACAATAATCATGTCATTCATGCCTGAGTCTTAGTCAAAATAAGAGATCGATGTTTTTCATTTATTGTTGATGCTCTAAAATATTTAGGCACAAGGAATATTATTGTTGGTATAAAAGGTCTATATTGGAATATTAAAGGATTCCTACATTAAGGGGGAGATAATTAGAGAATGATAAAAGGACATATATAAAAGTAAATAATTTGACCATTATAAATATATTTGAAATATTCAATAATATCTATAGAACATGCAATGGTAGTGGTCAGAGTGAATAGGTATGTTAGTATATATCATCCAAGTATTAATCTAAAGTAAATTAGATAAAAACTCCACATAAGAAAAATATTGGAGAATAGTGTACCATGGTAATGAATTAGAATAAAATCCTTAAAAACAAAATTCCTACAAAAATTTCAAAAATAGGGAAGTCTAAATTTGGGGAAAAATATAAGAAAACAGATACTTATAAAAAACACAATAAGAAAAAAGGGTGAAACACCAAATATTATTATATTCTCTTTTGTGGAATAATTTATCACACCCCAGATCACTATAAGTATTCCATGGGTATCCCAAATAAAGGAAGCAAGATTAAAAGACAAAGTTGAAGACCAAAATATTTACAAAATAAAAGGAATGATATGGAAAAGATCACACCTTAAAAGGCATGTGGAACTACCAAAAATATTTTGTATATTCCAAATGAAATACTGATAATTTATCAAACTGGTTTGGAAAGAGAAATAAATTTGAAAGAATAAAACAATGGTAGATGATAAAGTGAAAAAAAGATTCCATATGAAGAATTCAAGTTTTATGAGAGTTTTTTAATTGATGGTGTCTATAAAATCTTATAAGTACTATATTAAAGTTTCAATATGGATAGAAATATCAATAATGATTTTTTTATAACACTATCTCAATAAAAAATACTTAAAATAATTATAAAGAACCAAATATAAATGTGTCTTTATGACCATTGTAAAGAAGAAGATTCCACACAATGAAATTTTAGAATTTAAAGTATCAATGCTATGAATTACCAAATAATACTAGAGAATAATATGTGGAACCATGAATAATAGAACTACTTCATTGATAAAATCTTAGCAGCCTTGATGTCAAAATTGAGTAGAAAGGAAAACAAAATTATTCCCATATATTTTTTATTTTATCTATATTTACATTACTGAGAATTAAAGGTGAATTATGGTATCATGGGAAGTACCTAATAATTTGAATAAGCTATCAATTCTGGAAATCAAATATGAAGAAACCACTATAATTTTTTGATTTCATAATTGGTATTAAAATAAAAATATTTCATATAATCATCTTAGATGAAGTTGATGAATTTGTTTTGAAATATGGACAACAAAAAGGATGATGATCTCATATATTATTAATCTTAAGAGTTTTTATTCTAAATAGAATTCATTACATAAGATCAACCTTGGTGAAGATGTGGAAGTTGTAAAATCAAGACAAACACATGAATAAATCGATCTTGGTGTTTTCTCATATAAAAGAATATTGAACATAATTATTGAAGAGATTCTACATCATTAAGAATTTTAGGAGTGTTTCCCTTGAGGAGTATATAAGTGAATAAAAATCTTCTATAACTATTTATCACATTAAAATATGAAAAATATATAAAGTGGTTACTTGAAAATGTAATTGAAGAGATATGTTTTATTTGTCAGTCATAATTTAAAAAATCATATTCAAAATCATAGGGAGAGAAAATTATTTTTATTAATGACTTAAAAAATGGATAGATTAAGAAGCGACAAGGATATTATCAAATCATATTATTTTTTCATTAATGTTTTTAATATGATTATTAAAGTTAGTGTAGGAGGTTTAGGTTGATATTCATATATTGGTATATATCATTTTCCATACCCAAGAATATAGTTAAATACTCCTTAAAGATGATTCTTATTTTTTTATTTCATTTGGTATCATATTCTAAATTGATAATAGACATCATTTTTTTCTAAATTTTACCCTCTTGTTTTATACATTGAGTTCGAATAATTAGAATTAGAGTGGAATAATTTATAGATAACTTCTTAATAAACAAATTATACAATTATCTATTAGGAACATTTTATTTTTTATCAATATAGTAGGTAGAAGAAAATTGAAATTGTTAAAGAGTATGGAGGAGAAATAAATTAATCACATGTGTAAATTGGATGTACATTTTGACCTGAAATTTTCTATTGGTATTGACAACAAATAAAAAGGGAAATATTAATGATCCTAATTTTATTTTTCATTTTATTTTTTTAAAGAAGTTATTAAATGTTGAATCACTTATTTTAAATATGTACTGAAGACGAAAAGTATCTTGGAATTTCATTGGTTTCCCCTTGATTTTTTTTAATATTGAAGTAAAGTTCTAAGAAAGACTGTACATTAAGTTTAGAATCACTTTGTGAAGTTATAAGGTCGATTAAAGAATCTTGGATATGTTTTTTTACAACGAAAGAATATTATTATAATATCTTTAATTATTTGGAAAATAAATATTTTATGAAATTTAAATTTTTTAAGGAGAACCATCCTTAAGAAGTTCAATGGTGATATCATCATTTAGACGAAGTGGTGATTCTTGGAGAATTGTTGTAGATTCATTTTATATCTTTGTATGTAATGATTGAGTAATTATCCTTATTAAGTGTGATGATTATTTAATTTCTATTAATGAAAAAGACTTGTGAATGTGACATTATTAGAACTCACATTGTCTATATAAATGATAAAAAAAGGTGATCCATAGAAATTTTTTTCTTGATTGCTGCGTAGTTTGAGATAACAATTCTGATTATTGCATTTGATTCATCCCTTGTGATTGTTTCATATTGATAAATGAACTTTTATATATTTTTTCTATTAAGGTGGAAAGTTTATACGCTTACTAATCAATTTAGGATGATGAGGCCAACATCTTGTATCAATACTAAATTGTATAGATTGAATCATATCTGGTTGGTACTAGGAAAATTAGTTCAAATACATGCCCTAGTTTATGATTTTCTAGATAATAAAAGAGAATTTATGTGTGATTGGGATAATAACCCCCATACACCAAGGATATAGTCATATAAACTGGAGGTGAACCTTATTAATAATCTTGGTGTAATTAATTCTTTATAGTTTTATGTGCATTCTTGTAAATGATAAGTAAAGACAAAAAGATATCCATTTACTAAATTAATAATAGAGGTAATGAATGGGATAAAATTTTTAAAGAGATAAAATTCATCCCACGTAGATTCACCCCTCTTAGTTTTGTCATCACAAATTGATCCCAATAATTAGACAATTTCCCCTCCTTCTTAATACCCATTTAGGTTTCAATGACCTTGACTAGATAATAAAAAACACATTTTTTAGTTTCCAATTTTTATAAATTCGGTTTGAACTTTTACCCACTCGTACAATCATTACATTATTAGAACCTTGAAATATCATTCCATGTTATTCTACCCTAAACACTATGAGGAAAATAGGGAAAATATTTCTTAAAATCATTCACATTATTCTAACACATCCAATATAATTAATTTCATTACTAGATCATTAAATAAAGTAAATATTCATTCTCACCAGGACATTTTCCCTACTATATCATATTGATTATATGAGAAGAGACTAATTTTTTTACTTGATATGGTATTTATCTTTAAAAATATAATTTTATTTTATTCTTAAAATCATTTCATATGTTTCATTATAGTCTAATAAGTTTTTTTCATTTTTCTCCTCATTTCTCTATGATTGATCTCAAAGTAATTTTAGATAATGATGATTCTAATTTATAGACAACGAAATCTTTTATTGAATGAGTATAAAGTTTTCGTTTAATTTAATAAGGACTTTTATTAAATTATCTCCTACTAAAATAATGACCCTCTTAAAATTCATCTTATACAAAAGTGGGACAATATCAACATTTTACTAATCCATAAATATGATTTAGAGTTCCACTCCCCCTTATATATTTATGTATTATGTTATTCAAATAATGTCATATATGACTCTTTAATGGTTAAAAGGATAACCATTTTTCCAATCCATAATATGGATAAATTCAATATTGTCCTTATGGTATCATTCCTGAGGGGTTCCTAGCTATGTATAACCCAAATCACATAGAATGTTTTGGTAACGTAACTCTTAGGGTTATCTATATCCTTCATTACTTACACAATATAATACATGGGAACTCATATTTAGCATGAAATTACCCAATTTTATAATTGAGTAACTTAACCGTGTTTTCTTTGGGAGGAATATAATTGTAAATATTTTAAAGGAGATTTAATATCACCATTTTATCTCATTTTATTCCGATTAAATGTATGAAATATTCTAATTATTTAGTTTGAAATCATATTACTTATAAAAAAATAAATATATTCATACCATATCAATGTATAACTCTTTAAACAACTCATATCTTGTGTTACTATCCCAAATTTAAATCCAATTATATTTTTATGCATCCAAATTCAACCCATTCATAAGGTATATGAAACCCTTTCATGTAATTTTTTATAATCATATAAAATTTTAAATCCATATAATATAAATATTTGAGAGGCATAGAACCAACACCCATTTTCCTAGTCCATGAATAAACCCCCAGGCCGATAATTATTCTAACCAAAGTGCCTCTACCCATATATACTTTATTAAATAAGGGTGTCTATTTCATAACTATTCTAACACAAAATATGTATAAACTATAATTAACTACTTAATTCACACTATAAACCTAGTATAATCCAAATTAAAGGTATAATAAAACTAAATCAATTATCAAACCTATAATCTAACTCCTTATATGCATGTAGAAAACTTTAAAAGTGGTTTAACACATTAAAATAAAGCATACATCGTAATTCTTAATATAACATTTTATATTTATGAATAAAGACGTTAATAAAAAGAATTACTGAATAATTCATATATTAATCATGAGATAAAAATTTAAAAACAATTTAAAAATAATATAATTATAAAATAATTATAATTTTTCATGGATAAAAATTAATGATTCACTTTTATCTCATATGAACTTTTTATTATATATTTTACATGGTTTAAATATGAACTTCTAAATATTCCAAACCGAAGATATTTCATCAATTTTTTATCAAATAACCCAATTTTCATATTTTTTATAAACCATTTAAATATATTTAATATTTAATATTTTATTTTATTTAAAACAATGATCTTATCCACCAAAAATACATTTTGGAATGTTTTAAATATAATTTCCAAATAAATCCTGGACATAAATATATTGTCATTTATAGTACTATTTATAAATATATATAAAAAAATTAAATTTTACCTTATTTAAATTTAAAAACACTTCATAAATTATTTTTTGTGTAAATACACAATAAACCATGATCAAATGTACCAAAAAATTTAATATGGTTTAAATCCCCTTAGATTATGTGTGGACCTATAGGGATGGTGCTGGTGAATATTTTTAATAATTTTAACAAAAATATATTTTTCATTAAAATTATTTCTAAAATGTCTTGTACCACTATTGGGTGAGATAAATTATATTCTATGTTCATGAATAATTTGATATTTGTATAAACATATAAAATTACTCCAATTCTAAAAAAATGGACTTTAAAACTATTTTCATCAATGACGGATCTCCTGAGTGTAGAGATACACTTTGTCATAGTTCATGTGTGAGAGTTTTTAATAATTGATGATCTCTTTATGCTTTGGCACTATAACACTTAGATATATTGGAATGAATACCACTACTGTGTTTCAGAGATATTTATGACATCTATAATGTTGTGCAAGAAAAAATCCAAAACCAAATTAAACATAGAATTTTTCTATATGTCTGTAATGAATATAAACGAAGAACAAGAATGATGTACCTTACATCCATATATCTGACATGTATAGTATTTTCATAATATATTTATTGAGATCACTATGAATTATCTAGAAGACTTTTTCCTCTATAGGTATCCATGGATTCTGGGAATCACTCGATGCTCAGGTGGGATCTCTCTCAATATCATGATACGTTATAACTTTGATTAATGTTGGGAGAGAAGTAAGTGATAGAGAGAACATTGGCCAAGTAGTTTCACAATTCCTTGACACAATCTAATATAAACTATTATCATACCATGATACTTAATATATTGGCCAAAAAAGGGGACTCTAAGAAGTTCTATAATTTTAAAAATGCTTATCATATTTAATAAAATATTTCACAAAATATTTAATAATAGCTCATAAAATATTGATTCTTTTTTAATGCATAAAAATTTAATGAGATTCTCAAATTTCTCCTAATAATCATCATATGGTGACTCTAATCCATTTTGATAGGTGATCTAGGGGATTATGGTTATCGATAATCATTTTATAATATGATAATATCATATACAACCACCATGAAATTATGGAGTACACTATTCTATGTTTCAGATAAGGATAAAACACAACATGGTATAAACCACCACACTATGTTCATCATTTCAGTGCAAAAAACCATCAACATTCCCTACCCTTATATATATATAAACACCCAAGGATTTTGGAATATATTTACCTTTAGTAAATTAATGTTTAAAATATATTGTGAAGTACAAACACATAAAATTATATGAATAATGATAATAAATTATAAAATTAATCAAATTATATGATATTTAAATAAAATATAAATGTTGAAAATAATTTCTAATTCATTTAGAATATTCTATTGATCCTATAGAACTATTTGATGTATATTTTTTAGGATATTTTTTTATCATAAATTTTTTAATTAATTTAGAGTATTAAAATTAAGAAACATTATTTTTTTCAAATGAATAAAATTAATTCTTTGGTAATAAATTGGTTATAAATGAAAATAAAATCATTTCAAGGTAAAAATGTGTTGTTTTTATGAAAAAATAATTTTTTACATAGTGTGATTTTATCATAAAAAAATATGTTTATAAATATTTATGAATTATTTTAATAAAATGTTATGATAATATATTCATTAAAATAATTTAACTTAATTTTATTTGTTTCTACTAGGAAATGAATAATAATGATTTTAGTTTAATGCTTAAAATGTATTTTTCTTTAAATGGTTTTTTCTACATTTTACGTGCTTATTTTATAATGAATTTTTCCCAATTTTTTTAATTTATTTTAATAAAATGGTTCCCATATTTTGAATGAACAATTTAAAACTTGGTAATAAAGAAAATTTAATTTTTAATCATAATGAATAGTAAATAGTGTAAAAATTTATCACTTCGTTTAAGGTTAAATGGGGTTAATCAGGGGGTTAAAATAAATTATAGGTTTAAAATATTACTAAAAAAAGTTTAAATATTATTATTTGAAGATATGTTGATCTTATATTATCTTATATTCTAAACTATGTCCATTATTTACCACTTGAAAATGAGTATGACTTTATTACATTTTAATGTTCAAAGTATTTACAAAATTTCCACCAACCTCACTTATAAAAGTATGTCTTCTCCCCTCACCAAAGTAGGTTTACTAAACAAGAGTATATTATCTTTAATGATATATTTTGGTTTATTTCTTCCTTAACCTACTCAAAATATTCTATAACCATATTAATATGATGGAATAATTATATTTAACATAATTATTTTTTAATGTTAATGGTAAATACATTTTCTAACTCCATTACATTGTATGAGAAATAATAACGTCGTTTGGGCGGACATGTGGACTACCATCTCCATGATGTGATGTGATTAAATTTTCTTATCTAACTTACATGGATGGTTATATGAAAGGATTTAATTAATATATATGATATTTATGATATTATTGTGATTATTTAAACATATATTATTATATTTTTTTCTCTCCATTCATTGAAAAATGAAAACATTACTCATGTGTACATATGAACTGCAGTCTCTATGAAGTGATGTAAATAATTTTTCATAAACACATTGTATGAATAGTTATAAAAGTATATATAATTAATTGATATTATAAAAATAAAATTATTAATATTTTAGAGAAGTTGAAACATTGAAAAAGGATTAATGGTTGGAACTATCAGACCAAAACACGCATGGATAATAGGCTAGTTTTCACTTGAATATTGATTTTAAAGAAATATTATTAATAAATTTAAAATTGTAAATTAAAATGGAATTTTATATTTTATTAAAAAATGAATATGGTTTGGGTATATATTAATCATAAATATAAATTTATTATAATGGATCTTTATAATGCATACAATGAAATAGATGACCTGTGATAACAGTTTATTACACAATCTCATTTATTTTTGTAAGTGCCTATATTAAATATCAAATGTGGGAAATTATATGGTAACAATTCATTGAACACCATATACTTTAGTCTCCTTTTTTATATATTAAATTTTCAATTATTAATTTCATTTTACTCTCTTTGTACAAAATATGATCTAGAAAATGTTTTTTTAAGAAAAGTCAACCTTATTTATTCTTAGGTTGATGAAAATTTTCTTCCATATTAATTTTCTTTGACATTTCTTCCAAAATGTTATTTTTTCATTATAAAATTATTTTTTAAATTCTTTGTTAACCATTTTTTAATTTATTTTTAAATTTTAAAATTCAATATTTTTTTCACTTTTTAAACGAGTTACTTCTGGACTTTTTACCAAAAGTGTGAAAGGAATATTTTTTTTCATTTACCTCACAAATAGTTTTTTCCATCATTATCATCATCAAAAAAAATTCAATTTTTTTACCACTATACTTTGTGGTTATAAAATAAAATACTTTTCCCATTATTCAATAATTTTTAAAATTTATAGATACTGAAGGAAAATGATATTTCCTCTTCTCTAAGAAATTTTTCAATTATTTTCTAAAGGTAATTTTCATCTCTATTAATATCCATTAATTTTTTATATGATTTACTAGGGACATGATATAATGATAACATCTGTGTTCTTTCTCTATATGGATTATGATTATGTTATTATTAAATATTAATTAAACCTATTTCATTTCCATGGGTTATGCTATAATTAATTGATGAGTTTTTTTATGATCTTATGACACACAGATGTATTACTTTCATTATGTGATGGGTGGGAAAATTAAATATACAAAATTCATTAGATAATTATTATATATAATGTGATCATATGGACTAAAATAGGGATTAAACCCAGTTTAGTGAGGGACTCTATCCACTATGATAGTCTTGGGAGTGAACCTTGTTAAAGGAAATGATGGAATGTGGAGTGAACCAAATCCACTATGGTACTTTACATAAAATAATAGTCTTGGATGAGAATATTTACTAATGATATGATTTTATATTCATTTTATTATTCAAAATTTTCTATGACATAGACTTATGCTAATTATATTCTCTTGTGGCTCATGATCGATTAATGATGAATCATCACTCTTATGACCTGTCTATTTAGAAATGTTAAAGATTTATTCCATTACTAATAATTTTTTATCTATTGATGATTGGTTATTAACTTCAGAAGTTATTGTCATGATCTCATACCATTATATTTATCTAATTATTATGTGAGATCATTTAATGATATCTCCCAATTTTACCCTTATAGAGAGTCTGCGCTCACCCTTTCTTTTGTTTCAATTTCACATAGGTTATAAAGAAAGGTATTACGTAATAAATGTATAATAAGGGTACTGTGGGAATATAAATTTATGGGATATATTTATTATCCTCCCTAAAATAAATTTATTATGTATCTAGTCTCCAAATACACAAAACCATTAAGATTATGGGATATTATTTTTTGTAAAATATATTGAATATTCATCTAAAATGGTGTTATATTTATATATATTATGATAATTTCACCTCAATTGGTTTCAAAGTAAGGTTTAGTTATTTTTCAAGATTATTTTTTGAATAATGAGAAGATAAAAAATAAGACAACCTATGATAAATTGAAATTTATATAGATTGACCCTAAACGTGTCATAGGTTGATAAGAAAGTGTCATAATTTAATATATATCAAGAATTATTATCATGATTATATAATTTATCACTCTAATTATTATAGTTTGATGCATAAAATATGATTTTTGGTTTTATTCAATGGTTAAAAACAAGAGGAATCACATTAACAGAAAATATGTAAGACAAAGCAATGATTGTCCTCTTGATAAACTAAACAACATGGGTGATTGAATGAAAAATATTATTGTTATTCTCATAAAAAATATATCTTTCCATAAATCATGTGGATCATATAAATGAGAAAAATAGGGACCAAATCACAATTGATACTTTCATAAGGAAACATTAAAATTATTTTAGTGGGTCCCCTAACCCACAAGAATACTAGTAATAGATCAACACCACTACAAAATATATTTTTCAATCTCTTGTTCTTGGGGAATGAATTGTTTTTTCTAGAGGTGAATCATTTTGAAGGTATAGTAGTAAAATAGTGGAATCTTATTAAAAATACCATACAATAGGAAGAAATTTACTCCATGGAATTATATGTGTTTAATATGGTAACTTCTAATATTCACTTTTTCTAAACTCTTCACTTGAAAATGGAAAGGTAATTCCTTGTGGTTGAGTATAAGGATGATAATTCTATGAGAACCTATAAATAAAAATTGACAATACTTCTGAGGTAATTTTCTAGTTTTATCATCAATCCTAAAATCAAAATTGATCTTTATTTAGTGACTTAAAAATGTGTTTCTAAAAGAAAATAACCATAAGTTACTTTAGAATAATTGAAGGAATTGCTTGATGTGATAAAAATGTAGAAATAGATAGTGGATATTACCATTATTTTCATAGTTATGATAAGAATATAAATATGAATACAAGAGGAAATAAAAATTATAAAACCCATAAAAGAAAGAAAATGAATCTTCCTTTATACAAAAAGTGTCGAAAAACGCATGGGGGAATTGTCACTAAGGGACTAGCAAACATTTCAAGTGTTTAATAGAAGGCCATAAAATAAGTAAAAACCAAAGATATATAAAGTGGAAAGGAAATTAAAATATTGTTGAGAAATATTAGTTTAAAACACTAACCCCACTCTAATGAGACAACTATAAGGAGTATGTGAATAATTATAACCAGTTTCTAAATCTACGATATAATGATGAAAATATATGCTAATAAACACTTAATACTTGAGATAAAATAAAATATTATATGATCACAATTTATGAAGTGGAATATGAGAATGAAGTGGTTAACAATACATATATAATATACTCTAGAACTAAAAATGTCTTATTTGATTCTAGTTCTACAAATTATCTTATATTTAAAGAATTTTATAAGGGTATGAAATCACTACGTCAATGATTAGTAGTTAAATTTTAATAGGAAATTTCTAATGGTATAATGATCATATCTCAAGGATATAGCTCCTCTCTCATAGAGGTTTAGGGGAATATGCTTCCTATAAATCTTTTTATTATGCCTCAAGTGGAAATTTATTTGATTTTGGGAATGGATTAAATCCATCTATATAGATCCCCAATCAATTTATGTGGAAGGGATGTAAAATTTGATATTCCAAATCACCCCTTGATTATCAATCAATTCAAAGATAATTATGAAATTCTAATGGAAACTACTTACATTATATGGGTCTTATTACCACTTTATGTTGAGTATCTATCTCGTATGTTTGGGTAGAAATTCAATACTGATGATATGTCTATTTTGTCAGAATTTGTAGATGTATTTCCTAAATAGTTGCCTTATATTACCCTAAATAATGAAGTCAAGTTTTTAATATAACTCATACCTATTTTTATAGTTATTTCAGATACTCCTTATAGAATGATGTCGATTGAGTTATAGAAATTGAAGAAGAAACTCTAGTATAATTTAGATAATGGTTTCATCCAGAAAAGATCATAATAATAGAGATCACCTGATATTTTTCAAAAGAAAAAAATGGTTAATGAATCATTTCATTTTTCATCAAAAACATAATAAAATTGCTAGAATGAAAAAGTGAAATATACCCCATATTGAATATTGTTTTGATCAATTATGAGGATTTCATTTATTTTTAAATATTGTTAGGTTTACTGGGTTAGATACCGAGTTAGGGGGGTGAATTAGCGTGTGATAGATTAAAACAACTTCCCCTATTGATCTAGTTTCACTGTTAAAAAAACACTCTTATGTCTCTTTCCTGTAGAAAATTATAAACAGAATTTAAACCATGCATAGGACACACCAATTTTTACTTGGTTCACCCTCACTAGGATAAGTCCACGGATAATACATCAGCGATGTGTCAATGTACCCAACCCACTAAAAGTGCACTACTGTTTACAAAGTTCAAAGAAGACTCATTGTCCCTCTTGGTTTACAACCACTCATAACATGAAATCTCACTGCTCTCCCAACTGAAGTGTGCTCACTAATTTTTTATAAGATCCACTCATAGTTTAAATACTTTTAATTCCTTTCATTATCTCAAATGAAATATGCATCTTTAATTTTTGACATATGCTCTATTGACATCCAACTTTCACCCATAGATAAATCTCACTTTTCACTGTGTGTACCGTGAAATCCTCCAACTTTCACACAGACCTAAAATAATTGGAACACTTCTCCATGCTTGGCTCACTTCTCTAATGTCTGACGCACTTCTCTATTCCTTAGCGTGCTTCTCCAAGCCTAGAACGCAAGTGTCACCTAACCACTTGTGAGACACTCCTATCACCAAATATGAACTTGAGCGACTCTCTCTTTTTTATACCCAAACCAATTTTGGCATGCAACTATCAACTATCACGCAACATCTAAATATATTTTACTTGTGCACCCAAACAACCACTTTCACAACCAAACCACCAGCATGATTGGATATAGAATTTTCTCTAAGTGTTAAGATTCTTCAAAAATGAAGAGGGTTAGCCCTCTATTTATAGGCATTTTGGTTACCCTGAGCACTGTGTTTAAGTCTCCTCCTCACACGCAAGTCCAATCACCCTAGCCTCTATCTCCCTAGTCACCATGCCCGCCAACACAAAAACATGGGTGCCCCTCTTTCCTTTACCATAATTTGATATTATGATCCTGAAAAACATATGGCACGCAAATTTCCAAATCTCTATGACACTGGCATGCAAGTCCCTTTTCCAAAAACACTTTTCTCCATTTTACAATTTTGAGGCACCAAAATTTGGTAAACACTAGAAAATACCACCACCTTATATCTGCACTTTTTGTACAACCTCCCAATCATTCATTCCTTTTTCGAAGTTCTTATTTCAATCATATATTGCCAAAAATGTCTATTTAACTCAACAACTCACCCTGTAAACCCCCTTTGTCAACAAAAATGAACATTGTGGTCTGCTTTGTCAAAAAACACAACATATAGTCCCTCTTTTCCAACAAACACAATCTCCTCCAAAATGATTCTATGGTACCTTGAGGGATTAGTTCTCAAAAAATATTTTCCTTTGATATAGATATCATTGTTTTAGCGTTAAAAAGGAGTACATTTCCAAGATAACCTTCTATACAAGTTATGGACACTATGAATTTAGAGTGATTCCATTTTTAATTACCAATCCCTCTTCTATATTCATGGGTCTAAAGAATATATTCTATTTATTATCTTGCTCCATTTTTGGTAGTATTTATAGATGATATTATTATATATTCCAAGATAAACAAATACCATGAAGATAATTTAAGGATCGTAACATTCAGGAAAGAGAATATGTATTCCAAATATAGTAAATATGAAATATAGCTATACAAAATATCATTCTTAGGTTATGTAATTACAATTTAGGGTATATTTTTGGATCCCTTGAAGAAGGAAGTTATTGAACATTGACTTAGGATAACTATGTGACCAAAATCTATATTTTTATTGGGTTTTATGGATACTATCAATTCATTGTGAAAAACTTCTCATAGATAACAACCCCAATAAACAAGTTTATGTATAAGGGATCCTAGTTCATTTGGGAATATGAATCTGAAGAAAATATCAAGGTACTAAAGACAAGTTTGGTCAATGAATTTATGATAACACTACCATACAATGGATAATTTTTGTGATCTACATCGATGCATCAAATAAGTGACTAGGAGGCGTCCTTATATAAAAGGATATGATAGTACCTTAATCCTCATGCCAATTAGAGTTTCTTGAGAAAATTACAAGACCCATGATTTTAAAATGAGAATTGGAATTTTTATTTTAATACATGGATAAATTATATTTATGGTAAAATGTGTGACATATACATCAATAATAAATCTTGAAGTACATATTCACAAAGAGATATTGGAATATATTCCAAAGGGGTAGTTAGAACCGATTAAAGTATAATAACATGAATATAATATTTCCATAAATTACATCATTTATGGAATATATTTCATCAATTACACTGAAAATACATGAATAGGTTTAGATTCTTGAATACTTACACAATAAATTACCTTAAAAAGTGTATATTTCTATATAGTGTCTATTTTTTCCACAAAACATTTTCTTTATAAAAACACACATTCTCCGTTCAAGGTAACTCCTATAACTGGAACTATGACTTTATTTATGTTTCTATACATCCTTAATACCTATGAAAAATATTATAAAATGTGCTATAATAAAAAAAATCTCAGTAATGGATATAAATTAAATGAAATGTTTATCCCATTTGGAAACTAGAATGATTCCTAAGAAACTTTTCCTTTTTAAAAATAAACATTTGAGATCAATTATCAGTTTAATTTTACATGAAAACAAATTAATTACATAGTATATTTTATAAAAAAAAAAATCAAATCCTAAAGGTAAAAAACACATTCATATTTTTTTCTTGGAAAACATGAAAACTCATGAATACCTTTCCTTGAAAAATAATTCCCTCACCCTTTTTTATAAAATTTCATAATATTTCCTTAAAAATAACTCATTTTCTTACCTTGTTAAATAAAAAAATCCTTTAATTTTTTTTTAAATAATATCATTTGGGTACCTTGAAAAAATACCCTTATATTCACCCTTATAAGATATCATACAATATAATCAAATAACCAAATAATTCTCATATATCTTAGGTGTATCCTACAATTTATAAACTTGGTCACCTTACCAAATTCATTGGAGAGCTATATCAAGTCCGACAATCATCAACACTATATATGTCTCACCCATAATTCATATAAAATATAAAAGAACCATATCATGAATAAAACACACATATATTTCACTTTAACCATAAAAATCATTTTAATTAGAATTTATACTCATACGAATTAACACTTTTTGATATATGAAAAGAAATATCCATTCCATTAAAAAAAATTAAATCTAAAGTATCCCATGATACTAAGGGAAAAGAATATGTGTTGAGAATAAATAGAGAAGATTTTATATCATGGTTGATAATAGATAACATCAATTATATAAACCTAATTAAAAATAAACTATATAAACCTTTGAATCATAATTAATAATATTCTTTAAATATTTAAAATAATATTAAATTTGAATAAAAATAGATAGAAGGAAAACAATAATATTTTTAAAGGAAATATCCTTGCGTTGACTCCCAACTCATCTCATTCGTATGTATACCCACCTAAGTAATAAAATTATATTATTTTTATAATTGATTAATAAAGTTTTTCATATTCATTTCATTATCATTATTCCATTTTTTCATTTTTTCCATTATTTAATTTAGTTACTAAAATGGTTAAATTCTAATTGGATGTCTTGTAGATGTTCGGTATATAAGTCTAAAATAACATCAGTAAGTTGACCAAGGTTAGAAGTATCATGGTTCTATCATATATAAAATTTTAATCAGGAAGAAGTTATTATTATTATACATTAAAAATATTTTTAGAACCATCCATGAAAGTTGGACATGAAAATTGAAATGCGCCGTTTTATAGAGGTAGTAGCCCACACGTACACTTGAGAAATGTTTCCATTTGGGATTAGATGAAAATTAAATAATATATATAATATTTTACTTGTATAAGAACATAGATATATAATAAATTTCATAGTTATTCATTATTTACATACTATTGACCAATCGTGTTATGTGATAAGGAAACATTGATCACATCACTTTGTGGAGGTGGTATTCCACCCATAAGCTCGAGTGACATTATCAATTTACAATGGAAGGAAAAGGTAAGAAGGTAAGTAATATCCAATATTTTTAAAATAATAATAATTTGATAAAAATATTTTACATTCATTCATTACATCTTTATAACTACTCATGTGAGATGGTGATGGAAAATGAAACACCTCGCTTTATGGAGGATGAAGTCCACATGTATGCACATGTGATGTTTTCATTTCCCATAGGATAGAAAAGAGATAGAAGAGAGTTGTTAAGGAAATATAATTAAATTTTAATATATATTAAATATTTAATTTATTATTTTATAGTGGTTATAATACATTTTAAGAAGTTAGGAGAACAGATAAACTTGAAATAGGTTGGTAAGGACATATACCTCCTCATTAGATATCCCCCTTTATTTAACGAATTTAGCCTTATAAGATTAGTCTTTTGGGAATACTAAAAACACTATAATGTAGGGATGATACTTTAAAAGTGATTTGGTAAGATCTCGGTCCAGATAAGTTACTAAAACTGTATGAAGAAGTGATGAGAGGAGATAAATTTTTATAACTGAGGGGATTGAAAATCTTGTAAATACTTTAATATTTTAAATATAATAAATCTATTTCTCAAGTTCATGTTGAAAAATTAAAAAATTTAGAATAAAATATTGGGAAAATTATAAATCCACTCAAAAAATAGCAACTATCATAGTTTTATTGATATTTTATGCATTATCTCTTAGTTTAACCCTCACTAATCCATTTAACCATTATCGGGATGATAAAGTTTTACTAAGTTATATATTAATTATGAACATTATTGAAATTAAAAAATTCAAAAAAAATTATAATCCTTATTGAAAAAAATAATTTTAATTTTCAAGATTATATTTTTATTATTTTTATAAATTAATTACAATATATATGTGCAAAACACAATAAAAAGAAGTTTTTTAGAAAAATGTCTTTTTTAATCATAAAATGATTTTATACCAAAATAAAATATAGTAATAATTAATTTAGAATTATTTGGATTTTTTTCAAATGGGACTAATTTATCTTTAAAACCAATCAAAAATGGAATGAAACTTTTTCAAATGCTTGAAAATAAATGGCAGTTTTAACAAAAATCGGTATTTTTACTATTCACCCAAAGAATCAATCTTCTCAAAAAAATAGTAAAAATTCACTCAAAGATAATTTTTATATAATAAATATAAAACATATTTTCATTTTATTAATTTTAGACTCTAAAATATAGAAATTTAATTTTTATATATAACCATATATTTCATGGAAACCATTTCTGCTAGAATAATACCATTTTTTTGGTTGAAAAATCATATAAAACAATCATATTATATATGAATCCATAAATTATATTTATAAATATTAGTAAGAAATTAAATTTATATATTATTATCATTACCTATTTTTTCACATTCTTCCCCCTTTTGAAAATTTCTTCCTGGCAGTTTTATTCATTATTTAAACAAGTGAGGGTATATTTCCCTCATAGATTTTTCTAATTTCGTTGTTTGTTCCTCAATCATGTGATTATTCTATAAAAACATAACATATAGAGTAAAAATATTTAAAAACTATATGTTATCTGTAATCTCAAACATATTTTCATCATAAGGGATGTTCTCCTCTATCATTACCAATTCAAAACCCAAAACAAGAGATGCATCAATTTCATAAATCATTAGAAAAGAAGCGTGAACTACATTGTAAAAACCCGTAAAATTCAAGGAAATTTTTTTCTTAGTTTTCTTTGGGATTTTACAACAACGTAGTTTCAGACGGAACTTGATTCCGAGGCCCGGTGTGCCCGGAATTTCTATCCGAAGTTTAGCTCGGGTACGTTCAGTGAACAGACGAGTGGGAATTTCTAACTTTTGAACCAGAGCTCGGAATCGAATTCTGAGGGCACCGATGGAACCGCAGCACCGGTAATTGCTTAGTAACACATGTTCCGTAGTTTCATTTTCACGAGAGTTGATGATAAAAATTGTGGAATTTAAAAATAAAAATTTAACAACAATTTTTATTTTTTTTACTCTAATTGTTTAATCCTTGGATGGAAGTTGGGTAACCACCCAACCTCCCTTGGGAGGTTATGAGGGTGGTGGGGCCCACACGAACCCCACCCCTTCATATCCTCTAACCCCTCTCAACTCCCATTAAATTTTGTTAACTTAAGTTATAACTTATGACATTAATGTAATAAGTTTAATGTGAGTATTGAAATTCAAACCCTTGAATTTTCAAAAGGCTTGTTGTGTTAATAAAGTAAGAAAGAGCTTATTTTATTTTTTGGTTAGAGTTTTTTCGTTGAGATTTTTTGGGAAGAACATCTTCTTCTTTGACGAAGAACGCGAAGAACGAACGATCTCTGACGTGGAGCGCCAAGCCCTCGAAGACCGTCTTCCGCGACACCGACCCACGACGCGACGTCTTCTTCCGCGACGTCTCTTCCCGCGACGCCACCGACGTCTTCTTCCGCGACGTCTCTTTCCGCAACGTTCTTCCACGACGAATTTTCTCCGTGACGAAAACCTCATTCAAGCCGCGCTCGAGGTAGGGGTTTATTTTTATTAAATTATTTTTTCCGTTCATGAATTCTAGTCTTTCGTTCTTCGTGGATAAATGACTAAATGATAACGATTAATGAGAGGGGTCCGGACCGCACAAACACGGCCGACCCTCCTCCTTTATCCTTGTTTGATTTCTTGTGGATGGAACGGAATGGCGTGGTGTCGTCGCACCACACGGGAATCGCACGGCAAGTAATACGTGACGTCGTCGAGCCGCGCCATGAAGTTAATCAAGGACGCGACGCCGTCGCGCCGCGTCAAAGAAAACCGAAGATGCCATGGCCGTAGCGGGGCCGCAGCAGAGGGGGCGTTGTGCCATCGCACCGCGCCAGATGAATCAAGCCGCATCCGGTTCCGGGCCGCGGCGGAGCAGGGTGACCGGCAGCCGGTTCCGGGCCGCCGGTGTCGGCGATGGAGGAAAGGACTGGACGTCGCCGGTCCTTGTCGGCAGAACCGGTCGGCCGGTGTGGGCCGGCCAGATAAAGGGGATCCGGGGGAAATAATTCCCCCGGCCGGCCTACAAAAACTGCCCCCCTTAATTGGGGGGGGGGGGGCGCGGTTACACAGGGGGGCAGGCGCTCCACCCTTGCAGAAACGGCTCGGGCACTGGCCGAGCTGGCCAGCGAGCTGGGCGCGCTGTGCCCAGCCGGGCCAGCCGCCTGGCCGGTCCGCCCGGCCGGGCCGCGCCCAGGCCACGCCAGGTCGGGCCGGGCCGACTTGGACCCGGTGCGGGTCGACCCGGTTCGGGCCGACCGGGGGGGTCTCAGGCCGGGTCGGTCCAGGCCCGAAACCCCCATTTTCGGATCGTCTTCTGTCTTTTGCCCATAACTTGGGAAACAGACCTCCGATTGATGCACCGTCAATTTCTATGCAATCCTTGAATTGATATGGTCATTTCGGTATATCACACTCAAGGTTTCGTATTACTTTGAGTTCGGCCGGGTTGGTTCGTACACGAAACCAACCGGGCCCTCGGAGCGGAAACACTCATATCTTGAGCTTCGGACGTCCGATTGACGTGCCGTCGAATTTTTTGGATTCATCTAAGTGAGACGGATCTTTTGTCTTACTCCGCCTGAGGTTTGGACACAGGTGGAGTACAGTCGGGTTGGTTTTTCCTTAAATACCAACCAGGCCCCTGGAACGAAAAAATCATTAACTCTCAGACCGGGCATCCGATTGACGTGTCGTCTGCGACGTTGAGTTCCTGTTGACGATACGGAACTTTTGGATACATCAAATCTGGGCTATGTGTCAGTTGAGGTATCATCCTCTCAGCTCGTGGAGCGGACCCTCCCGAACGAGCTTGTTGTGTGCGGGAACCCTAGTGCTGGCTACGACTGCTACTGTGACTGTGCCGACGACTGTGCAGAGATCCTCAGTGGATTCGACGACAAAGACTACAACACTCAGCGATCCTGTGTGGATCAGTGCTACTGATCCTATGTGGGTCCGATCCTATGTGGGATAGTGCTCAGCGGTTCTGTGTGAGCCAATGCCTACAGATCCTATGTGGGTCCGATCCTGTGTGGGTCTTTGTGGGGGTTAGTACCTATCGATCCTTTGTGGGTCCGACGACTTAGATGGATCAGTGATCACCTCTATCGTCTTTCGAAGAAGTATACCTGTGTGAGCTGAATCCTGTTTGCTTTCCTATGTGGATTGTGTTGTGCTATCCTGTGTGTATTACGTTTTGCTTTCCTGAGTGGAATACGTATGCTTTCCTGTGTGGACTGGGTTGTACTTGATCTCAGAGGTTGGATCATATTGGAATTGATGACTTAGGTATATGTATGGGCATATACCTAAGCAGTGTCGGTTGTTACTTCGTGATTGTATCTTTCCTTTGTGGTTTATCCTTTGTGGATTTTGGGAGACCTTTGGGGGTCTCGGGGTCCCTACTGAGTAGCTTCTACTCACCCATGCACGGGCTATGCCCACACTACATTGTGTTGGTTGAAGATGACGGACAACGTTGATCGTGGTTGAGGCTTGCAGAGCAGGATGGTACCTGGAGATGGGCCACTGGGCGGAACATGCTCGGAGTGGACGGTGGGACCCGAGGAGCAGTGGAGCTATCTGTACCCACCCTTCAGGTGGGATTTCTAGTGGACAGCTCGGCATTGAGGCTTTACTCTTCTGTTGCTTTTTTCCCTTTCCAGTTGTACTTTACTTTTAGTTTGGGTTTGTATACTGGCCCACTTACTTTTCCGCACTTACTCTTGTATCAGCTTTTACTTAGTGTTTACTTCTACTACTTGTTTACTCTGTGGTGTTTTGTTTATTTTACAAAGGCAATGCCTTCCCTTTTTACCGGGATTTACGCTTTGGTGCTAGTCGCCAGGCCCTGGTCTATGGAAGGCGGGCTTGGGGTAGTCATGGAACTGGCCCCGAGGACGGGTCGTGACAAATTGGTATCAGAGGAGTTCGTTTCAACCGCAGAACTTGGGACTCTGATCTTTTCTATGTGAAGCAATAATGTTTAGCGTATTGAGTGTGTTTATCAGTCCAGGGAGTCCAGTGTTGGTGCGGCGGCTGATGTATCCATTCCCCAGGACCCTGACTTCTGATTTCCGACTTAATTCACGAAAACATTGATTTCATGTGTGTTTCAAGTTTTCTTTATGATTACTTTATATCAGCTCACCAGGTATATTGTTCTGACCGTGGCGCACCTGTTTCCTTTTCAGGATGGCCCCACAACGGCAGCCAGCTAGGGTTCCGAGAGACGAGCGTGATGACAGCCTACCGAGCGATGATGCCTCTGTGTAGGGCCCTTTGTCAGCAGTGGCACCGGCGGTAGCTCTACCCGCTGAGCCACCGAAGCTTCCAGCACCAGCCACTGACGATGCACGTCGCCTTAGTGCACTGCATGAGTTCCAACGCCAGCGACCGCCCAGGTTCCGCGGGGAGACGGACCCCCAGGAAGCTGAGGACTGGCTGGAGGCAGTGGTGAGAGTTTTCAGGTTAGTGAGGACACCAGCAGACCTCATGGTGATCCTCGCAGTGAGCCTACTGCACGCAGCAGCAGGAAGATGGTGGAGCATGATGCTCCAGGTGCACGATGAGGCATCTCTTCTCTAGACGGACTTTGAGAGCCTCTTCCGCTCGGAGTTCGTCCTAGCCACCCTCCGTGCGGTGCGCATTCAGGAGCTTCTTCAGCTACGGCAGGGTAGCATGATGGTCTCCCAGTACTCAGCGAGATTTACCGATCTCTCACGCTACTCGATAGACATGGTATAGGACCCATTCTTCCGGGCCCGGACCTTTGAGCAGAGTTTGAGACACGAGATCAGGGCATCTCTGATCTCCCTCAGCATTCCGACTCAGACAGGAGTACTGTAGAGAGCCCTTTTGATCGATATCTTTCTTGTGGAGTCTACACCAGCGCCGAGACCCACCGCAGGGTGGAACGTAGCAGAGTCTTCTGCAGCAGGCAGTCGACGGATGACACATGGGTCCAGGCAGACCAGACCCTCAGGCAGACGACCTCAGGACACTGGCCCAGCAGTGCGGGGCACACAGCATGGAGCCATTCTTTCGAGAGGTAGGAAGTGCTACTCTTGCGGCGGGTAGGGCCACATGGCTCGTGATTGCCCAACCTGCCGTGCCGAGGAGCAGCAGACGGTTGAGGGAACACCAAGGCAGAGGCAGAGGGTCGATCGTGGCGGCCCGCAGGGAGCAGGTGGACGAAGCAGGGGAGATGGCCGAGCAGCAGGTGGTGGGCGACGCTTTGAGGCTTTACCACCACCACCTCCAGAAGGTCCACCTCGACCACAGGGAGCTGGCGGGCAGAGACAGGCACAGCTCCAGGCAGCAGAGGCCTACGACCACGGCGCACCCGAGATGATTCGAGGTACTATCTGTGTCTATTCCACCCTTGTTGTAGTACTTATAGACACCGGAGCGAGTCATTCTTTCATAGCCACTGCCCTTTTTCGGAGCTCAGAGATTCCGACAGAGCCGTTGGCTCGATCCTTATGGCTAGAGACTCCTACGGGAGCAGACTCGACGATTACGCACTGGTGTCGGCAGTGTGAGCTTACTCTAGGAGGAGAGAGCTTCGGTTGGGATCTTCTTGTAGCAGCGTCGAGGCCTTACAATGCCATCTTGGGCATGGATTGGTTGTCTATAGTCCATGCACAGATTGACTGTATTAGGCGCATGGTGCGATCTGTACGCACTGACGGGAGCAGGTTCACCTTCACCGGCGAGAAGGGAGCCTTCGCATTACAGGATGGACTTCCGCAGAGGAGAGGACATCCCATCACTCATCAGTTGGCTAGCCTCATCCTAGGAGCAGTTGACGTGCAGAGACCTGGTTTTCCTGCAGTGGTGGATCAGTATGCGGATGTCTTTCCTGAAAACATTCCAGGGCTACCTCCTCACAGAGAGGTAGACTTTTACATTGACCTATACCCCAGGACAGCACCGATATCGACTCCAGCATATTGGATGTCCCCCGTTGAGCTTCGAGAGCTACGGGTACAGTTGGAGGACTTGCAGGGTAAGGGGTTCATCCGACCCAGTGTTTCACCCTGGGCTTCCCCGATATTGTTCGCCAAGAAGGCAGACGGGAGCCTGCAACTGTGTGTCGACTATCGTCGCCTGAACCAGGTGACAGTGAGGAATAAGTATCCGCTACCAAGGATTGATGACCTCTTCGATCAGCTCAAGGGAGCACGGTGGTTCATAAAGATAGACCTCAAGTCAGGCTATTATCATCTCAGAGTTCGAGACGAGGACGTGCAGAAGACGGCCTTCAGATGTCAGTATGGCCACTATGAGTTCTTGGTTATGCCATTCTCCATAACCAATGCTCCAGCAATGTTCATGGCCCTCATGAATAGGATATTTCATCCATACCTCAATCGATTTGTCGTGGTCTTTATCGACGACATTTTGATTTACTCGGCGACTGAGGAGGAGCACACCTACCAATTGCGGGTTTTACTAGACACACTTCGAGAGCAGCATCTTTATGGTAAGCTCTCAAAGTGTCAGTTTTGGATATACAAGGTCCACTTCTTTGGACACGTCATCTATGAGGCGGGAGTTGCAGTGGATCCTGTGAAGATCGAGGCAGTGCTAGCTTGGGAGCCACCCAGGAGCGTGACAGAGGTGCAGAGTTTCTTGGGTCTAGCTGGATACTACCGGAGATTTGTTCCAGACTTCTCCAGAGTTGCAGCACCACTCTCAGCTTTGACGAAGAAGGGGAAACCCTTCGTGTGGTCAGACAGATGTCAGCAGAGCTTCCAGGAGCTGAGACAGAGATTGACCAGAGCACCTATCTTGAGGTTGCCTGAGGGGGGAGTAGGGTACGTAGTCTACTACGATGCATCAGGGACCGGACATGGATGTGTCCTGATGCAGGAGCAGGCAGTGATCGCCTATGGATCACATCAGTTGAGGCCGCATGAGCAGAACTACACTACCCATGACCTTGAGTTAGCAGCAGTGGTCTTCACTCTGAAGACATGGCAATACTATCTGATGGGCAATCACTTTATAGTCTTTTCTGACCATTAGAGTCTTAGATACATCTTCTCTTAGAAGGATCTGAATCTTAGACAGCGGCAATGGCTCGAGTTCCTCCAGGACTATGACTTTGAGATAGTCTATACTCCTAGGAAGGGGAACGTGGTAGCCGATGCCCTCAGCAGGAGGATGGGCATTCAGCTACTTGAGGAGGCGACAGAGAAGCTAGCCTCTTTGCAGATATCCTTCGTGGATAGAGATTGAGCAGCCTTCCTTCAGTCTCTCATAGTCACTCCTCCACTACTACAGTAGGTCAGAGAGGCACAGCGTGGGGACGCTGACTGTGAGACGCGGCATGCACAGATATCCTTAGGACAGGCACCTGATGGTTTCTCCTTTGGATCAGAGCATGACATCCTTTTCAGAGGACGTACCTTGGTGCCAGTTACTTTATGGGAGGAGGTGTTGATAGATTTTCACACTTCTCCCTTGGTGGTACATCCTGGAGTGGTGAATATGTATCGGGATCTCAGGCAACATCACTGGTGGTCGGGCATGAAAAAGGTTGTGGTGGAGTTCGTTTCTCAATGCCTCACCTGTCAGCAGGTGAAGGCAGAACACGAGGTACCAGCAGGCTTGGTACAACCTTTGGAGGTTCTGGAGTGGAAATGGGACGGGATATCTATGGACTTCGTGACTGGACTTCCACGCACTTCCAGAGGTCATGACACCTTTTGGGTGATTGTCGACCGACTCACCAAGTCGGCGCACTTCTTACCCATTAGAGAGCAGGGCTCAGTGGAGAGCTTGGGATGACTTTACGTTCAGGGGATTGTATGAATTCATGGTGTGCCATCATCTATCGTCTCCGGTCGAGATTCTCGCTTTACTTCCTGGCTTTGGAAGGGGTGCAGGAGGCGTTCGGGACAAAGATACGTCTGACCATAGCCTTTCACCCTCAGACGGATGGTCAGATGGAGAGGACCATTTAGACTCTAGAGGACATGCTCCGCGCATGTGTCCTCGACTTTGGTCGCAGCTGGGAGGACCACCTACCCTTGGTGGAGTTCGCGTACAACAACACCTACCACTCCACCATCAGGATGGCACCATACGAGGCATTGTACAGCCGACCTTGTAGATCTCCTTTGTGCTGGACAAACCCTGAGGATTTAGCACTTGTGGGACTGTAGACGGTCCAGGCCATGACAGAGAAGGTCCAGGTCATCCAGGAGCAGACGAGGATAGCTCAAAGCCGGAAGAAGTCTTACGCTGACAGGAGGCGGAGGCCACTAGAGTTCGAGGATGGCGACCATGTCTTCTTGCGTGTCTCACCTCGACGTGGATTACGGAGATTTGGACAAGGCATAAAGTTATTTCCACGCTTAATCGTACCATTCCAGGTCCTTAGCAGGATTGGTGAGGTGGCTTATCGTCTGGCTCTACCACCTCAGTTGCACCGGGTGCACGACGTCTTCCACATATCTCAACTAAGGAAATACGTGCACGACCCGACGCACATCATTGACCATGGGGAGCTTGACGTTGATGATGGGGCAAGTTTTGCAGAGGTCCCAGTGGAGATCGAGGATCGACAGGAGTGGGTCCTACGTGGACGGTCGATTCCTCTAGTGTGTATCAGATGGCAGGACGGGAACCTCCAAGACAGCACTTGGGAGCGGGAGGCTCAGATGCGTGCTCAGTACCCACATTTGTTTCCCTAGTTTTCAATGTATCTTTAAATGGACGTAAAGCCCTGAGGTGGGAGTAATGTAAAGACCCTTAAAATTCAAGGAAATTTTTTTATTAATTTTCTTTGGGATTTTACAAGAATGCAGTTTCAGACAGCACTTGATTCTGAGGCCCGGTGTGCCCGGAATTTCTATCTGAAGTATAGCTCAGGTACGTTCAGTGAACGGACGAGCGGGAATTTCTAACTTTTGAACCGGTGCTCGGAATCGAATTCCGAGGGCACCGATGGAACCGTAGCACCAGCAATTGCTTGGGAACACCTGTTTTATAGTTGCGTTTTCACGAGAGTTTATGATAAAAATTGTGGAAGTTAAAAATAAAAATTTAACAACAATTTTTATTTTTTTTACTCTAAGTGTTTAATCCTTGGATGGAAGTTGGGTAACCACCCAACCTCCCTTGGGAGGTTATGAGGGTGGTGGGGCCCACATGAACCCCACCCCTTCATATCCTCTAACCCCTCTCAACTCCCATTAAATTTTGTTAACTTAAGTTATAACTTATGACATTAATGTAATAAGTTTAATGTGAGTTTTGAAATTCAAACCCTTGAATTTTCAAAAGGCTTGTTGTGTTAATAAAATAAGAAAGAGCTTATTTTATTTTGGGGTTAGAGTTTTGTCGTTGAGAGGTTTTGGGAAGAACATCTTCTTCTTTGACGAAGAACGCGAAGAACGAATGATCTCCGACGTGGAGCGCCATGCCCTCGGAGACCGTCTTTCGCGACACCGACCCACGACGCGACGTATTCTTCCACGACGTCTCTTCCCGCGACGCCGCCGACGTCTTCTTCCGCGACGTCTCTTTCCGTGACGTTCTTCCACGATGAATTTTCTCCGCGACGAAAACCTCGTTCAAGTCGCGCTCTAGGTAGGGGTTTGTTATTATTTAATTATTTTTTCAGTTCATGAATTCTAGTCTTTCGTTCTTCGTGGATAAACGACTAAATGGTAACGATTAACGATAGGGGGCCGGACCGCACAAACACGGTCGACCCTCATCCTTTATCCTTGTTTGATTTCTTGTGGATGGAACGGAATGGCGTGGTGTCGTCGCACCACGCGGGAATCGCACGACAAGTAATACGTGATGCCATCGCGCCGCGCCATGAAGTTGATCAAGGACGCGATGCCGTCACGCCGCGTCGAAGAAAACCGAAGACACCGTGGCCGGAGCGGGGCCACGGCGGAGGGGGTTTGGTGTCGTCGCACCGCGCCGGATGAATCAAGCCGCGGCCGGTTCCGGGCCGCGTCAGAGCAGGGTGACCGGCAGCCGGTTCCGGGCCGCCGGTGTCGGCGATGGAGGAAAGGACCAGCCGTCGCCGGTCCTTGTCGGAAGAACCGGCCGGCCGGTGCGGGCCGGCCGGACAAAGGGGAATCGGGGGAAATAATTCCCCCGGCCGGCCTACAAAAACGGCCCCCCTTAATTGAGGGGGGGGGGGGGGCAGTTACACAGGGGGGCAAGTGCTCCCCCCTTGCCGAAACGGCTCGGCCAATAGCCGAGCTGGCCAGCGCGCTGGGTGCGCTGTGCCCAGCCAGGCCGGCCGCCTGGCCGGTCCGCCAGGCCGGGCCGCACCGGGCCACGCCCAGCCGGGCTGGGCCGTTCCAGGACAACCCGGACCCAGGGCTGGTCGACCCGGTTCGGGCCGACCGGGGGGTCTCGGGCCGGGTCGGTCCGGGCCCGAAACCCCCATTTTCAGACCGTCTTCAGTCTTTTGCCCATAACTTGGGCTACAGACCTCCGATTGACGCACCGTCAATTGAGATGAGATACTTGAATCGAGACGGTCATTTAGGTATATCACACTCAAGGTTTTGGATTACTTTGAGTTCGGCCGGGTTGGTTCGTACACGAAACCAACCGGGCCCTCGGAGCGGAAACACTCATATCTTGAGCTCCGGACATCCGATTGACGTGCCGTCGACTTTGTTGGATTCCTCTAAGTGAGATGGATCTTTTGGCTTACTCCACCCAAGGTTTGGACATAGGTGGAGTATGGTCGGTTTGGTTTTGCCTTAAATACCAACCGGGCCCCTGGAACGAAAAAGACATTAACTCTCAGACCGGGCGTTCGATTGACGCACTGTCTGCGATGTTGAGTTCCTGTTGACGATACGGAACTTTTGGATACATCAACTCTGGACTATGTGTCAGTTGATGTATCGGCCTCTTGGCTCGTGGAGCAGACCCTCCCAAATGAGCTTGTTGTATGCAGGAACCCTAGTAATGGTTGCGACTGCTACTGTGACTGCGACGACGACTGTGCAGAGATCCTCAGTGGATTTGACGACGAAGACTACAGCACTCAGCGATCTTGTGTGGATCAGTGCTACTGATCTTGTGTGGGTACGATCCTGTGTGTGTCAGCGGTCAGCGGTTCTGTGTGAACCAGCGCCTACAGATCCTGTGTGGGTACAATCATGTGTGGGTCTTTGCGGCGGTTAGTACCTATCAATCCTTTGTGGGTCCAATGACTTAGATGGATCAGTGATCATCTCTATCGTATTTCGAAGAAGTATACCTATGTGAGCTGAATCGTATTTGCTTTCCTATGTGGACTGGGTTGTACTTGAGCTCGGAGGTTGGAGCATATTGGAATTGATGACTTAGGTATATGTATGGGCATATACCTAAGCAGTGTCGTTTGTTACTTTGTGATTGTATCTTTCCTTTGTGGTTTATCCTTTGTTGATTTTGGGAGACCTTCGGGGGTCTCGGGGTCCCTACTGAGTAGCTTATACTCACCCCTGCACGGGATATGCCCGCACTATGTTGTGTTGGTTGCAGACGACGGACAGCATAGATCGTGGTTGAGTCTTGCAGAGCAGGACGGTACCTGGAGGTGGGCCACTGGGCAGAACATACTCGGAGCGGACGGCGGGACCTGAGGAGCAGTGGAGCTATCTGTACCCACCCTTCAGGTGGGATTTCCAGTGGACAGCTCGGCGTTGTGGCTTTACTTTTCTGTTGTTGTTTTCCCTTTCCAGTTGTACTTTACTTTCAGTTTGGGTTTGTATACTGGCCCACTTACTTTTCTGCACTTACTCTTGTACCAACTTTTACTTAGTGTTTACTTCTACTTCTTGTTTACTCTGTGGTGTTTGTTTATTTTACAAAGGCAATGCCTTCCCTTTTTACCGGGATTTACGCCTTTATGCTAGTCACCAGCCCCTGGGTATGGAAGGCGGGATTGGGGTAGTCACGGCACGGGCCCCGAGGACGGGTCGTGACATACATCATGTACATGAGATAAACATTGAGGTAATAATATATGGTAAGTAACTAATCCCACTTCCTCTAGAATATAATATGGTCCAAATAACCATGGGTTCAAAATTATTTTTTTCCAAAACACATTACACCTTTGTAAGGAGAGATTTTAAGAAAGACATAGTTACATACCTCAAATGAAAGGTCTTTTCTTCTGATTATCTAAATAACCCTTTTTCCTAATCTATTATACCATCATGTCGTGATAAATCAACTTTGTAATTATTCGCTTATCCCAATTTTCTTAAGAGTACAACGAGTCATTACTAGGCCTTAAGCGACATCCCCAAGGTGTCAAAGGCTTGAAATAAAGGCTGAAGGGTTTCAAAACAATTGGGGGACGATTTACCCTTTTTGAACATACCATAGAACCATCACACATAACCAAAGTGATCAACTAAATGATTCATGATAAAAGCTAAGACAACTCACCCATTTATTTTATCATAAACAACCAAGAGTACCACAGTGGAAACCAACACTAAATCAGAGTAAATAGAGGAAAGACATACTAAAAGACTACAAGACGACAACCCAACTCCATGCTCCACAAGCTCCAAGCTCCAACATCATGAACCAGACCAAGTATCACGAAGTAGTGCTATAAATATGTGACACTTTACCTTTTCCAACATCCTGGTATATGACATATTCAAAAGCACCAACGTGCCAAAGCAGGGGGTGAGTAATGAAACTCAGTAGGTTTTCCCAGATGACTTCCCAACCCATGCCTCTATGATAAAACATGTTAGCACATTTATATAAAACAATTTATATAAAACAATTCCAAAACAGTTCACAATATAATAAGTTCCATGTCAAAAACATTTTCCAACAAAACCCATCTTTCTCAACAAAATCAACCAAGAAAAGTTTCTAATCAAATTCACATTTCCATTTTGGCACATTCATTCCATTTCAAAAATCCACACAACCAACAATGCATGCAACCTCGACCTCCCTATATTCACGTGTGGTGAGTTATCCTTCTACTAAGTCGTCGCTTAGTGGACTACCTTGATAGGGGTACTTCATGCCCTTATCTGTCCCATCCTTTTGAAGGGCGTACTTCTTGCCCTTATCCATCCCAACCTTTTGATGGGGGTACTTATCACCCTTATCCATCCCAATGCATATGAACACACACCACAACCCATGAAAATCCATGCCAAAACCCAGTGTGTTAAAAACCTTTCAATAAAGCATCAAAACTTTTATTGAAAACCATTTCTTTCAAGTAGAAAAACCATAACAAGTTTAAAATCACCATTTTAAATTCACTTCAACAAACACTTTCCAAAAACAAACAATTTCCATCACCTATTACTTAAAAAGGGTTTCAACCATTCTTTCACAGTAGATAAACAAACCATTTCAATCACGGAAAACAATTTGAAACTAAGCCATCAGGTTCTAAGAAAGAGGAAACGAGAGTGAAGCCACCTACCTCAACAAATTAGGCGAAACTAACCAACGGATGAAGAACGCCAACAAAACTAATTCAACTACTCCCCAAAACCTCCTTAGATTCCTTCCCCTAGTACCAAAAAAACAAAAACACAACTTAAAAGTCATCCACTACCTTAGATCTACCCACCTTGGGCGTACATCTAAGGATCCAACAAGAGGGAAGAAGGAGATCTAAGAAAACTAAATTAAACGAGACTTACCTCGATCAACTGGCGTCTAAACGCCAAGGCAAACCTCTATATCACTTCCAAAATGCCTGGTAAGTGTTCTCCCACCATCACCAGATAGAAATCCCAAGTTAGGGACATCTAGGAGCAGAAACGAGTGGTTTTAATGATAAAATGGATTATATCATTAAAAATAGGATCTAATTTGACCTCGCGCACGGTTAGTTCACACGGTTAGGAGAATCGTGCGCTAACCGTGCAGTAGTCACTACTTGGAAGGGGCACTCTGCATGGCCTCCTCGCACGGTTTTCTCAAACTGTGCACACACCGTGCGGTCTCCTCTATCCAAAGTGACCACCACCTTCACGGATTCCGCATGGTTTGGGAAAACTATGCGAATCCCGTGCGTCACCACTTTTTCCTTTGACACTTTAAAAGTCTCAAAACTTTCCCAACCATTTTTCATGTGCATCATGTACTTAAAAATCATAAAACAAGGGTTACTTACCATAAACTAGGGTTACTACACTCTCCCCATCATTGGCCTTTCCGTCCCCAGAAAGTAGAAAACCACCACTTGCCTGAAAGAGTTTTGGGCACTGCTCTTTCATTTCTTTCTCATATTCCCAAGTCTCTTCTTGAATCTGACGATGCTTCCATAAAACCTGCACTAGACCGATGTTTTTTCCATGCAAGACATTATCCTGCCTATCCACAATATACACTGGAATATGTACCAATGAAGCATCCGGCTCTAGGTCAACGTGATCCCATCTAATCACATGGTCAGGATCGGGCTGATACTTCTTCAACCGAGATATATGGAACACATTATGCACTGCACTGAACCGTGGTGGTAATTCCAACCGATACACCACCTGGCCAACCCATTCCAGTATCTCAAAAGGGCCTATATATTGAGGAGATAATTTTCCCTACTTCCCAAAATGAAAATTTCCAAGCCTTGGTGAGATTCTCAAAACGACATGATTACTCAACCCAAACGACAACGGTCATCGGCGATGATCCACATAAGATTTATGATGAGTCTATGCCATCTACATCCTCTTTTTTATCAACCAAATCTTCTCCGTTGTTTCTTAGAAAAGGGTCATCCCAACTAGTAAAGTCTCACCTGTTTCCACCCAACTAAGTGGAGAACGACAAGGACACTCATACAATGCTTCAAATGGAGCCATGTGTATCAAGGACAAATAACTGTTGTTATATGAGAACTCCACTAAAGGTATATGATCCTCCCATGAACCCCCAAAATCCATTACACAATCCTGCAACATGTCTTCCAACGTCTGTATCGTCCTTTTGGATTGTCCATCCGTCTGAGGATGATATGTCGTACTCATATTTGATAGAGTTCCCAAGGATTTTGGTAAGGATCACCAGAAACGAGATGTGAACCTCAGATCTCTATCTGAGATGATAGAAACTGTTACACCATGCCTCTTTACCACTTCTAGGATATAGATTTTTGAAATATCTTACACCGTATAAGTTTCACGAATAGGGATGAAATGGGCCGACTTGGTTAGATGATCCACTATCACCCAAATGGAATCGTGTTTCCGGACTGTTCTTGGAAGACTTGTAATGAAATCCATAGCCATCTGCTCCCATTTCCACACATGAATTGGTAGAGACTGCAATATACCCACTGGCCGGTGATGTTCTGCTTTAACTTGCTGACAAGTTAAACACCTTGAAAAAAATTCAGCTACCTTCTGTTTCATGCCGCTCCACCAAATTGTTCCTTTATCTTCTTATATATCTTCTGTATCCCTGGATGAACAAAACATATGGAATGGTGGTAAGCATGAAGGAGTTGTTCATGAGTAGTTAAAGGTACAACCATCTGATCTTGAAACCGCAAAATTGAACTCCCATCCAGCTTCCATCCCTCAATGGTCTCCCCACCATTGAGTTTTGAAATCATTGCAACACAGTCTACATCGGAAACCTATACCTCCTTTACTATCTCCACAAAATCAGGAACAAGCGCAACTCGAAAGAAAACTGCAACATCAACTCATTCATCACAGTCTATATTCATGTCGGCTAGAACTGACATCAACTTTCATTCATCTAAAGCTTCATTTGCAAACTGATCATATGTCTTTCTACTCAATGCATCCACCACTGAATTCCCTTTTCCTAGTGTGTACATAAATTCAAAGTCAAACATCTAGAGATACTCCATCCATCTCCTTTTCCTGATATTTAAATCTCGCTGTGAGAAAATGTGTTTCAAGATTTTTTGATCTGTAAACACAGTAAATTTCACACCAAAGAGATAATATCTCCATGTTTTCAAAGCATGGATGACTATAGCCAACTCCAAATCATGTGTTGGGTAATTTTTCTCATGAAGTCTCAACTGCCTTGAGCCATAGCAACAACATGGTCTCCTTTCATGAGAACACATCCCAACCCAGATCCTGAAGCGTCACAATACACCACGTACCTCTGTCCTAATTCCTGAAAAATCATGAGGGTGCTGATGTAAGGTGAACATTCAACTCTTGAAAAGATCTCTGACATTCCTCAATCCATTGAAATGCATAGTTCTTCTTCGTCAATGCTGTCATAGGCGAATCTATTCATGAGAAGTCACACACAAAGCATCAGAAATAACTGACTAGACCAAGAAACCTTCATATTTCAAAGACATTCTTCGGTGGTTTCCAAGAAAGAACAGCTTCTATATTTTCTAGATCCACTGAAACACCTTTCTCAGAAACAACATGGCTCAGAAAGCATACATCATGTATCCAAAAATCACACTTTGATAATTTGGCATACAACTAATGCTCTCTCAAGATTTACAACACTATCACCAAGTGTTTCTCATGCTTAGACCTTGTTCTTGAATACACCAATATGTCATCCACAAACACCACAACAAAATAATACAGATATCATTGAAATATCTGATTCATCAATTCCATAAAGACTACTAGTGCATTTTTAAGACCAAAAGGCATCAATACATATTCGTAGTGGCCATATCTGATTCTGAAGGCTATATTTGGAATATCCTACTTCCAAACACACAACTGGTGATATGTTGACCGCAATTCAATCTTAGAGAACCATTGAGCTCCCATCAATTGATCAAACAGGTCATCAATGTGTGGAAGTGGATATATATTCTTTATCGTAATTTGGTTAAGTTTACGATAATCCACACATTGCCTCAAAGTTCCATCTGCTTTCTTTACAAACAAAACTGGTGCTTCCCATGGAGACACGCTTGTCCAAATAAAACCTTTGTTTTCTAGTTCTTCCAACTGCACTTTCAATTCCTTTAACTCCGTTGGTGCCATCCTATAATATGGAAGTGTGATAGGACTGGTCCCCGGAAGAAGATCAATCGTAAAATATACTTCTCTTAGAGGGGGTAACCTTGAGAAGTTTTTAGAAAAAACATCAGGAAATTGATCCACAACTACTAGAAAACTGTTATTCGGGATCTCATCCATTGATTCTAAGTTTAATGCAGACAAATGGTATGAGATAGTTGCCATTACTAGTGCCAAAAATCCCATTGCAGCTGCCTTCACCAATCTTTCTTCTCTAAAGAGGTGCTCGACACCATCCTCAGTCGCAAAACTGATTGTTCTACTATAACAGTCGATGTGAGCCCTAAAATATTTCAACTAATCCATACCTAGGATTATATCATAGACATCCATCTCTAGCACAGAGAGATCCCATTTTAGATCAGATCCATCAAGAGTTATAGAACATTCTCTACACACGAAGTCTCTACCTTCTCTTTCACCAAGAGGAGTTTGAATTTTTATCATAGAAGGCATCATTTCAAATTTTAAGTTCAGTAAATCAGCAATTCAAGAAGCAAGAAATGAATGCAATGCACCATGATCGAACAACACTTTCATGAGGGTAGAATTAAAAAGATCATACCTCTCACCATAGACGGTCTAGACTGGTCATACACAGTCACTCGTTCCGCTACATACAATTGCTTTGTTGCAGCACATTGCTCTTTAATGCCTTGTTGAGATTGCCCTGCATGAGGAGTCGTGGTATTCAAGGAATCACCATAGCTAGCTCTATTCTACTGGCGAGACTGATTTTGCTATCCTCGCCCTGTCGAAGCATAAGATTATTGTGACACCTAAGAAGTATCACGAACACCTGACAGTGGAGCACTGTGACAATCGCTGAAGATGCCCCATCTTGTTGAAATTGTGGCATGATCTTGGTGGTTTTGTACATTCTCATTTCATGTGATCAATCGAGCCATATTGAAAACACCTGGCTTTCATCATGGGTCATGGAGGAAGATTCACTGATCCAGTCGTTTGATTCTAATTCGCACTCCCACCTTGGAAGTAGGTTTCCCTCTTCCGCTTGTTCCCAGCATTAGAGTTACCACCTGTTCCCGTGGGTATCATCATGCTTCCTCATCCCATAACTCTTGAGATGTCTCTTTCAGCTACTGTTTCTCGGTTTACCATCTCCGTATAATCCTTAATACAGAGCAAAACTATCTTTGAGCGAATCTCATATCGCAACCCTGATTCAAAGATGTGTGCCTTCAGCGACGCACTTACAGCAACTTCCAATGCAAAGCGTACTAAATTCATGAATTTAGCCGCATACTCTATGAAAGAGATATTCTCCTACTTCAGGCAGAAAAAGTCTGTCATCCTCTGGATCTTGAACGTATGAGGATATAATTTTTTATTGAAAAATTCCTCAAATTCCTCCTAGCCCAGGCCTTGATCCACCTTAGCCTGCACCACTAGCTCCGACCACTGCTGTGCAAGATCCTCCAGCATATATGTCACCAACTTTACTTTTAGTTCTGCTGTTGTGACGATGAAATCGAAGATATTATTCATCCTACTCAGCCACACCTCCACCCTTTCTGGTTCAAAATCACCGTGAAAGATGGGTGGATTCTGCTTCTGAAACTAGATGGAATGGTTTACATGCCTTGACTCATCCCTTCGATTCCTCGTGTCCACGGCCTGAAATGCTTGAACTATATTTTGGACTATCTACTAGTTCACATATGGCTCAGGTGCGACCACATTCTCTGCAGCCTCTTCCATTTCGTTTCTACAACGCCTAACAGGTGCCATTTTCTATACAAACAACGCATGTTGTTAGCCTCAATTCCTAGCAACCAAAGGATTAGCATTTCAATTTCTATCACATCACTATCACAACATTGATTTCCAACCATAAAGCTTTTCCACATTTACCCATTTCTAAAAAATCTTATCTTTCTTTTGAAAATCAATCTATTTTCAAAATACATCAACCATTATCTTTTCAAAATCTATTATTTGAAAACAAGTTTAAAATTTTCAGAAATCACGCTTTTTCATCAAACCATAATCCATTTGTCAAAATGATATATGCACTCCTTGTGGGAAGTCATTCCTATAATGCATGTCATGCTCATCTCATTGGCTAAACCCACGACAATGAGATTTGTTATCCTATAAGTGTCTCCAAAACACTTATGTACCCAACTCCTGGGTAACTTGAAGTTCAGCATAAAAAGGTTAGCTACATATTTTTATGCTCTACATTCCAAGTTCTGAAAATCCTACTCCTTCCTAAGATGACCACCCAAGGAATAGACGTGTACGAATTCAACGCCAAGACCAACAAAAAATGATGACTACTTGTTCCACAAAAAAAGGAACAAGATGATTACATTTATACCCCAAGGATCGAACAAACTAACACCATTTTAATGAACCTCTTATCCCCATTGGCTTGAGAGTACAACGAGTCATTACTAGGCCTTAAGTGACATCCCCTATGTGCCAAAGGATGGCAATAAATGCCGAAGGGTTTCAAAACAAGTGGGGGACGATTTACCCTTTACATACCACAGAACCAACAACCATAACCAAAGTGATCAACTAAATGATGCATGATAAAAGCTAAGACAACTCATCCATTTATTGTATCATAAACAACCAAGAGTAACATAGTGGAAACCAACACTAAATCAGAGTAAACAGAAGAAAGACAAACTAAAAGACTACAAGACAACAAACAAACTCCATGATCTACATGCTCCATGATCTAAGCTCAAACATCATGAACCAGCCCAATTATCACGAAGTAGTGCTATAAACTTGTGACACTTTACCTTTGCCAACATCCTGGTATATGACATCTACAAAAGCACCAACGTGCCAAAGCAGGGGGTGAGTAATGAAACTCAGTAGGTTTTCCCTGATGACTTCTCAACTCATACCTCTAGGATAAAACATGTCAACACATTTATATAAAACAATTTATATAAAACAATTCCAAAACAGTTCACAATATAACAAGTTCCATGTCAAAACCATTTCCAACAAAACCTGTCTTTCTCAAGAAAAGAAACCAAGAAAAGTTTCCAATCAAATTCACATTTCCATTTTGGCACATTCATTCCATTTAACAAATACACACAACCAACCATGCATACAACCTGGACCTCCCTATACTCACGAGTGGTGAGTTATCCTTCCACTAAACATTTGCCTAGTGGACTACCTTGACGGGGGTACTTCACGCCCTTATCCTTCCCAACCTTTTGATGGGGGTGCTTCTCACCCTTATCCATCCCAACCTTTTGATGGGGGTACTTCTCGCCCTTATCCATCCCAATGTATATGAACGCACACCCCAACCCATGCAAATCCATGCCAAAACCCAGTGTGTTCAAAACCTTTAAATAAATCATCAAACCTTTTATTGAAAACCATTTCTTTCAAGCAGCAAATCCATAACCAGTTTAAAATCACCATTTTAAATTCACTTCAACAAACACTTTCCAAAAACACACAATTTCCATCACCTGTTACTTACAAGGGGTTTCAACCATTATTTCACAGTAAATAAACAAACCATTTAAATCATGGAAAACAATTTGAAACTAATCCTTCAAGTTCTAAGAAAGAGGAATCGATAGTGAAGCCACCTACCTCAACAAATTAGGCGAAACCAACCAACGGATGAAGAATGCCAACAAAACCGTGTCAAATACTCCCCGAAACCTCCTTAGATTCCTTCCCCTAGTACCAATACAAAAAAACCCAAATTAAAAGTCATCCACTACCTTAGATATACCCACCTTGGGCGTAGATCTAAGGATCCATCAAGAGGGAAGAAGGAGATCTAAGAAAACTAAAGTAAACGAGACTTACCTCGATCAACCGTCCTCTAAACACCAATACAAACCTCCGGATCACTTCCAAAATCCTGGTAAGTGTTCTCCCACCTTCACTAGAGATAAATTCCAAGTTAGGGTCGTCTAGGAAGAAAAAACGAGTGGGTTTAATGATAAAACGGATTATATCCTTAAAAATAGGATCTATGTTGACCCCGCACATGGTTAGTCTACACCGTTAGGCAAATCGTGCGCTAACCGTGCGGTATTCACTTCTTAGAAGGGGCACTCTGCACAGCCTCCTCGCACGTTTTCCCAAACCATGCGCACACCGAGTGGTATCCTCTATCCAAAATGGCCACCACCCACACGGCTTCCACATGGTTTGGGCAACCCGTGCAAAGCCCATGTGTCACCAGTTTTTTCCCTTTGACACTTTAAAAGTCTCCAAACTTTCCCAACCATTTTTCAAATGCTTCATGTACTTAAAAATCATAAAACAAGGGTTAATTACCAGAAACCGGGGGTACTACAAACTTTATCTTCTTAAATATATTATCTATGAATTTTTTCCAAACAATTTACTCTTACTAAATTTTTCCTAACATGCTAGAGTCTAATGCTACTTTTTATATAATGCCTCAAAAGGAGGAATTATATACATGAATGAAAAATTTAATTATAAGAAAATTAAATTTAATAATAATTATTATCCCAAATTCAATAATAATATAATGATAATTCAAGAAACATATTCTCTAAAGTCTAATTTATGCATTCCAAGTGTTTGTCATGTTGAGGAAGAAAATTTGTACTGAAATTAAATTAAGTACCCATTGACTTCTAAAGTCATTTCCCAAAATTTGTTGTAAATATTGGATCATGATCTTATAAAATGGAGATGTAAATAGTATATAAAATAATTTTATACCTAATATAAATTCTAAAAATATAATCTAAAGGCATACTATCTCTAGAAGATAGAAAATGTTCATATTTAGTCAAATGATCAACCATAACCCAAATCAAATTATTACCTCGATATGTATTTGGTAATAATGCTATAAAATCAATGAATATATTCTCCCACCTCAATTATGGAACTAAAAATGCAAAATAATCCCATTCAATATGTTTCATTTAGCTTTAATCGTCTTTAATGTCAATCATTTCAGGGTAAAGGAAAAAAATTATTCATACATTACCGCCAAAAATATTTCTAAAGGTCTTTATACCCCTAAGTGTTTCTTGGATATACAGAAAATGGAAATCTATAATCTTCACTTCATAACTCCTTCTTAAAATAAGAACACTGGGAACATATAACGTCCTTTCAAACATGATCATACCTTCTGTATCAAAACTAATGTCTAAAACTTAAACTTCCATAACTAATGAAACCTTTTATTTCAAGTAATTATATTCCATTAATATCATCTTAATTAAATCCTCCAAGGATGACTGTACTGATAGAAAATTCAAAAGATAATGAGCTTTAACATACAAAAATTCTAGGATAATATTTGATCAATAATTAACTAATGGATCATGTTCTAGATGTTATATAGGTAATGATGCATTATCCTTTTGACTCAAGGTTTCAGCTACCTTGTTCTATTTACCTAGATTTAATTCATTGGGAAATAATAATCATTAATCAATTCTATCAATATTCTCTACCACACATTCAAATTTATTTATTGAATATATACTTTAAAATTTCATGGCTAGTTTATATTTCACATTTCACCTCGTAGAGATGATGCATGCATGTTTTTAAAGAAATAAATACTATAACTTGATCAAGGTCTTGTGTAAGATAATTATTCTCATGGTGTCTTAGTTGAAAAGATAAATATGTGATAACCCAATCATTCTTAATCAAGAAACAACCAAGTTTTATCAAAGTTTCATCACTTTAAATAAAAAACCTCCTACTTCTAGATGGAAAGGATAACAAGGGAGTACTAACCAGTAATATTTTTCATTCTTGGAAACATTCATCACATTCCATTTTCTAGAAGAATTTTACTCTTTTCGAGTAATCATAGTTAGTCAGAATGATAACTAAGATAAAATTTCCAAAAATCATCTATAGTTACCCACCAATCCAGGAAAACATTAATTATAAATGAAATTTATAGGACTTATTTACTATTTAACCACTTTAGTTTTATCAGGATCATTAATTATGACATCTATAGATACAATATTATCGAGGAATGAAATCTATTGTAATACAAATTCACATTTAATAAATTTTATATATGAATTATTTTCTTTTAAAGTCTACAGAACAATACTTATATATTTCTCATATTCCTCATAAATCGTAGAGGAAACTAGAATATCATCAATAAATATAACCAAAATTATATATAGATACTCATGGAAAACTATATTCATTAGATCCATAATATAACATGTGTGTTTGTTAACCCAAAAGGCATAACCAAAAACTCATAAGGGACATAAATAGTCTAAAACATAGTCCTCAAAGCTTCATCTTATTAAACATTTACCGGATCATCCCCATACATTATATTAATCATTAAAAATTTATGCACTCCCTGGAGATGATCAAGTAACTCGTTGATATTAGGAAAAGGATACTTATTATTAACAATGGTAATATTGAGTGATCTATAATCAATGGAAAGTATCATGGAACCATCCTTATTTTTAAAAAATATAATAGGAGTACCCTAATTTGAAGTTATAGTTCAAATAAACCCTCTTCATGAAATCCCTATAACTGAATTTTCAGTTCTAAAAAAATAAACTAAATCTATTATATTTGATTGTTTTGAAATTGAATTATAATCAAGAACTATGTCAATAGTAAACTCAACATCTCGATTTGGAATAACATCTGGAAAATCATCATGAAATATTTCTAGATATTCATTTACTACAAACACACCACTAATTATAATAGGTCCTTCTCAATAATATGTGAAAGATAACTTTCACTTCCATATTTTATTTGTTTCCTATCTTCTTGATATGTTATCAAAGGTATGAATTAATTATAAAATATAAATTAAAACTTGTTATAAAAAATAACTTCATTTGTTATGTAATCTATCTTAGCATGATAAACTGAAAGCTAGTCCATAACTAGAATAACATGAAACTCTATAATAAGAAAGGAAATAAGTTAAGTGGATAAAAACATTCTATATATGATAAAATAAATATTAATATAAATTATGTTTTCCTTTATAATACACCCAATAGTTTTACCAAGAGTTTTGAATTTATTCCCAGAGATGGAATTTCCATGTTACTTTCATAGTTACCATATATAAAATAATTCATGGAACCTTAATCAAATAATACATTGGAATTACCCAAGAAACAGGTAATGTACATATCATCACGTCATTGTAGGTTCCCCCCATTAACCATAGTTATAGAAAATGATTCAATCACACCTTTATCATTCTAATATCGTTGATTATAACCCTAATTAACTAACATGGGACATGGATTAGCATAATGTCTCAACTAAATATAAATAAAACACTTCACTAGTTTCTTTTCATTACCCATATTATCGTTATCATTGCTCACTACTTTGTAGTCACGATCCAATTATTTAGGTTTTCCTAATCAATAATACCATACATATATCATAAGACACTCCCCACAACGTTTCTTACCACACATATCACAAGAGGGTAGTTGAATTTTCTTAGCTTTAGGTTTTTTTAAAAATAATTCTTCACCATTTCCTTCTACCTAGATTAATTTATCTCCATATTATTGTAAAATTATATAAATTACATATCAACATTCTCATCACATGGAAAAATTTCTATATAACTTTTGAACTCACATGTGACACCCCATAATGTCGCTTTATTTGTTATATTTTTTGGGTTGATTAATCCATTAGGATTGTGGTGTCTCAAGGTTGTAATTTGGAAATTTAAGTCTTTTATAGGAATTAATGATTAGGTTTAGGCTTTTGGAAACTATTTTATGGAAACTGTGCACCCACTATAGTTTTGCAACAAGGCGATCACAAGTTTTTTTCATGGTTTGGTAAACCATGTGAGATAACTATGTGAATTTTATAGTTGTGGGGGAATGGATATCACAAGTTCTTTATATAGTTAATAAACCATGCGAATAAACTATGAAACCTATTCAAGTATGGTTATTTTGTTACCTTTTAGTTATTTTTATAATAGGTTTCTCCCCTGAAATTTCATATCTTCAACCCTTCATCTAAGGCTCCTATTTCATCTATCTTTGGTCTCCCGATATCCAATAATGTGGACATGGAGTTCGTTTTGGTGTCACTTTATCTAGATTGAAGGATGGATATCCTCTTTCTTTCACCTATGGGTTTATTCCTTTCCCTCACTTTTCCTCAAACCCTTATAGTCATGTGAGCAGATTTTAATTGTCAGGGTTTTGATAACATTGAGAGTTTTAATATTTAAAGATAGTGAGAAAAACATAGGAGACCTATTTTCATGGATTTATTCATAGGTGACATGGTCTCATCTATTGAGGTAGGTGTTTCTGTTATGAATTATTTTATTAAATAATTCCAAAGATACTTAATGCTTATAATGTATTATTGAGTTAGATTAAATGTGTATATGATATATAGTTAGAATCATAAAATGTATTCCATGATTTTTTCAGTTTCACTTTGAAAAAAATAAGGTAAATACTTGGTTGAATGGAAATTTTTTCAAATTTTCATGTTGTGAATTTGAATTTTTTGATAAAATTCCATTTAAGGATTTCCATGAGAAAAATGATTGGTTCATGGTGTTTTTATCCAAATATATTATATAAAGTGGGATGTGGTTTTTTAAAAATCCTTTACATGTTTTAAAATAGAGTTGTGATTGATTATGGCTTGTTTAATTTGGGTGAAACCTTTAATTTATTGGGCATGTTTATGTTTTCATGTGGTTATTGTGATTTCCAAAATTTACCTTGTTTTTTAAGGTGATTTTTAAATAGGATTCCTAAAGTGGTTTTTCGATTTTTTTCATTATGTGTGATTTTCCGTAGGTTTTTTTTATATACTATATGTTTTTTAAAAGGTATTTCCAAATAATAGATTTTTTATATATAAAGAGAAGTTATAGTTATCACCTTTTTTGATTTCATTTATTTAGTCATGGTTTACCCCCTAATTGAGCCCCAAAATACCTGTTGTTTGTACTTTTATGCATGGTACAATGGTTAAATAAATTATTTTTTATGTTTTTATGGTTCTTTTTGGGTTCACTATTAAGGAGGGAATGGGTTGGAGTTGGGATGCCTATTTGATTTTCATATTACCCTACCCTTGGTCATTGTTGTTTTTAAATAAGAACCATGACTTGATAATAAACACCTCCTTTAGAGATGACATGAGGAACCTAGGACACTAATTTGTAAGTTAGGAACATTCCCATACTAGTCAAGTGTTATGGACTTTTTTTAACCCATAGTTGAATTTTAAACCAAGCTAGCAGATTTTTTCCTCGATAAGGCTAGTTCAAGAGTTATTTGGGTAATGATTTGTATAACTATAAACATGAAGGTAGATTATTTCACCTATGAACATCCATTACTTTCACCAGTAGTCCCAAGATTTTTTTACCATGATATTCATCTTTATGTTATGATTATTTATGGTTATTATAAAATGAGTTTCCCACTTATTGACATTGATGCATTAACTATTTATGGTTGAGAATCATGGGGGTATGGTATTATTTATTTGATTATTTCCATTTATTTATGAATTTTATGGATTTTCATTTTATTATACATTTACTTAGTTCCTTTATATTACTATAATAATTTAGTGTGAGTTGATGTTTTAAAAAGGGAAAGAGGTGTTAGTTTTAAATGACAAGCGATTTTTTAAAGATCCTTTGTAAAAAAATTAATCCATGTGGTCATTTATTTTTTAAAAGAGTTTGAAAGGGAAATAGATCATTTAACATAATTATATAAAGGTATAGTGTTTTAAATATAAATGATTGGTTTTGAAAAGGAATTTTTTTGGTGAATAATCTTTGTAGTAGATTTTAAAAATTGTGGACTATAATAATGTTCTTGTCATGTGTTTTATTTATTTCCATATTATATAAGGGAAAGAAAAACCAACTCTCATAATTTTTTTCAAACGATAATTATTGTTTTATTTGTTAAATGAATTAAATGAAATCATGGTTTTATCCTACTGGTATCTGAATAACTCCTTTTGTAATTGAATTGGTGGGTATTTAGTTTTGTTATTTTATATAGGTTTATAGGTTATAGATTGTATGTTGGTTTAATATCACCTTTTATTGGTATGTGGAAGTTTTTTCTGTTATAGTGGCGACTTGAGAGTCATGGGGCGATATTTGTGTTTTTTACCTAAGTTCATCAAACCATTTTGGATTGTGTAGTTGACAATATTATTATACCACCCACATTCTTTTCAGTTTAATTTTCTTCTATTTTTTATTATTAATTCTTTGTGTAAAAAATATTTCTCTTATGGGGAAAATAAATATTTGGAAAAAAATTTGTTAAGTTTATATTTACTGTGTATTTTTTTCAGTGTTTTCTTTTATAACTATTTACTTTTTTGGAATGGTCATCCAATATAGGGAGACCTCATGTTGTGTTCTCAGATGGACCCATTGTTGATCCAGGTTTTATTGAGGGTGAAATTATTTTTACATACTCACTTGTGATATCCTGGTGTCTGTCACTATCTCAAGGTAATCAGGAATGCACCTCAAGATTATTGGTAAACCAACTCAAATCACATGTCAAGTCCAAAATGGTATCAATGTTAGGTTGTTGTTATTTGAGGTTAAATTTAGATAGAATTTAGGACTGTTGAAACATGGGTGGTAAGTTCATGGAAGTGATTGGCCAGTTCTTCTTTACGCCTGGTTTCAAGTTACCAAGGGTGGTTGAGAGTTATCTTTTGAATTTTGGTTTTATAGTTGATTATTTTTTATATATATTTATGTAGTGTTCTAATAATCTAAGTTATAGAAAGATACTGGGAGATGTATTTGTAAAATCAATATTTTAGAGTGAAACTGGATGAAATATATGGGAAGACGGTTAAAGAGGATATTCTATCAATCCATTAATATCCCATAGAAACCATTATATATAACCTCAATTGGTACTCACATGGTTATATCATAGTCCGACAAACCAAGAATCCAAACTATTCACATTGAAGAATGTTTGAAATTTTTGTGGTATTTCTTCCTTTTCATGTTTTTATCTTCTATAATGACCAATGGTGCTTGTTTATGAGTGTTTATATGAATATTTTATGATTTTGAAAAAAATTTAACAACATTTTTAATGTTTTGATTTTTATTCGGGTAAATTAAGATTATTTTTGAATAATCAAGTGAATATTTTAAGTCTTTATATATTGTATGATAAAAAATTAAAGTATTGTTTCAGTTATTTTAATTTATGTTTTTTCAAACCATGTTTTTGGGGATTCAGTTTCTTCAGTAAACTTTTTTGAACTCTATCATAATTTATTTAAGTGAGTCAAATGATTTTGTGATTTTATTGTTTTCAAGGATTGAATTTCATGAGTTTTAAGTGGTAAAATTCATTAAATGATATTTGGAATGTGCGTTAAAAGGAAATTTGGTTCAAAATAAATGGGTTCCTTTATTATTTAGATAAAATGGTTTTAAATGTTTCTATAAAACAATATTTTATTTTTAAATTGGAAGGTAGGGTTGTTTGGTTGTTTTGAAAAGATATTTTAAAAAGTGCTTCATAATATTTTTTCATGTGATTTATTCTTTTTATCCATTATTTTGGGATTTCTGGTGATTTTATTAAGTGTTGTTTTTTGAATAATTTTTAGAATATGACCCCCAAAAATGAATCAACAAGTCAAGGGGTAAATATATTTGGTATTATTTTGAATGATCTAGTAGTAGTCTCTCTATCCGTAGAAATGATCATAATCAATATGGGGTGGTGGGCCTAGTTTTTATTGTATTTAGAAACGCATGTGAGAGTTTATAAATTAGCATCCACTAGTGTTTAGTGGTGATCATGGATCCCATGAGGTGAAAAAGAGGCCAACCAAGGTCAAAGATATATTTGGGATACTAGTAACTCTAGATTCCTCAAGGATGAGGTGCACTTCTCCTTTTCTAAAAGGATTGGGTTTGGATTGGTGGAATCACACTATCTATTCCCAAATGTTTAATGTCTCGTCTTAGTAATAGATTAAGGATGCATTAATCCATTGGTTTTATCCAAAGGAGGTGAGAATTTCAACGGTGATTGAATTCGTGAGTGTTCATCAGGATGATCATTCAGTGAAATAATATATTGAAATTTTCACTATGATGGCTCCATTTTATCTTGAGTTTGTTGTAGGTGATTCAAATAAGGATTGGTTCTTCACTAGAGGACTTTTTATAGATCTCAACTTCTTAGTTTTTCAGTCTATCCAAACTACCATCATGGAGGTGATGTATAAGTCCATTATTATTGAGGCCTTTTCAGTATGAATGCTTATATAATATGATGTTGCGACTTCATCTGGTGCTGAAAAGAGTGTTTGGATGAGTAAGCGGTGGAATTTAAAAGTTTGTTATCAATGTGTGATGTATATGAATGTTAGTCCTTCTTATCTAATATATATTAACAATTAATCAGTGAGGTTACCTCAATCATCTTTAAAGGTTTTCTATACTGAATAGTCATTAGAATAAGAAGTCTCGAGCTCATCTCTGATTAGAATAGTGGTTCATAATGTTGTTTTTACATGGAGAGTCATAAGTTTTCTTGTGGTTTTTGGTATTATACTATTTTTTAATATTTGGTTTTCTGGAAATTTTTCCATATTTATTGCATGCTCTATTTCCCTTATTGACATGGATGGATGATATTTTTCCTTTTGTTAGTTCCTTCATATTTTTTTATTCTTCAACGATTTCTCATCCTTTATTTGTTAGTTCATGGTGAGGAATATGGGTTGGGGTATTCTTTTAGCATCATTGAGAGTGGGTGATCCATTAATTTGGAATTGAATGACCCAATGTATATTTAATGATTTGATTTCAAAGACACATCATTACTTATTGAGGAATATTCAAATTTGGGGAGTTTATCTTACTTTTGGATTGAGTTATCTTGGCGATATTTGGTTTTTTCTTGAGTTTGTTCTCTTTTATGGTGTTTGAGCTGGTTGTTTTTAGTTTATAGTGGCATTGTTTTTTGGATATGTTCATTTCATTTCAGTTAGATACTTGGTGTATCACCATTTTATATTTACTCTAAATAATGGGGAAACCTTTAGCTAATATTTGTGTTATTTCATGATATTATGGGAGTTCTTCTAAGATTACTTTATTTGGGACATACCATTATTCATAGAGCTTGTGTCCTTAGATTTTTTAGAGGAGCTAGACATTTTTTTTTCTTCTTCCAATTCTTGGACTCAGAAAAACATATGGGTTTTGGTATATATGTTTATTAGAGTTTCTGAATTCAAGTTAGGTAATAGGAGTGGTCATCCCAATGTTTTGTTTTATAATTAATCTTATTTTAATATTCATGGTGCATCAAAGGATGGTAAATATCATATAGTTTTGAAGGCTTTTCTATAAAAGTAGGTTTCTTCTGTCCTATAATGTTGGTTCCATGTTCATAAGTTATAATTTTTTGTTAGATACTTCACTTCAATGAGTTGGTCTTGACCATTCCCTTGACATAATTTTTTGGTGAAATACTTGAAGTGGACTATATAGGGAAGAATGTTGCATGGTTGGATGAATTGGTACACCTCGAAATGTCACTTTATTTCTTTTTTTTTATGGTTTATTTCTCCATTGGGATCTTGGTGTCATGGGGTTAGAATATTTAAATTTAGAATCTTTCCTTGGATTCATGGTTATGTGCAAGGTTTGAAAAACTATGTAGTGGAAAAAATGAACCCTCTGCATTATGGAAAAGAGGTGATCGTATAGTCTACACATGGTTTTGTAAACTGTATGATACATCCTTGTAGCCTTATTGAATTAGGGTATATATATAATTTTGAGATATTTTTATAAAAGTTTTTTCCTCTAAACATCCCAATTCCAAACACTTCATCTATGGTACATCTATAATCCCACTTTGGATCTCTAAATATACACCAAGTCTGATTTGGAGTTGTTTCTTCATGTCTCTTCATCTCGATTGGAAGGTAAGGGAGCCACTTTCATTCTCTAATAGGAATATTCATTTTACCCTCATTTATCTAACCTAGATATCCATGTAGTCTCAATTTAATTGTTAAAAATTTTCTAAAATTAGGATTCTTTATTTTAAAATGATATAATCCATCCTAGGAGATCCATTATAGTGGTTTATGTCATAGGTGACATGGTCTCATCTATTATAGTAATTTTTTCTATCATGATTCCTTATATTAAGTAATTTGATGGATTCTTGGTGCTTAAAATGTGTTCCTGATTTAAAGAAAATTATTATATGACACTTATTTTAAATTAAAAATATTTTTCCATGATTTTTTGAGTTTTACTTTGGGTAAAATGGGTGAATCCCTTAGTTCAATGGAAATTTGTTTTAAATTTGTATGGTGTCCATTTTAAGTGTTTGATAAAATTTCATTTAAGTTTTTTCCTGAGAAAATGACTGGTTCATGGTGTTTTCAACTAATTAATTTTTATCAAATGGGTTGTGGTTATTATAAAATGGATTTTTAGGTTTTAAAAATGAGGTTTGATTCATTTTGGTTTATTTTATTGGGATGAATCATTTAATTTATTGGTCATAAAATTTCTTTTATGTGGTTCTTATGGTTATTGGAATTTACATATTTTTTTTAAAGTGATTTCAAAAGAGTATTTCAAAATTCATTAAATTGTTATTGGTTTAGTGTTATTTTTTTCCATTGGGTTTTATTTTGATTCCAAATGGTTTTAAAAATGTATTTCTCAATAATAAAGTTTTTATATATTATGAGAAGTCATGGTTGGAACCAAATGTGATTGAATTTGTTTGGATATGGTTTACATACAAGTTGATCCGTTTAATTCCTATTTTTTATGTTTTATAACATGTTCATTTGGTTAAATAAATGTTTATCCATGCTTTTATATTTGGGTTTTAGATCACTATGGAATGGGATGTGTGTTAGAGGTGGGATGCTTATTTGATTTCCCTGTTATCCTAACCTTAACCATTGTGTTTATCACATGATGAAATTGAATTGATAATAACCACATAATTTTTCTATTAAATTTAGAACATAGAAAACTAAGTATAAATTTTGTGACATTTCCCTACTAGTTATGTGTGATACCATGGCATTAACACGTAGTTGAAAGTTATACTTGTCTAGGGAATATTGTCACTGATGAAAATAGTATGAGAGTGATTCATGTGATGAGTTGTGGGATCATTAACCTACAGACATATAGTTCCACAAATTCATGTCATGTACTTGTTTTATTAGTCCCTAGAGTTTATCCTCGTGATATTTATCTTTATGTTATGATTATTTATGGTTGTTGATATATGAGTTCCCCTATTATTGATATATTCCTACTTTGATATATTGATTATTGATTTTTGAGTATTATGGGGTCATGGTAAACAATGTGCGGTTATTACCATTTATTTATGAATTTAATGGAATTTCATTTTATTATGATTTACCTTGGTTCCTTAATCTTATTATGATATGTGTGTGTGAGTTGAAGTTTTAAAAAGGGAAAGAGGGGCTGGTTTTAATGTGCAGATCATTTTTTGAAAGCACATTTGAATATATATTTTTTAAACCATGTGGTGGTTTATTTTTCCAAACTAATTCTTTGAATGAAAAAATAATGTTTAACCTGGTTATTTAAATTTGTTTTGTTTTAAAGATAATTGTATAGTTTTTAAATGGAAATGTTTGTGTAAATTTTCTGTGTAGCACGTTTTATAATTGGTGGGATCTGATAATGTTCAACTTATGTGTCTTGTTTATTTATATATTGCATATGGGGAAACACCAATTTTTTGTTTTTTTCAAACAAAACTACTTGATTTATTTAAAAAAATAATTCAATGGAATCATTGTGGAATCATACTATCTTTTGGATTTAACCCTACATATTCTCATTGGTGGTTATGTAGTCTTCATCTTTCTAAATATTATTAGGTTATGTCGTAAAATTTGGTTTACTACCACTCTCTAATGGGAAGAGGATTTTATTTGGATTAGGTGGTGTATTGAGAGTTAGATGGAGATATTAGGGTTTTTCAGCTGATATTTTTAGCCTATTCTGGATTGTGTGGTGGACTAACTTCTTAGGATACCTTTTTTTTATTTTAGATTTGATTATTTTTTTATGTAATGTAAAATATTTGTGTAAAACTAATTTCTCTAATGGGGAAGAGAAATGTTTTTAAAAAAGAAGTTGGTTATGTTTATATTTATAATGTCATGTTTGGTTGGTGTTTACATTCATATAAACTTATTTATTTTGTCCTAGACATCTAATTTATGGAGTCCTCATGTTAAGTTACTAGTGAAATTGTTGTTGATCCTTATTTTATTAGTGATAAATAGTACCTAATTTCTCAATTGTGATACCCTAGTTCTTTTCACCAGCCTTGGGTGATCGATGATGTGAATTAGGAAATATGGTGGAATGTATTGACTGACATTCCTGGTGATCATAGATTATTACATTACATCACGAATAACTGTATCCCTTTATAAACATAGATTTAATCTTTAGTAAAATCATAAACTTTTTATATCATGGTCCAGAATGAAATTATGTGTATACATGGATAATACATTAAAATTATCTTTATAGGTGGTAATAGAGACCTATTACCTTTACTTTAACTCTATTTATATCCTTTCCATTCTTGGTTAAAAAATTATGAAAATAATTTTCAAGGAAGGGATCTTCAAATACCTTCCATTATGTGACAAAATTTTCTTCCTTTTTCTTATTATTCTTAATCAAATACCACCATTGATCAAATTCACCTTCAAAATGATAAATATAAAGGATTAACTTACGATTTTATAAACCTTACATAATTCCAAATATCTTATCAAAAGAATTAATCCATCCTTAAGCTTTCACAGAGAAAGAGAATACACAAAAAGTTGGAGAGCGATTTTTCTTAAAATGTTTTACTTTTGACATATTATTATATAAATAATTTGGTCACTACTCTGCATTGAAACCCCAATAAATATCCTCTTTCAAATTATTTTACATAGGAATGAGCATCTCATCACTAATTATAACTATTCTGCATTATTGGATCGGAAGGATATTACCCATTTGATGTCTGCCTACCACATCTTCTTTGGTTCCTCTATAAAAATCATTCTGAATCAATTTAAATTAGAGGTAAAAACATTGAAATCCTAAAAAACTATCTCATGATAAAATGAACTTAAAGTATAATCTATTAATATTATATATTAACATCATCTTAAAATCTAATGTTATCTAAGCCCTTTCTATGATTCGAACTATATCAACATGAACATAATTTTTCCATAAATTACATGATTTATGGAATACATTTAATCACTTATATATGAAATAAATTTTTAGGTCCATTTTTTATATAACTAATAAATTTTATACATTAAAAATTGGAAATTTCCATTCTGTGTCCATTTGTTTCCAAAAAATATGTGCACTATAAAGACATATTTTCTTCATTTAAGGTAACTCCAAAAACAAGTCCTGTTTAGGGGAATAAATGAAATTAAACCTTAAATTCAAATTTTGAACATTAATATCCACAAGAAAATTTTACTTATTCATGATAAGCATTTGAGATTAATTTTCCATTCACTTTTCCATGAAAACAACTTAATTCTTCAATATCTTTCAAAAAATAATTCATATGAAATATTAAATTGAAAACCATAATAATATTGTTTTTCTTAAAAATAATGAAAAATTATAAATACCATTATAATAAAAACTATTATTTCACCTTTTTTGAAAATGATCAAAAATCTTTATGAACATATATTCATTTTCTTACTGTAACACACTGAGGTTTTGAGAATTTTTATCGATTTAATTTAATATTTTGATGTAATTAATTTCACATAAAACTGAAAATATCTTTTTTACTAAGTCAAACATTCCTTTCATATGGAACATCAACTTCTCATACGTTACATGCAACACCAACTTGGTGTTTTTTACATGCAATACTATGTTTGTGTACGATAAACGCACCAATAAGTTTCTAAGAAACATCATTTTATTATCTAAAAAATATAACCATAACCTATCCATTAAAATTAGTTATACTAATAAGAATAAATATTTTTCAAATATTTTTTATAAACAATTTATATAAATAAAATACACTGATAATGAAAGATAATACTTTTGGTAATATCCTTTTTATGTTAAAAATATCATTCTCTTAAATGGGATACTTTTAATAATAGAATTAAAATTACACATAATTATAAATTTAATTTTATAAAATAAAACTAATTTTTTAATTTATAATGTCTATATTATCCTAGAGTGAATTTTTGGGATTTTTCTAAGAAACTTCATTTTTTGATGAATAATAAAAATATACTAATTTTTAGTTAACGACAACATTTTTTCTAATTTATTATTAATTATAAATGATATTAGAAATATTTTTTAGGATAAAATTATATAAATATTACATATATTAATACAATTTGATTCATTATAATCAATTTCTCTTTGAAACTGAAAATATAATATTAACAAACTTTTGAACATTTTTTAACCTTAAACCCTCATTAGTTCGTCTCGTCTGTGGGATTAACACTAATATTAATTTTTTATATTTTGTTATTTGAGTTTTAATAATCTAAAATACACCATTATATTATGTCTAATATTTAGATTCAAATAATATCATGTTAATTATTGACCAAAATGTTAAGTAAAAGTGATTAAAATTAATCACATCAGTTAAGGCCAAATTAAGATTAATTAGGGACTAAAACTTAAAATTAAGGGAACAAATAAACTAGAAATTAGTCCAAACCCCATTTTATATCCATATTTCGTCTATAAACCTTAAATTAGGGAGTTATTTTGTGTTTTTGTTACTTTTCTTAGGTAAGAACATGTACACACCTAACTTGTTTCTAAAAAATCAAAGTGAGTCATTTTTCTTCCCTATAAAATGCCACCAACTCTACTCATTCCCAACACCTCTAAAACATTTTAATTTCTTCCAAGATCTGACCAAGTATCCTCAAAAAATTAATCCCTTAAAACTTTAATCCTACCTTTTTTCAGAAATATTCTCAATAAATCTTTTTAGCACAAACCAAATGGAGTTACCCGATTAAGAGGTGACGTCTTCTCTCAAGCTCCTTTACTTTATTTTCTTTCTCAACCCCTCCACTCTCTTTATTCTATTATTTTGTGAAAAAAATAGTATCCTCTATAAACTAGGATGTTTTTATTCAAAGGGTATGACCTATACTTACATACACCTCCATCTAATGGATGTTGAACATACTGTTTCTGTGCACAGCGAACTACTACCTCGCAAAATAATGATTGTTTATTTCTCCTTTACCACCAATCATGGTGGCTATTATGATGAAAAATATATTTTTATATGTAATATATTATATTTATTATTTCATTAATATTATTTATTTCTTTTAAAACATGTGCCTTTTTACCTTTTATTTGGTGTTAATATGATAATCTCCTTTGAGGAAGTGTGGACTATCGCCCCCTCAAAGCGATGTGATTCGTTCACACACCACATGGAATGTACTAAAAATGTGTTTAGTGAAATTATAAGATATATATAATATTTTAATACAACTGGAATAATTATATAAATATACACATACACACACATATATATATATATATTTCATTTACATACTTTCTTTCAATACGATAATAAAAAACAGAAAATAGTGTTCATGCGTACGCACGGTTTACCATCTCCATGAACGGTGTACTTCATTTTGTACTTATTTATGCTATAAATTATTATAATATGGATATATTGTATATAAATGATATTTATATCATTATTTATATTCTGTAATCAATATATAATTATTATTAAAAATTATATAACAAATTAAGACACTTGCGAAGAACAAAGCGAATATTACCCGAAGTGAAACTTTAACATAGGATTGTTAACAAGAGGGTAGTATAAGGTCATAATAAAAACATATCTAATATTATGTATAATAATATTCTTTTTTAAAATATTTATAATAAAAATATATTTATTATATAAGAATATTGTATGAGTATGACGAGAGTCGAGACACAAGGCAAGGGGATTTCATCTCACTTTTAATTTTTTTTAGATTAAAGCTATGTTAACCACTATTTTATTCTGTGTGGTGTATGTATTTCACATGATTTTATTATATGTATCTTTTACATAAATTTATAAGTATTCACATGCCAATTTTATTATCCTTATTTCATAGGGATTAAGTTCCAAATGTTACCAAATCAGTAAAAAAGTTTTTTCTCTATTTTCCTTCTTTGAGACTCATGTTTTTTTAGGAACCTAAAATATTTTTAGGCGAATATACTTCCATTTTACGTACCATAACATTAATATAAATATTTTAATGATATTATATGAATAAATTAATTTATTTTCTGTAAATGGAGAGCCTAATCCCAAGATACCAAGTTATAAGAGTTTATTAAGACAATCTCATTGCTTTTTAAGATTGTTTGTGTTTATGATTCCTTTGATGAAATATTATAATACATATATCAAAAATATTAATGAGTTTCATTATCCTTTATTATTTCATGATATAATCTTGTGTTGGTACCACTATTTACTCTTTGGTACATAAGATAGTTAAGAAAGAACTTTTACGAAAGATCGACTTTACCCTCTCTTCAGTCGGAAATCTATGTTTTCCAAAGAGTTTCAAAAAATATTAAACCATTATACTATATGATTTAATAAACATTTTTATCCTTTTTTTTCTTTATATAGTATCTTTAAATGAAAATTCTTGTCGATTTTCTAATGAGGAATCTTTCTAACCTTTTTAATTTAAAAAAGTAATATTATTTTTTACTTTGTATGACATGTGCGGATTTACCTACCATCATTCCTTTTAAGTTTTATTTTAATTTTTTAAAAGTTTCATATTTAAGAAAATGTTTTTAAAATTAATTTTCAAGGAAAATTTATTTAAAAAGGGTTTAAAAATTATTTTATATGTTTTCATGGAAAATCGATTTCCAAATGTTTTCATATATTATCTACAAGTTTTTAAAGTCTTTTCAAAGAAATAGATTTCAAAACTTTTTTGAGATTCTTTTATAAGATTTCAAGAAAAATGATTTTCAAAACATTTTAAAGATTTATTGATAAATTTTCAATTTATTTTCAAAGAAATTATTTTCAAAACATTTGTAAGCTTCTTTTATGAGTTTTAAAGAAAAATGGTTTTCAAATTTTTTCCACTCTTTTTTTATAAATTTTCAAGTACAATAGATTTCAAAACGTTTTCAAGATGTTTTTATAAGATTAAAAAGTTATTTAAAATGAAAATTTTATTAAAATTTTTTGAGGATTATTTTATAATTTTTTAATTAAAAACTTTTTAAATTGATTTCATAAGTTTCATGGTGTTTTATAAGAAAATTATTTTCAAATGGGTTTATGTATTAAAATGCCTTTTTCAAAAAGGAAAGAATATTTTCCTCAATATGTTTTTTATAAGATCATTAAAAATTATTTCCCATATAATATAACATCCATCGGTGTCAATTACACCTTTATGGGTAATTATTCAATGTATACATTCATATTATTTCTCTGAATCGATTATATTTGGATGGCATGATATTATGAAACCCGTTTTTCTTTCACGGGTTATATTGTTTTAAAAATAAATTTTTTCCAGGGATTATTCTAATAATGAAATTATTATAAAACCTATATATTTCTATAGGTTATAAAATGATTACATGTTTATGATACCCATTTCATTTCATGTGTTATTATATGTTCATTTATGATATTGTTTCGCATGTATGTATTATTTCATTAGGTTATGGGTGGGACATATATCTCCCTCTAATGAATTAGGTAAAGATTTATATATCATGAGAAAAAATAGTTCTTGAATAAGGGTTACTCAGTTTAGTAATATAGGGTTGTAATGAGGGTCACTCGGTTCAGTAATATAGGTTTGGAATGAGGGTTACTCAGTTAAGTAATATATGTTTGGAATGAGCGTTACTTAGTTCAGTAATACAGGAATGGAATGATGGTTACTCAGTTCAGTAATACATGGCTGGAATGAGGGTCACGTGATTCAGTAATATAGGGCTATAATGGGGGCTATCTGGTTTAGTAAAGAAAATTGTCCACTAATATGGTCCTAGTAGTGATTCCTTTGATACTATGTAAATTAGTATATTCTTATGTGTTTCCATTATTCCATATTTTATTCTTATGTTATGGTTTCATGTCTTATGCTATTTATTTCATTATGATTCATGTCTTATGAACTACCAACATTTATGTTATGATCTTTGTTACGATCCTTCATATGTAGGATACGATCTTCTATATTTATGATCATATTCTCATAAACTTATGCTCATGATTATTCTTACATGTCTCCCTTGTTTACCCTTATTGAGAAATTGATCTCACCCCTTTTATACTTCCTTTCCCCCAGGTTAGGATGATATGTACTAGGTTTGTTATGACTATTAAAGTTATTAGTCAAGAAGAACCTAGTGGAAAAGGATATATCTCAATTATGTACCATTGTTTGTGTTTCCATGTTTCGAAAGGCATTATACTAACTATGGTTTTTTGGCATCTGTTTATATAACATTTATGTATTTTTCAAATTTATTATAATGTTAATGTTTTAAAAGTGAGTCTCTATAATTACCTTTTGAAATCAAAATATTTCCTTTAAAAACAATAAAATAATATCATGTAGGTTACTTGGGAAATTATCCTTACATTCACCAATATAATAAACCATAAAATGGAACCACATAACTAAAAAAAAATTATATCTCTTAGGAGAAACCCATAACCGGTATACTTCATCACTTTATCAAATTCAATAGACATATTTATTGATATCAACCATCATAAAATATATGTTGGGCTCACCAATCATTAAAACAAAATTTAAAAGTAAAATATACTGAATAAAAAACATATATATTTCAATATAACTATATAAAATCAAATTAATTGAAATTCAATATCATAAGTAATAACACTTACAGATGTCTCATGGAAATAAGAAAAAAAATCATTTCCTTAAAAAAATTAAAATTAAAATTATTTGAATATTGAAAGAAATATTTTATCTAGAAATATCCATGGAAACTTGTAAATGAATCATTACAAGGAATAATAGATATGATTATAAGAAAGGGTGGTAAATCTATATATTCTAAAAAACAATCTTATTTCACTTTTATAAAAAGTTAAAAATAAACCATAGAGAAAATGATGAAAGAAATCATTTTTAATAATTTTTAAATTAATTAAATTTTAATTTAAAATAAACTTTATCAACCTTTGAATAATAATTAATAATATTCTTGAAGCATTTAAAAGAACTAAGATATGAAATAACATGAGTTGGAAGGTAATTATTATGATTTTTAAAAGAAAGTACCACACCAAAAGTCTAAATTCATTTCATTATTATGTCCAAACTCATGAGTAATAAAATCATATTATTTTTCTAATTGACTGGTAGATTTTTCATGATAACTTAATTATAATTATTCATTTATTTTATTTGTTACTATGTTTTATTTAGTTACTAAAATTTTCATGTTCTAGTTGGACCTTTTTGGGAAGTTTTTTTTAAGTCCAAAATGACATAAATATGTTGAAAAGGGTGAAAGGGATCTGGGTTTCATCATATAAAAAATCATAATCAGGAAGAAAAATATTATGTTAATATATTAAAAAAATTATAACCAACCACAGAAGGTGAATTTGAAAAATGAAATGTGTCACATTATGGACATGTTGGTCTGTACGTACAAATGAACATCATTTCATTCTTCTACCAGATGAGAAATAAATAAGGTATATATTATATTTTACTTTTAAATAATAATAATTATATTTTAAATTTCATATTAATTCATTTGGACCATCCTCATAACAACTCATAAGGGGCAGTAATGAAAAATGAATCACATCGCTTCGTGGATGTTATATTCCACATATAAGCTCAAGCAATGTTATCAATTTCTAACAGAAAAAAGGCGTAAAAAGGTAAGTAATATATTATCTTTTAAAAAATAATTTTATAAAAATATTATATATTCACTAACTAAATCTTTATAACCATCCATATTAGGTGATAATGGAAACTGAAAAACATTTCTTTATGGAGGTGGTAGTCCACATGTACACACAGGTATTGTTTTCACTTCCCAATGGATAAAAAATAGATAAAAAAGGGTTATTACATAAATATAATAATATTTTATTATATATTATATACTAATGTTATTATTTTATAGTGTTTATAAAATATATTAAGGAGGTTTAAGAAGAAATAAACTTGAAATACGTTAGTTAGGACTTACACCTCTTCCTCAAATATCTACCTTTGGATTTCACAATAAAAATTATAGTATCAGTATTTTGAGTAGAAAAGGACTTATATGAAATATGGAGGATATATGGGAAGTGATATGAGAATATATTGGTAAATATAAGTACTTCAATGTGTGTGAATAAGTGATTAGAGGTGGTTCCCTTTTATAAGTGAGCAGAGTGGCAGTCTTGCGAATACTTTAAAATTTTGAAAATAATAAATTTATTTCTCAAGTTAATGTCAAACAAATGGACATATTTAGAATACAAGAAAGTTTAAATTCAAAATACACTCAACCAATCACATTTATCCATATTTTATAGATATTTTATGTCATATATCTTAGTTTAAACACTTTATTAACCTATATAACCACCTTTGCTGATGTGATAAAGTTTACCCATGGTAACTACTCATTATAAAAAAATGAAATTCATAAAATTAATAAATTATGAGATATTGATCCCAAATATGAAATTAATTTTCCAATATTAAATTTTTAGAAGTTTTAGAGTCAAATTTCAATATATGTGTGCCAAATGAAATAAAAAAAAGTTTTTAAAAAATTGTTATTTTTAAGCATAAAATGATTTTATTTGAAAATAAAAAACAATATAGACTAATATGGAATTATATAGATTATTTTTAGTAAAATAGTACTAATTTAACTTTAAAACCAATTTGAAAAAGAATTTGAATTTTTAAATCCTCGAAAATATATTATAGTTTTAACAAAAATCATTTTTTACTATTCACCCGATAATAAATATTTTCTGAAAAATAAAATAAATTCAACCTCAGATATTTTAAATATTATTAATCCAAAAATTAATTTCATTTTATCATTTTAAAATTCTAAAATTTAGAAATTTAACTTTTAGATCTAACCATATATTCACTAGAAAACATGTCAACTATAATAAAAACATTTCTTTTTCAAAATAAATCATATAAAATTATCTTATGATATATAAATACAAAAAATATATTTGTTAAAATTTATAAGAAATTTAATTTATTTATTTTTATAATTACCTAGGATATCAGATAAAAATTATGATATCTCAATACATTACCACCCTGGGATGTAGAACAAGGTGGATGATGCTTTGAGTAGGAAGGACCATGCTAGTTTTACCATGATAAGGATTAAAATAGATTAAATAGTTATGGATTTATTAAGGATGGACCTGGATATAAAAATTAAAGGAGAAATAAAATATATTTCTCATATTAATGTTCAAAAATATATTCTAGTGAAGATTAAAAAGGGACAGAAGGAAGATATGGAAGAAAAAAATATCGTAATGAATGTTATGGAGTTAAATCATGGTAATAATGGAATAATAGGGTTTGATAATAGATTGTGATTCCCATAAATAATAGAATTGAAGAATTATCTATTAAAATAATATAATATTTAATCATTATCTATTAATCCTTGAATTAATAATATGTAAAGAGATCTTTAAGATCATTTTTGGTGGGATAACATAAAGTGAGATATTGTAGAGTACGTATCTTGGGGTTTGTTAAGCTAGTTAGTTAAGGATGAGAGATAGAATTATAATGGGTTGTTATTACTATTAACAATACCTAAGAGTAAATGGGAAAACAACACCCTGTATTTCATTATAGGGCACCCCAAGACATCTAAAGGGAAAAATTCTATTTGGGTTGTAGTATATCACCTTACAAAATCAGTACATTTAATTTATATCACATAAGATTTTTCTATTGATAATTTCCATAGGTTATGTGTTAATGATGTAGTAAAGTTTCATAGAGTACCACTAAAAATAATATACGATTAATATCCTAGGTTTACCTCAAAATTTTGGATAATTATTTAGTAATCTTTTAATATGGAGTAAATCTTTAGAATTTCATATCATCCTCATACCAATGGTCAATCTGAGTGAAATGTTCAAACCCTAGATGATATGTTGAGAAATTTATCAATATATTTTAATGGTTTTTAGGATCAAAACCTTCATCTGGTCAATTTTAATTAAAATAATACCTTTTACTCGAGCACTAAGATGGCTCTTATGAATCCCTCAATGAAAAGAAGTGAAGATACTAACATGTTGGAATGAAGTTGGGGAACAAAATCTATTTGTACCTAAGATTATTGAGGAAATGGAAGGTAATTTTAGATCCATTAATCAACACATCAAATAATTTGAAATCCATTGGAAAATTTATGTTAATAATCATTATTGAAATCTAGATCTCAAATTTAGTTATATGGTATTCCATATAATATCTCCTTAGAAAACTTTTATGAGTTTTGGAAATAAGGGAAAGTTAATCCTTGTGTATATAATCACATAAGAGAGTATTGATTGCATTTAAATGGTTACATATGACCTTTCTATCCTCCAAAACTCTAAAAATTTCATTATTTTTTCTAGGTTTCTCTATTAAAAAAGTACAAACCAAATCCTTCACATGTACTAAAATCATAGGTTATACCATTAGATCATGATCTTTCTTATGAACAAAAACTAGTTTAGATTTTGGATCATAGAGATAAAATGGTAAAAATTATATAATAACCCGGTTAAGTTTATGTATAGGAATAAAAAATCAAGTAAGATGCATGGGAACCTAAGCAAGTGGTGAGGTATATTTATTATTAGTTGTTTGTATGTGACAAATATAATTTTGAATTTGAAATTATTATATGGGGGGTAGAATGTTACACCCCAAATAATTTGAAATATATTTACCTATAATAAATTAATGCTTTGGATAGATTTTTAAGCATGAAACCATAAACTTATGTGAATAATAATTATACATTTTAATATTAAGCACCAAATATACTATTTAAATGCAGTATAGTTGTTGAAAATAATTTCTAATTTATTAAATAAATATTATTGATCCTAAAAAATGATTTTGAAGTTTTTTTTAACATTGTTTTTTTCATATATGTTTCAATTAATTTAGATAATTAATATTATCAAAATAATATTTACACCAGAATAAAAATTAATTCATTGGTTTTCAATGGGTTATAAATGAAGATAAAATCAGTTGAATGTAAAAAGAGATGTTTTTGTAAAAAAATATTTGTATGTGTGCAAGGTTTTTGTATCTTAATAAATAAAAATGATCACAATTTATTAATTATTAAATAAAAATTTAATATAATATATTCAATAAAATAATTTAACTTTTATTTAATGGTTTTCCTAGATATAGAATGAGAAAAACTCAATTTTTTGCTAAAAAATTCAGGTTTTCTAAAAATAGTTTCTACTGTGTTTTGCACATTTCTTATAAAATGAATTTATAATAATTTTAGGAATTCAATTTGATAAAATGGAATCTATATTTTGAATAATCATGTACAATATTTTTAATGAGGCAATTTCCATTTTATCCAGAGGAATAGTAACTATGGTAAATATTGTAACAATGATTAAGGTTAGAAAGAGTTAATGTGCGGGTTAAACTAAAATATAAGATTTAAAATTTCACATAAACATATAAAATTATGATTATTTAAAAATATATATTGACCTTAAATTATATTTTCTTTTAACATTTGTCCATTGTTTTAACTTCCACTTGAATATCGATTTATTATATTTTAATGTATTAATTATTTACCTGTTTTTCACCCACCTGACTTCTAAAAACCGGTCCTCTACACATTAATCATTCAAAAAATTTACACAATATAGATATTAAAAACCCTAAAAACCCTTTTTCCCATTTTCTATAGCTTTTATACTTCCTTAAATACCAAACTTTAAAGTCTTAAGGTGTAAGATAAAAGTTTTTTCCTAAAGAAGTATCAATTTTCATTACTAATGTATTTTAAATTTCTTTCTTATTTAACCACCTCTATTATATGAACTTATTAACATTATTACTTTAGTGATTTTAATATATTAAAATATTTTTATATTAATTTTATAACAGTTACCGCTTTTCCATCTTATGAAACAAGATATCATTGTTCTTGCAAACGTGGAAAATACGACATCCATGAAGCGATAAGATTCATTTTTTGTGTTATAATTACATATATGGTAATGCATAATGGATTAATTAGTATTTATGATATTTGTGATATTAATATTATTCTATAAATATAGATTATTAATTATATTTCTTTATTCCTATTCATTAGAAAATAAAAACAATACTCATGCGTACGTACGGACAACCATCTCTACAAAGTGATGTAAATTGTTTCTCATCAACACCATATATGAATGATTATAAAAGTGTATATAATGATTAAATATTATATTTATAGAAAAATTATGATTTTCTATATTATTAAACCATGATCAATGTGTATGTACCAGAATCATCGAACGAAAACATGCATGGAAAACACACTAGTTTTCACCTGAATGTTGATTTTAGTGAAAAATAATTAATATATGGTTAATTGGAAATTATAATGTAATTTTATAATGTATTAAAATTATAAATATTTTGGTATTATAGATATAAAAAATCAAAATTAATTATACATGATCTCAATAATCCTTATGAAGAATGAATTTACTTGAGCTAAGGTTTTATGTGACAATCTCATTTCTTTTTTGGATTGTCTATGTTAAATTTCCATTGAGAGAAATTATATGATAATTATACATTAAATTATATATATTTTATTATTCTATATTAATATCTATAATTTTTAACTATTAATATAATTTTACTCTCTTTAGTACTTAAAATGTTCAAAAAAATATTTTTTTTTAAAAAGATGTCCTTATTTCCTCTTTAGTCGATTGGCATTTTCATCTATGTTCAAGTTCTATGAAGTTTTTTATAGAATGTTATTTTCATTGATAAAATTATTATTTAAAGTCATTTTAATCCATATGTGAATATATTTTCTTTTTTTAAATTTTTTTATGCTTATTGTTTTTCAAAAGATGTAAACTTTTACATTTTAAGAAAAATATAAAAGGAATCATTGTTTTAGCATTTACTCCATAGACATATCTTCACACTGTCATGATAGATATTTGATTAGATTATTAATTTAAAAGTTTCCATAGTTAATTTCAAAAAAAAATATTTTGCTCTATATACTAGAAATGTTTAGTTTTAAATATACATATGGAAAAGGATATTTCCCCATGTTTTCAAAGAACAGTTCAAATGCACTTTTAAAGTAATTTTTGATCTATGTCAATATCCTTCCATATTTCTAATGGTTCACTAATTGAATTATATTATTGTTACATCCTTATTATATTTATATATGGATAATGATATTTTGGTGATTAAATGTTTATAGAATCTATTTATTTTCATGGGTTATGCTATAATGAATTGATGAATGTTTTTATAATCTTATGGTACACATATGTATGGTTTTCAATATGTGATGGGTGGGTCTATTAAATCCACTTAATAAATTGGGTAATGAGTTATATCCCAGGAGATAATATGTACTATAATGGTCTGTAAACCCAAATCATTAAGGAATATATCAACTACAATAGTATTGAGAGTGAACCTTGACTTAGGAAATAATGGAATAGGGAGTGAAGCCAATCCACTATGGGAGATTATCCACTGTGATAGTCCTGGAAATGAAACTTGACTAATGAAATGATTATATGATTTTGTGACTGTTTCATGATTCCGATAACATATTCTTATAATTGGGATATTCTATCATGAAACATGACTAATTAATGACTATTCCTCACCATTATGACTCATGTCTTTTGAAATGTTAAAGATTTATTCTAAGACTCATGATTTATAATATGACTGATTGGGAAAAAAAAATAAGTAATAATCATGCTCTCATAACCTTATGTTTATATTATTCTTTTATATGATCATCAATTGATATATCCTTTTTTCACCCTTAGTGAGCATCCCATCTCACCATTTTTTATGTTTTTATTTTCCCCGGGTTTTAAAGACCGGTATTGTGTAATAAATGTCTAATAATAGAACTATTAGAGAAGAAATTTTTGGGAGATGTGGAATATATTTCATTAAATAGGTTGATTATGTATCTATTCTCTACAGACACTAAACTATTACAATTATAGGGCTTGTTTTATTATAAAATTTAATGAATATTCATCTAAATTGATGAAATATTTAGGTGTGTTATGATTGGGTAACCTAATATATATATATAATAATAAAATAATAATAATAATAATAATAATAATATATTTTATATTAAATATATTATATATTATATGTATATATTTATTTATTTTGGTTATTTATTAAAAAAAGTTTCTATATGACTTTGGATAAATTATCCATCAACCACATTACAATCAGAAGTTCAAAATGATTAATTCAAACCAATTTTGAGTAGCTAATTTGGACCAATGGTATGGTCCATGGGCATACCTCATGATACCATTGTTTAAATTTCTATGAAAAATTTTGTTCTTCCACCTGTTATCTATTTTAGATAAATAAATAGTATATTTTTCACATTTTCCCATATATATCATGATGATAATATTTATAATGCCATCGTAGATTTTCAACGGATTTTTAGATCATTTTAAACCTTTAAAAACCATGATTGATTGTTACTCGACTATAGAAAATTTTTCAGGTGGAATTTTTTTTCATCTTATAGAACACAATAATGACTTCTTTTGGGTCATTTAAAGTACATAAGTTGAAGAATTTTCTATAGTATGATCTTTAATATGGACATGGGAAAACATAGTCTGATGAAAATTTAGATAAACAAGGTGAACATAGAGGTTCTGAAGGTACCCTAAACCAAGAATATAATTTTATTTACCATTTTAAATGGATGATTCAATATGACATGAAGTTTTTTTATATAATTTGTTGTGATAATTCATTAAAAAAAATTCAAGGTTCAATTAAGTAACACAATATCAATGCATATCATGAGTTGGGAATTTATTTGTACTTATATTCAAGCTGAAAATTATAGTTATATTTAATATTTTATGTTAATATACTCATTTTCCTCCAAGAAATAATTGAATGCCTAAATTTTCATTTCAATGTATAATATTGATTGTTGGTCTAGGGTGATGATATGGTAATTTTTATAAGGAATATATATGTGTTTCCTAATGATATAAAAATTTTCACAGTGACTTCATAGACTTGTCATGGAGATGTTTTAGGAATTTCATGGTAATAATAAGGCTTATAAAATTGACGATGTTTACCTTGTATTCTGGTATTATGAAATTGATGTAGAAATACAACATGATATTTTTATAGGATTAAATGTGTATAGAATGTTTCTTGGACCAATTTGATCTGTTATTTTTATTTATTCTTAATACTTCAACAATTTTAATATAGTTTAACACTTTTTGGAGATATGGAATTTTTTGATATACATTAACACATCCTTTAGGTCTTTATTAAAGATTATTTGAAAAAAAATGAGTAGTTGATGGTGAATAATTTCTTATTCTTCAATCTAGTGATGGTTCTATAATTCGTTGATTTTTTTAATAATAAAATTGATTTTTATGCTTTAATGAACTATATTTCTTGATATTAGATTGAAATTTGATAGTTCTTAAAAATGATTCATTAATTTTTTTCATTCTTTATTTTTTGAAAACCAAATTTTTGAATATATTTTATTCTTGAATTTATTTTCTTCATTAGTTATGTAATATATGTGTTATTTTTTATGGGTAAATTTTACATTCCAAATCTATGTATGGGTAACAAGAATAAAAATTCAAATATGAAATCCTTAAAATATCAATTCAATTCAAAACAAAGGGGATATTGTGATTGATCTCAAGATAAAGTATATGCTCAGCTAGAGAAGCGTTAGAAGATTTAGGATTATTAAGGAAGATCTAGGGGAGTGAACTAAGTTCCATGGAGGTGAAGCCTATACATGTACTCAAGGAGTACATTCAGTTCAGAGTTCTACTCAAGTCAAGTGAGGGAGATAATGTATGATGCTGCTGCATGTGCACCCATATTGGGATTTGGAATGAAAATTGTTATTAATTAGAGGAGGAGGACAATATAATGTGGATTCAATATCAATAAAAACTATTGATATTGGGATATACAAGAGTATTCTGGAAAGTACCAGGAAACAAAGAATCAATACTAGAGCTTAGGGATCAATAATTTCATTAATTAAGAAGACTCATCACACCCACTGTATTTACTCTTTACACTATTAATTGTACTTAATTTCTTTTAAAAAAATAAATTTAATATAATAATTTACAAAAATACATTTTTTAGATTGAGATTGTGTTATTAATTTTTATTACTTCATTTGTTCCTTCTTTTAATAGATGTTACTCTAAACCTTAAACTTTTTGGATGTTCAGTTTTCTAATGAAACATTAAGAATCAATTATTACTAATAAGGATTAAATTAAATTACAAACTACTAAATCAGTTAAGGATCAATTTGATCTGTGATAATATTGTGAGAGTAACACACCTTGATCAGATAGAAATTTGATTTTGGTGACAACTGAATCATCATATTCTAGATAAGTGAAAAGTATATTTGAAGAATAGTAAGATAAAATCAGTTAGTAGTTGATCTAAGGAAATGTGGTTTTTGTATCTTCTATTTAGTTTCATTGATTTTTTTTTCTAGGATGAAAGAAAATAATTAAAAAACCTTCCAATATAATTATATTATCTTATGAAATTCTTGTACTTAATTTCTATAAGATCTTTTTCCTACTCTCAATTTTTTAATTTTTTCAATAACCGTTACAAATTCAAAATATTCTTGCATTATTTACATTTTTTTTCATCACTTATTTATGATTTTCTTGAATTTTTATATTTATTTTTTGGTCACATTAAGACATTGTTAGTCCATACCTATAGATTTACCCCTATTCACCACTTAGATAAGTTCAAAATATGGTTATAAATAATTAGTAAATGGTTTCAATATCCAAATTATATTTTTTTAACATTTTCATAGAAGGAACATGTGACCAAGAAAGATAGAGAAATTCTCATGAAAATTCTAAAATAAGAAGTCAATCAATTTTCAAAAAAAATCTAAACAAAAAAATATGGAAATATATTGGGTGAATGAACATTTCATCAAAAAAAGAAAAATTAGACCCCACCAATCCTGAAATTTATATACATATATGTTCTCTAAAATAGAATAAAAAAACCAAAATATAAGACAATTTAGAAAATCTATATAATAATCAAAGTGAAAAGATTAATCCACCTCTACTTAGGAAGGAATTGGTATAAGGAGTTAGAATTAGGAAATTCCAAGTGCCAATGGTTTTAGAAAACCCATCATGCATTAATAAATCCCCTAGGTGTCATAAATATGAGTTCAAGATATCAAATTTTTCAATATCGCCATTATATATGGGATTACATTATGAATACCCTTTATCTATCCTCAGGGACTTATAAAGTGTGGTGCAGTAGCTACCACGAAGAGGGATAAGTGAACATGAGTCAAAATTGAGAGTGTTTCCATTTTTCTTCGAGTTAAATATAAAAAACTATTTTTAACAATTGGATAAAGAGATATTCATCACATGGGACAAATTTTTCAATGCTAATGTGATGAAATTATATAAAAGGTGAATAAAAACTAAAATTAAACAAAAAATAAATGGTTTTATTCAAGATGAGGGAGTGTTAATCCATGAATCTTAAGAGAGATTCATGGGGTTACATTGGTAGTGTTTAAACCATCAATGTTCACCACAATTTCTAATGGGAATATTCTATAATAGCCTCACCCTAGACCACCAAAATTTTGTGAATTATTATTTTAGATGATATTTTAAGGATAAATATACTAAGGAATTAAAGAAAATTTTATCCCTATTAATCAATACTCAAAACATAAATGCTCAGAAATAGTAACCATTTTTAGAAAAGAAGTCAATTCTATTCGATGATTTGAATTTCAATATAATGGGGATTCTTAAAACCCATATGAATATACTAAGGGTGTAAGTCCCCTAATGTTGTATGTTTAATAATTAAAACTCATTTCATCCCAACTTGTATATACCTACTCATCCACCTAAAACTACCAGTTTTGATGGATATGCACCTAAGATTAAACTTAGGGATAGACCATTCTCTAATACCTGTAACTAGGGATACAAAAACCATATGAATCTATTATAGAAATAAAAGGTAGTTCTCAAACCTGCTGCTCAACATAGGATTCATCAGTAGCCTAGGAAACAATATCAGAACTAATAAAGGGATATGGTTTCTAATCCATAATGGAATTTGGAAGGAAATGTTTTCCAATATGGATTTAATAGTAAGTTTAATAGATTCTAAAGATGAAATTTTTAATGTTCAATTTGATAAACACAAATCAAAACATGATTTTGATAAATCTCAATGAGATTCAAGGAACCATAATCTAGAACTGAAAATGGGGTAACTATATAGGGGAATTAACATGAGAGATAAAGGTAAACAAACAAGCAATGCTGAAGTGAATCTTAGGGATAATATAATAGTAATCACAACTAGGATTGGTTTACTAACTCACAAATAAGGTTATAAAGATATGAAACCTAACAAAAATGATAGTCTGGAGGAAACTAAAATACCTAATTAATAAATCATTCAATCTAGAAATTTATATTTTAACCCTAAAATAACATTGAAACCTTTTGTTCTAACTAAAAATCAAATGATAAAATATCCAAAAACAAAGAAAATAAAGGGAATAATAAAATTGAATAAAATATTGAGTTAATTCTAATAATTATTAATAATTTAAACCCAACTATAACCTTTCCAAAATAAAAATAAAAATTAAGAATCATGAATATTAAATTATTGAATTTCTATAAAGTTTCAAGAAACTTCAAATCAATATTAACCTCTTTAAGGATTTAATCCAATTTCTATAATATTTTAAATCACTGTTGGGAATTTATTCTAAAAAAACATTTGAATAATTTTCAATATACAATATCACAAAGCAGTGTAGTGTTGTCTTACAGAATGTGATACCTCATAAACATCAAGATATATGAATTTTTTTCACAACTTTCACATTCAAAGATGGAGGTGGTGTGTAAAACTATTTTTTTTATCATAGTTTTAGTATAAATTTGATTCCATTTACATTGTTCTTAAATGTGAAATTATTGTTAACACATCCCACCACTATTTTCCTACAATTATTAGATTAAAGGATTACCCAACCATTCATAAGGGTTTATGACATTTTAGTTAGAGTAGGGAAGCTAAATTTACCCACTTAAATTCTAATTGTTATGACATAGTGTGATAAGGAAATTTTTATCATCTATGGTAGTCCCTTAATTACCATATGAGGAGCTAGCATAGATGTGCTTAATGGTTATATAATTTTCCATATAGGAGAACCGAAATAATAATTTGATACCTCTAAAACAACTAAAGACTCTTCCCAAAGTCAGATATATCTAAGAGATTAGTTTTTATAATTATAAAAACCTATTGATAAGGAATATGAGTCTTTTAGAATGATTGAGGAATTTAATAGCCAACCAATACATAGTTAAAATCACATGATAATATAATCTGGTAAAGAATTAGAACCTACTAAAAATATTTTGGAGAGTTCCTTGAAAACATATATGTGTTTTCCTAGAAAACATTCTTAAGTAGGTCAGGAATATTGAATAGGAGGAACAATTTTATAAGGATCCCAATAACTAATAGAAAGCTTCCTAAAATTCCATATCTAAGAGGTAGTGTAAAATCCTAGATAAATAAGTAATAATACACTTTTCATATTTATTAATATTTGTGAATTAAATATTAATTTTACATTAAAGGGGATTCTATGTTCGATAGCGTACCTCATACACAACAACATGTTTCTTTGAAATCCTACATTGCACACTAATAATATAATATTATTATTTTAAATGGTCGTTAACTCCTAGTCGTTGTAATGGAGGGATTGAAAAAAACTAAATACAATATTATTATACATGTTTCTTAAATGTAATTACATTTATCTAATAAATTTTAGAGGCTTAAAATGTGAATGAATCTAATTTTAAGCATAACTTACATTAAAAGGTCGATTTCCCTCCTTTTAATGGTGAACTCCCTTTAAATATAGTTTTGGTCACTTTAATACATTATATATGACCAAATAAAATCCTTCTTTATAATGGGGACATCAAAATTTACTTTGTGTAATTTTTTGGAATTTTTCCGAAAAAGTTCATTTTTTTATGAAGTATAAATATTGTTTTTTAATTCAAAACTATGTTTTAATATAATTTATTTATATGGTCATAGAATATTTTCAATTTCTTTTAAAGATTAATTAGAATATATTTTTACCATTTAACCCAATTTTGGATATTGGAATTAATTTCACTTTGAAATTGGACATAAACAAGTGTCAATCTTTTGATAGTTATCGTTTCTTAAAAACACGCTATTTGTTTTAACAAGGGGAATTAATTTTAAAATTAATTAATGAAACTTTTATGTTTTAAATTTTGTAAAATAGACATCATTTTTGTATTTGGAATATCAAATATATCTTAGTCTGAATTTTTGGTATTTTTATGAAAAACCTCAATTTTTTATGAATAGTGAAACCACTTAGTGGTAGTTAAAAAAAACTGACTTTTTCATTTAAATGAAATTTTACCACTTCTGTGAATTGAATTTCAAAAATCCGACAAACATGGCTTTTATCAAGAAGTAAAATGTGGTTCATTAAAATGACAATAATTTTTGGCGAATAGTATCTTTTGACTTTTATTTACCGCGGTTTAAGTTAAATAGGGTAATTCAAGGTAAAAAGAATATTATAATAATTCAAAATTACCTTAAAACTTGTCCTAACATTATTGGTTGAGTCATGTATGACCATGGCCATCTTTGGGTCGATTTTTTGAGCCCATGATTCCACTTAAGAGTGATAATGACACTTTAGATTAATTAATTTAATGTAAAGGCAAAAGTGACATAAAAAATATCTTTTAGTAAATTAATTTTTATATAGTGTTATATAAAAAATCGTTTTGTCTATAAATATTAATTGGAAAGATAAACATATTTCCTACATGATAGTATTTTTTTTATAATTTTTAGACATTGAATAAATTAAATTATTCATGACACAATAATGAAGCAGTGTTTACCTCATTAATAAATCATTTAAATAAATAAGATTATAAATATTAAAAAAACATCCAAAACTTGTGAAATTCTTATTGGATGAATTTATTTTGACCATGAGTCATCTTATCTTTGACTATAATTATTTTTTGACCTTTTTAAACCTAATATAATTTTATAATAAAATAATATTTTCACACTTTCCTAAAGAGCCCATCCTCTCCCTTATAAAAGGAGACCACTTATAACCAATTCCTCACACCTCTCAAGCCATTTGGATCATCCAAAATCTGCCCAATTAAGCTTCATACATCCCTATCCTCCACATAGAAGCCTTTCCTTTGGAATAATGCACTTCAAGAAGTCCTTTGGTTCAAACCAAAGCGAGTTACCCAAATTAAAGGTAACTGTTTCTCTTAAAATGATTTCTTTTATTTTACTTCTCAAACCCCTAAACTCTTTTTCATTTCATACAAGTGTTATGGTATATTTTAGAATGGTGAAATTCTAAAAATTATTAAGGATATTTTGATGATGGGAATTACATTAGAAGACGTTTTATAGTATGTGTAACCCTGAAGTTTGATATATGAAAATTTTATTCAAGGAAGAATTATTTTTTCTTTTGTGGATATAGTTATAAAGAACCATTTGGGTTTATATGATCCTTGAATTTTAGGCAATTACAGGTTAATACATTTTGGGATGAAAAATGAAAATTATTAGATAAAATTTTTGGTTAAAATATTTTATGGTTATCACTTTTTGGGAATATTATAAAATTATATAGTTTTTAAAAAAGGACACCATGCAGACCACGTGACAACCCGTCACGTCGGACAAAGCTGTGTGAATCGAACCCAGAACCAAAGTGCAATTGGGATTTATCGCCTACCACTGGACTACGTGAAGTCCCTGGTTTGTATGACTAATTCTTTTTAGTTAGATGATTTTATGAATCAAGAATAAGTTTATTTTTGGTTATCTATGGAAATGATTAACCTACCATGGAGGATATGTGATTAGGTTAATTACTTTTCAATATGAGACTTTAAGAGTAATTGATGTTATTTAGAGATAAATTTTAAGATTTATCTTTTAAGACTATTTGATTAGATCCATTTGAGAATTGGGTGTCAATATTACTTTGGTTTACTTTGAATAAATTTATGTAAAAATGTTTATTGAATGGTCTTTGTTGAAATTTGTGTTTTGTTTGACAAATTTTGGAGATTAAGAGTAGTTTTTCTTTTTCTAAAAGATTATCATTTTTGGGGATTACCTAATATGGTGCTAACCATTTTGGTTTTGGATAAGGTCTAAAGACATGGGAAATATATAATTCATCTTTTGTGGATTATGTGATTCTCTTGAAGGTGATTATAGTGTTCTTAATGTGAAAAAAAAAGTCATCCTGAATACTCATCGTTTGGAGAAAATATGCGTTTGTGTTAGAAATCTAGTAAAAGATGAATGTCTACATGACAAGTAGGTATATTTCCTTATGTTTTTAGTTAAGAACATAAATAAATTCATCAATGAAAAGTAACTTAAAATAAGAACCTTGTCTGTTAACTTTTCCTACTGGGAAATCAAAGACTGTGTAACCCATCACAAGTTTGTGATTTTATAGTGGTTAACTTTCTTCTAAACATGCTTTCTATCACTCTCCATCAGAACATGATGGTTTGTTTTCTCCTCAATATCCATGTTTTCATGTAATCCCAGTATCTGTTGTCTCAGGTAACCTTAATACTTCTTTTTTTAAGTGATAGTTTTATTGACTCTTTTTTCAATGTGAGGCTTTTAATGAAGTTTCCAAGCCCAGTTTTAAAATTTAGAGGACACAATTACCAAAAGTTGGGAAGGATGTAACATCACATATAAATAAGGAATAAGACACATTTAATATTTATTAATATTTGTGAATTAAATATTAATTTTACATTAAAGGGGATGCTATGTTCGATAGCGTACCCGATACACAAAAACATTTTTCTTTGAAATCTTATGTTGCACACTAATAATATAATATTATTATTTTAAATGGTCGTTAACTCATAGACATTTTATTGTAAGGAATGAAAAAAACTAAATAAAATATGATTATACATGTTTGTTAAATGTAATTACATTTATCCAATAAATGTTGGAGGATTAAAATGTGGATGAATCTAATTTTAAGCATAATTTACATTAAAAGGTGGATTTACCACCTTTTAACGGAGAACCCTCTTTAAATATAGTTTTTTGTCACTTTAATACATTCTATATGACCAAATAAAATCTTTCTTTAGAATGGGTACATCAAAATTTACTTTGTGTAAATTTTTGGAATTTTTCCTAAAAAGTTCATTTTTATGAATTGTGTAAATATTGTATTTTAATTCAAAACTATGTTTTAATATAATTTATTTATATGGTTAGAGTATCTAATAAATTGGTTTTAAAGAGTAATTAGATTATATTTTTACCATTTAATCCAATTTTGGTCATTGGAATTAATTTCACTTTGAAATTGGACATAAACAAGTGTCAATTTTTTGATAGTTATTGTTTCTTAAAAACACGCTATTTGTTTTAACAACGGGAATTAATTTTAAAATTAATTAATAACACTTTTATGTTTTTAATTTGGTAAAATATAAATCATTTTTGAATTTTTAATATCAATTATATCATAGGCTGAATTTTTGGTATTTTTCTGAAAAACTTCAATTTTTGATGAATAGTGAAACCACTTAGTGGTAGTTAAAAAAATTGAATTTTTCATTTAAATAAAATTTTACCACTTCTTTGAATTAAATCTAAAAAATCCGACATACATGGTTGTTATCAATAAGTAAAATTTGGTTCATTAAGATGAAAATAATTTTTGGTGAATAGTAACTTTTGGCTTTTATTTACCGCGGTTAAAGGTAAATAGGGTAATTCAAGGTAAAACGAATATTATAATAATTCAAAATTACCTTAAAACTTGTCCTAGCCTTATTGGTTGAGTCATGGCAGAAAATTGGCATCTTTGGGTCGATTTTGGGACCCCATGAAACCACTTTTGAGTGATAATGACACTTTAGATTAATTACTTTAATGTAAAGGCAAAAATGACATAAACAAAAATCTTTTAGTAAATTAATTTTTATATGGTGTTATATAAAGAATCGTTTTGTCTATAAATATTAATTGGAAATATAAATTTATTTACTACATGGTAGTATTTTTTTATAATTTTTAGACATCTAATAAATTAAATTATTAATGACACAATAATGATGTAGTGTTTACGTCATTAATAAATCATTTAAAAAAACATTATAAATATTAAAATAGCATCCAAAACTTTTCCAATTCTTTTTGGATGATTTTATTTAGACCATGATTCATCTTATCTTAGAATCTAATGATTTTGGGACCTTTTGAAATCGAATATATGTTTATAATAAAATAATATTTTCACCCTTTCCTAAGGATCCCCTCCTCTCCCTTATAAAAGGAGATCACTTCTGACCAATTCCTCACACCTCTCAAGCCATTTGGATCATCCAAACTCTACCCAATTAATCTCCCTACATCCCTCGCCACAACCTAGAAGCCAAATATTAGGCAGAAGGCACTTCAAGAAGTCCTTTGGTTCAAACTAAAGAGAGTTACCCAAATTAAAGGTAATTGTTTCTATTAAATTGTTTTATTTTATTTTACTTCTCCAACCCCTAAATTATTTTCATCCAATGGCCTGAATGCATTCAATTTTTTGTTATAAGATAATTCCCCCTTTTAAGGGATTAAGTGGGTGGAAACCCAAAGAAATCATGGACATAGGACAATACATCCAAAGGAAAAAAGAATAAAAACCAGAAAGACATCATTGAACTGCTCCTCCACAGCATTTGAACACGAAGAATCTCTCCACCATTGCAAGGCTAATCGACAAGCATGTGTCCTATATCTAGCACAGGCCTGATCCGATGGCTGACGAAATACCCTCTCAAACAACCAAATCCAAAAAAGCTCTGCAAAGATGAAGTGTCGGCTCTGAAACCTCATCTGATGTCTGTTAATGAAGTCATCCAGATCACAAACTTCCCTCCTTAGAACAAAAAACCATTCTAGTGGAAAAAATCACCATGCTATGACACTGAATCAGGGCCGCAAGGAACCATCCCCCAAATCAATGCATACAACTCTGATACAATTTCCAGATCAACCCACAAATAACCAAAATAACACATCAAATCACCAACTACAGAAGTACAGAAGCATAGGAATCCATAGAAAATGAAAGGTAGGGCCTCCTCCCCCCCAACCAGTCGATCCAAGTCCGGGAAGAGCAAAGCACACCAGGAACACCATCAGGCTGAGAAGAAGTCATGTGGGGATAGCGAATCCAGAATCCAAGAATACCAAAGCTGCGACCAAATCTCAAAGACAAGGAGAAAATATCCGCAGCCGGAGAAGAACAACCTGGATCTGGCAACGCGTGCACAGAAACCGCAACAAGATCTAAAGGATAAGGGAGTGTCGAAGCCGACGCCACGAACACCAAGCCCGACACCGAGCTCATGAAGCCATAAAAAGAACCCAAATCTATAATGGAAAGCACCGACCCAACACCCAAATCTGAAGCATATAGAGCCGATTCAAACCGAAGCTATTCAAATATCCCGAAGCTAAGAGAGATGGAGTCAACTCTGTGTGGATGGAAAACTAACACCTCATGAAACAATGATAGTTCAAATATCTCCAACCGCCTCTCATGGTGGACATTATGATGGAAATATATTTATATAGGATATATATTATGTTTATGTTTTCTATATGCTTTTGTATTTTTTCATTTATATAAATACTTTATGTTTTCCATAGTGGGTAAATACAATAATCTCATTAGAGGAAGTGCGGACTACCACCCCCTCAAAGTGATATGGCTCATTAAATGCCTTATGTGGGATGTATAAAGGATGGAATTAATCATATTGTATATTATATTATACTATAATTATAATATAACTATGTATCATTATGTTTTTAATTCCATTAAAAGAAGAAATAGAAATGGAAGTAGCATTCATGCGTACGTACGGCTTACCATCTCCATGAACAGTGCATTTCATTTCATACCTATAAATGTTATGTACTATTATAAACACATGTATATACTGGATATATATGATATATATGATATCTAAATCATTAATATAATTCTGAATATAACGGATATCTTACCACATGAACAACTTGTAATTATAAGTTGTTCATTTTTTTGACTCAAGTACCAAATATCGACAAAATGGACGTTATTAACTTAAATGGTAAAATAATATTTATAAAATGGTAATAAGCGATATAAAAGGAATAATAAACTTGAAAAAGGTTCTTAAGAAAGTATAAATTAACTTTAGTTTATTATTCAGGAGATTAAATAACAATCGAGTCAAGTTGGATACAAGATAAGGTATTTTCTTATCACACTTTTAATTCCGTGATATTTCCATTGTTCGCCACTTATTCATTGCATGTGGTGTATTATGTACTGAAATTTGATATATATTATCATGATTCTCATTATATTCATGGTATTATGTGATTCATTTGGTGTTTATTAACTTTTGGTCATACGACTCAGTTGATTACAACGTGGTAAAAGGTTTCATCTCACTTTTTATTCCCGTGAGATTCATGCTATATTTGACACTATTTTTTTGTGGTGTATTTACTACCCATGATTTTACTTTTTATGTAATATACTTTCATTTATTAGTATTTACATCTTCATTTTATGATCCTTCTTTCATGTGGCGTATGTTTTGTAAGTTACCAAATTGGTAAGGGAACTATTCACCCTCCTCTTTATAAAAGACTTATTTTTGTTATGTCTTTTAATTTAAATCTTATTGTGTTGGTATATGTTCATCTATATCAATATTGATGTAAAATATATATCCATGTTATGAGATTCCCTTTTTTATCTCATCAACTCATTTTCTGAATTTTAAAGTGATGTCGTTAGGTTGTTGAATTTTTACAAGGGAACCTCTTAACCCAATTTCAATTCTTTGGGTTCAACTTGTACTTCTTGAAAATGTCATCCTATGAATATGTGTGAATGAACTATGATTTTTTTACACTTAATATACACTTATATTGGGTGTATTTATATTTTTCGCACATAATTATATGATTGATTTATCCTTAATTTAAGGATACCATCTTTATAAGAGATTTCATCCCAATTTATATTTCCACTGAGACTTCATTGTTGTTATGCACCAATTCACTCTTATATGGTGTATATACTGTCCTTTAAAATATTATATCATGAATCCCTTTCATCCTAATTATTTGTATTCAAGCCTCTCTTTTTTGTAAAAAACTTGTTAACTAAAATATTGTTTTAAGTGTTTTAAATATTTATTCTTCTAAATATTTCTCATTAATGTCCATGTTTTCAAAATGGGTTTTAGGATTATTTTATATAGACATTAATGTTTTCAAATGATAATTAACTTAAAATATTCAAAGTGGTATGGTACACTTTGATTCCAAAATCTCTTTTTAAATAGTTTTGAAAATGATTTGATAAAACATTTTCTTGATTTGATATATTAGAATGTTGAAATGTTATCATTAATTTATACATGTTTTATATTTTATGATTATGTTATGTTTATTGGGAATTATTTACGTATATGGGTGGTTCCTTGATAAACCTAGGACAAGTGAGCCCGAGATACCTCTCCAATGCACTGGGTAACGTGACAGAGGTGAACGTGATGTTTCTCCAAAGAGATTTAGGGAATATACCATGATGGGTATTCCAAGTGCAACTCCCTATGTAGTTGTGATATCTACAATGTAAGTTTGATATGGATTCCATAATTAACCTTTATGATTTATGATTTGTGTCTGTTATTCATAAATCATATGATTTCGTAAGGTATGTTATGATTGAAATGTATGGTTTCATTGATTTCTATTTATTAATGGGTTAATGTTTTCTTTTCTTATTTTATAACCCTTACTGAGATTTTTATGCTCATCCCATGTTTTTGAAATGTTTTCCACGTGACTTAAAGATGAATATTGTCAAGGATGGGATCAAAGAAAATTCATGCTATCTAAAACCTCGAACTAGACATTTTTTTAAAGAGTTTTTATTTTATGAAAAAATGGATACTGAGTAGTAGTGTCTACATGTAATATTCAAGTTTTTATGTAATAGTTAGGGCATAATTCTCTAAAAATCTAAACCTGAAAAGATCCTCAATGTGAATTATTCATTTAATTCAATATTATGTAGTGTTTAAAGGCTTACAGTTGGTATCATAGGTCAATTTAGATAACTTTAGAGGTTAGAGTGTTCATTAAGCATAAGTGACATTACCATAATGGCTAGGATTTTAGAAAGATTCATAGTTATTTTAGATAAAGTGAATGAGTTTAAGATAACATGAAAAAGTATATCTTTGTATTTACCCTCCCCATAAGATATTATATGATGATTTTATTGATATACTCACACTTGTATTTTTGGTTTTAGTCAATGGCTGGATCTAACAGGCATCAAAGTAACAATGGATGTGGAGAAAACTTTGACGATTTTCTAAATGAGCAATTGAAATGAAATGGGAGCTACAATGAGAACTCTTATGGTTATTCTCAACCAACTATCTGGTGTCATGATTGACCACTTGAACCTTGGTGATTTTTATAAGGCATCGTATATGCGAGAAACAAATCCCCACATAAGTTCAGGTAATAATAATAAAGGTAAGTATATTCAAAAACCTATGTGTCAAGGATGTGGAAAGAAACACCTAGGATAATGTTTCAAAGGGGAAGAAAGATGCTATAGATGTGGAAATGAAGGTCATAAAGCAAGAACCTGCCATGGAAAAAGGAAGCATCCAGTTGACTCTAGGAAAGGGAAAGAATTTATTTCTGAGGGATCAATTGAATGTTTTAAATGTGGTTTCATGGTCATTATACAAACACATGTCCTACGAAGAAGTTTCGAGAATGGGATAACCAAGATCGTACAAATATTTATTTACTAACACCTAATGCCATTCCGATTGAGGATGAAGAAACTTGAAATGACCAATGAAATGTATGGATTATTTCTTAACATATTTTTTGACATTATTGAATCTTAGGATATGATTCGTGATTTTTTTGTAGGAAATAAGTATTTTAGAATAATTTGGAAAGGAATGGTTAATGGATCATGAAGAAAGTTGAATGAGTAAGAAGTCAATATATATGGGATTCAAGTGTTATGGTAGATATTAGGATGGTGAAATGCTTAAAAATATTAAGGCTCTTTTGATGATGGGAATTACATTATAAGACTTTATATAGTATGTGTAACCCTGAAGTTTGATATATGAAAATTTTATTCAAGGAATGATTATTTTTTCTTTTATGGATATAGTTATAAAGAACCATTTGGGTTTATATGATCCTTGAATTTGAGGCAATTACATGTCAATACATTTTGGGATGAAAAATGAAAATTATTAGATAAAATTTGTATTTAAAATAGGTTATGGTTATTTCTATTTGGTAATGTTATAAAATTATATAGTTTTTAAAAAAGGACAACATGCAGACCGCATGACAACCCCTTACGTTGGACAAAGCTATGGGAATCAAACTCACAACCAAAGTGCGATTGGGATTTATCGCCTACCACTAGATTACGTGAAGTCCCTAGTTTTTATGACTAATTATTTTTAGTTATATGATTTTATGAATCAAGAATAAGTTTATTTTGGGTTATCTATGGAAATGATTAACCTATCTTGGAGGATATGTGATTAGGTTAATTACTTTTCAATATGAGACTTTAAGAGTAACTGATCTTATTTAGAGATAAATGTTAATATTTATCTTGGAATACTATGTGATTATATCCTTTTGAGATTTTGGTTTCAATATTACTTTGGTTTACTTTGAAGTATTTTGTGGACAACTGCTTATTGAATGGTCTTTGTTGACTTTTGGGTTTTATTTGAAAAATTTTAGAGATAAAGAGTAGTTTTTTTGTAAAAGATTATCCTTTTCGGGGATTACCTAATCTAGTGCTAACCATTTTGGTTATGGTTAAGGTATAAAGACTTGGGAAATATATATTTCATCTTTTTTGGATTATGTGATTCTCTCGAAGTTGATTATAGCGTTTTAATGTGAAAAAATTCATCATGAATACTCATTGTTTGGAGAAAATATGTGTTTGTGTTAGAAATCTATTAAAAGATGAATGTCTACATGACATGTAAGTATATTTCCTTATGTTTTTAGTTAAGCACATAAATAAATTCCTCAATGAAAAGTAACTTAAAACAAAAACCTTGTCTGTTAACTTTTTCTACCGGGTGTATCCCATCACAAGTTTGTGATTTTCTGGTGGTTAACTTTCTCCTAAACATTTTTTCTATCACTCTCCATCAGAACTTGATGGTTTGTTTTCTCCTCCATATCCATGTTTTCATGGAATCCTAGTATCTGTTGTCTCATGTAAACTTTGCACTTCTTTTTTTAAGTGATATTTTTATTGACTATTTTTCTGATGTGGGGCTTTTAATGAAGTTCCAAGCCCAGTTTTAAAATTGCGAGGACGCAATTCCCAAAAGGTGGGAAGGATGTAACATCCCAAATAAATAAGGAATAAGAAACTTTTTATATTTATTTTTATTTTTGAATTAAATATTAATTTTACATTAAAGGGGATGTTATGTTCGATAGCGTACCCGATACACAACAACATGTTTCATTGAAATCTTACGTTGCACACTAATAATATAATATTATTATTTTAAATGGTCATTAACTCTTAGACATTGTATTGGAAGGAATGAAAAAAACTAAATGCAATATTATTATACATGTTTGTTAAATGTAATTACATTTATCCAATAAATGTTAGAGGATTAAAATGTGAATGAATATAATTTTAAGCATAATTTACATTAAAAGGACGATTTACCACCTTTTAATGGAGAACCCTATTTAAATATAGTTTTGGTCACTTTAATACATTCTATATGACCAAATAGAATCCTTCTTTATAATGGGTACATCAAAATTTACTTTGTGTAAATTTTTGGAATTTTTCCTAAAAAGTTCATTTTTTATGAATAGTGTAAATATTGTATTTTAATTCAAAACTATGTTTTAATCTAATTTTTTTATATGGTTATAGTATCTTTTCAATTGGTTTTAAAGATTAATTAGAATATATTTTTACCATTTAATCAAATTTTGGTCATTGGAAATAATTTCACTTTGAAATTGGACATAAACAAGTGTCAATCTTTTGATAGTTATTGTTTCTTAAAAACACGCTATTTGTTTTAACAACGGGAATTAATTTTAAAATTAATTAATGAAGCTTTTATGTTTTGAATTTGGTAAAATATAAATCTTTTTTTAATTTGGAATATCAAATTTAGCTTAGGCTTAATTTTTGGTATTTTTCTGAAAAACTTCAATTTCTGATGAATAGTGAAACCACTTAGTGGTAGTTAGAAAAACTGAATTTTTCATTTAAATGAAATTTTACCACTTCTATGAATGGAATATCCAAAATCCAACATACATGGTTGTTATCAAGAATTAAAATCTGATTCATTAAGATGAAAATAATTTTTGATGAATAGTAACTTTTGACTTTTATTTACCGCAATTAAAGGTAAATAGGGTAATTCAAGGTAAAATGAATATTATAATAATTCAAAATTACCTTAACACTTGTCCTAGCCTTATTGGTTGAGTCATGGCCAACCATTGGAATCTTTGGGTCGATTTTGGGACCCCATGAAGCCACTTAAGAGTGATAATGACACTTTAGATTAATTAATTTAATGTAAAGGCAAAAATGAAATAAACAAAAAGCTTTTAGTAAATTGATTTTTATATGGTGTTATATAAGGAATCGTTTTGCCTATAAATATTAATTGGAAAGCTAAAAATATTTCCTATATGATAGTATTTTTTTAATAACTTTTAGACATCTAATAAATTAAATTATTCATGACACAATAATGATGCAGTGTTTACCTCATTAATAAATCATTTAAATAAATGAGATTATAAATATTAAAATAGAATCCAAAACTTGTCTAATTCTTATTGGTGGATTTTATTTTGACCATGAGTCATATTATCTTAGACTCTAATGATTTTGGGACCTTTTTAAATTGAATATATGTTTATAATAAAATAATATTTTCACACATTCCTAAGGATCCCCTCCTCTCCCTTATAAAAAGAGACCACTTATAACCAATTTCTCACACCTCTCAAGCCATTTTTCTCCAGAAGTCCTTTGGTTCAAACCAAAGGGAGTTACCCAAATTAAAGGTAATTATTTCTATTAAATTTTTTTGTTTTCTTTTATTTCTCCAACCCCTAAACTCTTTTCATTCAATGGCCCGCAGGCCTTCAATTTTTTTTATTATAAGATAATTCCCCCTTTTAAGGGATGAAGGGGGTGGAAACCCAAATACATCATGGACAGAGGACAATAAAGTCAAAGGAAAAAAGAATAAAAACTAGAAAGACATCATTGAACTGCTCCTCCCCAGCATTTGAACATGAAGAAGCTCTCTACCATTGCAAGGTTAATCGTCAAGCAAGTGTCATGTGTCTAGCACATGCCCGATCTGATGGCTGACACCATACCCTCTCAAACAACCAAATCCAAAAAATCTCTGCAAAGATGAAGTGCCAGCTCTGAAACCTCCTCTAAAGTCTTTTCATGAAGTCATCTGGATCACAAACTTCCCTCCTTCGAACAATAAACCATTCAAGTAGAGAAAATCACCATGCTGCGACACTGAATCTGTGCCGTAAGGAACCATCCACCAAATCTATGCATACAACTCCGATATGATTGCCATAGAAACCCACAGATCACAAAAATACCACAAAAAATTACCAACTATAGAACTACAGAAGCGTATGAATCCATAGAAAATGAAAGGCAAGGCCTCCCCCCCCAACCAGTAGATCCGAGTCCGGGCAGAGAAAAACACACCAGGACTGCCATCTGGACAAGAAGAAGTTGGGTGGGGATAGCGAAGCCAGAAGACAAGAATACCAAATCCATGACCGAGTCTCAAATCCAATGAGGAACTATCTGCATCTGGTGAAGAACAACCTGGATCCGGTGACGTGCGCACAGAAACCGTGACAAGATCCGGAGGACAGGGGAGTGCCGAAGCCGACGCCAAGAACACCAAGCCCGACTTCGAGCTCACGAAGCCACAAAAAGAACCTAAATATGGAATGGAAATCACTGACCTGGAACCCAAATCTGAAGCACACAGAGCCGATTCAAACCGAAGTCAGTCAAATATCTTGAAGCTAGGAGAGACGGAGTCAACTCTGCGTGGATGGAAAACTAACACCTTACGAAACGATGATTGTCAAAATATCTCCAACCGCCTCTCATGGTGGCCATTATTATGGCACTATATTTATATATGATATATATTATGTTTATGTTTTCTATATGCTTCTATATTTCTTCATTTATATAAATACTTTATGGTTTCTATAGTGGGTAAGTACGATAATCTCATTAGAGGAAGTGCAGACTACCGCCCCCTCAAAGTGATATGACTCGTTAAATTCCTTATGTGGGACATATAAAGGATGGAATTAATGATATTTTATATGATATTATACTGGAATTATAATATAACTATGTATCATTATGTTTTTAATTCCATTAAAATAAGAAATATAAATGGAAGTAGAGTTCATGCGTACGTACGGCTTACCGTCTCCATGAACGGTGCATTTCATTTCATTCCTATAAATGTTATGTACTATTATAAATACATGTATATACTGGATATATATGATATATATGATATCTAAATCATTAATATTATTCTGAATATAATGGATATCTTACCACATGAACAACTTGTAATTATAAGGTGTTCATTTTTTGACTCAAGTACCAAATATCGACAAAATGGACATTATTAACTTAAATGATAACATGATATTTATAACATGGTAATAAGTGATATAAAAGGAATAATAGACTTGAAAAAGGTTCTTAATCAAGTATAAATTAACTTTAGTTTATTATTCAAGAGATTAAATAACGATCGAGTCAATTCGTACACAAGGTATGGGATTTTCTTATCTCACTTTTAATTCTGTGAGTTTTCCATTATTCGCCACTTATTCATTTCATGTGGTGTATTTTGTACTGACATTTGATATATATTATCATGAATCTAATTATATTCATGGTATTATGAGATTCATTTGGTGGTTATTAACTTTTGGTCATACTACTCACTTGATTACAACGTGGTAAAGGGTTTCGTCTCACTTTTTATTCCTGTGAGATTCATGCTATATTTGCCACTATTTCCTTTTGTGTGGTGTATGTAATGCCCATTATTGTACTCTTTATATAATATAATTTCATTTATTATTATTTACATCTTCATTGTATGATCCTTCTTTTATGTGGCGTATGTTTGGTAAGTTACCAAATCAGTAAGGGAACTATTCACCCTCCTCTTTATAAAAGACTTCTTTTTGTTATGTCATTTAATTTACATCTTATTATGTTGGGATATGTTATTATATATCCATATTGATGTAAAATTTATATCCAAGTGATGAGATTACATTTTTTATCTCATCAACTCATTTTCTGAATTTTAAAGTGACGTTGTTATGCTGTCGAATTTTTACAAGGGAACCTCTTAACCCAATTTCAATTATTTGGGTTCAACTTGTACTTATTGAACATGTCATCCTATGAATATGTGTGAATGAACTCTGATTTTTTACACTTAATATACACTTAAATTGGGTGTATTTATATTTTTCACACATAATTATGTGATTTATTTATCCTTAATTTAAGGATACCATCTTTTTAAGAGATTTCATCCCAATTTACATTTCCACTGAGACTTCATTGTGGTTATGCATCAATTCACTCTTATATGATGTATATATTGTCCTTTGAAATATTATATCATGAATAACTTTATTCTCATCACATTATAATGTTATGATTAAAAGTTATTCTTTAATTATTTGTATTCAAGCATCTCTCTTTTTGTTAAAAACTCATTAACTAAAATATTGTTTTAAATGTTTTAAAGATTTATTCTTATAAATATTTCTCATTAATGTCCTTGTTTTAAAAATTTGTTTTAGGATTTGTTTATATGGAAATTAATGTTTTCAAATTATAATTCATTTAAAATCTTCAATGTGGTATGGGACACTTTGATTAAAAAATATCTTTCTAGAAGGTTTTGAAAATGATTTGATAAAACATTGTCGTGATTTGATATATTCGAATGTGGAAATTTTATCTTTCCTTTATACATGTGTTATATTTTAGGATTATGTTATGTTTATTAGGCATTTTTTATGTATACAAGTGGTTCCGTGATAAACCTATGGCGGGTGATCCCGAGATAGCTCTCTAATGCAGTGGGTAATGTGACGGAGGTGAACGTGATGTTTCTCCTAAGAGATTTAGGGAATATACCGTGATGGGTATTCCAAGTGTAACTCACTATATAGCTGTAATAGCTATAATGTATGTTTGATATGGATTCCATAAGTAACCTTTATGATTTATGATTTGTGTGTGTTATTCATAAATCTTTTGATTTCGTAAGGTATGTTATGATTGAAAAGTATGGTTTCATTGAATTTTATTTATTGATGGGATAATGTTTTACTTTCTTATTTTATAACCCTTACTAATCTTTTTATGCTCATCCCAAGTTTTTGAAATGTTTTCCACAGGACTTAAAGATGAATGGGGTCAAGGATGGGATCAAAGAAAATTCATGTTGTCTAAAACATGGAACTAGAAAAGTTTCTTTTTAAGAGTTTTTATTTTATAAAAAAATAGATACTGAGTAGTAGTGTCTACATGTAATATTCAAGTTGTTATATAATATTTATGGCCTAATTCTCTAAAACTCCAAACCTAGAAATATCTTCAATGTGAATTATTCATTTAATTCAATATTGTGTAATGTTTTAAGGCCATGTCCTTATAGGTAGCTTGAGTTCTGTAACATCATAGGACCACATGTCTTCCCTATATTCAAAAGAAGCCCAATACAGGGATCGAACCACTACCTACTCATTTGAAATACTCTCTTATGGGTGAGTTCTATTCATTACCTATTATCATCCCCTCCAATGTAGAAGTAATTAAAGAATATATTTTTCTGAATGTTTTGAAAAAATTTATGTCTCTTATAGGTTTAAAATAATTTTACATAAAATAAATAAATATTTTAGACTCTATTCAAAAAATTAACAAGGAGCCTAACCATGATCCCAGAGTTGAGTGGCGGAATATACTTAAACCCAACATTTTTTAAGTGAATCAGGAGGAAGTTGTAAGATTTTTTAATGATAGATTAAAATTTCTAATTTCATTTTATGCATGGGACCATCCTATTTAGGTAGTATCTAATAATAGTGGGATGAAAATTATTATAAATTAAATAAATGAAAAAAAAAATCCAAAGTTAGATATTCAATATGTGGAGAGTCTGTATATATTATAGAAAACATAATGTTTCCACAAAGAAAGACAATTTTGGAATGCCATTTTTAGACTAAATACTTAATAGGATAGCTGGGAATGAGTAATAATATATTTCTAATGTATATTATATATATAATTTTTTTCATATCACTTTAATACGGGAAGAAAACTACCTTCATTTTTTCATTTCATACAATTTCCTTGCTGCAAATTCCTCATAGATTATGTGGTGATCCATCCACTTTTTAGAGGTGTATGATGGTCTTTATGTCAAATATTATTAAAATAATCATTGTGGTATTCATCGATGACTTCCAAATTGTTTTATGTAATTTTGAATGCTATTTTAATAATCTATAAACTATTTTCAAAAGATTTCAACAGAAAAATATTATTTTAAACTAAGAAAATGGAAAGTTTATCATTACTGAAGGTATAATTTTGGGTCCTCAAGTACCTATGAGGGGAATAAAGTTGATAATGATATTTTTAATGTAATCCAATATATACCACCTATTAATAATGTGAATTGTATTAAAATTTTCTTAAGGAAATTTATTTTCCAAAGGAGATCAAAAAGGATATATCTAAGATCACTTGGCCACTTTGCTAACTACTTTCCAAATATACCACATTTTTGTTTTATGAAAGGTTATTAGGATCATTTAACCTTATTAAATAATTTTTCACATCATCACCAATTATTAATTAACTTAATTGGAATATACCTTTTCAAGTGATGTGTGATGTTTGTGATGAGGTTATAGGAGTAATTATGGGGAAAAGGAAAGAGGAGATTATTCATGTGACTTACTATACCAAAAATATTTTACATTATTCCTAAACAAATTACACTAAGACATAAAAGAAGTTATCTACTATTATAGTTTCCCTTTATAATTTTATAAATTATTTTATAGGGTTAAATTTTATCATTTTCTCTAATAATTTATCCCTCAAATATTTTCTATCTTGTAATGAATCCAGTCCAATGCCTATAATATAGAAACTTTAGTTATATGAGTACTTATATGAGTATGACCTATAAATAAAAGATACTAAAGGTGTTTAAATGTGGTTTTTTTCCCCTTATCTATGTTACCTACCACTCAGAGTGATGAACCAAGAGATATAAACACTTACTTTCCAAATGAATATTTTTTGTTACTTTAATAAAGTAGTCTTCTTGGTTTTTATACTTTTTAAATTTTTTTAATAATAATCATACAAAAATACCTTTCATATAATAAAAGAATTAATTTTATATCTAGTTTAAAATACAAATTTTTTAATAATAACTTTCTATTTAGAATATTTATTGATGGTATAATAAGGAGATGTTTTGTTGTGGAAGAAATGTTTCCTTTTCTTGAGAGCCAAAACTCTTCAACATGGGGTGTACATATGGTGGGATTAGGGAAATCCCAAAAGGTTTTATCAGTAGGTTTTTTATTGATAAATATATTCAAGTATAATATAATTCTAGTTATTTTCCTTGATAAACATAAAAATCAGGGTAAAATTGTCATAATACCAGAGCTAACCCAAAAGGGGATTTTTGTGGTCGAATTTTTTATGTCTAGGGATTAGAATTTATGGTACCATTTATATTTTCTTATGATAATGATTATATTATGATGGATAAAAACATTATGAGTAAGTGGTTTGAGTCTATAACACTTCTACATAACCTTACTATTAGTGTTTTTAAATTCATCAAGAAGAATATATCTTCCAATTTAAAAATTACAAATACATTACTTACTGATAATGTCACTCATTTCAATAATAATAATTCCAAATATATAAAGGATAAATATGTGTTTTCCCACATAACTTGTTTAACCTATCACCTATATTCTAATGGATATGATGAAATTTCCTAAAAAATATTAAACAAATTATGGATAAGGAAATTTCATGTTCTAAGAAATATGGGTTAGTTAAGTTAGATAAAGATTTGTGGGATTACAAGATTTTTTCAAAGACCCACAGGGATATTTTTTCTTGCATATTTCTCTGTTAAAACATTTCATCTACATACTAAAACATATAAAAATTACTCTTGGGTAGCGAAATTCCTAAACTATGATTTTTAATCTTCTAGTGACTGAAGGTTTCCAGATTTGAGTGATCGGGATTAGCTTATAATGGAATCGTCTGAAAAGGATAATATTTATAATGACAAAAATGTCTTTCATAATTATATAATTCAAAATAGGGACTCAATTTTTGGTTAAAGGGTCTTTTTTTAACTATATAATTAATATTTTTCCAATTAAACTCAAGACCATGTGGATTAGACTATTCGTCATTCTTAGAGCGCAAGTAAATGGGGTTACAAATCTAGTTATAGAGAAGAATATATTATTTCTATTCAATGGGTAGATAATAAAGAACTATTTTAAGGGGATGTTAAATGTATTGGCTTAAAACTCCTTGTTTGAAATATTACCTACCAATGAGTCTAATTTAGGACAATAAAATCAGTGCTTTATAAGATCCTTCCCATATATCCTTGTCTAGGATTTATTTAGTTTAAATTTTTTTATTTCTTCCTTATCTATCAGTTTATTTGTTTGGTAAATATGGTTATCAGTAAAATTTCCATTGTATGTACAGTTGGTATGCATGGTTAATATATCTTTCTTCTTTTTCTCACTCTATCCCTTTGTTTATTTTTAGTTTGATGACATGAAAGGTTGGATATAGTATCTTTCCTTATTGTATAGTCGGTTTTTACCTTGTTACAGTAGATCCTTTCCTTGGTCACTTTTACTATATACTCAATCACCTCAACATATAGTCATTTGAGTCTTTTCATGGTCACTTGATTCTTTAGGTATATTTCTCTTCTTGAAATCGCTTACATTCAAATGTTTTTTATGCAATGTTAGCGCGAATAGTCCATGTATTCTCATAGTCATTGGTCCTTTGGAATATTTTTATCACATGATCGACCAAACTACCGCATGACCCCCAATATATAAATTTTTAATTCGTGGATGCACATTATTATTATGAGTAACCCATCACATTTCTAATTTTATTTATATGGTCGATAACTTTCTCTGCTTGGGGTTGATTGACTTACTACACTTGGATTTTCTTTTCATAGTCGTTCAAAATTTCATTATGTGGCCAGTTGTTCTTTCTTCTTGTTGTAAATTTCAATGTAATTTTATTTTCAATTTTTTGAGATCTTTCACATGGTCATTCATGAACTTGTGTATTTATGAGACTATTGGTTAAAATATGATCTTATAGTGAATAATTCCAAATGTTTTTAATGTCCTTGAGGAGCTAAAAGCTTTATAATCCAAAATAAAACTCCCCTAATCTCAACCTATGGTTATTTTATTTCATAAAATTCAAACTATATACTCTAATGTTCTTTTATATTAAAATTTTAGGAGCAATAAATGGGAAAACATAGGAACCATTCTCAAGAAAATAATGGGATAATTCTATTGGATAAAATCAAATGGACAAATATTCTAAATTATGAAGGGTATTTATCTAATTTTTTCATTCAATTCATTTTACTACACACTACTGATATTTAATTATTAGGGAGAGGGTTCTTTTGGTAATTTATGTTTTTTTTTGTGTCTATATTTCTAGTATCTAGAGTGTTGAAAATAAAATTAAAACAAAGTTTTAAATCTAGTTAGAACACCAAAAATTATTTTTCATTCAAATGTTGTTTTTGAGAATCACTCTACATCATGATGCATTTTAATATTAATTTTGAATTATTTTTTCTATTCTTAAGTATAAAAGTACCATGTTTTTCAATAATGTTCTGTTACTTTTACTTGGTAAGGAAAATAAATAAACTTTCTTATATCCCTTTAAATGTTCTCCAAACTGAACAATTGAAAATCCATTTTGAAAAACAATATATTAAATAATGTTCTCCTACCTTATGATTTGATTTTTTGGAAAGGGTTGGTTTTTATGTATGTGAGAAAGGGGTATTTCAATATAATGAGATATTCTTCAATGATTATACACATCAAAAAATTGATTCAATTTTTTCAATATTTGAGAATTTTAAGATTAAATGTTATCCTGTCTAGTGGATAACTATATACAGGTTATGGAGGATTTCACTTATGGTAAAATGGTTGAATGTGCATGATTACAGATTGATATCCTCAGCTATTTTTATATAAATTATATTTAGTAACAAGGAAATGTATTATGATATAAAATATCTTTTTGACATTGGAAATAAAACCTAAGTAAATTGAATCTTTCAACATGAACCTATGAAACTTTTCCATTGAAAACTATAAAACCGATTAGATCCCATTCAAATGATAGTTATTTAAGTCCTTCAGAACTATATTAAAATGATAAATTGAAATAACATAGTGAATCAGTGAGATATTAGGCACTCGGTGTGTGAGTAATAAAATCCAATTGTAAATCCAGTAATTTCTTTTCAAATTAAATATTGGAAAATATTTAAATAAATTGAATAATTTTCAAAAAATAATTCATTAAGGTGAGTGGAATATTGAACCAAAATAAATAAAAGAGAAAATTAATTATAAAAAATCATTCAAATTGTATCAATGAAGTAGAAAATGGATATTGGATGTAAGGAATGTTGGGAGAGACTAATGATTATAAGTTATTCTTATTAAATATATAATTCCACTTAAAACTAATTTTAATCACTCCTATAACTAGAAGATGAAATTGGATTAGATTAAGATAGTTAGTGATTTTTATAGAAGATGCATGAAATTTTTAATGATGGATGAGTATTTGATTTATTCCTTTATAGAGATTTATTTAATATAGGTAGGACCTAGAGTGAGAATTATTTTAAAATTATGGATCATTTCAAAATCTTGTTTTTTTTAGAATTAATGTTTCAACACACAACTTTTTGAGCTAGTTATGGCATCTTAAATTCTTCTTTTAAAGTAAAATCATATATTCTTCATTTTCTATTTTTAGAACTTATTAGGTGATTGGAAATTGTTATTTTCTCCCACTAAACTATATTAACTATGATAAGAAATTTACTATATTTTGGGAAAAAAAATTGGGTATTTTTTTACACATTACCACATTCTTTTTACAGATTAGTTGAATATTTATTCTAAAAATGAGTTATTAATCATGAATAATTATTTATTGGTCAATATAGTTATGGTTATATAATTACTTGAATTTAATAAGGATAAATTATTTTTTATACTTTAATGTACCAAGGTTCTTGATATTAAATTAAAACGGGGTTCTTTTTAAAAATAATTCTTTCATTATTACATTATTTAATTTTGAAAAACCAAATATTGGAATATATGTTAATAAAGTTTTGATTTTATTATCTAATATTCTAATATATGTGTTTTTATTTGTAAATGTAACATTAAGAATCTATGTATGGCTACCTAGAGTACAAATTCAAATACTGGATCCCTAAAATATCAATTCAATTTGAAACAAATGGGAGATTGTGATTGAGCACAAGATGAAACACATACATAGTTGGGGAATAACTAGATATTTTGGAGTTTGATGCAATATATAGGGAGTGAATCGAATTGAAAAGAGGTTAAGCCTATACTTGTGATTGAGGAACAAGTTCAGTTTTTAGTTTTTCTCAAGTCACACAAGGCAGAGGGTGTATAGCGACTGGTGATCCATATAGAGTCTAGGGAGATGATTAATGATCTTGTATCTTGTGATCCCATGCTAGGAAATGGAACACAAACATTTTTAATTGGAGGATGAGGAGGATAAGATCCTGGGGAAACACCATAAATATACACCATAGGGACTAGGACTACGGAGATCATTTGGCTGAGTACTAGGTAGTAGGGTAGCATCGCTAGAGCATGGTAATCTAGAATGTATTCAACATAGAGAAATTATTTCTCCCTATTTCATCACACTATAATCTGTTGATTATATTTAATTTCTTAGATGTTATTGAATTGAATATTATCATTTTATAAAACCACTTTTATATAATGAGATTATGCAGGTAATTCTTATTACTTCATTCATTCCATCTTTTACAAGATGTTAATCTCAACTTCAACCTCTTTGGAACTTTTCTTTTCTAATGAAATATTGAGGATCAGTGATAAAATATCTTGATCTAATTTGATTATAAACAACTAAATCATATTTGTATTAATGTTAAAGGTGATCAGATATCAAGAGTAACACACCAGGATAAAATAGAAATTCGATTCTACTGACAACTGAATCATCATCTTTTGAATGAGTAAAAATAATAGTTAATGAACTATATGATTCAATTAGTCATAAGTTGAACAGTCTAAATAGTAGGTTATCTACTTTTTCATTTAGTTCCAGTGATTTTTTTAATAGATGAAAGAAAACATTTATTAAACCATAAAATCAAATTCTTCTATCTCATCAATTAATTTTTCTTACTTGGTCTAGGATTTTCTGTATGCTCATAAATGTTTTACATGTTTTAATAACTATTACTTCTTCACCATATTTTTACTCTATTTCCAATAATTTACCTCACTAATATTCTTTTATTATTTTTTTTATAGATTTATTGGCCACTTAAACACACTTTTACTCCTTCCCTAGGGATCTACCCCTATTCCCCACATAACTATGTTCACAATTGGGTTATAAGTAATTAATCTATGAGTCCATTGACATCATCTCTCAAAGTTATATTTTGTATGACCCAGAAACTGAGATCATATGTTCATTGTCCAACCCTAAATCTTGGTTAGCTATGGATTTAATGAATTTATTTTCATGCTTTTACTTTCTTAGTTATGTGATTTTATATAGTCTATTTATTATTTTTTTAGTATTTATTTATTTTGTACACCAACATTGATGCATGGGCCTCCACCAACTAATACATGGAGTTGTGTATTCCTTTTCATCCATTGAGGATTTAAATTGGATAATCCTCTATGATGGGGTTTAGGTATCCCATTATCATATTATATAAGACATGTCATTATCCACAATATATTTGATGATATTTCTTAGTGGGTAAGGGTGTAGCAGTTTGTACCAAGATTTGGTGTCTTTATCTCTTCAATCTTTATTATTTATATAAATATTGTATATGAATTTGTATATTAAACAAAAAATGATCTTTAAAGTTAATGTTTGTGGGTTTTCATTACTATCAAGGGATTTTTTACATCAATGGGAATCAATATCAACTTTTTTACATTTTACATTTTGTGTACACACAAAGTTACATTCACTACATGATGGTCAAATCAATACAATATACAAACATACTACATAATATTTCTAACCCCTATTTATTCACTTGTGTATTTTTATCTTTTATTTATAAAAATTATCTGGTATATCTATGGTATGTGGTTGATATCAGGGGTTGTATGTGAGATTTTATGGAATTGACTCTAAAATAATCATCAGGATGAAAACATTAGTATTTTTATAGTAAATTATTTTATTTTTATGTATATTATTTTGGATGGTATATGCATAATTTTAGGTTTGTACAATTTGTTACATTATTTTGTATCATGAGTACATATGTCATTCATTGATAGTTTATATTTCATACTAGTATAGTATTTTATTTGTGCATATTGTGGATGATTTTTTGTTGTTAGCTGGTGGAATTTATTTATTTAGAGGTAATACCTCACATTATGTGTGTAAAAACCTTAGGGCTAGTATTTATCCCCTAACATAGTAGAGGTGATTTGGGGAAGTTCACTTAATAACATCATTTTTCTTTACAAGTGGGGTATAGATGGGTTGGGACATGACAAGTGTGTTTTACACTCCTTATCCCCTTGGTTTATGTTTTACGAGTATTATCTATAATGATTTTGTTTTTATCAAGTTTATATACCCACTTTCTCCTTTATATAGATGAATCACTCTATTTTTAAATAACTTTTATCCACTGATTCAACCTCAAAATTCTTATTATTAATTAGTAGTTGAATTCCTTTGGGATTTGTATCAAATTCACCCTCTTCTCTATAGAATTCATCTAAATATGAATTTATTGATTTTATCCAAGATTTATCTTCAATAACCTTGGAATTTTCTCTTTAAATGATGTAATTTTCCATATTTTTTAATAATTAATAATCTTTACTCTTGGTTTTATAGCTTAAAAATCCTCCAGTAGTCGCACCAAAATATTTTACATGATTCCATTATAATAAATATAATATTTACTTCCAAATAACCTAATGTTTTTTAACCAAAAATTTATCATGTTCCACCTTTAATTTAATGTTTTTTACTCTCTAAAACATAAAAAATATTTATTTTGAGTGTAAACTACTACATTCACTAGTTATTTCTTCACCAAGTGTTCTCTACACCACTAGATTTTGATCTTCTGCCATGATTATATAGATTATTTTCTCTATACATGTATTCCCTCATGAACTTCAGTAGTATAATTGAGCCAAATACATTGTCTAGATCTTGAGTAATCATGATATTTATCAGCCTTCATGAATTCTCAGGTACACTAGAGATCTCAATATTCTTTAGTGACTCCTAGATTAAACTCCTTCTCTCTCTATGATAATAATGTATCAAGCTCACAAAATACTCTAGGATCGAATAGTATTCATGATATCTCACACTTATTATTCTCCCAATATATATTTATATTCATAAAAACAATTATCATGTTAATATTATCTTCCATATTTGAACAATGGAAACTCCATTATATTTAGATGTAGGTGATATATTATCTTTTACAATAGTCAAAGATATTATTGATTTATTTCCCATCAACACACATTTGAATTATAAGAAAAATATTTATTTAAATTTATTGAAGAATTGTTAGATTCCCTCCTGTTAATTATATACTAAAACTATTTCTTTAAACTCATTAAAAATATCCACATACATGGTATCACATATCTCTTCCCTTTGAAACTACTATTTTAGGTGTAAAACTCATCTCAAAATTGTCATATGATTTAGAAAACCTCAAATTTCTCTAAGTGTTAAAAACACACTCCTATTAACATACAATAAAAGTCTTACAATCAGTAGAATTCATATGATCAGTATCAAAGGCATACGCTCAACACTCCAAAGACTTACATTTGGTCAAAGGATTATGTTCAATGTTTTAGTACGTACACTAATTTTTTTCTATTTATCATGGGTTTTATCAATTTCAAAGAAGCACCTTTAGTTTGATTATTTTATTATTAATAGTTTTCATAATGATCATATTGAGTGATCATGATTCTTAATCCAATAAGGATCATAGATGAAACAGCACCTAATTATATTTCTTTATAATATTAAAAATATAAAACTTATAGTTTCAACAAGAAACTCCAGTTGAAATATTTCTATGTGTATAACAAATTATGTGCCTGAAGATTGATCATATAAACCATCTGTGAGGAAAGAGTCGATGTGGATTGACCGCATGTAGTAGTCTGGACTAACCATTTTGTAGATCAACCATATGTCTATCTAGATCAGTTGGGTCAATCAAACATATAAATAATTATGGATTATCATCATGAATAACCAATAAACCAAGTGAAAATACCATGACTTTCTCAGATTAGATAAAAAATATAATGAACTATTTGAATATATGCACAAAGTATTGACCCTAGGAACCAATTGAATGTATGCACAGAGTATCATATGTATGATGTAACAACACAATATGTTGATTAACTACACATCTAGAAATTCTAGAGTTACTTCACTTCTAGAAAAGGACACATAAAATCATCTATATCCTATATCAATCAACATAAAATCTCAACCAATATAGTATAGATAGTGTCTCGGCTTCCACTAATGCTTGTTCTTTATTTATTAAATGAATAGAACTTTAATCATCACTTTTATATCTTGAGGATATAATCCATAACAACCCTATAAGAAACACCTCTCCCTATTACAAAAAACATGTTTTCATATTCCAAAAATGTAATCAAACACTTTGGGGTCAATAATCTCTCCCTTTATGTTTTTTTCAATACCTCAAAAAATATTTCTCAATATGAATTCTTATATTTATCCCCTTTATAGAAAATAAATGAAAATAGATCATGGTGGATTATTATTTCATCTCTCTATTTCATCCTATTGTACTCATTTTGGGATTAACATGAGCCACTTTTGGGGGAAGGATGAAACTAAATTATTTTCTATATAAAAAATCTTTTAGTTATTCGAGTCTATGTCTATTTGGGCTTACTAAATGTTTAAAATAAGATGGATTTAACCAAGTTAGTAAATTTTTTCTATAAATAAATAACCATGTGATATCATTCTTAGGTTATCATTATAGGCGATGCTTATATTAGTTAAGAAAAACATGGTATTTTGTACACATATCAAAAAGCACATTAATTATTCAAACTATAAAGTATAAAAAAACACTTCTATATCAAAATTTTATATATTATCACTCCCCATTCATAAATATGTCGAATAAAACCACAAAAAAACTATTTTATGTGTTATTATAATTTATCATACTCTAGATTTCAAAGGATATACTAATGTTAAAGAATTTTTATATTCAAATAAATTGTGATATATTGACAACTACATCTTTATTTTCTTATCCCCCTCAATGGGTACACTCACTCTTCAATTTCATGGTAGTAGAAACACTATGAAACAAATCCTATTTATTGTCCAGTAGTGATAGCATTACACCTCTCTTTTAAATCCATATAAGATAGCACATATAAAAATAATAATAGGGAATAAGGAGGTAAATGTTTTGTTCTTTAGATTCAATAATCAGGATGAGAGTTTCTTCTTACCCTTAACTTCCCTTTTCTTCCAATATTGTTATGGGAAGAGTTTTATGTACTTGTTTTCTTATTTTCAGCATCAAATATTTGTTTTTTCATCTCTTTATATGGAATTGTTTCTTCATGAGAAGAAGTTTTCTTCACAATAATAATCAAGGAAACTTCTTTTCCTAGTGATTTCATCAACTTCATCTAAAACTCTTATTGGAAAAGTAAGGTTTCCAAACAGTCTTTGGAACCATTCCTAAGATGACCACACATTTTACACAATTAATCTGGATCCTTGAAATCTATATTAATGGATAGATTCTATTGATTTCTAACTAATTCATATATAACCACTTATTTTACTTTATCTTTATAATCCATATCTTCTTTCCCCATTCACATTGTAAAATTTAATAGTTTTGTCCAAATCACTAAGAATTTGTTCTTTACCTACTCATTATCTTTAGGTTTCTCACATTTCTTATTGAAACGTTTAAAATTTTATGACACATCCTCTTTAAATTTTTAAATTTTTTCCCTTTAATAGAATAATGATTCTATATTAGTAGTCTAGTCATGAACTTCTTATCTTTGGGACCTTTATGTCTACATATTTCAAATATATCTTCCAAATACTGAAATCTATTTTGGTTGGAAAGTTTTGTTTCATTCATGAAACCAACTTGATTCATAGTTAAATCTACCAGTGAATTCTCCCCAAAACTCCCCCTTAGATCTTTCATATTTCTAGGAAATGATATATTAAACAAAAGTAAAGGATTTTTTTTCATACCTTCCATAAAACTTATAAAATACAAAAAAATATATCTTATATTTTGATAATAAATCTATCTATAATTATTGTATTTTTTCCCAACTGTAATCTGAGTCTCATTTTATTTATGTAGAAGTGTACTTCTTGGCCTCCATTATTCATTTAAAAGGGAATAGTGGCTCTCATGATTCTTATTATTAAAAATAACTTCCTCCTTGTGTATTTTAACCTATAATATAAGTCATTATATATTTAAAATAGGATTGATTAGTTGTATATTTATGTTTCCTATTGGAACATGTATTCTCACTAACTTGGTAATATTCACCTTTAACCTCATCAAATTGTTGAAGTCTTCTGTGATTTTTTTAAGATTATTTTCAACTATAAGACAAATAGATTATGTCTATCCTAGTTATTTTTCTATTTAATCTATATTTTCATCAAGTCCACTGATATGTTTTTTCTAATTCAGCTCCTCTAACATTTTAATATGTGATATCATCAACACAAGTATCCCTCTTTCTAACCATCTCTACTTTTTCATATGAACCTTGATTATCTCTTTTATATACTTATTATTTTTATTCTTATGTTTCATGATATTATCAAGGAAAGATTATAACTTCCCATTCAATTCCCACATAATATTTTTCATTTCTTCTACATCATCATCACTTCTTAGTGAGCCAAATCCTTTCTCAACATGTACAAAAAAGTGACTTCATTATAAAATTTGTTTTATAAGTAACCCTTCTATTTCTTGCACATAAAACTTATTATTTGTATGCATGAATGCATTTTCTTATCCATACACTTTTTTTCTGTCTTATAATATTCCCTATATGATTCACATTATTCCACCTTCCACATTTGGAAATTTTTTTAATATTAAAAATATTATCAAAATTATAACATCAAAGTAATTTCAAACATTTTTATTTCCATTTTCACATCTATAATCTATTTGATAGGAGAGGAAAAAAATTGGTTAAAGTCTTCACCATCTTCAACATTAAATTATTCAATTATAAAATCAGTTCTTATTTAAATTTTTCTTTTCTCATGGATTCAAAGGCTATATCACAATTTCAATTTCTCTTAATGAATAGATACTTCATCAATTTATATGTAATGAGGATATTTTGAACTGAATATATGTATAAATATTTTATTTCTTACAAATCTGAAATAATGGAATCAAATATATTAGTAAATTCTTCATATGATTATTAACAATACTAAATCCCTATAGCTTCAAACTAAATCCTTTAATGTTGTTGACTATCTCATTCAGCCTAGTAAAATAGTCATATATATTCTTATCAGAAACCATTTTCATATCTTCAAATTTAATACTCTATACATGGATCTTATCTTTATTCACCTTTATATTTCCTTCCCATATGCTTTCCAATTTTTCTCATATCTCATATTATGTTTGAAGGCCCATTAACTTTGGGTGGGCCTTTTTTAAAAGGGACATAATGATATCATTTTAAGTCTTACTATCTAACTCCATAATTCTTTTATCTACTTGAATATTATTTAAATCATTATCCATGTTTGTAAAACCCATTAAAGTATCATCTCTAACTTCTAATCCAAGTTAAAGGAGTTAAGGAAGTATATTATACATCTAACTATGATAGTTTGTGCTATCAAAGGTTTGTATTTATGAAATATTATTAGAGTTTATATTCATTATTTTATATTATCTTCATTTTTATCTTTAGATATAACCCACTCTAATGCCACTTGTTATTCCTAAATCATATTTAATAACTGAGAATGGGAGGGGTGAATCACTGATGCCTTTTATTTTTATGATTTATTCTATTTTAAAACAAAATTTTGAACTTGATAAGGTTCTTAATACACTAAATTATTTCTAATAACCTCACCTTAGTGTGTAGTAATAATTATAAATAGAGAAGAACAAAATAATTACAAGGTTCAGTGGAAAGGCATGATCCTTTACATATTGTTTTTTACCACCAAAATTGATTCTCCAAAATCAATAACAATCATTTATAATATAAATTCCACTCTAATTTCTATAAATCATATAATCTACTAGAATATAAAATAGATATTTAAAAAAATAATGAAATATCATCTACTCTTAGTGTTCCCTACACCACTGGATATTAGAATTACTCTATGAGAAGATTTATTTGTAGGGCAGCATGTATACTCCCTCATGAACTTAAAATATATTATTGATCTTGATAATTCATCCTAATCCTAAGTGAATTATAAATATCAGGTACAAAACAAACTTTTTTCTTCTTCAGTGTATCCTGAAACCAATTCCTTCACTCTCAATGTTAATAATGTATCGGGATCATAGAATTATCATGGTTTGAATAGTATTCATGGTCTCTCTCAGTTCTTCTTCCACCTACATATATTTACAATAAACAAATAATATCATATGAATATTATATTCTATATTCAAAATATTTAAACTCCGTGATCTTCAGATGAATATATAATCTTCTATTTTAAAAAGTTCAATGATTTAATAATTTTTTTACAAGTTAAAACACATTTAAATTATAATTTAACTCTCCATTTAAAATTCATAATGACTCTAGTGATTTATTTATTTTAATTTTATTTGAAATAAACCTCATTAAACTCTTTTGAAATATCCACATGCAGGGAATCACATATTTCTTCCATGTGGACCTCCTATTTATGATTTTCAACTCAAATTATCATTTTTTATGTATTATAAAACCCTAAATTTTTCTTTCTATTGTAGAAATTTCTTTCTAAAGAATTATGGTTAATGGATTTCAATCAGTATAATTCATACGGTCTGAATTATTATGATTATAATTTAATATATATAATAATAACTTGAAAGACTAAAGTTTTTACAAAGGATTAATTTTAATTAATAAAGGCTTAATCCCATTCCTTTTTCATTTCTCACAGGTTCTTTTAATATCAAAGCATCAACTAAGTTTGATTTTTTGATTCTCTAAACATTGGACCATGATCATCTAAAGTGATCATGATGCTTATTCCTATAAAAATAATAGCAGCAAAATCATTTGATTATATTTCATTAAATTATCCAAAGTATGTAAACAAATATTTTCACATAAGAGATTCACTTGAAAACGTAATAAACATGTGACTGACAGAGAAACATACAACCAGTCATATGAAGTGATTGTTGGGAAAAAACATGACAATCACCCATATTAATTATCCTCGGTCAACCATAGTGTATATCAAACATACGTATTTCTAGAACAACAGTGTCAAATGATCGTATTAAGAACTCTTGAACAACCGCCTGAACAATGAACCAGCCATGATAAGTTACCATTCCTTTCTCAATATAGATCAACCACATAATAACCAATTGAATGTATACACAAATTATCGACTACATTAACCAATCGATGATATGTACAAAGTATAAAATGCATGATGTAACTACATGGTCAGTGGATTGACCACATATCTAGAAATTTTAGACTTCCTTATCTTAGATCGAGGGTATCATAAAATCAACTCCATCCATTCTCAATAAACTCAAAACCTCTTCCAAGATTCTATAGACAGTGTCCCTACTTCTAATAACACTTTTCCATTATTTTTTTAGGAACAAGGAATCAATCATAGAATTTTTAAATTAAGGATGTAATCCACAAAAATTATTTAATAATTACCTCTCCCCATTGTGAAACACATATTAACATATTGATAAAAAATCAATAAAACTCTTTGGGCTCAATAAATTTTATGAAATGACACTTTTAATAAGTAATTTTTTTCTATTTTATTCATTTTTTTTGTTTACAAAAACATAATATAACCCATATTTTTGTATTCATAAATAAACATTATATAGGATATTCTCTGAGAGTTTAAAAATGTCTTATCAGACCAAAATCTTCTCTGTGAACCATGTTAACAAAATTTGATGATAACATATAAATTTTCCTATAGGAATTCCTCACATTCTTCCTTTTTAGGAAAAAATTTCATCTATTTTATCTATCCAACTTCAAGTTTATATTATCAATTACAACATTTAACTTAGAAATATTTTCAATTATTTACTTATGAATATTCTCATTCCTTAGATCCCATAAGATATTCTCCACCTCTACTATGATAATATAATTGTTTTGTTTTCTTTCCACATTATATAAGTTTATATTAGTTCTCCATAATTTTATCATAGAATTTCTAACTTGACCTTAGATTAGGAATGCCTTCCAATTTTATATAACTTTAAATCTTGATTTGTATAATTATCTTATTATCAAGATATAGTTTCAAATAATATTCACATAAATAACTTTCAAATTTTTTAATTAATATATTATTGGCCCCTTGATTTATATTCCTTATATTTTTAAATAACCCACATGTCCATACCAAACTGTTATATCTAATCAACCATTCTCACATTTTAAAAAATATTTTTCTCAATTATATGGGAAGGGTACCCACTTTCAAGAATCCAAGTGATTTCATTCTTCATCGCTTTAAGGGGTATATTAGATAGAATTGTCTTATCCTCCTGATTTTATTTTCAATATATATCAAGTTGAGTTGAGTAAATTTTAACACTCTCTACATTCTTTTAAAAACTAGAAATAATTCATTATAAAACTTCTTCTAATTGGAAGATTTTTCTCACAAAATAATCATGTTCATTGATCTCATATAAATCCTTCTTGGTCCTCTATAGAATTTTCTCCACTTCTTATTTTCCTACAATCAATAAATTTATATTCCAATTTAGAATAATATAATTAACATCCATAAATAAATTTAATTCTTTGGAATAATATATGTTCCATCATTCTTAAATATTTGATTTCAAATACTATTATTTCAAATAGATTCATACCTCCTCAAAATATTTAATTGTGTGAAATAAGTTCCAAAAATATTAGTACCTAATTATTAGTAATATTTTTTACCATTACTTCACATGTCCACAGCCTCTAAATAGCTCCTTGTTTTTTATCAACCCTTGATTTTTTTTGTTATGTATAAAATTTTTCTTCCATTTTCCTTAGAATTTTCTCTCCCAAATTTATATGATACAACTTATATACCAGTTACAACATTACCCTTGTTTTTGGGTCTTAGATCATTCAAAAAATTCTTGATACTCTTCATGCCTCTTTTAGTCCTTTACATCAACTCTTCATATGAGATTTTTCCAAACTATAATTTTTTTTAGGAACCAACTTTTTTTCTAAAACTCAATATTTTTAATTAATAAAATTAATTATTTCTAGATGTATTCAATCACATTCCTTCATTCCTTAATGAAAGAATCAAGGTCATTAATGACCTTACCTTGCTCCTTAACTTTTAGTTTAAAATCAAAAGTTTCTCTAAATGTTTATTATGCACTGGTTTATTCTTTTAAAACCATCTCTAATAGATTTATTTTAGCTTTAAGTTATTTATCTCATCTCAATATTATTTATTTATGGAATAAAGAGAAAAAAAAATCAGAAAAGAGAATGAAAAAGAAAAACAAGTCAAGGATGTCTGAAATAGTATAAGCTGAGGGAATCCCCTCTCACAAGTTCCTCTCCCTCATCCTTGAGAGTATTCCTACCCTCAGGGACCAAAAAGGCCGAATTGTGGGATTCAATGGAGGATAGATGATCATCCTCTTTTTTACCCTCGCGCAAAGTTTGAACCACCTTGATATTGCTACTCATGAGGTCTTTGCATTTTCTGATAGTATATGATATAGACTAGGGAATATTTTCAGTTCCATAAAGATCCTTAAAGAGGACCATGAAGTCTGTTTCCACTTCATCAATGAGGATATTATGTTGACAGCACAGCCTAATGCCAGAAAGCATGGATGAAGCCTCTTCCTGGAGTGAATGACCACTTCCATAATTCGATGTGAACAACAGGATGACTGAGCCACTAGAGTTACGAGCAACACTGCCACCCCACAAGCTTATCTGTCTAGAAGAGCCATCTGTATTCAGTTTGAGGCCCAAGGTGGGAGGCCTCCAGCAGACCCAATGACTTTCTCTAGCATTGAGGGGACCAGTGGCACCCATAGGTCTTGGCTGGAGAGGACTGAGTGTGGGGTACTATCGTAACTGATTATTCATTCTAAGAAAATCCATGAGCAGGCATCGGGTTTTGATGATAATAAATCTTCCTGACATATAAGAGCCCTCATATCTAGCTCTATTTCAGGCATGCCAAATGTCCCAGAACCTAGTGGTTAACACCATAGCTCGCGCTTTCCTCTCCAAGATTTGTTCAGGCGATCCCTAGAACCATTGGTCCATGAAATCATCCACAGAATGTGCTTGGCCACTGTAGGTAGTAAGGCCACCAAAGAAGCTCCACACTAAATTTGCCCAGACCCCTTCAATGAAAATATGGAAGAAACACTCTTCATTAGCATGGTAGCATGAAAATATGGAAATAGAGGGTATACCCAGCTTTTTGATTTTTATCATCATTCGGCACCACACAGTTCCTGATATACTAAGAGAGAAAGTTGAACATGGAGGGAACTTTTTTACACCACTTGGTCTCATGCCATGGGTCAGAGCTGTCATGTGAAGCCAGACTTTCATGAAAGTATTTGGTGGAGAAGATCCCTAAAGTAGAGGGAGTAAACACACACTGATCAGGCCCTGTGTTCATCTCAACATTCATATAGGTTTCCATTTGTTCATTGTTCAACACTTCTTTGATAAAGGAAGGGAACCTACTGGACTCCCTAAAGGTTATATGAGGGGTCGGACAGCTAGGAAATCAAAGGATGGAACCAGCATAATTGTGGTGCCAAAAGTAGAGGTCCCCATTACCAATAATCCATTGAGATAGTTGTCGGAGGGAGGGAAGGAAGTCAGCAATCATAGACCAAAGGGGGGAGTTGTGACCATGCCTAGTAATTGGAAATTCACTGTATCTTTGGTGCATCATCCTGACCCACAAGGACCGGCCCTCAAGAGCCTCCTAGGCCAGTTTTGCATGCATGAACTGGATTGTTTTGTGCAGGTTTCTGACATAAATACCTCCATTATAGATTATTTATGCCATTCTCTTCTAAGATACCCAATGTCGTTTTTCTTTAGAGAGAGAATCCCAGAGAAAACCAGCAAGAATTCTATCAATGTAGGTAATGACTCCCTTAGGAACTCTGATGGAAGCCATCCCATGAACAAGAATGGATGACAATTCACTGTTAATAAGAGTTATACTACCTCCAAAGGATAAGAATCTATTTTTCCAATTAAGAATTCTTCTCGTGATCTTATGCACAATGTGGTCAAAGTCATGGATGTGAAGACTTTGGGGAGAAATGGGTGCATTAAGGTATTCAAGAGGAAATTTACCTCTTTACATGTCCAGACTAAAGCCTAAAAATTCCACACATCTTGATCCACATCTATTGGAGATGAAAAAGTTACTCTTGGAGCAGTTGATGAGTTTACCACTCCAATAGAAATACTCCTTTATCACCTTATTGAAGCTACGGACAGACCTGCTACTGCCATTCAGGAAAACCAATGTGTCAACAGCAAACATGAGGTGGGTCATGCTGGAGGGGATTGAACGACTCCGGTAAGGAAGCATCTTCCCATGGTTTCTTCTCCTATTAAGAAAATGGCTAAGCACATCCTGGGAAATGATGAAGATAGTGGGGGACAGAGGGTCCCCCTGCCTGAGTCCACGAGTGGCTTTGAAAAATCCATATGATTTTCCCACAAAGGAGACAGTAATCCATGAATCACTGAAACATATAAAGATGATGTCAGTGGCCCAGGTCTAGAAGTCCATACCTATGAGTACCTTAATGATGAAACTCCATTCAATTCTTTCATAGGCCTTATTCATGTCGAGTTTGATGGATAAATTGGACCCATGGGATTTGATGTTAAAATCTGATATCAACTCCTGGGCCAGAGCAATCGCCCCTTGTATAGACCTACCTTTCACGAAACCATGCTGCTCAAGGGATATCCATTGGGAAAAATAGTGAGATATTATTTTATTAATGAGACATAAGATCATTTTGTAGGAGAAGTTACACATACTGATAGGCCTATAGTGATGCACAGAAGAAAGATCTTTGATCTTTTGAATAAGGACCAACATTGTTGCACTGGCCACCCAGAGAATGTTGCCTCCACGAAAGAAATCCTAGATAGCAAGAACAAAATCATGCTGGACAACAGACTAGGACTCTCTATAAAAGGATCCTGGGAATCCATCCAGGCCCGGAGCACTCTCAGGGTTAAGGATCATCATGGCCCCATGTATCTTTTTCTCATTTGGGATTACTTCAAGGGACTCATTATCCTGGCAAGAGACATGGGAGGGGATCACGTATAGGAAGGTTGCCCTATCACTAGGATATCCCTCAGACATGAAAGGGTTAGTGCCTGCCAGTAAATCTTTGAAATGAGAGAAATCCAACCCACAAACTGCATCGATGTCATCAGTATACGATCCATCCTCTAGCATCAAGTTAGGTTTCAGATGATGAAGATTTTACATAATGTAAGCATGAACATAGGTTGTGTTTTTATCCCCCTCACGAAGCCATTATATCCTTGATTGCTCATAGAAAATCCACTCTTGGGACTGAAGCATTTCCACCAAGCTGTCCTTCTTACGAGCAAGGTCCTCAAACACCTGATCATTCCAATCATGCTTCAGATTGGCTTCTAACTGATCAACATCTGATATACGCCCTTTCATATCCTTGTCAGCATGGGCACCTGCTTAAACTAGGCCAAAATCACTTTCCTTAAGCGCCTCAGTTTGTTGTGCAGCCTGATCCACAATTGCCCTTGTTCAGGAGAACCCAACTCATTAAGTACACCTTAAATTATATTCATGAGATCAAAAAATCTTATTTTTTGGAGTTTCTATTTTGATTCATATTGAGATTTCCCAACCTTATCCATTATAGTGTATTATGAGTATAATTTTAACTTTGTCTCATACCTTCTAATAAAACCTTATTGTCATCAACCTCTTTTCAAACTATGATTTTTCTTTAAATGTTTCTCCCAAATGTGTATCTATATTTGATGTTTTATTTTTGAAAAAAATTATTTTACTAATTTTATGTGTATTTTATTTTATTATCAATATAAAACTTCCAAAAAAACTCACAAATATATGTTTGACCTTTCCATAATTAAATCATTTCAATAGTAAATTTTCTTCAAACATTCTATTTCTATATTTTAATTTTTTCCATATTTAATAGAAACTCATCATATAAATATTTTTCTCTATCTCCACTTTAATTGATGTCACGACCTGTCCCCTGGGTCTCATGTTGTGACAACCCCAATCCCTCTTTTCATAGGTCATGGGTTGGTGTTTAGCACCGAAAGCCATATCCATAAAAATGGGAAGGCATTGCCTTTAAACCTATAAACACACAATCCAAGAATACAACGGGCACAACCCACGTAGTGAAACTGTATTAGTAAAAAGATGTGTACTGAAAGTAAAAAAGGGTGAGTACTGTAAGTAAAGGGTGAGTACTATAAGTAAAGGGTCCAGAATATAATCCCAACTGAAAAGTAAAATAGAAAAAGAAAAATAGATCCATGTATCATCTTCCAAGGTTCTTACCTAATGGGTACGTATAGATCACGATCAATCTTCATTGTGGCACGTCAGGTCTAAAGGTCCACCTCAGAGCACCATCCATTAATGGCTCCCAAACCTTGGTAAAAGTTTTCCGTCATCTATAAAAGACACAAAAAAGTGTGGGAAAGCCCATGTAGGGGTGAGTATAACAATACTCAGTAGGAACCCAGAGGCCCCCGAAGATTTCCAAAAGTTCCTCAAGTAAAAACCGAAAATAAAGACCTCAATCACAAAGCATGAATCAATAGTCATCTCATGGTAGGTATACAAATCAGAGTTCAAGATTAAATATGATTAGCCTAAAGCTATATCATTTTATTCTATTATGAAGTTTCCACAACTGAACCCTAAGGTATTTGTTCCATTGTTGATCCACACTGGGTCATATATCACTGATCCACAATGGGCCTCTCCAATCCAGGTCCACGTTGGGTCATGCACTACTGATCCACACAGGGTTTCTAGAATGCGGATCCACACAGGGTCACTATGATGTTGATCTGCATAGGGTCGCTATATGTTGATCCACATATGGTCACTATGATGCGGATTCACACAGGGTATCTATTATTATGATCCACACAAAGCCGTTAAATGTTGATCCACACAAGGTTGCTATGATGCTGACCCACACAGGGTCGCTACTTCAAAGAAAGATGGTCACAGGATTCCCGCTCATTGTATGCTTGATTTTGGGAGAACCTCTCCTCAAGACATCATTCATATTTCAACCAGTAATAAGTCCTTAAAAAATCATACCCAAGGGACCGCCTCGTCATAGGGGTCCCAACATGATAGACGTCATGTCGATCGGATTACCGGTCTATCAGATATGGCCACTATTGTAAAAAGGGCCCACTTGGTATAAAGTATGATCCAACCCAAGTTGCACGTCAAACTCTGTCAAACTCACTTAGAGTATCTACAAATGAACACCTTATTACAAGGGTCCTTATTCCATAGACGGTGCTTCGATCGGATACTCGGTCTGTTAGTTACATCCCTTTCTGAAAAGCGGGGGTGATCACACCTCGGTCCGGCCCGGTTCAGTCTGACCCACTGGGTATATGCCAAAGGGACCGCTTCCCAAAATGGGTCCCATCTCCACAGACATCGTTTCAAATTGACACCTTGTTCGTTAGTTATGAGCATTTATTTATTTGGGGGCCAATTGGGTCTGGGCTCGGTCTGACTCGGTCTCACCAACCCGAGGCAACGGTTCTCGGGGTCTACCTGACCCCGCCCCGGTCTGGCCCATTAAGGTTCACCCCAGTTCTATCGTTCCATCCATTCTGGTTCATCCCATTGGTTAGCCGGCCCTAGCCATGGTTGGATCGGACCACCGGGTGGGGCTCAGCCCACCAGCATTGGCCAGCTGGGTTGCGGGTCCAGCCGGGCCCGTGTCTAGCCCAGTCCGCGAGAAGGAAGACTGCCTTCTCCACTAGACCAGTGGTTGTGGGGCCATTTTTCCCAACCAGTGGGGCACTGCCCCACCGTATGTGACAGTCATCCATTTGGACTACCGGATTCCTCCAATATGGTGTGATGTGAGGCTGTGTCACCCCCTCCTACTGTGGTTTGCTAGCCACAGCTACTGTCGCCGACAGCGCTTGCGGGTTCTACCCTTGTCCCAAGTAGCTGGCTCGGGCTGTCCGAATATAACCTCTATAGTGCACTGCTTCCCACTGTCCACGGCCAGTCGTCGTGGGTGTCATTCAACCACCGCCGACATGGCGCGCTTGTGGTTTCTTCCACGGGCCACTGTACGTGCTCTGATGGTCTGATTTTGGTGCCATCAGCACTTACGAGGCTCTCGGGATACCTTTGTTGTTGTGTGTCCTCTGGTTTCATCCTGCCACTCTTCTTGGAAACCGTTCCAAAAAAATGAGACAAATACCAAAGAGGTAGAGGGTCCAGGACTTGTTTTTTTGGCATGCACCCTCCCCGTTAGCATCGTATCAGGCGGTCAATAAGTTATGTCATAAATATAAACATAACAACAATCCCCCTACCTAGATAAAACTTCCACTGATGATGATCTACGGAACTTCCTTCATTGTTGTCGTCGGTTCGTGATTCGGTGGCTCTCGTCGTTGGTCGTTGAAACTAGTCTCGTCCTCGAGTTGGTTGGCGTTGTGGTAATTCGTCAACATTTCGTCCTTTGGTAAATTCGTGCCAACACCCCACCCCGGGCTCTATATAAATAGTAGGGGGAAGAGGCGGGTAATGCTCTGATGATTTTATGAGTTTTATTTAATTAATAGACCACCCAGATTCCCAATGATGTGGTTACATGTTAAGGAGAGTCAATCCATTTTATAGATTGACATGCCATCGGTCCCGCCACTGCCACTCATCCTTTGGAGGAAAACAAAGAGAGAAATAAAATAACATTGTTATTTTATTATTATTTTAAATGTTCAAAAACTATCTTTTTCTCCAGACCTTACGCGGTCAAAGTAAAGTCTCCCTTAAGCGAATCTCAGCACTGTGGATTTAATGGTGCCCTCAGATTTTTAATTTGAGCACTGGTGCAAAGGATAGAAAATTCCACTCATGTATTTACTGAATGTACTTTAAAAAAAGTTCATAAATTCATTCTGGGCACACCGGGCCTTGGAATCACATGCCATTAATTTTCAGAGAGTCGTAATAATTCCATTTAATTAAAAAAATTACATGGAAAATCCAGGTCTTTATAATTTATTTCAATAATCTCCATGGACTTGAATTTTATCTACTTATATTAATGAACAATCATATACTATAACATAAAAAAAACTTATATATAACCAAACTAATTTTTATGACATTAAGTGAAGGCCCCACCATATTTATCTCTTCATGTATAGAAAAAATCATATTATATAATTGATGAAATATCTATTGAATTTTTTTCACCTTCTCTACATATTTTATTTAATTTATAATTAAATAAATAGATTCAAAAACCTTAATGATTTGGTTAAAGAAACCATTAATAATTTCATTTGGGTATATATTTAAATAATCAGATTTATTTTAAATAACTTATAAGTTTAATTTATTCACTTTGTAATCACCATTATAAATATTATACAATTTATCCCAACTAGATTTTGTATCTATTAAACTGAAAAAATTCAAATATATTTGATTAGAAAAATAAATGGATAAGGAATTTAAAACCTTATAATCTATTCTAATTAAATTTTTTCTTACCAGAGTCAAATAAAAATAAATAATATCTGTCACTTTTATTCCATTTATAAAAGCATTAAAACAAACAATTAAAAATTATTCAGATATACCCTCATTTGGTTCTTCCAAATTTAAAAATTCTATCAATAAAATAGAGAAAACATTTTTCATTGGAAACATTTTATAAATTAAAAATCCATATAATTTAGATTCATTAATACTAAACCTTCTTTCTTTAATATAAATTTTTTTACTATAGAACCAAACAAACTTTTAGAGCGGGATAAATTAAGGTGTGGATTTTCTTCTCAAATTAAAAGGGATATTGAAACTTCATTTTAAATACATATTAAACCCATAAAAACAAATCAAACTTCCACAAAAACCAATTATAAATAATTAAATGTGAGAACATAGTGATTTTACTTGGTTCACAAAAAGAGTGATTCAATCAAGGTTTATACATAAGCAAATGTTCTAGTATAAAAAATAAAATTACTCACTATAAGTGATTACAAATTTTTGTTAATAAATATGTCTAATAAATGTTACACTACATCTCTATTAATATCTACGCATTACTTCAGATATGATAATAAGAAAACAGATAACACATAGGTCCATCTTGATGAATATCAAAAGATAATCAATAGATTATCCCTAATTTTTGTTTTACATTTACCTATAGGATCTAATCAATTTTAGAACATCAATAATGATAAACGTATTCTATTAATCTCATATAAATATCATCACTTTATGTTTTAATGATCTAAATTCTATAAATCATCTATCTTTTAATTTCTATAATATTTCCACTTTTAATTATTAAATTTAATATTCCTAAGTAGAAACTTATTTAAGCACACATGTCTTCTCTAAATTATACAAAAAAAATACCTATATGTTTCAAATTGAATAACGTAAAAATAAACAAATCATTCTAAATTAAAATTTATTATTTATTATTTTAATCCTCTAAAATCAGGGTGAAATTTTCATAATTAAGATGCAATTTTATTTGATTATTTTTCCCTTTAAAAATCATGGGATAAATTTGAAAAAAAAATATCTACAAATAACAGAGTTTATATATCCTAATTTTACTATCCATATCCATTACAATGAAACATGTCATGTTATGGAAGAACTGTCAACACTCCATATTATGGTGTCAAATTATGGCATAAACCCTGATCTGTAAGGAATAACATAAAAAAAATACCTTACAGCCTCTCATTTTGGAATGAATAGTTGGGAGTAGCTTCCATTTTTAAACTAAATCATTATATAAAATTAAATCATAGAAAAAATTTCATGTTTTATGGTGTTATTAAACCATGGTCAAAACAACATTTCCATTCCACCATTGAATTGTGACATAAAGTTTTGATCATAACATACAGTAGTGAATACTTTCTATCCTTTCAATCATATATGAAACTAATTATAACCTGAAATTTAATCATTACTGAGAAATAATTATTAGATAATTTACTGAGATACACAAAAAAAATATTACAATGTGACCATAATATATTAAAATGTTTATTTTGACTGCTTTATAAAAATTACCTGAAGAACACCTAAAAACATTTCAAAAGTATTCCTTATTTTTATAATGTATTCAATAAATCTTATTTATAGAAAACAAAATCACATTTATTGATGCTTCACAAATATCCTCTAAAATATCCTTGATCCCAAAAATCTTCATGACTCAAGTTTCAATACTCTTTTATTTATTTACTTAGGTTCCAATAATTTCCTATATAATTATTATTTTAAAACCATTGTAATTTTTTTAATTTTTTTTAAAATAAATATATATTTTTTATTCCCAATATTTAAACTCAATTAAAAAGTACCAAATGGTACTATATTAATTTTATTACATTATAGTAAGACTCTTTCTTTTATTTTTATCTAAATGTTTAGGTATGAATTGTATCTATGGTATTATATATATGAAATTTATAAGATGAAAAATATATACAATGTAGACCAAAATATATCTAGTTTAAAATAAACTGGATCTTTAAGTACTAATCCTAACATTGAAAGAAGGTAAAGTTTCGTATCAATGGTGAAAATTTAGATAGATCTTTCTTGGATATTTTTGTGCTATTAATTACAACTAAATATATGAGTTACTTTATACTAACATTAGAGGGGATTCATCCATAACTTTATTTTCATACCACCATTGAAAAACCTTGTGTTCAAATATGCATCTATATTCATACATTAGATTAATATAATGTTAAACATTTTATTCAACGTTATAGAACATTATTGATTTTAAAGGTTTAATTTTATCAAATAACCTAAATCATGAATACCATAGACTTTATTTTAATGAATTTTTACATCTAGATATCTATATTATTGAATTTAGTAAGGAAAAATATTAATATGTTTTTATATTTCATCATTATATACTGGATAACATTGTAAGAAATTCATTGTTGAATATTATATTAATTACTTTAAAGATTTTATCAACTAATGATTATGATAAAACCATTTTATCATATGATGAAATGCTTTGGGTGATTTTAAGTGATGGGTATATCCCAAAATTATAGAGCCTCTCATATCATTGTCAAGTCTCATGAGACAAATAAGATAGAATAATGGGTGCTTTCTTACTTTGTATATATGTTGCCCTAGTAGAAGGCCTTGGCTCTATATTTATATAGATTGATATATACATCACCATTATTATCATTTATGTCAATATATAATTATTATATATAATTCATGTAATCAATTATATGTAATAAAGTTAATTATATATTATCTCCATATGATGTATCTCATGATCAAGTCTTAATGTATAAATCTTCAATGATACATTATCTTTTATTGAGTGTCTAAACCCACCCTTTTATTATATTTTACAATTTCCCCAAAAAAACAAAATTTAATACATTGCAAGATATATAATCATAATAACATGAACAAATAACCTAATTAATATTGTAAATTTATTATATATCCTATCAAATTTGTAATAATTAATAATTAAATATTGACTTCTAAAACTACTAAACATTGGAACATGTGTATGTTATTCAATATATTTTGTACCATACAATAAAGGATCACTGGAATTAAGTGACTAGATTCATGGGTGATAAAGTAGGTTGTAGAGAAAATTTAGTATAATACATAGGAATTATATTTAAAAAATGTAGATGGATTAAAAAAAACATTATGATAAACTATTAAAAATATTAAAAAATGCATATAGAATGGGTTTAAAATTTGATTTTAATTTTAAAAAATAAAATTATTATAGGAATATATAAATTATATGTAATGAATCATAGTTAATGATTCTACTAAAAGAACAAATTTATATATTTTATTATTTAAAAAAATGAAACTTGTTAGAAAAAATATAAACTATCTGAATAACCAATATTAATACCTAGTCATTGTATATATATTTTCACCAGAATTTTATTATAAAAATGATTAATTATACCTAAATTATAGTGATTTTAATGTTTTCAAGGTATTTTCAAGAATAATATTTTTTTTTGAGAACTTTGAAATTAATTTAAGGAAATTCAATAAAACCACATCGTGGTGTAATGGAAACCATTTCATGGTTATTACATAGGTTTTACGTTGAATAAAACGATCAAAATACCACAACTAGAGTGACACCAACCATAAAAGAAACCATAAATCATGAAGCTACATCATTTTATATTATGATTACATTTTTTGTATCCAATGGTTCAAATAATAAAGGATATGTAGTATGAATTTATAAGGTCATTTTTCATTGAAAGGTGATTAAAGAATAAAAATAAAATGGGGAAGATGGAAGAAACCATGACGTGGTGCATCTTATGATCATTATATATGGATATGTTCTCAACATTTTACTTGACTCAGGGTTAAATTTTAGTTATTTTTAGTCTTCAGATATAAAAACCACAACATGGTTTAGTACACCATGTTATGATCTATCTTATTTTTTAAATAATTGTGTTTTAGATTTATTTAAGTATTCATTATCTGATTTTATTTTATTCTCTTGAACTTTTCCCTTACATAATACTTCTCTAAAAAAATTATTCTTTGGGTTTAGTAAGGTCCAACTCGTTCCATTATTTTATTCAATATTTGTTTAAATTTTAATCCATTATTTCATTCCTAATTATACTTTCTTATAATGATTACACCATTGATTATTAAAAACCATTAAATCAGGAGAGAATAGAATATTAAGAAATAATAAATCAAAAATAGAGGGATGTGTACTTAATTTTTTCTATAAAATTCATTTATAAAGTAGTTTTTTAAGAAATCAAAATTACAATAAATTAAAAAATTTATTATTTAATATTTTTTAAAAAAAATGAAATTAGTAGAGGATATTCATTATGGTATACAATATTAAATTATGAGAATTACTTTTTATTTATATTTTTGTTATACAGTTAAATTTTAAAATATTTATATGAATTTATATTTTTTTCAAGAGAGTTAGATTAATTTAAATTTAACTAGTGGATTTTATTATATTGAAACAATTTGTATAAAATTTTAAAAAATTGATTCATTAGATTTGTGAAAGAAGAAGATTATATATATTTAAAGGAAAAATATCCTTTTAAATTAATTTCTTATTTCGTTATTATTTTATTTTTTTCATTTGATAAAGAAAGTAACAATGATATTTTAAATATAGTCTTGCTTGTTATTGTGATTAAGGTTAAAAAATTGCATGAAAATAAGTATTTGAGGATTAGTATTACCCTCATGGGAGAGATATCATACATGAACTATTCCCCAAAATTGTAGTTTTAATTTTAGGGAAGAAAAATTCTAAATTTATAAACACTATCCACCATATAGAATTAAAGAGAGATTATGGTTCATGAATTTTTTTCGAACAGTTTCTAGGGAAAATGATAAAATTATGTTGTTAAATATTCTAGTATATTAACCATTGAATTTTAACATATCTATTTTTTACTCTTATTTATATCCGTTGGTGTTATATTATTGTATTCTCTATTTCACAGGTGCATGAGAATTATTATAATAACTCAATTTGATAGCATTTATTCATGTGATCCTCTACATTATAATCCCAGGATAGAGTGGTACTACTGAAGTCACTAGAGATTATCTATTTATGAACAAAGTTATCTTGGTATGAATAAAAAAATTCTTGTTAATTTCATTAATAAGGATGATCAATATGATTTTCAATAATTTACATGATCTAAAAATATCATAGAATATAGTTTAACATCCATTAACATGGATACCTCAAGCATTATTCAACCACCAATTCAGGAAAAAAATTTGATATCAATATGATCAAATTCTAAATGATAAAAAAACATAGTACAATATAGGGGAATGAAACATGAGGATCCTAATAAAAACTTGTAAAATTTTTTAGAGATATGTTATACATTTAAACATATTTGATCCTTAATAATATTGAATTTGGTTCACTAAAACTAACCTTATCATTTATTTTTTATTACCAAAACATGTATTCTATTTGTACATGTTATATTAATATCACATATTGACTTTACTTTCACATTCTTTATTTGAAAATTTTCTTTGAGTATTCAAAACATTAATGGGTTATAGTACTCTTTCCGATATTGAGAACCTAAAGACTTCATGATGATATTATTAAAAATATCCCATATGGTCTCGATATGTTAGTTTAAAAGGACATGGATAATTTTTATCTTCCAGGCATCAGGGGATTATAAGAATTGATAATTATTTGAATAAATTTTTCACTTGGTGGTATAAAGGAATGGGTGTGAGAAGAAATGGACCACATATAGAAACACCACATAATTAGAGTGTCAGTGGATATTTCTATTATGAGTGTATGAATTTTTCTATAGACTTGATATCATTATAAATGTGTACAATGAATCATACACTTTGATGTATGATGAAAATAATGATGTATTTACTCATAGTGAATTTGTTTGGGTCAAGTGCAACATGAATGTCCTCGAATTGATCAAATAGTAAATATAAAATTTTTCCCTTCAACTTTATGAAATAATTTGTCTCTAGCAATTTTATTTTGATCAAATTGATTAACTATAATCCCTGGCCCTAGTAGTTTATAGAAATATTCTTCTTGGTAAGTCAAATAAATATAAATCAAGTAAAAATGATGATAACACAAGCATTAATCTTACATTATGAAGTATTTATGGGGTCATGATGTGTTTCAAGTATAAGTTATTTGAATTTTAAAACTTATTTATTAACAATATAAATAAATATAATATTTAATTATCCATAAGATGAATAAATATAATATTTAATTATCCATAAGATGAATAAATATAATATTTATTTACTTATTTATAAGATAACTGAATAAAATATATACTAATTCACAAGTTAAGTGAATATAATATTTATTTATTTCAAACAAAAAATTAGTGTTTAATACTTGATTATATTTATGGGAGTATTTGGAATGAATTAATGTTCGAATAAATATTATTTAACTTCATTTAAACAAAAAATGATTATTTATTTAAAAAATTAAATTTATCAACACATGTCACTTAAAATAATTTTTTTTTACTTTATGGGAAACGGCATGAGGTTTTTGTTATGATTAAAGTTAAAGAAAATGGGTTAAGTATAATTATATGATTTTTAATATAAATATAAATATAATATATGAAATTTTTTGATATAAACTTACCATTTGACATTATTCTTCTGTCGATACAAAGAGAAAGAATTTGTGATAATCCTCTTGTATCTCTCATGCTTCTAGATAGTGAAATTAATAGATTTATATATAAATTATGTTTGATTTCCCTATTTAATAATTCCAAAAAATTTGTTTACATTTTTAAGGAAAAAAATTAAAATAGAAATTACCCCACACAATCCTACCTATGCTCAGATGCTTCAATAATTATCATAGAAACCACACTAATTTATCATAATAATTAGAATTTGACTTATTAAAATTTAAATGAAGGGTCTAGTTTTGGTTAAAATTGAAATTAATCCTTATTAATTAGTGTGTGTATGGTTAATAACTAAACAAAGAGCAAAAATTATTTATAAGAAAATTATTGATTTATTTATTTATTAAGAATAAATTAAATAAATATAATATAATAAAGAGGTTGTTTAATCATGTCATCATGTGGTTTTTATTTTACCATTCTTTATGAATGTGTTTTTTATATATAAATATATTTATATATGTTATATATATTATTAATTTATATATATATAATTTATTTATTATATTAAAATATTGAAAAAATAAATAAAAACATACCCCCCATCACATGTGAGTTAAATGTCCACATGCATGGTGGTGGGGTTGTGGGGTGGGAGATATGATTTTATTAAAAAAATGCTTAAATAAATATGGATGGATGAGTGAAAGAGTTTCCTCTATGATTCCATATATATAATATATAATTTATTATTGTTTATTGTTTATATATATATACATTAAAATTAATATATAGATTTTAAATATTTGAAATAAAGTTTACAAATTTTTTAAGGTAACTCAAGGTCCATTAGTGGAACTGGAAATATAATTTATATAATTTTTGTATTTTAAATTATTTAATATCTATAAAGATGTATTTTAAGTGTTTGATAAGTTGTAAAAATTACTATTGTATTTTTAATGATCATGAGATAGACCATCTTGTATATGATTTCATTTATTTATTTTTTAAATTTTAACAATTTCATGGCTTAAATTTTATAATAATTTTTAGTGATCAGTGTATTATCTATCCTTAAAACTATATAAGTGTATTCAAGTCCACGTTTAGCTATTATTTTTATATCATGTTATCCATCCCCTCAATTTCATGAGAGTATACAATTAAAAATATGGATATTACTCTACAATATATTTTAGGTGATAAATGAAAGTTAAATTAAAATAAAGTTACATCATTGTAGAAAAAAGGATGTTGCAACTTGAGTCAATCCAGACTCATGGAGTTATTCCTATTAGGACTTAGGTTTTTCTATTATTACTTGATAAAAAAATAATTTAAATCTCATGATTATATCACATATATTTATATTTTCATGGTTAATTATGAGACATGATTTCGGTTACATATTCTATGAAAATTAATAAGAATTATAAAATAAAAATTAATTATTTTACATAGCAAATATTTTATATTACATGATTTTTTATTTTTTTAATAATAAACATATAAAAATTAATGATAATTCTAAGAGAAAAATAAATTTCATACATATATTTCATTAAAACCCATAAAAATTAAATATAAATTCCTTAAATGCATTCCATCACATTATTTAGAATGAAACCAAAGATTCAGGTTCTTATTTGGCCATAATCCGTAAAGTTTCCATTTATTGAGGTATTTAAATGATAATGATGAATCAAATTAACCATATATACATTAAGATAAGTGTCCATAGTCTTTTGGTGTAATTTAAAGGCAAGTATTGAGTAAAACTGAGTATGAGATTTAAGGGATGAGGAGTTCACTCAATTGAATAAGGATTTATGACTTAAATCAATTGAAAAGAGTAAATCCTTCATAAAAACATTTGATTAGTATGTTATACCCATATCATGATCTATGATAATTAAAATATTGACCCTTTCTACTATAATATCGTATTTATTAGATATTAAAATTCAATTTTATGGGTTTTTGGGATTTAATAAAATAATTGGAGACATAACTAATTCATTAATCAGAATTTTCTAAATTGGTGAACATGATAAAGAAATAAAATATTATTTTACTTATATTAGATAATGTAAATCAATACCATGATCCTACTATCATTGTGATCTATTTTCGACTTTGAGAATGTACCTATCGATAAAACATTCTAGGATTGGTAGAGGTGTTTATTCATAGTACTACGATAAGAAAGGAAATATTATGTATAATAACCTAGTTTCATCAAGTTTTAAGCATGGAATGGTTTTCACTCACCAGTTTACCATTTTCAATTTTCCCAAAAACACCCAATGGTTCCCCCATCTATATATGGGTACATAACTACACTTAAAAGGTTGGTGATCATTTAAGTTTTCAGGCCTCGTGACTCTCAGGGACTCTAATTGGTTGAGAGGATGGGAGGTTGGTCTCATCACACCCTCTTGTGTTAAATTTTTTCCTACATCTGGAATCTCTTATAGATTTAAGATATTTTCATGAATCTCTTCCTAATCCCGATATATAACCAATTACCCTAACCAAATGATTCATTGGTTAATTCTCTAATTAAAAAAAGAAAGGGAGTCTCAGTGACGAACTGAGGGAAGTGTTCTCTCATTAGTGAATCCATCAATATGTATATGAGATTCTTCATCTGTTTTCTTAATGAGGAATAATTTCTTTATGTGATGAAGTCATATAACCAATGCTTCAGAATGTGCTACCACATGAGGCAGTTAATATTCCAAGGAGGGGATTGATTAATTATGAGGCATCCTACGTATCCGGGTTATTATAGAAATAAAACCCATGTAGTTCATTTCCTCCCTTGGGACTAGCCCTAAGGTTCATGCCCTTATATGAGGGGTGTTCATTTCACTCAACTCATATGGGCTTACATTTTAGTATTTCACATGGTAGTGTAAATTCATGATGCCTAATGAGATGTTCATTTCATCTCCATAAGCCCACGTGAGTTTGGCTCAGTTTGTCGAACAAGGTTTAATAGATGATAAATATCATGGTGTGTAGAAATGGGACTTATTTTCTATGATAGTTCTTAGGGTGTTTGGAATAGAGGTTGGGTCTTTATGAGGTGTCCTACTTATCCTGAGTTTGGTAGGAATCAGATTCATTGTAGTTATGTTGTCCCTTAACCTGCTGATAGGATAAGGTGGATGATCACACTTAGGGACATTATGACCATCATCAAAATTTGAGGAATGTTAGGGGCTTACACTGAGATTGATTCCCTATTGATCATGGACATACTATATGATGTCCGAAGTTGGGTATTTTTTACTATGGCTACCCTTATAACCCTGGGATGTATAGTATAGATGAAATGATCGGTACAACTCCTTAATCCCACATGATCCATTCTCATTATGAGAAATAGGGGTTAGAAATTGATTAATCCCATCGCTTGGGGTAAGAGGCTTTGATATTGGGATTCCCCTGGATGATAAATATGGAACTCAAACCTCAAATAGGTAGCCTATATATCCTAAATATAACAGGAATTGGAGTTGAAATACTTCCATTGATTGGGGATTACACTCTGAGGTTTCCCATGTATTCAGGGCTTACACAAAGGAGGTGGATTAGGCTATCGAATATCAAGATTCCCCAGTGGCCTGTCCCCGCTTGTCAGGAGGGTGTCGCATAACACTGTTAACTATCTAGGGGACATCGTATGATCCAAATGGTTTCCTCCAAAATTTTTCACATTCCTTGATGATATTTCCAAATGGTTTCAAATGTCTTGGAATATATTCCCAAAGGGTATAATGATTATTGGGTAAGACACCTGGATGGAGTCATAAGTCTTATTTAATATGCCCACATGATGTTGTGAGAGCCTGTTGATATACCCTGATGCTCTCTCAAGGCTTAGTTGAAATGTCCAGAGGACGTCGGGTGTCTTGGATAACATCCCTGTAGGGCGTTGTGAGTCTTACCTAATATTTTTGGAGGGCGTCACGAAAAAATATTTTCATTCCTAGTTGATTTTTTGAGACTTGGATGACATGAGTAGGCACCATTATATGAATCAGGTGATTCATCCGAAGGACGTCACAAGGATTGGGTGACAAGTGAAAAGAGACTTTCACAAGGCTATGATGATATGTCCAATGGGGGTCATGTGACTTTTCCTTGAACTGTCTGGAGGGATTAGTATGATCCAAGTAGCATGATGAAGGAGCATCTCAAGATAGGGTAGATGTGTCCCAGGGAGGTCACATTTCTTTTAGAGGCTCATGCAAAGCGCACGTTCGTCAACGAATATGTTTTGATTTAATTATTCCACCATTAGTCTTTGTTCTAAACTTTTCCCTACAGATGATTTCATTTTTTTCAGTTTTGGGTTATCTCAAGTATCACATTATCAAGTGTGAATGCACAATGTTCTTTTCATAGCACATAAGTGACCCCTCACGTGATCTATGAATGATCACATGAACTGTCTCATTCCTAGTGCATGACTACTACAGCTTCCTATTGGTATATTACCTGACATAATTTTTTCTAGTTGAGTGACCAGTTGCTTCGAGAAATCAACTCTAGTGTCGGTGTGAGACCTCAATAGTTTTTCCGTTCATTGTCGTAGTGAACTCTAAGATCAAAAATACTACCCCTCTTTAAGGTTGTTGTGTGGATTTTATAGGCCCCTCCACCCTGATTTTTCATCGATTCATGTGGCGTATCTAGCATGAATCTAGGATAGAGTTGATTAAGGGGGATGGATGGCATCAAAATTCTTTTTTGAGGGTGGTTCAGAGTAAATCACTTGATTTTTAGTGATCTTGAGTATCTTCTTTCAATGTCTCTTTTATAAAATTGTTAGAGATTGATTAAGACTAGATTAATCATGTGGGAATGTCAAAAGAATTTTCATATTGTCCTATGGACATGACCAATGGAATTCATTAGAGCTTTATTTCTTAACTATAATACGTTGTGAGGAAAGGGTGTCTTGTCTAGGCTTCTCCATGATATCTGGTTGACTTTTTAAAAGGTCTCATGGGGCCACATTGTGGATTTCCTCACATGTTTCATGTCTTTCATCGACCACGAGAACTCACATGTCCCAAGTCACAAGTCACATGTCTTTATCCCTCTTTTTTATTTTAAAAATGTCATGGACTATGTGATTTAGCACAAGTAATGTCAAATATATTTACCTTATTTTATGATGATGTCATGTGTGACCAATATGGGTCATATGAGGAAATAAAAGCTTTTGTGGACAAATCTATCCGTTATTATTTAGAGAAATGATGGGGAAGTACGAAGATTCCATGAAATACCCAAGGACTTCCATGTAGTGAGGATGACAAGACAAAGGGCATTCGTGAGATGAGGTAGACATGTCACAAAGTTCTTATGGTGTCGTACAGGTCTCCAGGGGTGTGTCGCATGTCTTTCAGTGACCATGAGTACCTCTCACCTCATCTCCTTTATCTCATTTATTTTATTCTACAAATTTTCCAAGTTCTTGAGAATTTCCTTGCATATCATTAAGGAATTTTATTCTTCCCAATGATGATATGGCACATGAACTTTAAAAACATTGTGGTTCTCTCCCTTTGGATATTATTCCTCTATATTCTTAGAATAATTTTGGATGGTTTTTCAGAAACATTCCCATGAAAAACCATGTAGCCTGAGGGATCTCATCCAGTTTTTTGGAGAGACATTGCAAGAGCAGGAAGTTTCATTGAATGTGGGTCTATGGGATTCACCTCAGGTTATGTGTTGCGTGTTGAGTCTTTGCGTGGATTTGAAATGGTCATGTGATCATGATTCCCTTGGAAGCTCATGTGATCAACAAGTCTCAGGTCATTTTATTTTGTGAGTAAGGTAATAACCCTATTTAAGTATTTATTCCTATGTTATTTTTTCTGATCCTTGTTTTGCGGGCATCAGTAAATTCCCCCCCCCCCATAGGAGATATTTTCATTGGGACAAGGTCTTGGTTATGAGGAAAACTAATTCTTGCCTAAGTCTTTAGTGATACTGAAAAATAGTTCTATTATTTGATGTTTGGTTTATTGGGAGAAGTTTGTTATTCTATGATTTTTTCTATATATAGGTAGGGGAGGAGGAAAATTCATTCTTTCGGTCACCCCTTCTCCAGATCAATCTTGTTTTTTCCTTCGTCATGTAACTCTAATGTGAGACTGTACCATGAACCTTGATCACAAGCCTCGTTCATGAGTTTGTGCTTCCTTTCCATCCCATCATAGCTTTTCCACAAGATTATTTCTTACTTAGATGCTCATCCAACTCATATGTGAAACATACTTCAGTAACTTCTCAAACATTGGCTATGAGGGCTATGGTTGTCTTGAAGACTTCTCAAGGGTTTTTGTCCCAATCATTATATCATTTGTGACTCGTGTGACCATTCTATGGTCACCTAATCAGATGTCTCAAAGTGGTTCATGTGGTCCATGTTATTCCCTATGGGTGTTATGCGATCCATGAATCCTCTAGAGGTTAGGTAATTCGTGAAATTATTAGGTGGTTTGTGAACCCCTTGCAAAGTCATGAGATGTTCCTAATTCCACTGGCTTCTGTCAAACATTAAAAATACTTGTTTTATTATTCTAATACATGCCACTTATTTTAAAATGGATTCTAGTTCTCACCAAGGTCCCTCGGTGGTGGCCAATCAAAGGGCCCCAATTTCGAGAAATTGTAATTCTGATCCCCACTATCATGTATATATTTCTAATGAGAGTCTAAAGGGTTTCATCTCACCCAAGATTTGATTCTACCCATTGTCTCATTGAATCCCACTATTTGAGTTTGTATTTCTAGATGATGCCTTCATACCTCCTCGGGACTTTAATCTTCCATCTCATTGGGTGTTTGGTTCCCTCAATTTTGTTCAAACGATAGTTACCAAGGACAATCAGCTAGTTACAGGTCAATACTAGGGTTTATCTTATAGTTTGACCAAATCACTTCAATGTAAATATGGTCATGAATTCACCCAACAATCTATTGTTCCATGCTACTCAATTATACTTGCCTCTTATTTGGACACTTCCAGTGGTAGATGGTATTCAAAATGGGATCTTCGTCCTGGTGGAAACTTTTTTGACAAATGGGCCTGGCCGTTTTGGGTGAGGAAAATATATTTTGAGTTTGATGATAATCTATATAGAGTTCATATTTATGAAGATATGTGGGTATATCAATTAATAATTTACCATCAGCCTGACCATCTCTAGGAAATAATTATCAATTGGTTTCCCCGAACCAACACATTCCATCTTCCTCATGATCAAGTGGGTATCTGCTTATAGTATGTTCATCAACTGGGTGGTATTCCTTTTCTTGTATAGATGTAGGATTAATTACTTCCTATTGTGGATGTCTAGAATGATCCTTAACAAACCCTGTTTTCAATGAGAGAGATTCTTATTTTCATAATGGATAAATTGAAGAGAGATAGATAGAGATGATGGTGTGCTCAATTATTTCTTTCATATAATGGATCAATATTTTTTGTGTAGTAACGGGGATAGACTAGTTTTTATTCATCCCCATTAGTGCCCATCCAAAAAAGTATATTATATTAATAATTCATATTCATCCATTTTTTAAGCTAGTGACTATACCTTCTAGGGATATTGAGTGAATCCAGGGGTCTCTCCAGACTTCAGGTTGGTAGGATTTCTATCTATGTTCCCAAATGGGTGGCTTTTCCCAACTGGGGATGCATGCTCAGGAATCCGTGTGAGCATATTGGTGATGATTGTAGGACTTGAATAAGGGAAGAACATTAACCTCACAATACTAGTCCTTGAAAACCTCTACCAAATTCTTTGCCATATCCAACAAGGAAACACTCATTACAGGATCAGTGGCCCTATCTGGTTCTAGTTTGGCTAGATAGGGGAGCACTTCCATTGTTATGATTACTTCAATTCTTCTGGCATACTAGATACCCCATAACGCCCTAGATTTATGTACATTTATAGGGTTGGGACTATGTCTCTAAGCTCTGTGAAGGTCAAAGTGCATTACGTCAATCTGATAACTTTGAATTCACTTCTTTTCATCCACTAGGTGGTCTCATTAATGACAATGGCAGTAGTTCTGTTGATGAAAGATCTTATATGGTCTCCCATAGGGATGGGGTTCTTATATTCAAGGTGGATGATCTTTTCATCTATGATCTGTACGCACTATATTTATTTTATCAATATTTAGGCTATGTTTATTGAGTTTGTCTCATCCCTTTGGTCAGTGTCCGAGGAGAATGACATCCCAGAGTCATTCGTCAATTATATAAGATACTATCATGTGAAGATACCAGAGATGATATTATACTTCCTCCTACTAATGCTTCTACTTTCCATACTCAGTATTATTCCCAATCATTGGAAATATCTTATCCTAATAGTGTGTTAGGGAATCTGGTATATCATGTGGACATGATTTTTGCATCAATGAATCCTTTATCTGTGCCATTGATAGAATCAATTAAAGAATGAGGTGAGGAATCCAGGAAGTGAACCAACTCTAATTATATTCCTATCATTTCATCATTATAATATTATGTGAATAAATTGAAATACCCATCCTTTTCCTAAAATTAATAAAATAAAAATGTCTGGATTTGGAGATTTTTTTCATGAAACTCTCATGAATTCCCACTAACATGGTGTACCTTACTGATGAATCTATTCCATTTATATTGTAATATATAAGTCCTGGAGGGAGAGTGCTCAATTATTTCCCATATCCAAATGTATTGGTGAGAATAAATTGATTATACTAAGGCCATATGGTGATCCTTACAAGATCTTGTAGACTAGATTTCTATCATGCTTTAGTTTAGGGTTTTTTAGCTTAGACCAAGTATTAATTTTATTTTAGGGTAATTTATCTTGGGCCTAATATTTCTTTTAGTTTAAGGTCTTTTAGATCGGGCCTAATATTGACTTAGTTTAAGGTCTTTTAGCTCGGACCTGATGTTTCGTTTGATTTAATGTCTTTTAGGTCAGACCTCATATTTCTTTAGTTTGGGGTCTTTTAGCTCAGACCTAATGTTTCTTTTAGTTTAATTTCCTTTAAATCAGACCTAATATTTATTTAGTTTAAGTTTTTTTTCTTAGACCTAATGTATTTTCATAAAATGTGGTGAAGAACTGTCAGGAATGACCTAAAACACACTGAGGTTCTATGTTTGTTCTATGGTGTTTTTGAGGATCACAAGGATTAGAATTCCCTTTTTTCAATGTGAATCATTTAGTTGAAGACCATAGGCATGAATGCATAGTAAAGAAAAGGGTACTTGAATCTGGGTATCTTTTCCAGGGGATATAGAAGATTTATGGAGTAAATATGGTTGAGGAGGATATAATAGGGAAGCTAGGTCTACCTAGATAGTTGGATTGTAGGTGACTTAAATCATATCCCGAAAGTTTGAGTCCATGAATATGAGATGGTGCAGACACATTGGGTATGTCCCATGACATTATGAAATTCCAGGTATCACCGTGGTGTTTTTGAAGCTCACAAGGATTGAGGCTGGTTTATAGAAATTTGGAGATACCTTTAGTTGGTGGGTCAAGGCCCTTATGTGTTAGTAGCATGACAAGAGAAATATGGTATCAACCACTCTATGAGGGCCATGAAAGTTTTTTAAAGGCTCAAGAATCAAGATGATGAAGTTGGGTATGGAAATAAGTCTATCCAAGAAGGGTTCTAGAACCCTAGGGAAATTATCTATTAAATCATGAATCTAGAGCCATACACCATGTGTTTTTGAATAATAAGGTGTCATCTATCGAAGGCTAGGGGATAAAGTGTAGAAATCTATCCTTGAGGAAGGTTATACAACATAGTGACGTAAAATCGAGGATATCAAATCTGCTCGGATAGTTTAGTGTGGGGATTGTAAATCACAACACAGAGTACTCAAGTTAGGATAATGTTATGGGACAGGCATACAGGGAGTATTTTAGACATGATTAGGTGTTGATTGGTTCAATGATTATGTCAAGGATCATCATGATTGAATTTTACCTTTCTAGAGTGATTCATTTGGTTCAATCCCATAAGTGAAAATGCAAGATCCATGGGCATGTATGTATAGTCAAAAAAATGTCCCTTGAAGATGGATATCCTTTACAAGGACCATGAAAGTTTATGATGATCCAAGACACCCTAACATATTAAGTGTGATCAATGGAAAGTGTAAAATACAAGGAAGGTGTGAGTGCCCTAAACTTTGTGCCACCACCTAATGAGTATATTCTTGTGGTGAGAAAATGTGAAAAATCAATACTCTAACTCTTTCCTGGACCAAGGGACCTAGTGATAATAGCTTGTATTTTACTAGGGATAAAAGGTAGACCCTATGAGATTTTTTCCTTACCTACTTACGTACTATTTTTTTCCTAAACTTTGATAATGAGGAGTTTAGAGGGAAGATACTCAACTTTTTCTTTGGTCACCCTTTGTGGGTTTTCAGCCAGAAAAGTTTTATGTTTATTTCATTAGTAGTTTAAGGTATTGTGATTTGGACCATTATAGGATAGAGTTTCAATTTCATATAACTTTGACCAAAGTATAAGTAGTTTATGGTCATGATGCACATGGAACTAATGTGGGAAATGTTACAAAAGAGCCTAATTTGGATGCCCAGGGTCAAGAGTACATAAACATCCTTTTGAGATAGAGTTGGAAGCATTGTAAATCACTAATAAATGTTCTCTAGTCACGAGTGATGATATGGGATAGTTATACAAGGCATAGTTCAAATACACTAAGTAATTGAGTTCTTCCATAGCGATGTCATGTCTCACAAGGATCATAATTAATTTTTTGCAGAGTGACGCATTTGGTTAAAGGAAATAGATGCATATACAAGAGCCATTTTCAATTATAAATAGACATGAAAAGGGCCCTTGAAGCTTGATATCCCTTCCAAGGTCCAAGGAAGTTTAAGATGATCTAAGACACTTAAGGCATGAAGTGTAGCTTATGGATTGAGGTTCTTTAAAATATGGTGGAAGCACCACATACTCTATTTGGTAGGGGTAAGTCCCTTATGGTCCATTGATAAGGAATGATAAATTGGTGATGGTTTTTCCCAATTTTATTTCAGTTAGTGGGATGTACTTTCTTTTGTGTAGTTTTAACATCATGTTGTAAGGATGTTCTTCCATGCAGTTATACATCCTATGGTATGGACATACTTCCAAGAAGTTTAACGCCATGTAGTAAGGACATACTTAAATTAAGTTTAACATCATGTGTTAAGGATATAATTCCATGCAGTTTAACACCATGCAGTAAGGATGTACTTACATGCAGTTTAACATCATGCGGTAAGGACATACTTCCCAGCAATTTAATCTCATGCGGTTAGGACGTACTCCCATGTAGTTTAACATCTTGTGATAAGGATGTACTTCCATGCAGTTCAACATCATGCATTAAGGATGTGGGAACTAACATAAAATTGTTAAAATGTCACATTTGGACCCAAATATGGAGACTTGGTAATCCCTACATATCTCATGAGGATGATAATCATGCTACACATAGTTCTAAATGAAGTATTCTGTGCAGGTCTGACCCATGTGCAAGGAGGGGTGAATTTTCATATTTATTTTTTATGACTAGGCTCGGTGATAAAAATTTGATTGTAACTATGTATACTATGAGAGTAGGAATCAATACACACATAGTTCTTGAATAGGAAAAACTCTACACAGGTTTGAACCATACATGGAGGTGGGCATTATTTTCATTGACCATTGAATCTAGGCTTAAGATTAGAGATCCAGATGTTACTATGTATCCTATGATGATAGGAATCAAGACATGCATATTTCTTGATGTTCCATGAAGTTTAACGTCATGTGGTGAGGATGAGGGGTAATAGGCAATAATAAATGGAAATGTTTCAGTTCGGACCAAATACAGATGTCCGGGTGCCACTAGGTATCTCACGAGGATGAGAATCAAAAGAAAAATAGTTCTTAAAATACCAGGAATTTTAACATCATGCAGTAAGGATGGAGGTGAACAGATGTTAATTGATGGGAATATTATAGTTGGACCCAAGGGTGAAAGTTTGGGCTCACTACATATCTCATGAGAATGAGAATCAACCCACGTGTAGTCCTGAAGAACCGTTCAGTTTAAAGTCATGCAGCAAGGACATTGATAATACAGTTAAATATCATTCTATGAGGCCTCATGGTATTCCTTTTAAAAGCTTTAATTTAAGACCATAATGTACCTGACATGTACTTTTATGAATTTATTGTGAGGTAAGTCCCTAATGAAATTCCAAAGCTTACGTGATCTATGCTCGGTGTGAGAAATAATGAATGGTAGGGGTTTCCCTACAATGCATAGATATTTGAGGGTAAAACAAGGGATTTTTGCATCATGTAGTGGATAGAACAAGATATAGGATCAAGGAATACCCATGTATCTCATCTAAAATGAGAATCAAACCATACATATTTCAATAATAACCATGGAGTTTAATGTCATGCGGCAAGGACGTATGTTACACGATGTTAATAGAGATGGATATCATAGATCTGTATGGTTTAAAGTCATTCGGTAAGGACATTGGTGGTGAAGTTTAATGTCTTGTAGTAAATAATAATTCCATATAGTTTAACATTATTTTTTCATGACGAATTCTGTACAGTTTAACATCATGCGTTCAGGATGAATTCTGTACAGTTTAACATCATGGGGTTAGGAAGAATTCCATACAGTTGAACATCATGTGGTTAGGATGAATAATGGGACTTAAATTGATGTGGATTTAATTATTTTTGACATCTATTCAAAGTATTTCTTGATAAATCTTGCATTGGCGGGAGGTGTGACATGCTCCACATCCATTAAGGCCAATGTGTAAGCCCCTTGAGGTAAACCATATGTATGATGTAAGGTACCCCACATTTTTTCTCCAACATTGGAGTCTTCTTTCCTAGTATCATTGGGGTTATGAGGAACAATACTATTTCCCCATGGAGAAATGGGAGAAGGTAAACCATTTTATTGAAGTTTCATGCAATCTGATTCTAGTGGACCTCGTGGTTGTGCAGTGTACACAACCTATTCTCATCAATCCATTCCTATACATCTAGTCACTTTTACAATTGCTCATCACCTTATAGTTTACCATAGATGGATACTTGGAATGAGGGAAGCTGGACCTCAATAGGTAAAACTTCCTCGATCCCATACACAAATGAGTATGGCGTTTCTTATGTAGCAGTATGCATGGTAGTACAATGCACCCATAAAGAATAAATAAGATTGTTTATTCATGACTTTTTATCCTTGTTCACCATCTTCTGGAGTATATTTTATAGTATTATTTAATACCTCTATCTATCAATTTCCATCTTCATGATAGTGAGATGAATGATTGGACTTGATATTGTCCTTATGGTACATCTTCTTCAATTCCACAAAATAGAAATTGGTGTCATTGTCTATCAATATTGCATGAGGGACATCAAACTTGGTAATGATATGGGAATTTAAAATTTTGGCAATATTCTTTGTCCTAAATCCCTTGAGTATTATCACCTCATACCATTTAAAAAGATGTTGGTAACAGTAAGGATGTATTTGAACTGCTTCATTGTGGCTGGGGTATATAACCCAATGACATCCGTCCCCCAAACAGAAAACATCTAGGAATATTTATGTGTATGTACAAATTATGGACGTTGATGGATGAATTTTTCATGTATTTGGTTTGAATGAAATTTCTTGGTGAATTCCACACAGTCCTGTATCATGGTTTTATAGTAATAACCTAACCACCAGATCTGGTGGGAGAGCATTTTCCCAGATTTATGGGCCTCACAAGAGCCCACATGGACTTCTTCTATGTTAGAGGAAGTCCCTCCTTCAACTATACATGTGAGGAGGATCCCATCAAAACCACTCTTATAGAGGGGTTTCTTCTCATTCAGGCCATCTCATAGGGTAATTTTTGATGCATGGTGAAAAATTTATTCCCTCCCAACTCCATTCATTATGAGATTATCATTTTGTAGATAACTGATTATGGGTTCCATCCATCCAGAGGTGATTAATGGTGAATCATGCTAAGGGGTGGTCTTGAACTGAGTGATCTCTTCCATATCACAAATGATGATTATTGAGACCATTCTCTGATGTTTAATACAGATGATTGCTTCTTCCTAATTAGGGTCATCCAAGATGGTGGTTGCATTGTACAATGCAATAGTGTGAGCATTCTATGACCAGGTAACATGATGTAATATGGAATCAAAAGGTAATTAGGATATTAGTCCCCTGACGTATCATGGGAGAGGGGTGAATTCTTCTTTTTTAACAGTGTATTCTACATTGACCTACTTTATCACTAACTCTGAATCACCTTTGATGTTTAGGTAGGTTGTTTGCAACTATAGGGATAATTCCAATCCAGTGATGAGGGATTGGTATTTTGCCTCTTTATTTATACAGCCTTAGAATAGTGATAAAGTGTAGGGAAAGACATCTTTTTTGGAGGGACAAATATGATACCTAAACTAACCTGATTGAGATTTAGGTTTTCTATACTTTTTCCAAAAGTACATCATGAGGTACCATCAAAATACATATCCCATGTCTGGGGAGTATCATGGGAATAGGATACCTCTTCATCTAGAAGCTTGGTGTCTTCTGGCGTATTTTTTGTGGAAGGATGTGTTGTAAGGAAATCATCCAGGTCCTGTCCTTTCATTGACTTTTATGGCAAAAACTGAATTTCATATTTCTAAAGAATGATTAACCATCATGCCAAGCACCCATTCAGCATCTGACGACCAAGTATTTACTTGAGAAGAATGATACGAGTGACCAATTGGACTTCGTGGTGATGTAACTAATGCTTCATTTTTCACTATGAATATACATGTGAGGTAGTTCTTCTAGACTTCAAAGCATTGGGTATTAGTATCTAGAATAGTGCGGATGAGGTTATAGAGACTAATATTGATTCTTGAGTCACTCTTTTGTGTGAGTATGGTGACCAATGAGTGTTACATGGTAGCCACATATAAGATGAGTGGTCTCCCTTCCACTAAAGCCATCAGGATAGGTGGGCACACGAGCTACTACTTGAGACATTCAAATCATTTTTTTAAATTATCATCCTATTAGTAGGTGATTTTATTCTTCATTATCTTAGTGAAGGGGAGATATTTGTTTTTCATGTTGGTAATGAATCACCGAATGTAAGTAAGGTTCCCTTAGAGTCCCCAAGATTCTTTGATATTTTTGGGGGGGTGACATTGCTAAGATAGAACTAGTATTCTATGGGATGACCTCAATGTCATGGTGACATACCACAAAGCTAATGAATTTCCATAATGTTACCCAAAAAGATAATTTCATCATATTCATCATTAGAATGTGTTGACATATCTTGTCAAAAAAATTGAAGGTCCATGAAGTGATTGCACCACTGTTCATATTTAACCATCTGTTTGTCGACATGACATTTTGATATTTTTCCAAGAAATGGATTAAAGATATTGTGCATGGCACATTGATATGTGGTGCTAGTATTCTCTGAACCAAAGGACATGACCTGATATAATAATATCTTCTGAGGTGCTCTGAAGGAAGTTGATTCATCATCATTAGGGGCCATCTTTATCTGATAGTACCTCGAGTACCCATCCATTAAATAAAGGTCTTGGAAACTAGCAGTTGCATCGATCAAGAGTTTCGTGATCGACCATGGGAAATAATCCTTTGTCCAATGCTAATTAAGGTGCATTAAATTAATTCAAGACCTAATCTTCCCATTCTTCTTCTTGATAGGGATGATGTTGGAAATACATCTTACGTATTTCACTTCTCGGATGAAGTTGGATTTGATCAACTTGTTAACCTCTGCTTGTTGACCTCTTTTCTTCTTTCTTGAATCCTCGATGCACGTCTGGTAACTTGAGGGGGTGTGTATCCATTTCTAGGTACAGTCTAGGAATTTATTTGTAGTTCTGTGTGAATACATATCAATGTTTCTTCAGAAATGTGATATACATATATTTCTATTTGAGGTACACGGTGCCACTAATTAGTGTAGGCTCCAGGTCTTCCTCTGTTCCCAGATTTATCTTCCAGAGTTCAATGATGGTGGTGGAGACACTTTCCTCAAATGCTGGAGGGGCATTTTGGAGGTCAGGCTCAACTTATTACATATCAAAATCTTTGGAGGAAATTTCTAATGAGGATACTAATCTAGGGGCCCGCTATCATTATCAGGGTGAGATAGTTCATGAGAAGATACATTTTCACCCGCTGTTGATTGAGTCATTGTAGAGGGATGTTGGGGATGATATTACTTAATGTTTTTGCTAGGTACAGGAAGGGATTGGACCTCTGGGATTATATTTGTGACATCGGCCAAGTTTATGGAGAGTACATAGTCATTGTTGAGTGTACTCTAGTTATTCATAGGGACATTCCCCAAGCCATTGGAAGTAGCAAATTGTACATGATCATCCTATATTGGTCATTTTCCTCCCTTTTATAGGAAATTGATTTAGTATATATGGCCCCATAAGTCTCTAAGGGAGCACTATCACCATATAGAATGATGAATTTTCCATTAATGGCATACTTTATACACTGACGGAATATTGAAGGTATCACTAGGTGGATATGGATCTTGGTTTTTCTAAGTAGAGTTTTAAATATAGTGTCTTATTGGATTACCATGAACTCAATTTCAAATGTAATATCCCCAAACTAGGATTTTATCTTGATCTTTTTTAGAGTTAATTTCTCGTGCTTATCATACCCTTGGATGGTTAGCTTAGTGGGAGAGAAATCCTCTTCGTCATATCCCAAATGTCGTAGGGTTTTGACTAGGATAAGATAGATCCCATAACCATTATCAAATAAATACCTTGGTACATTGACATTATTGAGTCTACTCAAGACATATATAGGGGTTTGATGTGTCCTTTAAGGGCCTCTTCCTTTTCTTGATCAGTGAATGGGATAGAGATGTGAAATTTTGATGTCATGGTCTCCACTCACTACACCTCAGTTGTTATTAATTCAATCTAAAAATCTTGTGGACTCAGAAGGGATTCCACAAGTTCCTCTTTGAGTTATTTTGAAAGATAGAGTGCATCAAGGACTTAGATCTTGGCAATGAATACTACAAAATATTGCATAACATTGTACTTTTTTACTATAGGTTGGTGTTTCATGATGTGGGGTTGATCTTGGGTGCATAGATGAGGACCTGAGGCATTTAGGGTGGAAGAACCCTGTGCTAGTACACAAGTTGTGGGATCATCTTATAATAGTGTCACCGCTCATGTTGGTCTTCCCCTTTGTGTGGGATGATTGGATTACTGTTCCCATGATAAGTTGTCATGCAAGACAATTGAGTGCGAATGACTGTTGGAGGATATTGAGATGCCTTCATACCCATGTTGGGATCACTGGAGCTCTTTCCCATGAGTCTTATTTGCATATGTATTTTCCATGGGGACATGGATAAACTATTGTGTCTGACCAAGCCTGTGTTGTACTCTGTACCATCAATTCCTATGCATGTGGCCTCTTGTTCCCCAATTTTGTGTAGGAAACTCATGATATGGAGAAAAATAACGGTAGGAGAAGGTGTATGAGAAAGGTATCATGTTGACCGAACCAAATATGAGTTCTTCATTTGATGAGGGTTCTGTTTGGTGGGTCAGTTCCCATACATCATATGGTATAGGTATGAACTCAGTAATATTTAATGATCACTTTGGAGGAGAATATGACTCTTCGTCTTCAATTTATTCCTTCTTTCTATGGTCACACACACTTTTGGGAGCAACATTTTTTGTTCCCTCTTTGGATGGTGGTGCTCTCATGGTTCTGTGCAACTATGCTTTTAGATCGGCATGGGCTCAATCAACTGCCTTTCAAGACATCCATTTGTTGAATTTTTAGGAACCTACAGCTAGGACCTTCTTCCAATCACCCTATTGTCTTAGTTGGATCATGGTTATGCAAGACACCTTCTCTAGGGAGTTATCTAGAACCACTTTCCTAACATAAATTATTCTTTAAAGGACATCTTTGAATATGAATAATTTTTGGATATTATGACCCATCCTTTTGTGGAAAGGTTTGTAATCAGGACGGTCAATGTGGTCAACCGCATCAGGGTTCCTGGGTAGTGGAATTGTGAGAAGGATATTTTCCATGGCTGTAAAGAAATAACTGGGTACTTGTTTATTCCAGAAGGATTTCACCTTATTCATTTGTTCTTCAAAGCCTGAACAACCATGATTTCTCTATTCTTCTAGATGAGGGTGATTTCATGGTTTTAGTTGCTTGATAGGAGGTTCTGGGTGGTTTAGGTGTTGCCTAGGTATTTGGATGGGTGTCACTTCTAGCTTGAGTGTAACAGCTGCAACTTCTACTCTAGATGGCATTTCCCCTGTGTTGTGGGCATGATTCGATTTCTGGATCATGTTCACTGGATGTATTATTCTAGACATTGGTCCATTTCTTTAAACTCATGGAATTCACCAGGATATTTCATTTGAATCAGAGACATCTGCAAATCATCCCTTGTATTTTCAATATAGAGTTCTAACAGGTCCTCTTATGGGAGAGGGATGTTGAGTGAATATGTTAAACCCTTTCACTTATCTATGAAGTCAGACACCCTCTCATTATCACATTGTTTTCTATTTGGTAGGTCGACTATTGTTACCTTCCTTAGTATAGAACTGAATTGATAAAGGAATTGACGATGAAGGTCTTCCCATCCGGACATGGATCCTGCTGGCAGACTACTATTCCAAACATAGTCTTTCCCTATGCGATTCTGTATAAAACACCTTATCTTTGTTTCCTCCTATTGATATCATGGGCCTATCATCATCCCAGATTGGGATAATAAGTGTATGATATGTTTTTTGGGGTCACCTAAACCATAAAACTTAGGGAATGTAGGATTTCCAAAATTACGTGGAGGTAAAGTGTCGTCCACCCAATCAGGATATAACTTCCTCTCAGGTTTCATAAGTGTGTGATTCCCTTCCAAGGATTCAATTTAAGTATTGAGGGAATTGATGAAATTAAGAACCTATGGGGGCACTATTTCATGAGATTTCTCCTGTTTATAGGGATCCAGTTAGGGTTGTTGAGGTGGCCCTAATTTTATCTCCTTCAATTTTTGTTTCATCCCAAGATTTAATATTTTTCCCATAAAGGGATAGGTATCTACTGCAATAGAGGGAGGCTATGATAATTTTATACTTCCTCATTTATAATGACTAAATTTATAGACCTAGAACCAATTTGATTCTCAAATACTGCACTTTCTGGCAGATCATACATGGGAGGAAGAAAATTCATCTCGGAAAAAAGATGACACCTAGTGGTAATATTGACTCTATGTAGCTCTTAGTTAAGTTGTTGGAGAATTTTTTATTTTTTTCTCATATTTTGATAACCATTCCTCTATGGAAGGAATATCGTTTCTTCTGGTAATTGATTGAGATGTGGTTGTACCCTTCCCCGTGGTAATATTCTATCATGGAGGTGGAAACTTGATATTTGGAGGTGCCATGTTTTGGAGACTTCTTTGTTTCCTTGTATGTGAAACCTCGTTTTGGTGCATCCAAGTCACCCTCATCTTGAGGTATGTTTTTCTATCTCATCCCTCTGTATTTTCTTCATGATCAATATTCATCATGTTCATAGTGATGAAATTCACAGATACATATCGAGAAATGGTGGTTATGCCATTACTTTAATGCAACTGGATAATTATTCAATATCTTCCTTAGAGACATCATTCAAACCCTTGGCCATATTGGGAAATTTTGGCGTGCATCCCCAGTGAGGTCTAATTAACTTCGCCGCACGTTTCTACCATTTTGTTCTATGAACAATGACTCTAAGGGAGTGTCTAGTTGTGGTTTTTGAATGCGTGCCAACTAGTTTGGGATTGTCTTATGATAGAAGTATTTTGTGGAATACTTACCATTGATTGATTCCTACCAACCTAGATAAGGATAATTCTGCATATGGTTATGATGATGATAAAAATTCCCCCAACCCAATGGGGTAGAGGTAATTCGGGGCCACAATTGGCATGGATTGGTCATATTTTTTAGGATCAAATGACTCCAGTTAGGGACTTAATGATTCCTAGTATAGATATGAAGAAATAAATACCCTCATCCCAGTGGGTTTGGGTGATCTGGAATCGCCACTGATGTCTCCAGAGTCCTCTGAGGGGAGAATGAACCTAGTGATGATGATTGAGATCTAAATTCTCCAAGACCAGTGGGTTGGGGTTCACCTACAGTTATAGAGCATATTTCTTAAATCCTCTTAAGAAATGAAGATCCAAGAGGTGGAGGTGGTGGTTGATATTCTTTGGACCCATGGGTCTGATTCCACTTCTAAATGTATGATACAGTAGCTGCAATTGCAGCTCGTTTGATGTGGCACAGTTGCGGTCATGCAGGAGTTGGGTGCGATAACGACCCTTGATAAGAACCATTTAAAAAAAAGAAGTTTTCTAAGTGATCACTACTTTGGTATCCATGTTTTAAATGAATTCTTGTTTCTCTTAGGGGCCTAGTTTGGATTCATGTTGACTATGATCTCTCTCCATCCATAATGTCTGGGCACTATTGGAGTGGAGGTATTCCATTGTAGTGACAAACTAGTTCGAGCATTACCTGGTCCCCTGATCTCTCCAGAGGCTATAACATTACAGGATTTTATATCTAATGGACTTTATTATTACAAGGGAGAAGAAAATTTTATTGATTCATATTATCCCTATCCTTGAATACGAATTCTTAACATGTCTTTAGAGATCAGATGCTGAAGAGTTATAATGCAGTGGTGGAAAGAGAGTTGCAGATTCGCACTGTGATTTTCTAGTTTTGGGTTCTAGGCCATAGAGACAGTAGTTAGGTCTAACTAACAACATATTATATTGATTTTCTGAAGGTGACACTCATATCCTAGATAAGTGAGATGCCGAGCCTTCTGTCACTGATTAGTGGCCCATGTATTCTGACATAGATAAGGAATACACTCTTTTTCTATATCATATGGGATCTCATAGTCAGTAGTAGAGAGGGGACAAACAATGTTGGGGAGGTTGTTTCCGGATAACTCTATCTATATGTAAATGTTGGAATTTTCCTCATTGGACTTATATAACACCATCTAGTCATACCATATAATATGGATCTAATAGTCATCTACTGACTGGAGGGGGGTGCTGCTGGGAGTTGATGGGGAACCATATATAGTTGACCCTGGTGATTCGAGAACCTCTTAATACAAAGGTTTCGAAGTTTAGAAAACCTCTACAAATGGAGGAGTCTGGAAAAAGGGAGGATTGCCTTTTCCATGGTAGATATTGTTGTGGGAAGGTTGACAAGGGTGGATGTTAGGAACAAAGTCACTATGATCCATCTCCAAACTACCACAAGGAGGACTATCATGGTAATGAATGTCTTATTCTTACAATTCAATAGAAGAGTAAAAAGACCCTTGTGGTGTTGAGAATGTGTAACGAACAACCTCAAAGACACTAGCATTGAGTATATTAGGAACACATACCATGTTTTACATCACGGTTGGAATATATCGACTTACCTTTTCGGGTTGTATAAGGGTATGAACCTGTTGTATGATGGTTTTTGAAACTCATATATTACCATATGGTAATTGAGAGTATGAAAATGCTTCTGAGAAGCTTCCAGAATGTGTCGATGAGTTGTCTCATTATTGATAGGAATATTAGAATGTTCTGAGGAATGTTCCTTTCTCACTTGGTGAGCCTCGGTCGGGATGGGGATATGATCCCGATCTTGATCCTTTGGAATATACTACTGGTTTTTAATTGAAGGAATATGAGCCTACCCCGAGGCATGTGTCTCTCTCACTTATTGGGCCTCAATTGGATCAAAAATATGAGCGAGGTCTAATTATCCATTCCTCATTAGAGTATTTCAACGAACCTTCAAAATGGGAGAAGGAATATAATCATCCCCCTATATTTCCTTATAATGATACTAGTGTAGTCATCCATCGGTAAAAGTAGGAATATGTGCCTAGATTCTGTGATCTACTAGAATATTTCAGAAAGATTCCCTGACAGGAATGTGAGCCTATCCCATGGCTTTTTTCATTCCCACATGGTTATCCTCATCCATAACAGGGATATGAGCCCAATTCTAGGCCTTTGGAATATTTCATCATAATTCTTTGATATAAATGTTACCCTATCCCAAATCATGTTCTTCCCTCACCTAGTGAGCCCCAGTTGGAATAGGAATATGATCCTGGTCTAATTCCTCGCCCTTCATCAGAAAATTTTGATAGTCCTCCTAGGAGGGAAAAAAGTGTGAATTTGCTTTGATATAGCTGATTGTTCGTGATGATCAGTGTGTTGGGATATCCTAGCTATAGAGATAGAATTATATTCTTGTTCCTTCATCTACAAACGTTATAGAATATGCCAATGGAATTCTACAGCTATTTCTAAAATATATTTTCACTTTAGAGAAGTTTGTACAGGGATATCACCCTACACATTTTATGTCTCCAGGATAAACTATCATATGTCTTCAATTGAAGCGAGGGTATATACAAACTTTTGTCCTAATTATGACATCAGAATATGTCAATAGGATTTTTCCAAGGGGGTAAGAGTATAATAATACCCTATACCATCTATGGGAATATGCTCATAGACTTGTTCAGAACAAGAAAGGATATGAGCTTGTTTGCTAGTTCCATCCTGAATATTAAAATAGTCATCATAGGTAGAGAAATAATATGATCCCTCTCCTAGATATCCAACACCTTCCTCCTCTAATGAGTCTTCCTTATAGTTTTTTCATTGGAATCAGAGGCAGTTGTGTGTCAGATGGTACACTCATCACGCGACTGATGGGTACTAGTCAGATGGTATTGGCGATGGCGGTTGATAGGTGCCCTCCTTGGGGGAACGTAAACCAAAAGTGATCCATAGTTGTTTTCCTATTCCACCTTCCATCAGATATGGAAGGTCTAAGTTTTCACACTCTGGAGATAATCTCCTAAAAATATTATTTGTAGCAACAAGGGATAGTATCCTAGCAGTAGCCTTTCCTGGGTGATGCGGACTCACTAGTCATTGTTCTTGGAGAACTTCACAACCAGATTCCATGGTTAGGATTATACCATGTTGATGGAACTATTTTACCATCATATTTTCTACCTATTTTTGGAGTAGTTGAGAAGGTTAAATTATCTTGTGATGATAGTGTTTGTAGTTGAGGATGATTTTTTGGAGCGAATGCTAGATGATGAAGACATTTTCTCGAATTGGAATGTTGTCGATATATGTATTCATGAAGACAATAAAAAACAAGGTTACTAATTGGTGTAATATCTTAGGTATAATGTGCTCAATCAGATATGCATGGTTAACACAATTTTCATAATATTCCCTAATTCATCCATTCGGGTCATTTGGACTTCTCAAAATGAGGATGGAATTATTTGATGAGAACCCTAATTACATTGTATCATCTTTAAGATCATGTTAGTCTTACTGATTTTTTTGTATAGGGTTTGAAAAAAAATTATCCTATCACATTTTAACCTAATTATTCTATTATTGTATGGATTCACGTCGGTTTTATCATTTTTTCATATAGGGGAAAACAAAATGGACTAATGGATAATAACCAATCATCCTGTCATTAGATAGATTCAATTCGGGTTCACCATTTTTGTTTCATCAGGTTTTAAGTCATGGAATGGGTTTATCTCATTGGGATACCATTTTCACTTTTCCTAGAAACTCTCAATGGTTCCCCTGTCTTTAAATGGGTAAATAATTGTTTTCCAAAGGTCTAAGGTCATCTAGGTTTTTAGGCTGAGTGACTATTGGGGACTCACATTGGTCGAGAGGATGGGAGTTTAGGCTCATTACACCCTTTTGGTGGGTATTTTTACCTACAATATGAATCTCTTATAGATTTAATATATGTTCATAAATCCCTTTCAAATCCCAATACGGGATGGGTTACCCTGAAAAAACATTTTTATTGGTTACTTCTCTCATTAAAAAAATAAATGGTGTCTCATTAATGAACCAAGGGAAGTGTTGTCTCATTAGTTAATCCATTTGTATATATTTGAGTATCTTCATCCATTTCCCTAATGGTGAATATCCACTTTATATACTAAATCCATATGAACAATTACTTCAGAATGTGTTACCATGTGAGTAGGTGATTACTATATTGTGGAGGGGATTGAGCAAGTATGTGGCATCTTATTTATCAATGTTATTGTAGTAATTAGAACCCACATAGTTTTTTCACACCCTTGTGACTAGCCTCAAGGTGCATTACCTTATATAAGGGGTGTTCATGATATACCACTCATTTGGGCTTATATTCTAGGATTTCCCTAGTTTGTGGAAATTCATGTTGCCTAATGAGATGTCCATTGCATCTTCTTAAGGCCACGTGATCTGTTCTTGGTGTGAGAAATAAGGGGGAATATATGACTAGTATCATGGAATGCAGATATGGGACTTATGTACTTGGACAATCCTTGGGGTGTTTTGTATAGATATTAAGCCTTGAGGATGCGTCCTATGTATCATGAGTATGGGAAGAATTAGAGTTCTCATTATCCCTTTACCAGCTGATAGTATAAGGTGGATGATCACACTCGGGGACATTATGACTACCCTTAAGGTTTTAAGAATTTTATGGGATTACGCTGAGATGAATTCTCTATTGATTAGGGACATACTATATGATTTCAAAGTTGCGGATTACGCACTAATTTTTCCTTTATAACCATAGGGTGTACAGGGAAGATGACATGATTAGTGAAACTCCCAAAGCCTGTGTTAGTCATGCACATTGTGAGAAACAATGGATAGCAAGTGACCAATTCCAATGCTTTGGGTAAGGGTCTTAGAAACTGGGATCATCTTGGATGATCAATATGATACTTGAACCTCAAAGAGGTGGCCTACATATCCTGAATATGGAAGGAATCATATTTTTTGTATTTCCCTTGATCAAGGTATACACTCTAAGGATTACCTTATATTCGGTGCTTACACACCAGGGGTGGATGAGACTATAAAATCTCAGGATGCCCTGGTGCATTGGACCCTCTTTCTTGGAGGGTGTCGCATAACCCAATTGTCCTGTCTGGGGTACATCAAAATATCTAGATGGTTTCCCACAAAATATATCACATATCCTTGCTGAAATTTCATCAAGGTGTCTCATATCTTGGTCGACATGCCCAAAGGGCAGTGATAGTCGAGACTAAGACACTCAGAGGGTGTCATGGGTCTTGGATGATATGCCTAGAGGATGTCGCAAGAGCTCATTGATATGTCTTATTTCTCTGGAGAGACTTGGTTGATATGTCTAGAGGATGTCGCATAACTTTGATGAAATCCTTGGAGGGAATCATGAGTCTTGGATAATATTCTCTTAGGACACTGTGGGAGCCCATTGTATTTTCTAGGTTCTTTCGTGAGACTTGGCTTACATTAGCATGCACCATTATATGAATACGGTGATGCATCTGAATGAATTAACGAGGCATGGGGAAGAATTCCACTGAGAATTTAATGGGGATATGGTGATACATCCAAGGGAATCATACAACATTTCCTTAACATGTTTGGAGTTATTTTTATGTCCCAGGTAGCATGTTGAAGGAGCATCATGAGATATGGGCAATGTGTCCTAATACTGTTGTGCGTCTTTGGGAGGCTCGTGGGAAGCACACATGGGTCAGTTAACATGTTATGATTTAATTTATCCACCTTTGGTCTTTGTTCTAACCTTTTCTGTAACACCCCAAGATTTCATAGTATGTTATTTCTTCAATGTAATTCAATAACTTTCATTACACGCAACACTGAGTTCAAGCACACCATGACTTACCAAACTAGCCATTCAAAAGCGGTTATGAATAGTGTTAACTGAATTTTGAACTTTATATAATCCTTATAATTTTATAATCCATATTATCAGTTTCTTAGACATAATATAAGAACAAATTCATTTTTTTCAAATAAAAGAAGTATTTTTCAAAAAATGCAATTTTACCCCCTTTTAATGGTGAACCCTTTTTAAATCCAATATTTGAAACTTTTATATATTCAATTTGACAAAATAAACATCTTCTTTAGAATCGGGACATAATAATTTAGTTTCAATAAATATTTGGTGTTTTTCTGATAACATTCATATTTGGGTGAATAGTGAAAAATGCTATATTTTAACTAAAAACAAATTTTTTAATAAAAATACCTTTTAGTGTTGAATTATAAATTTTAATGGTTTAAAAGTATAATTAGATTATATTTTTTCCATTTAATCCAATTATTTTCATTGTAAGTAATTTCACTTTAAAATTGGATATAAACAAGTGTCTATCTTTTGATAGATATTATTTCTTAAAAATACGCTTTTTGGTTTTGACAATGGGAATTAAATTTAAATTAATTAATGAAACTTCTATGTTATGAAATTTATAAAATAGAATACATTTTTGAATTAAGAATATCAAAATCATCTTAGGATTAATTTTTGGTATTTTTTCTGAAAACTTTCAATTTTTGATGAATAGTGAAAAACACTGAGTTATTGTATAAAACAGACTTTTTATTTAAATAATTATTTATTTTATTTAAATTTATTTTAGGTCAAAATAGATACATAATATCTATATAAGTTCAATGTAATTCATTGGATTCAGTTTATAATAATTTTAGATATATAAAAATTTTATCGAACTTTTTACCGTCTTTTACCCACCTCCTAGGAGCATTTACAAATTTGCATAAAACATAATTTTTACCACTTATGTGAATTGAATTTAAAAAATCAGAGAGACAAAGTTGATATCTGTAAGTAAAATTTGGTTCAATGAGATGAAAATAATTTTTGGTGAATAGAAACTTTTGACTTTTATTGTCGCGGTTAAAGGTAAATAGGGTAATTCAAGGTAAAAAGAATATTATAATTATAAAAAATTACCTTAAAACTTGCCTTAACCTTATTGTATGAGTCATGGAAAACCATGGACATCCTTGGGTTGATTTTGGGACCCCATGGAGCCATTTATGAATGATAATGATACTTTATTTTAATTAACTTAAAATAAAGGCAAAAATGACATAAACAAATATCTTCTAGTAAATCAATTTTTACATGGGGTTATATAAGTCATATTTTCAACTATAAATATTCATTGGAAAGATAAAAAGTTTTCCTAAATAATAATTTTTTTATTTATAATTGTTATACATTAAATAATTTAATTTATTTATGACACAATGATGATGCATTAATTACTTAATTAATGAAATATTAAATTAATTGATATTATAAATATCTAAATAAATGTAATTTGAGACTTTTTATGAATTAAACTAATTTTCTAGGTTAATATGACATATTATGGTTGGTTAGATGAATGTTTTGGAAGTAATAATTCTGTTATGAATTTAGAAAAATCAAAATACCAAATAGTGTCAAAATTGACATAAAAGAGTTTTTAAAATAAATATTATATTATTAATTGATATTATATTCTTAAAAATCTAAGGTTTAGAAAAAAGACTTATATAATGATAGGTGTATAATTAATGAACCACTTGGGGTTCTCTTGGAAGTATATAGTAAGTTTATTAACCATATAATATAAAAATACAAAGAGATATGGTAAATGTCAAACTATTTAACAAAGAGTTAAATATAAAAGATAAGGTTAATATAGTGACCCAAACCAGTCTAAAAACTATTGGTTGAGTTGTTTTCGACACATCCCCACTTTATCCTTTAAATAATCCATTTTTTTGCCATTATAAATGGAGAAGTATTTTATTATAAAATAATATTTCTAGCTTTTCCTAAGGTGCCCCTCACCCCACTTATAAAAGGGCACTCCCCATTCACTCTAATTCACACATTCAAAGCCATTTGGCTCGGCAAAACCTGCCCAAATACCCTCTAAACTGTCCTCCCTTCATCCTAGAGTCATTACTTCAGTCATAAATCCAACCTAGGGATCCATTTTGATGAAATCAAAAGAACCCGAAGAAGAGGTAAATATTTCCTCACCTCTTTCAAGTTCCATTCATCTTCCACTTCCTCTTTATTTTTTGTTTCCATTGTAAAATAATAACTATAGTATCTTATATATATTTTTATGTTATTATAAATATGGTACAACCATATTCATTATTCTATCCATACTTTGAATGACATGTCACCATACGCGCATACGTACGGTTTACCGTCTCCACGTCGTGGTATAATTGTTATTCATTAAATTATTATTTGGATGGGTATAATAATGATGTGTAATTGATTTAAATAATAAATATAACATGATAATGATTCTATATATATGATATACCATCCAATTATATATTATTTTAATATCAAAAGAATGATATTGTCGTACGTGCATACGTACGAATTACCGTCTCCACGAACGCGATGAGATTCATTCCCCATCGTATCCATTCAAGACTAATTTTCATTTTATGATTAGAAATAATTTTTAAAGACATGATATAATTCTGGATATTAATAAGATACATCCCATACATAACAAATATGACTCACATAAAAAAGAATATAAAGTAAAACGAATCTGTTAACACCCAAAACGATGATAATACTAAGATATTATTAACAAAGAAATGTTAAAAGATCATATATGATATCATATTAATGTATATTATTCTTTTATAATTTAATAACAATTATTTCACCATTATACAGGAGGTTAACCTACCCTCGACCAAGGAAAAGTACAAGGTAAGGGTTAATTCTACAATCTCTTTATTATCTGAGGTTGTTTTTATGTAAGAATCTACTGGGACCTCTTTATCATCCACACCCATGTTTCTTAAAAATGTATTTAAAAATATTTTTTAATAGATAAATGGGTAAAGTAATTTATAGCCTTTTTTAACTATATATGTTTTGAATAAAATATTTCCATCGTTTTCCAAACAAGGTACTTTATGACCTTTTTGACAAAATTATGATAAGAATGTTTTTTTAACTTATACGGAAGGTGCGACTATTTTCCGCCATTATAACATCTTCTAAGCTTCCCTTACAATCATTTAATAATATTTTCAAAATAAATGTTTTCTTTATAATTATGTTACTATTAAATTATTTCAAAATAAAAAAGTGATATTTCTTTAAAAAATGTTTTGATTTCATCTATGTCAACATCCATTGATGGATTTTAAGTTAATTTGAATTTGATTTATTATGATACAAAACGTCCAGATTGTATTGATGGTTTTGTGATATATTTGAATATGGATGTGCTATTTTTATACCATTCATGGTTTATGGTTAAAGTATTGACATTTTTTATGCTAGTTTTAATATGAATGTTTATGTTATATTTCTACATTTTCATATGAGGAATGTATTGGACTTAGTAAGTGATGGGTGGATCCCGCTATAGCTCCTCAATGCATCATTAGGTCTCATGAGACAACTAGACATGGAATTGGTTGAGGCCTTTCCCAATTTGATATATGATTTTGGCTGAGGCCTTAGTCATTTTTAGACGTCTTGTTTGAGGCCTTGACAAAATGTTTCAGAATGTCCGGCATTATACATTCCCTCATTATGAAAATATTATTGATGGTTCATGTGGTCATTCGACTAGTATAATACCCATGATTATGTTTTATTATGTCATTATTTACTCAGCTCATAATATATCTATAAAAGTATTCATGTTTATTATTGTTAAAGGCATGTGGTTTCAATTATTCATCATATTTAATATTTATGTTATCTTCCACTATATTTATTACCCTTAATGAGTGTTTGAGCTCACCCATTTCTTATGTTTCATTTTCCCAGGATATGAAGAAGTTAGTTATGAGTGACTTGCAGGCATAATCTAGGAGTCTTGGATGTTTCTAATGGAATAAATTCGTGTTGTATTTCTTTTCAAGTTGTAAATTTGAACTTATGTATGAATCTTATTTCCAATAATACTAAAATGGTCGGTCTTTTAAGACATTATTTCCTTCTGATAATGATAATGTTATGTAATAATGCACCGAATATGGGTAACTAGGGTGTGGGCGTTATAGTTGGTATCAGAGGAAGTTTAGTACAAACCTTGGAAACTAGATTTAGATAAACTCTGATTAGAGCACATTACCCTAAGATAGACTTTGAAGATTGGTATAGAAGAACTTCCTAGAATTTTGGTAATGTATAGATTTTGTGATTTTTCCAATAAATACATCTCTATCTGGATGCAAGCAGGTAAAGGAGGCTCTGGCACATATGTACCTAAGGTTAAAACCCAAAAACAGTGCTTTGATCTAGACTTGAATGAGAATTGGTGCACGACAATGGGCCTTACTGCACTCTTGGTTACGACACTCCCAAGAGATATGCTTAGGATAATTCTCATTTTATTTACAAATCATTATGAGGGATTTACAATTATATACCTCCTCAAAGAAAATATTTTTATGATTATGGATTATATCCATAAACTATTCAATTTACGTTAGGTATTTTACAAGTTTGGAATTATTCATTGCAATCCATAAATTAACCTAGTGTATGCTGGTTTATAGAACTGGTGCCCAGTAAAAGGAATGTGAACTCTAGCAATATGTATGATCTAAAGAGTAAGAAGGATCATATATTTCATGGTATTAAGCCAAAATTTAGAAGGGAAATAGTCTCCAATGTATTCTCAACATATAAAGAAATAGTATCATGTGTTAATAAGATAAGTAAAAAATTCTCTGAGTCCTATGACTTTGAAGGGAAGCAAGAGAAGAAAAGGATGGAAGAGAGAAAGATGGATAAAGGGAAGAGGGAAAAGAAGGATTTTCCCATATGTGATAACTGTGGAAAGAATCACCTGGGTAAATTCTTGAAGGAAATGGGAGTTTGTTATAAGTGTGGAGAAAAAGGACACCAAGTACGTGATTGCAAGGGTAAGAAAAAAGTTTCAAATGTACAATGATTCATCTGCAATGAGTTGGGACACTACGTGAATCAAAGTCCAAATCATCAGAGTATACCCCAAATGCTGCTATTTGATAATAATAAAGTTATGATACTACCTAAGATGAATAGTAATGATTAGATTTCTTATGTCGTTATTAAAGTATTGTGTCATTTAGGTATTATATTAATGATTTACATGTTATAATAATTATAGAGTATATAAGGATTGTACTACAGTACTATTTCATTAAGTACTTGAGATTGTGTGGAACCAAGAAAACTGAATCAATAGTAGGATAAATTTTTGGAAAATATATGGTTGAGAGAAAGATAAACCATAATATGGTTTTGATACTGAGGTAGTGATTTTGGAATAATATAGGATTGATTTGGATAAATTATATTGGATATTCTTGACTACCTTGAAACTGATTAATGATTTGTATATTCCATCATTGTTGGATTTTATAAAATTTTTGGATAGAAGGAGTATATCTAGTATTCTATAAGGAATAAGGGAGCATGAATGTAATCAATAAGGTTTTATCGTAATTCAGGATGTTTCAGTGTTTTAAAAGAATACATGATAAAGGTTTTCACAAGTTATTACGTGGTAAAAAGGATCTTCATCGTGTTTTCCTTCCTTAAAAATTTTGGACTGTGAGTTTGGAAAGAAGTATTTTGAATAATTCTAGTTTGAGATTATTTTTGGATTTCCATAAAAAGGACAACCCTGAGGTCTGGCAGTAACCTGTCACAACCGACAAGGCCGCGAGACTTGAACCCGCAACCGAAGGGAGACAAGGGTGTATCACCTAAAACTGGCCCACGTGATGTCCTGGATTGAATAATGTAGTTTTTTAAAAGGTCTGGTAGATGAATTATAAATTCATTTTTTTGAACCCTATACGAATATGATAAATAGAATATTTTTTTAAGTTCTATTATCTTTTAGAGTGAAAGATGAATTTGGGGTAGAAATTAGTTAAAGGACGGAACTCTATTTTTCAAGTATATATATATATATATATATTTCTTTTATTCTATGAAGAAATTAACTCTTAATATTTAGGTAATGGATCTTTCAACTAAAAATGTGTTATCCTAATACCTTATGTTTTTTTGAACCGATGATATTTAAAATCATCATAGATTGATGGCTTTAACGTCCTCAATTATACAAATGTTTGTGACTGATGACCTCAATCACTCCCTATATATATTCATGTTTTTCCTCAAATTATGTGTCTCTAATTTCCAACAATTTTCTCATAATCGATATCATAATTTGGTGTGTCTTTTTTATTCCCCTTTTTCCTCTTATTAAGACTAAATTTTATTAACCCAGTTTCCGATGTGGGTTTTCCCACAAAGGTATTTTCTATTTTCAACCATTTATTTTCGAAGAACAATTTTAAATTTATAGGATGAAATATATTGAAGGAGGGAAGAATGTAACACCCCAAGATTTCATAGTACGTTATTTTTTCAAAGTAATTCACTAACTTTCACTACACGCAACACTGAGTTCAAGCGCACAACGACTTAACAAACTAGATGTTCAAAAGCGTTAATGAATCATATTAAATTAATTTTGAACTTTAAATAATCCTTATAATTTTATAATCCATATTATGCGTTTAATATACATAATGTAATAACAAATTCATTTTTTTCAGATAAAAGAAGTTTTTTTTCAAAAAATGCTATTTTACCACCTTTTAATAGCGAACACTTTTTAAATAGAATATTTGTATCTTTTATATATTAAATTTGACAAAATAAACTTCTTATTTATAATTGGGACATAAGAATTTAGTTTTAATAAATTTTTAGTGTTTTTCTGATAACTTTCATATTTGGGTGAATACTGAAAAATACTATATTTTAAATAAAAACAAATTTTTTAATCAAAATAATTTATAATGTTGAATTATACATTTTAATGGTTTAGAAGTATAATTAGATTATATTTCTACCATTTAATCCAATGATGGTAATTTTAAGTAATTTCACTATGAAATTGGATATAAACAATTGTCAATCTTTGGATAGTTATTATTTCTTAAAAATACCCCTTTTGGTTTTGACAACGGGAATTAATTTTAAATTAATTAATGAAACTTCTATGTTTTTAAATTGGTAAAATATAATTAATTTTTGAATTTTTAATATCAAAATTAGCTTAGGGTGAATTTTTGGTATTTTTCCGAAAACTTTCAATTTTTGATGAATAGTGAAAAATACTAAGTTATTGTTTAAAACCGACTTTTTATTTAAATAATTATTTATTTTATTTAAATTTATTTTAGGTCAAAATAGATACATAATACCTATATAATTTCAATGTAATTCATTGGATTCAGTTTATAATAATTTTAGATATATAAAAATTTTATCGAACATTTTACCGTTTTTACCCACCTCCTAGGAGCATTTGAAAATTTGCATAAAACATAATTTTACCAATTTTTTGAATTGAATTTAAAAATACTATAGACATGGTTGATATCAATAGTTAAAATTAAGTTCAACAATATGAAAATAATTTTTGGTGAATAGCAACTTTTGACATTTATTTACCGCAGTTAAAGGTAAATAGGGTAATTCAAGGTAAAAAGAATGTTATAGTAATACAAAATTACCTTAATACTTGTCATAACCTTATTGGATGAGTCGTGACCGATCATGTGCATCCTTTGGTCGATTTGGGGACCCCATGGAGCCATTTATGAATGATAATGACACTTTATTTTAATTACCTAAAAGTAAAGGCAAGAATAACATAAAAAAATATCTTTTAGTAAATAAATTTTTACATTGGGTTATATAAGTTATATTTTAGACTATAAATATGAATTGGAAATATAAAAATATTTCCTACATAATGGTATTTTATTTATAATTTTTAAACACAAAATAATTTAATTTATTTATGATGCATTAATTACTTAATTAATGAAATATTAAAGTAATTAATATTATAAATATCCAAATAAATGTAATTTGAGACTTTTTCTGAATTAAACTAATTTTATAGGTTAATATGACATATTAGGGTCGGTTATATGAATTTTTTTGAAGTAATAATGATGTTATGAATTTTGAAAAAAAATACCAAATTGTGTCAAAATTGACATAAAAGTGTTTTCAAAACAAATATTATATAATTAATTGATATTATATTCATAAAAATATAAGGTTAGGAAAAAATACTTATATAATGATATTTTTATCATTAAGGAACCACTAGAGGTTATCTTGGAATAATATAGTAAGATAATTAACCATATAATATAAAAAATCAAAGAGACATGGTAAATGTCTAACTATTTATCTAAGAGTTAAATCTAAAATATAAGGTTAATATGGTGACCCAAACCTATCTGAAACCTATTGGTTGAGTGTTTTGTAATCCATCCCCACCTTATCATATAAATTATCTATTTTTTATCCATTATAAACCAAAAAATGATTTTATTATAAAATAATATTTCTAGCTTTTCGTAAGGTGCCCCTCACCCCTCTTATAAAAGGGCACTCACCCTTCTCTCTAATTCACACATTCAAAGCCATTTTGATCGGCCAACCCATGCCCAAATACCCTATAAATTGTCATACCTTCATCCTAGAGGCCTTCCTTTAGTCAAAAGTCCAACATAAGGATCCCTTTTGATCAAATCAAAAGGAAGAACCCGAAGAAGAGGTAAATATTTCATCACCACTTTCAAGTTCCTTTCTTCTTACACTTCCTCTTTATTTGATTTTTACATTTTAAAATAATATCTCTAGTATATTATATATACTGTGATGTTATTATAAATATGTTACAACCATATTCATCATTCTATCTATCCTTTGAACGACATGTCGTTATACGTGCGTACGTATGGCTTACCGTCTCCACGTCCTGGTGTAATTGTTATTCAATACATTATTATTTGGATGGGTATAATAATGATGTGTAATTGATGTAAATAATAAATATTACATGATAATTATTCTTTATATATTATATACCATCCAATTGTATATTATTTTAATATCAAAAGAATGATATTGTCACTCGTGCGTATGAACGGACTACCGTCTCCACGAACGCGATGAGATTCATTCCCCATCATATCCATTCAAGACTAATTTTCATTTGATGATTAAAAATAATGTTTAAAGACTTGATATCATTTTCTATATGAATAAGATACATCCCATCCCTAACAAATATGACTCACAAAATAAATAATATAAAGGAAAGCGAATCTGTTAACACCTGAAACGACGATAATACTAATATATTATTAACAAAGAAATCTTAAAAGATCATATGTCATATCATATTAATGTATATGATTCTTGTATAATTTAATAACAATTATTTCACCATTATATAGAAGTTTAACCTACCCTCAACCAAGGAAAAGTACAAGCTAAGGGTTAATTCTACAATCTCTTTATTATCCAAATTTTTTTTTACGTATGTATCTATTGGAACCTCTTTATCATCTACATCCATGTTTCTTAAAAATGTATTTCAAAACATTTTTTACTTGATAAAGGGGTAAAGTAATTTATAACCTTATTTAATATTATATGTTTTGAAAGGAATATTTCTTTCAATTTCTAAACAAGGTACTTTTTGAACTTTTCGACAAAAATTAATATAAGAATTTTTTTTTAACTTATACAGCGGGTGTGGCTATTTTCTGTCGTTATAACATCGTCGATGCTTCCCTTACAAGCTTATAATAATATTCTCAAAAAAAAAAATTTCTTTAAAATTATGTGACTCTTAAATGATTTCAAAATAGAAAGAGATATTTCTCTAAAAAAGGTTTTGATTTCATTTATGTCAACATCCTTTGATGGATTTTAAGTTTATTTTAAGTTGATTTATTATGATACAAAACATCCATATTGTATTGAAGGTTTTTTGATATGTTTGATTGTGGATGTGCTATTTTTATACCATTCATTGTTTATGGATAAAGTATTGACATTTCTTATGCTGGTTTTAATACAAATGTTTCTGTTATATTTCAACCTTTTCATATGAGGAATGTATTAGACTTAGTAAGTGACGGGTGAAGCATGCTATAGCTCCTCGATGCATTGGTAGGTCTCATAATACAACTAGATGTGGAATTGGCTGAGGCATTTCCCAATTTGATATATGGTTTTGGCCAAGGCCTTAATCATTTTTAGATGTCTTGGCTGAGGCCTTGACAAAATGTTTCAGAATGTCCGACATTATACATTCCCTCCTTATGAAAATAATATTGATGGTTCATGTGTTCATTAGACTAGTAGAATACCCATGATTATGTTTTATTATGGCATTATTTACTCATCTCATATTCCTTTCATAAAAGTATTCAAGTTTATTATTGGTAAAGGCATGTGGTTTCAATTATTCACCATGCTTAATATTTATGTTATCTTCCGCTGTATTTCTTACACTTACTGAGAATTTGAGCTCACCTCTTTCTTATGTTTCATTTTCCCATGATATGAAGAAGTTAGTTATGAGTGACTTGTAGGAATAATCTAGGAGGCTTGGATGTTTCTAATGGAATAAATTCGTGTTGTATTTCTTTTCAAGTTGTAAAGTCGGACTTATGTATGAATCTTGTTTCCAATAATAGTAAACTAATTTGTCTTTCGATACATTATTTCCTTATGATCATGCTAATGTTATGTAATAATGCACTAACTCTGGGTAAATAGGGTCGGGGCATTACATTTTACTTGTGGATACATTGGTTTTATTCATTGTTGGTTTATCTTGAGTCTCTCATGATCCAGTGGGTGTGTGGGATATTCTTTTCCTATCCCCTCAGAGACCCTTCGTGTGATATATGAATGATAATGCAATGTATTTCACACCTGGTGCATGACTACTATAGTTTCCCACCTGTATATTACCTGACAGAAGATTGGTTGTTCGAGTGATCAGTTGGTTTGAGAAATCCACCCTAGCACCTATGTGGGACCCCAAGAGTTATTCCATGCGTAGTCCCAGTGAGATCCGAGATCAAAAATCCCACCCATATTTGAGGTTGGGTGGAGAATTTATAGGCCTCTCAACCCCAATTGTTTTTCGATTCACTCACTGTATCTTGCATGAATCCAATATGGAGTTGGAAAAGGTGATTAGCACTACAGGGCTTCATGAGTCTTTATTGTGTGTCATTCTATGTGTGTCACCTAATTTTCAATAATCCTGAGTCTCTTCCTTCAACATATCTTTTATCGGATTATGGTTGATTGATGAAGAATTTATTGATCATGTAGGTATGTCAAATGAATTTTTATCTTGTCCTATGGACATGCCCCAGGTCCTTCGAGAGAGCTCAATTACTTTCTTAGAATACTTCATGGGGCAAGGCTGTCTTGTCTATGAATCATCACGATATTTGGTTGACCTATTAGGAGGTCTTGTGGGGCCACATTTTGGATATCCTGGCATGTTGTGTGTCTTTAAGTATCCATGATGCATCTCACCTCCTCAATTTTTATTCCCTTTATTTTATTTGACAAAGCTCAAAGATTATGTGAGTTTTTAGGAGTAATGTCAAGGATATTTACTCGATTTTTTTATGATGGCTTACATGACCAATATGGGTCATATGAGGATGTGTGATCATGTAGCAGAAAAGTCTATCTATTTTTTCTTAGATCATATAAGGGAAAGTATAGAGTTTCCTGGACATACATAATGACTTCCACGTGGTGTGGCTAACAAGACAAAGGGATTTTATAAGATGAGGCAGAAATGTCACCAAGGTCACGCGATGTCATTCTGGTCTCTAAGGTCACATTGAATGTCTTTTAGTGACCATAAGTACCTCTTTCCTCCTTACCTTTATCTATTTTTTTATTATACAAAGGTTTGTGCGTATTGTGAGTTTGATTGTATATCATCAATGAATTTTATTCTTCCCAATGATGATATGGCTCATGGTATTTATGACCACTGGGGTTCTCTCCCTTTAGATATTATTACTTCTTATTATCATAATAATTTTGGATGGTTTGTCAATCACTTCCTAGTAACAAACCATGGGTCCTAATGGTTCTCATTCGGCTGTCTGGTGAGCCTTCACAAGAGCAGGAAGGTTCATTGAAGGGTGGATCCTCAGGATTCCCCAAAGGTTATATGTAGTGTGCGGAGTCTTTGCATGACCTGGAAATGGTCACGTGATCATGAGTCCCTTGGAGGCTCATGCAATCCACAAATCTTGGGTCCTTTTCTTTTTTTAGGAAGGTAATACCTCTATTAAAGTATTTTTTCCCTTTGTGATTATTTCCTATTTTTTTAGCAAACATCAAAAAACACTCACTACCCATTGAGACTCCTCAAGTTTCTGTGAGGATAAGAATGTTGTCTACAGAGGATATATTGATGAGAGAATTTATATACAATGAATTATTATGTGATCAATGTTAAGTGAATTGTAAAAGTAGAATGGAAAAAAAAGATGAATATCAAATGTTATGTTATCTCTAGGAGTTATACTATGATTGTTCTAAAAAATAAAGATAAGATATTTCAAATGAAAATTTCACATGAAATTCAGGAGATGTAATTCTTGTGAAACCTCATGAACTCAATATGATAGATTAACTTTATAATTTAGAAAATTTTAAAAAAAATACAAGGATTTTTCCATATATCTCATTATCTCATCTCAACCTCCTTGTTTTTTAAGTTCTATTATTATTTTTAACTTGAAATACATAAAGAAATCACTTCCTAATATTTTTTCATTAATTCAACAATATGATAATTACATGAAGATAAAAAAATAATTATTATTTTAGTTGAATAAGAATAAAAATAAGGTTAATAATCCAATGGAAGAATCAAATCCAAAGGCACCTATAATACATTCTTCTAAGAAATAAGATATTTTTTGAGAAAGTAATGAGTCATAGAGTGTTAATTTTATATATGGAATGAAAAAACATATGACGATTAACCATAATATAGTGAAGAAGCAAAGGTAAATCTTTAGGTTTCTTTTTCCTTAAATTAAATATTTCAATTTCTATAAGTTAGGTATTAGATATAGTTTTTTACTCATATATTTATAATTGTATACTAGAACCAATTAGATTATGATATAATTTTAGAAGTGAAGTGTATAATAAATTTATTAATCATGTGAGAATTTATATATTTGTTTTAGATGATTAACATTTCACAATTCTTATAGGAATGACTATTTCATTATTACCTATTATTATATACTTATCATAGATATAATATTATTTTTGTTTCGAGCTCATATATAGGTGAATTTATTTCATGTTTAAAAAAATGAAATCATATGTTATAGTATGAAAAATTTATATAATAGTTTAAATATATAATTTAATTAATGAATCCTTACATATAAATAAATGGTGAATTAATTACACATAACTAATATTAAACATATTTTTCAAATCCTTAAATTTTTTACATATATGATAATCATTAAAAACATTAAATTAAGAAGGGTTTTTAGAGTCTTATAATATAAAAACCCTTGGTTTTTAATTATTAAAATTTAAAAGATAAAACAAATAATGTTACTTTAATAATTAAACATGAAAATACATAGAGATTTTAGAATTAGTTCACATAGATATGTCTATACCATTTCCATTAGAATTTGGAGGCAGATTATAATACTTTGTTACTTTCTTTGATGAAATTAGTAAATATGGATATTTATACTTAATAAGGTATAAATAAAACCCAGTTAATATATTAAAGATTATAAAATTAAATCATAGAATCAAAATGATAAGAAGATAATGAAACTATGATTATAGTGATGTATATAATATCATAAATAAGACTTCATCAATTAATTAAAAGTGTTTGTATCCAATATTTAAACACAATATATATCTTATAAGACATTTTGAAATCAATTTTGAGTTATAAATTTCATTTATAATCATTTAGGGATATTGATTTCAAATTGTGATATTAAAATTTAACCAAATATTGAAACTGAGGTGGTAAATGGGATCTCGTATGATTTATAGTATAAAAATAAAAAACATGTTATTACATATATGTGTATAGGGATACATAATATTTCTTAAGGATATTCAAAACAACAAATTTTACCAAAATAAGCAAACTGTATCATTATATGATTACAAGTATTAAAGAGTGATTATGAAAATAAAATCCATTGATATTAAAAGGGATCATATTTTTAAAAGTGGTAGTGAAAGAAATATATAATTTAAAGAATTTTAGGGTCAAGAAGAAAAATAGTTGGAACTAGAGAAAAAATTCCCAAAATTTTATGGTGGAAGTTCTTCTAGAGATACAAGTATTTTTTATTTTATTCAAGAAAGTTAAAGGACCAAGGAGATATAGTTTTCTTATCACTAGGGAAGGTGATATGTTATTATTTTAGGATAACATACCCATATCCAATAAGATGTATTAAAAAAAGTCCCTAGTTATGAGAATTGAAAATAAACATTTTTGTGTAAAATAAAGAATAAAAAAATGAATGATCATTTTTAATTAAACTTTAAATAATTTTTTTCAATTATAAATGAAATTAATTTATGTTTCTACAAAAGTTCATTAAGAGTTCCTGATTTTTTTCAGCTAACATATGTCAAGGACATATTATTTATGGAGATAAGACACCAATATTATAGTTATTTGAGACATATTTAACAAAATACTTTTGCATGAAATACTAATATAAAATATCCTATATTCTATATAATAATATATATAGACTTATATCTAAGAGGTAGTTTAAACTAAGACAAATTTTCTGCATTAAATATGTATTGATATATAAATTGTTGGAAACCAAGACAGGATTCTTTCCAATGTCGCATGGATAATAAAGGAGAATAATTCCTTTCACTTTGATGATGGGATCCATCATGTATGTCATTATATGTACTAGTGAATCAAATAGAATTTCATAAGTATTATTTAAACTAATAATAATTGAAAATATTTACATAGAGGATATATTCCTTGTATGTGGATACCATATAGAAATTGTTGTTAAGGGATACATATTTTATGGATTATATAATAGCTAGTTTGAACTCATATCATAGTTACGATAATAATAGTGCAATGATTAAGAGAATCTTAAAGTAGACCATTGATTCCAAATAAATAAAATTCATTAAATATCATAACTTATGATAAAGATAAATAAGAGGTGTGAATATATTTTTGAGATATCATGTCCTAAAAAAGTTTACTCAGGAAAATGATGTCACATTTAGTATTATATACACAAAATTAAATGTGAAAATCTTATAATCTAAATACATACCCAAGCATTTGTTTGAATATCATATGAGAGTTAAAAAATTGATAAATTTTAGTAGTTAGATATAGTAAAAGAGGGATATTATTGGATTTAGTGCATGTTTCCAACCTTATCATGTACTTTTGATTACTATACCTTGTATTATTTTTATACATGTTATATAATCCTCACAATATTTAATTTACCTATAAATTATTGATGTGATAATTTCTTTAGTGTTTTTAAAAGAATTATTCGGTTATAATAGTTCCTTAATATAATATTAAAGAATCCTTGATGATATTTTTAAAACAATATCCTATATCCTAGATACAGAATTATAATGGGTCATAGGATATGGTGAATATATAGTGTTATGAGTTCATAATCATTGAGTCTTTTTCACAATAATTTTATACTTCTTGATCTCCATAAAGGGTGTTTTTTAGGATAAACCCACCAATATGAACACTATATAATTAAGTTTTTGTTATATGTTCCCATTCATGAGCATGTTTATTGTTCCTTAGAACTAAAATCAGTATATATGTGTATCTTAAGTAACATACTTATATACATAATGAGAACCATAACATATTTTCTTACTCTAAAGTAGGTTTCATCAAGTTCATTGTGACTAGTATGTCGTTTATTGAATACAAAAAAATAATTTTCCAATATGAGTTTTATAAGAAACTATCTATATACCTTTGATTGAGACAGAAGCATCTTACTCAAATTCATGGACGTGATAATTTTTAGAAAAGATTTACTCAAAATGTTAAAGAAAGATAAATCAAGTAGAGAGAATGATGGTACCTGTATACATCCACCTTAATTAGATATTATTTATCTAGGAGATTTTATTGAACATTAGAATTCATAAGAAGGTTATCATTGTATTTTTTTTAACTTATCCTATTTTATATATAGGTTTTCATGTGTAATTAGATATTTCACTTGGTCTGCAGGTTGGAATTACTTCTATAGAAAAAGTATCCAAGAGGGCAACACACAAACGGTATCAATAAGCTCATTAGAATTAGTTGAATCTAATATTGAGAAGAAATTTATTACTAGTTTTTAGAATTATAATTTCTAAAACCATGAGATTTTAAAATAATAAGAAAATTCTGATATTGTATGTGATGCATAACACCAATAATAAACAACACATGAAATATATTTCTTTAAATTCAATCTCTTTAATAGCTTGCATATCACACCACCCCGAGTCAAAATTAATCATAAGAAAGTATACCATTATAACATATCCATTTAATTGGAAGGTATTAATAGTAGTAACTAAATTATTAAAATAAATGTTAGCTATTGATAAAAATAAAATTTAAATCATTTAAAATAAAAACAATTTTTTTCTTAAAAACTGGGTTTTTTCTAAAAGATAGTTTATCTGTCACGTAATATAAAATTAATTTTTAACACATTTAGAAACTTTATTTGATAAAATTAACTTAAATTTTAAAATAATAATATTAAAATTATCTCGGGGTGTATTTTTTTGATATTTATGAAATGTTTCATTTTTCAAGGAATAGTAAAAATACAGAATTTTAATTAAAATCTACCTTTTCATTTAAATTATTTATAAAGATAAATTATATTTGAAATTAGTAATATTGTAAAATTAGTTCAATTATGTAAATATTAATCAAAGTTAGGTCATTTGAATCCTTTTTATAGGGAATTTTTATTTAAAATATTTGAAAACTTTTCAGTATTTTCTCATTAAAAACCCGTTTTCTCATCATGTTTGCAGGGTTGATTTTAATTTAATTTTTTCTTATTATGTGAATTAAATTTAAAAAATGGATTTAATATTTGTATTAAACATTTTTTATATTTTATAATAATTTCAAATTAATTTTTTACAATAATTAATAGTGAAAATAGTAAAAATTAATTATCATGGTTAAGGTAAAAACGGATTTATTGGGGTTAAAAAAAAATGATAAGTGTTAAAATAACCTAAAAACTTGTCAAAAATCTATTTTGTGGGCACATTTCAATACTATAATGTATTATTTTTTTGAATTATATCTTTTTAACCCTTGTTTCATGTGAGAAAAAGTGGGTACACCTTTTTATTTTCAAAAATTACGAGTATGTCGCTCACCTCACATTTAAAATCCCACCCACTCTCCACTTTTATTCACACATTAAAATCCTTTTGGCTCTGAAATAACCTACCAAAATCACTTCCAAAACTCCCTAATATCATCCAAGAATACTTATTTTGGGCATAAAACTGACCTAGGAATGATTTTGGTTCCAAACTAAGGAGGTTACCTAGAAAATAGGTCACATTCTTCAATGAGCATCTTTATTTTATTTCTTCCTCCACCTCATTAAATTATTATTAAAACATGATGATATAATAAACTAAGTATATTTAATATATAGATCTATTTTTATATTAATATCATGACCTAAAACCATCCCCACTTCCATCAAATTGGTTACATAATCCTTAATCGTGTGTGTGGTAGACTACTGCCTCCCAAACAGATGTCATTCATTCTTACATTAACAACTCTCAGGGTTGGGTATCATTATGTATATAAAGTATATATGTAATATTTATAACTTAATGGTGCATATAAAGTAATTATATAATATATAAATTTTTAAATTTCTATTTCATAGGAGATACGATAATGTCGTTTGTGTGTGCAGCAGAATACCACCTCACAAAGCAATGTGATTCGTTTTCACTAATACTTTACATGGAAGGTGATAAGGATAAAATTAATGAATATTTGTGAGATACATGACATAATTATTATCTTAATGAAATTATTATCATTCTAATAATATGATATATATCATTTTACTTCATTCCTTTTCACTCACTAAAATATGATAATATCGGTCGTGTACGTGTTGGCTACCACTTTCACAATGTGATGTGAATATATTTCCATTACCACGTCAAATGGATGATATATATGATTATATTTAAATAAATAATATTTTATTTATGATATTATTATAATTATATAAATTTAAAATATTACTCTCTTTATTTCTATAAAGATCATTGGAAAATGGAAATTTTACTCATGTGTACATATGACATATTGTATCCATGACCGTAATGTACTACATTTATCAAAAACACCTTCTATGATTGATATTAAAAGAATAATTTACATATAAATATTATAATTATTTCATGTTTATTTGTATAGAGATATTTTAACTATATAATATTAAAAATAATTTGAACTTTTATAATAAATCTCAAATGAGAAAAAACCCAGAAATTAACAACCGAAATAATAAAAAAATTAAATATTATTAACAAATGGGTGATGAGATATTATAAAATGATCATATATGATATTATAAATATTAATATTGTTCTTTTATAAGTTAATAATAAGTTCACAACCACTATACACTAGTTTAAAAAATATTCAACTAATAGGAATCATGGGTTAAGGGATTTATTAACTCATTTTCCATTCATTGGGTCAAACTTATAATTAATTGACTATATAATGATAATATTTTCTGTGTAATGACCATTAATTACTTTATGTTTTATTTTCACTTATTTTATGTAGATTTACATTTAAATCACATAAACAATTCATTTATTAATTCCCACATCAACGATATGATCTTTGTAATAGATTATATTATAATTTCCCTTCATTGAGGCATATTTAATTAGAGTCAATATAATTTATTTTATATTGTTCACATAATTCCCATTTTACAAGTAATATAATGATTCCTTAATAATTCATGTTATTTTAAGTTTCAATTTGAGTCATTTTTTCTATGTGGTTTTGACTTAAAGTTACCAGGGTGGTAACAAATTTCATAACCCAATTTCTTTTCATTATGTAATATTACTCTTTTACTATATTGGATATTATAATATTATATATACAATTAATTATGAATATATATTATTTTATTTACCATTATTTTATGTGGATTTAAATTTGATACACAAAATTGATTCATTGGTTCTTTCTCACTTCATTTTTATGATCATTGTATAGGTTTATTTCAAGATCTCAATATAATTGATATTGTTTATTCTTGAATTTAAATTGATGAAAATTATTTGATTATTTTATAATAAACCAATTTAATTTTACTATACCATAGTTATTAATAATATTTTAAAGTAATGATAACATATTTCTAACCATTTTTACTTAAAATAATTTAGAAAATATTTTTTTAAAAAACAAACTGTATTTCTCTCTTTGGTCTGAAATCCATTTTTTACCAAAACCAGGTTTTATAAAAATGTTTTAAAAAATGATTTTAACATTTTCAAAAAGATTTATTAAATAAATTTTTACCCATTTTGAGTTTCTACAAAAAAATAATTGATATAAATCTTCATGTGATTTTCCAAACAAGTCACGTTTGGATTCTATCAAAAATGTGAAAGGAATGTTTGTTTTAACATACTTAGCATGTATAGAGTTTCTTGAGATCATAACTAATCAATGTTTTAAAGATTCTATTATAATATTTTTAAGTATATTTTAAAATAAAATTATCTTAATTTTTTTTTGAAATTTTACTTTTAATATATTCTTTTTAAAATTGAAATGATATTTACCTCAAAAGTGTTTTCAATGATATTTTTATGGTATTTATATTCATCAATGACAATAACCCTTTATTTTACATAAACTTCACTAGGGATATTTTTTATTCATACCATCGTTATTATTTATATGGATGGTTTATAATAATTTTATCCAAGGAAGGTATTTACATTCACTTTTTTGATTCATTTATTTTGTCTTCATTAACATTTGTTCGAAACATTCACTCTCAAGTGGTAATTGTGAAATTAATTTCTCTTAAATATCCATACACTTTGTTTCATGGATATGATTATTTTTTAAACCTTATAGAATTTCTACATATGGTGTTTAATTTTAATGGTATTTTAATAACTATAAAATATTTATAAATTTGTATCCTTTAGTCAATATAGATATTTTTTGATAAGACATATTAATTAATGAATTTAATCGATCATTCAATATATGAGAAAGGATTTGGACTTGCAGTGATAGGTGGGGCCTAGAATTATATATTCCCTTGATTCATCAGTAGTGTCATGGGGGTAATTAGTAAGCTAGTATTAAATATGGTTTTACCTATAGTTTTAATTTGTCTTGTGAATGGTGTTGATGATATAGGAATCATGATGCAAGAGATCATGAAATCCAATAATTAATAATTTCATTCATTAATAATTCAATTATTTTTATCAATGATATTCTCTAAATGATATTATCTCTTGATGAATTTCCTTCTTAGTTCATTGATTAAATACATGCTCTTCCAATTATTTACCTTTCTATGTTTATTATTCATTACCTAGTTATGATAGTCATGTAATTGATTAAATGGAATGTGTTTTCAGCTATTTACCTTTCCATATTTATTATTCCTTATCATACTATACATGTCATTTTTTTATGATATTATCTTTGGATGCATTTTATTCTCATATTATTGATTAAATGGAATGGTTGTTTCGATATTTACCTTGACAGATTGATTATTCTTATTGATTTTGGATAGCTTCTATTATAATTAACCTTTACTGAGTAGTTAATCTCATCATTATTTTGTTTTATTTCCCCAGGAATCCAAGAAGTGTACTATGAATGATAATCAAGGATATTATAGAGGGAATAATTATATTCTAAAAAAAATTTATGTTGTAATTTGTGTTTTCAAATACAACGCAAGGCTCATGTATGTATCTATTTTACCAAGACTACTAAACTATTCAGTCATTCGATATGTGATTCCTTGTATCTTATGACAATTTAATTAATTTAAACATCGTCTCTATCCTACTGGGTTCAGGAAAGTTATATATTTATTCAATTAATATTGATTATAAAGTCAATAATAAAATTATTCAAGTCAAGAATAAGTGATTTAAATTTTACCTCTTATTTATTCAAAAGATAACTAAAAAAATTTATTTATTCATGAAATGAGTGAATATAATATTTATTTATTTTTAAGATAAGTGAGTAAAATAAATATATATTCACAAGTTTTGTGAATATAATATAATTTTTTACCTAATGATCAAAAGTTTATTTTTAAATGTTTTATAATAATTATAATAGGATTTGGATTTATTTAATGCACCAATAAATACTTCTAAATTTTCATTTAAATAAATTAAAATTTATTTATTTACAAAGTCATATCTGATTAATACATGTCTACTAAAATAATAATTATATAATAATTATTTTAAGTGAGGTTAAATGGGGTTTTTATTAGGATTAAATTAAAACAAAAATACTTAAGTGAAATTATTTTAATTTTAACATAAGTATAAACATTAAAATATAACATTTATTTGATATATTATTCTCATTTGGTCTAATTATACTCTAAATACCTAAAAAGATAATTAAATTGAATATTGAAACATATCTCAAGATTCTTTTGATAAAAAATAAGAGATTAATATATAGTATCAATTACTAATTATGTCATATACTTAATTCCCCGGTGTTATCACATGATATACTAAGAATGGGGTTAAGAATTTAATGGAACATGTGGGGATATTTCTATAGGAATTCTGATTTGGAATCTTGTAGAAATGATAATTTTAAGACTATCTATGATTGATCCAGTGACATCAAAAAGTATTTTAAATTAAATTCAAAAAAAATACTCAAGGTATTTATCTTATTTATGTAATTAATTATAAATTATGTGTGATGATCCTATTTAGGTATTTAAAAAAATTCATAAAGTTTAAATGGGAATATTTTAAACTATAATAACACCCCACCACTTTATTTGGACATATTTCCTTTAAAAGGATGTAATATAATTGACGGTATTCCCATTTTCATTCAAAGATAGAGTAAAGAATTCATTCCAAATACTTCCAACTAGGTTAATCTTTACTTGGGACTTACTAGGGAAATAGTTATTGGAAAAGTACTTCCCACCATCAAAGATGGTAATGTTATAAAATTAAACTCAAAATTTCATCCAACTAGATGGGGATTCCACCTTCATAGATTGGGAAACATTCTAGGGTATTCTAGTAAATTCTTGCGCCACATATTAAATTTTTTACTTTAAATAAAAATGTTTTACTAATATTTACAAACTATATCCTAAGTTGTGATTGATGCCTCCACAAATAGAGGTTTGATTTATAATGCTTCATAAGTTACATGATACCTCCTCAATTAAATTTCTTACAATTATAGCCTTTGTAAAAGTGATAAAGGACTACCAAGGGAAGTAATTCACCAAGGGGACTTGTTTCTTTTTTGGATACCCAAGTGGAAGTATTATCAAAGAAATATGATAATTTTCAAATGGTTTCAACCACAAAACTAACTCTCACTCTAATTGAACAAAATTATGAGATTTATAGAGGAATATTGAATTTTAAAGAGTTCCATAATGGTTTATAGGATAACCAACCATTGGATTAAATTTATGAAAATTATAACCAATATTCAAAAAAAATTATACCTATTAAAATTATGGGAATATGAAAATTTTAAATATAAATATAGTTTCAAATTTTTAAAATAACAGACAAAAGTTCAATAAAATCATATTACTATAGGATATACCCCTTAAATACATGTTTTTAGATAGTTTCATCATCACTGTTGACATTTTAGGCCTCAATTTAATCGCCTTCCATAGTAATTAAAGACATAAAAAAGGTGTAAAACACTTTATAGAGGACATTATTACTGATAATATACTAAGAAAAGTATCAGTGGAAGAAAAATCAAGAGATTTCCTTTTTGAATAAATAGTCCACTCTCTATAATCCTAGGCACAAAGTTAGAAATTTAGCAACCAATTTATGAGAGAGACTCAAAATTATGATATCAGGTGACCTAAAGAAAAATATGAGGGAGTAAGTGAATGAAATAACAATTTTTTTCTAGTGTGAGATTATAAAATCAATCCAAAGGAGGATAATAAAGAAAATTAGAATGTGGAAAAGGAATTAAAACATCATAATAAACTAGAGTAAAAAAGAGAATAGAAAATAATTAAAAAAATTAGAAACTTAAGAGGAAACATTGGATCTAAATAAAAAAAGATCTTTGTAAACCCTTTCTTCTATTAGAAGAGTGGATGATTCAATGAAAATTTAAGGCAAAATATCATAAGTTTTTATTTGTTTTTAAATATATTCACTTCAATAACAAATTTTTTGATGCACACTCTTCCATTCTTGGATATTAAACGTTCATGAAAGGATTGTTATATAATATGAAAAGGATGAAAGATTTGTGATACATGTTACTTAATGAGGAATTTTATATAATAGTTTAATTATAATTCCATTTAAAATATAATATAATTTATTTTTTTGGATCCATTTCAAGACAAGAGAATTCATAATTGTAAATGAGTTGTGTTTTTTTTTAAATTATGTATTTAATGATTTTAGTTATCTTTAATAAGTTGTGATTGAAATATTGTTAAAAATAAGGATAGAATTATAAATTTTTAAACATTCAATAAAATATCTATGTGAAGTGTCCAATTAGGTGTTTATAAAAATTATGGAATCTTTTCTTCCCCTTCAATTCATTAATTTTTAGAAAAAAAAGAATAGGGATGTACTATTGAATTTAAGATAACCAATGTTTTAAAGTGTAATGGCCATAAATCCAGTAGCCTCAAGTTAATGGTTACTTTCTTACATTGGTAATATATACAATTGATCTCATCACAAAGGACTCAATAGTTTATTAGTCTTAGTAAAAAAATATACACACATTTTTCCCATATTACATTTAGAATAAAATATAAAATGTAATGAATATAAATATTCTTTATCTATAAACTCATTCAAAGATTCTATATTAATATTAAGGGTAAAGGAAATAAAATAAGAGTGAGATAAACTGATCAATAAGGGTTATGTGCAATGGAAGCTATCATGAGTAAAAAAGGAATAATCAATATGGAAAGAAAAATAACTAATTTTTTTCATATAATCAATAACTTGAGAATGAAGAATAATATTGTAGGAATAAATGATAATCAAATAATTCCATATAAATAATCACAGGATGTCATTACCCCATCCCACCAAATATACCCCAATGAAGGGATAGAGATAATAAACCCTAAGTCCTACCTCTAGTAGGCCTCGGGTTGGCGACTACCATTGAGGGTATGAAAATCCCATAAATGGGAGGCATTACCCTCTATAATAAAAATGATAATGGGATATGGTAAATCAGCAATAAGAAACTCCATGGTATATATAAAAAGGAAACCCAAAATTCATCCCACAATGCATGTATAAAAAATTTGGATACAAATAAGTCTCCAAATGAAAGCCCAAATAGAATAAAATCAAAGGTCAATGACATAAGAACAACTCCAAAAGCCTAAAGTAGAAATGTACAGCATAGTATAAAAAGGCCTTTTAGAATCCTAGAAACATTTTTACATATACTTTGGGTGAGCATACAAGTATACTCATTAGGAAAACCAAAGTATCTCATGCACATGTGAAAAGAGAAAACTAATGCAGTTGGGAGTAAAACAGTAGAACCAAACATCACCTCTAGAGGTTTAATAACCAAAACCCTAACCTCAACAAGGCTTTCTAACCAAATAACACAATCAAGTATAGTAATTACTATCGATCATATTGAGGATATCTTACCCTGCAAAGATTCCAAATGATTTTCCCCTCTCACGACACAATATCGTACGTCTTGGCGCTCCCGCCTCTTCTGAATAACTTCACATCACATTACATCTCATCTTCACAAACCTAGGCCATTACAACACATCACATCCTACCCGCACACACCTGAGTCATCACATATCATCACATCACAACTCATTAATGTGACTTTTGGACTTATGGCCACCATAGCCCAGGAATATCTTTATCATCTCTAAGAAGAGGGAGCAGAGAAGGGCAAGTAGCAAATCATCCATCCTCCCACCAGGATGTTGGAGAAAACACCCCCACATGACTATGTGGGTATCAACACATTGTGCTCGATCAAGGTGGGGTGTGTATAGAAAATCACAAGGAAATACAATTTATATATAATATCATAATACACAACCCCAAATAATGGGTTTACAGTAAGAGAACCAACCAATTCACAACTTTACCCATTTTTCTACCACTCTTAAAAATTACAACACTACATAAACATGTCAAAATCCCCTTGCCACATTTAATTTCAAATAATCCATTTTCATGATTTCCCATTTATCAAAAAAAATCATTCATTAAGACAATATATTTATCTAATACATTAGCTCAAATATAAACATCAAACTATTAAAAAATAATTCACAACTCAATTCATTTTTTCATTATCCATTTCAACCCATGTCATATCACAACACCTCTTCACATCCACCACAACAACACTGAATCCCAACTGCACACAAGAACACAAAGAACACACTACTTTTCATATTTTCATATTTAGTAAAGGATTTAATTCCATTTATTTATTATTAACGTATTCTCAAAAAACCATAATTCTTCTAGGGGAACCATTCTATTAATTAGATATAAGTGGTTAGCCAATTTCCCATTTTTTTGGGAAAACAAACATCACTCAATTATATTTTCATAACATGTCATATATTATGAAAAAAAACCACCAATGGACATATTATTCAATGGGGAATCTAACTTTTGAAATTAATAATATCAATAAAGGAGAAGTTTTAAAAGCATTCAATTCAAAAACTCTTCCCCTTCAATTTAATTTAAACCGGTTTATTATCTTTATTTATTCAACGCCAACCATATTCCTAAATATGAACAAAATAATAACCCAACCTACCAGATGAAACTAAATGAGAAATAAATAATCCCCTACCTTAAATTTAGACCCAAAAAAGATGAGGAACAATGTTTTCAAGGTCCGGCATGAACTCATAATCATTTGATTTTCCATATTCAATAATTTAAATATTAAAATATGGATTTAAATAAATCTATAAATTATGATGTGAATCCTTCAAAAACAAACTATGATCACAGATTTTAATTTTCACAAAGAATCCCACAAAACTGAGAATGTGTGAATCCAATTATCATTGAGGGGGATATGGCAGGAAAAAAAATTGAATATATATATGATATTTATTTACCCAATTTTTTAATTCTAAAAATGAGTTTTTCAGTTAATTTAAGTATTTCATTCCCTCATTTAATTATAAAATTTAATTCAAAATATATTACTTAATTTATTATTTAATTTTGATATTTCAATTACCCTCATTTATTTAAATCCTATTACCATCCCATTAATTATTCTCGTTTATTACTATTATTATTATTTCAATTAATTCACAAAACGGATTTAGCATTAATGTCACACATTTTTTTGAATCCTATAAAACTTATCATTTTTTAAATGTTTCACTCCCTTATCTATTTATTTACTCTACTATTATCATAATACATTTTCTTTTCAACCCCCAATTGGGCTCCACCAGTGCACCAACACATCCACCTAAAAAATCATCCTCTAATCTATCTCATCTCAAATATTTCATCCTCAAAATTTATTCTTTATTTTTTTCTTAATTCCACTATTTTTTCCTTATCTATCACATCATTATATCTCTTCCCATTCATATACCTTCAAAATTTTACCCATTTCATGGTTTTACACATTTCAATAGTTTTTTATCTAATGTTTTTTTAACATTTTCAAATGTTGTTATTGTTTTTTATCTTAAAATGTTACTCTTTTTTTCTATTCAAAACGACACACACACATATATATATATTATATACTCTCACATATAAAAATTCAATAATATTTATATATAGTAATATATATATATAACAATATATATGTGTATAAAAAAGTGATATATAATAATTTCATACACATATGAATATATATTTATGTATATATATACATAAAACATGTTACAACCCAAACATTTTTTCAATGATAAATATTTACAACACTCATGTAAATATATATACTTAAATACATATATAACATAACATGTGATGTGTGACACTTTAATTAACATGTAGAGTGTCAGAATCTAGAAATACTTTATACACATGGTCTTTATTTTTTGTATAATATATTTTCAAATTTTATACAACAAATCGATTTAAATATTGAATAAATATTTTGGGTATAACAAAATTAATAATTATTATATGATAACTTCCTCAAACACTCTATTTTTCTTCCTTTTAATGATTCTTTCAAAAACTAATGTATTCTCACATTTTTCTCCAATTTAAAATCATAACTCCACACACACACACCATTCATGATTCACATTTAATTTATGAATTCCCTCTATTATATTTAATTCAAATACTCACTTTAATCATTATTTCACAACCCATTTTACACTCATTATTATTATTATTAAAATCATTTAATATTCACCTTTTTTTAACCCTATAAATATATATATATATATATATAACAACACAAAAATATATATAACTTGAATATATATATATATATATATTCCCACGAACATATATGTAATTATATACATATATAATAACAATTATTATTCATATAACATCATAATATGTATATATATATATATATGAAAATATAATATATATGTATATCTACATGTAGATATAAAAATACATATGTGTATATTTATATATATATATCACATTCGGTAAAACAAATATTTTTTAAAATGATTAATTTCAACATGATACATGTAAATATACATATTTACACACGAGTGTAAAATGTTAATTAATATATTTCATGTAATTAATTTTTTTGAAAACATATTTAAAATCAATAATATTGATTAAGTTAAAAACAAATAAATATCACTAAGTTAAACTATTTTTTTTAACATTCGAAAGTAAATTTAAAATTTTAAAATTATTATAAATGAACTATCGAACACATTTTTAAATCACTTTTAAAATTTTCTAAAAACACCCAAACATCAGAATTATTAATAAACACCAAAAATGAAAAAATAAGGGTCATGAATGTTGTGGACAATTTTTTTAAAGGTTGGGGCTGAAACCTCATTTTTATTATTAAATAAAATACCTCTTTATGATTAGGTAGAGAGAGACTCATTACATCTCTTGAAGTCCTAAGACCAAGTGGTTTGAATACGAGGCCTGAAAGCCCATTTTTTGTCCCAAATGGCCCTTCAATTAATAGTACAGCTACAGTACCCATGATCCTACATCTCAATCAATTCTCATCCACAAGAATAAAAAAACTAGTAGGAAAAGAGAGTGTTGGTTAGACCAACCAACCCACGAGATATCTCTCATGTTTCTCGATATATTTAGGACACGATAAAAATTAGGGAAAATAATTGTAAATCTATACAATACTAAAAAAACAATCTCCTGAGGGAGATACCTATAAAACAATAATAAAGCCACATAGATGGTCATAATAAAAACATCAAACAATACATATCAACTAATTATGAACAAAGTATTATTTTAAAAGATTTATAGTTTTAAACAAGTACATTCCTTTCAAAATAACAATTCATTTAAAGAAAAAAAATTAATCTACAAAAAAACACTTCATCAAATCACTTTTAATTTTATGTTATAATTTTTTTCCACCCAATATTTTCAAAGCCTTAAAAAATATATTTTATTCTATAATTACTTTTGTTTTATTTAAAAACACACATAAAATGTTTTTTTTTCTTTTTTTCTAACAAAGAATTATATATTAGGAGAAAAATCATGAAACAATTTCACATAACTTGTCTCAACCAACACTAGTACTAATATAAACATATAAAAATATTCCGCAAGCATAAAAATAAAAGTAACGCATCCAAAGCACTATGATATTGTCTTCTTTGGGCGGCACTAACTCACTCACATGGTTTTAAAACGGGTCATAACATAATGCATCTTGATACTGGAAATAGTGTTCATCTCTTTATATTTTTGAGTTCATAACACATTTCATCAACATAAGATCAATTACAAAAAAAACATTCAATAAGATAGTAGAAAAACCTTCTCATAAATTCATTTATAGAAAGATTTATGCATGGGAGGAAAGCCCAAATTCATTAATTTTACAATATCCTAAACGACCATTTCATTTTATTATAGACTTGAACTGATTAACCTTTTTTATGGGAGGTGAGGTATTCCATAAACATAATCAGACCACAGCACAATTAATCCCACCCCAACAACCACATGTATCTTTTATCGCACATCATGACCACTGCACAATAAAAGCAGTGGCCAAATATACCATCCAACAAAATCTTCACCAGACATTTGACACAACCATATCACCTCACCACCTTACCGTCCACTTGTAACCACAATATTCAAATAAAAACCTTCTTCATATAATCGTCCACACTACCCCAAAAAATGATCACCATTATCATCAAACACAAATATTTGAGCACATAAATCAAGGAATTCCCTCTCCCATGTCAATATAATATCAAATTTGGGTGGAACTCACTCACATTCACACTTTTAATAATTTCAAAGTATTAAACATCTTGAATATGTATCAAGTTTCCACATCTTTAAACACTTTATGTTTTTAATCACACATCACATAATGAAACATAACAACAACAAAAAAACATAGAAGAAATACATTCCAACTTCTATAATTATTTATGGGTATACATTACTTCACGTCATTATTTATCATGGGTATTGTAACAAAATTACAAATTGTACGTGGAAAAAAAGTTTATTTACCATATATGAGTGATTATCCTTTTAATACATGGTTATTTTATCCAAGCAGTCAGGAAAAGGTTCTCATAATCCACATTTATCATATTACAAGAAAGGATTCCAACAACCATTATTTTTCATAATACATATCAACACATCAGTTCAACAAATTGAAATGCAACCACAAAAAACACTTCATATTTGCAACATCATTTAAAAAAAATTCATTCTAGGTTATTGTATTCAATTAAAGTAATACATTACATAAATAACATGCTATCATAATAATCAAAATAGAACATGTTTTCTAATAACAAAATAAAAATTGAACATGTTGTATTACTATGTTTCATGATTTATCATTGTCAAACTAAACATCCTTTAATCATTTTATGGATCAAGAAATATTCATATATAAAACAATAAGAATAATTTATTTATACTTACATATTTAAATGCAATATATTAAACATGATACATGCTAAAGTCTATTATACTAGAATTTTCCTAGTTACCACACAAATGATTACAACATTAGGCATGATTCCCATAAAAACTACTCATGACTTAACATTTGAGGTAAGGTTATTTCAGTATATAAAAGAGCCTTATTATTCCTAAAATATTAATTTTAATCATTCAAAAAGTTTTAATTCACAAAAAGTTGCCACAAATCATTCTTATAATTTTCAAAATTGAGAAATAAATGTTACAAGAATTTCTACCTCAACACATGCTTAAAACATATGGTTATATAAATAATGTATAACTACAATCAAGAGAAAATACAGAGCAAGTTATTCTTGTCATTTTTTCCAAATTCAAAAGACTTATCAATAATCAAGATGGTTATTTTCAGAAATTTCAAAATTTAAATGTTAAAATCAAGTTTTAAAATAGTTTCATAATTCATGATCATGAAAATTTTCAAATAGAAAACAACACAAGACATATTAGTTTATATGGAAACTAGAATACATCTAAGAATGGTTTCAAAATAATTTATTTTATCATTTTAGTGTAAAATCAACTTGAGGTAACATGGTTTATAAGTATTTTCAAAATTAAATAGTTTTCACAACAATATATACTAAACACAATTCTATAAAAAATTCAAACATTAGGAAAAATATAAGGCGTGTTAAATGTTTTAAGGAAATAAATTAAATTAAATTTATTACAAATAATTCTATAATAGGTATGGAAAACTCACTTGAAATTTGATGATTTATTTAATTCATTTTAACATACCATGATTGCCCAATTAAAATAAGAACAGAAGTCATCATGGTGCATGTACCTCTACTAATACTCGACCCTGTAAGAAGTACTATCTCACTTGGTCATTCAATAAGCTTATAGTTCGTGCATTGGATCATGGTGGGCCCTAAAATCACATACCCTAGCTGATCTTCCTGGCCTATTTCATGCACCAAGATCTAGTGGCATTGTTTCCATAACAACCCATAACACACAAAAGACTTTTTTTATTGAAATGAAATGACTGAAAACCCTACAAGAGAAACAGTTAATGAGATCTGAAGTAGTGGAGCCCAAGGGTATCAGCCTAAAAAAATTTAAGAACCTTGGGAGGGATAGAAAAGATAAGTATCTGGTCACTCTGGGATGTGATATAAGGTATAAAATCATCCACAATATTACCTTATCACCAAGTGAAAAGAGTAGACATGTGATTAGCCAAAAAATTATAGCACGTTCTAATGGTATATTCGATGGACCAGGATGTGGGGCCTTTACCTGTAATTTCATTGAAGATGACTAGAAAATTAGTCTCAAATTTTATGATAAAAATGTCCCTATAATAACAAAGGTGAAGTCCGATGAGCATAGAAAGGGACTCTTATTGAAGGGAATCCCCACTTCTAATGATACCGTAATGAGGGTAGAGATATAATGACCCCTGAGTCCAACCTCTTGTAGGCCCCAAGTTGGAAAATAACACTGAGGGTATAAAAATTTCATAAATGGGAGGCATTTTCTTCTATAATAAATAGGATCATGAAATTGGATAAATCAACCACAAGAAACTCTATGGTATATATAAAAGGGAAACCCCAAATCCATCCCGCAATACATGTATAAAAAAAGCAGATAAAAATAAGTCTCAAAATTAAATTCCAAATAGAATAAAAGATAAGTGATACAACAACAACTCAAAAGTTCAGAATTAGAAATGCACAGCCTGGTCTACAAAGTACTTCTCAAATCCTGAAAATAGGATAAATATATATAGGGTTATAAAACAAGTATACTTAGTAAGAAACCCAAATTCTCTTGTGCACATGTGAAACTAGAATACTAATGTACTCGTGAGTAAAACAGGTTAACCAAATAGAACCTATATAGGCTTACCAATGAAATACTCAACCTCACCAAGCCTCTTTCACCAAATAAAGCATTCAATTGTAATAATATAATATGAATAACATCAATGATAGGGTACCCCACACCACTTTCCCACTAATTTTCCACTATTACTCCCCACCATCATATCTCATGGCACTCTAACCTCTTCAAAATGACATCACATCTCATCACATACCACACACACACACATGGTTCATCACAATACATCACATCTCATCCACACACTCCTAGGACATCACATATCATCACATCAAAACTTGACTACGTCACTTTTGAATTTTGGCCATCACATCCTAGGAATATCCTTCTCATCTCCTACAATAGGGATCAGAGAAGGTTGTGTAACCATTCATCCATTCTCTGATCAAGAAGTTGGGGAAAACACTCCCATGTGACTATGCATGTGTCGGTATATAGTGCTCAGTGAGGGTGAGATGTGTATATAAAATAATAAGAAAATAAAAATTATTTATAACATCATAACACAAAACCAAAACCGATGGGTTTACAATAAGAGAACAAAACAATTCACAACATTACCACTTTCACTACCACCCCTAAAAATCACAAGACCACAAAAATATATCACAATCCACTAGACAATTTTAATTTTAAGTAATCCATTCTTATGATTTATCATTTACAAACCAATTTCATTCATTAATCCACTATATTTACCAAGCCTATGATTTCACATATAAACATAAACTGCTTAAACAATACATCTCAATTAAATTCATTCATTCATTAGTCATTTCAACCCATGTCATATCACAACACCTATTCACATCTACCACAACAACACCATATCACAATTGCACACAAGAAAACAAATCACACACTACTTTTCACATTTTCATACCTAGTAAGGGATTTAATTCCACTTATTTACTATAAGGGTATTCTCACACAGACCATAATTCTCCCAAGGAAACAAGTTTATTAACCGGATATAAGTGTTTATCCAATTTCCCTTTATTTTTTGAAAACAAGCATCACACAACAAGGTTTTCATAAAATATCATATATAGCACACACAAAACCACCACCAACTCTATTATTAAATTAGGAATCAAACCTATACAATTCACATTATCAATAATGGAAAAGTTTTAAAATCATGTAACTCAAAAATTATTCATTTCCAATTTAATTTAAAATAGTTTATTATATTTATTTATCCACCTCCAACCATCTTTTAAAAGATGGATAAAAGCATAAAACCACCTACATAATATAACTAAATAAGAAACAAATAATCTCATACCTTGATTTGAAAACCTAACAAAGATGAGGAACAATATTCACAAGGGTTGGTGAGAACCCATAACCACCCGATTCTCCAACTTTAATAATTTAAATATAAAAATTCAGATTTAATTAAATATGGAAATTATGATGTGATGCCTTCGAAAACAAACTTTGTGATCACATTTTACTCTCCAAGAAAAATCTAACAAAAAGGATGGTGTGAAAATTCTATTAGAATTGAGGGATATATGACATAAAGAAGTTTAATTTATATATGGTATTTATTTACCAGAATTTTTAATTATAAAAATGTGTTGTCATTTAATTACTTATTTTAATTGCCTCATTTAATTATCTCATTTAATTCAAAATGTATTCAATAATTTATTATTTATTATTTATATTTCAATTACATCAATTTATTTAAATCCTATTACCATCACATTAATTCTACTCATTTATTACTATTATTATTATTTCAATTAATTGACAAAATAGATTAATATTTTAGGTCACACATTTTTTTAACACCTTTAAAAATTTTCATTTTTTATTATTGCACACCCTTATCTATTTAATTCCACTATTATTATAATTATACATTTTTTCAATGCCCCAAATGGGCTTCATCAATGCACCTCTACCTCCTCCTTAAAACTCTCCCTCTAATCTATCTAATTTCACTCATTTTATCTTCTCTCTTTATTCTTTGTTTTTTTTATTATTAACACTATTTATTTACTTATCTCTATCATCATTACTTATCATCCCATTCTTATACCTTCAAAATTTTAACGATTTCAAGGTTTTTTTATTGTTTAACATTTTTTCGAACTTTTTCAAATGCAGTCAATATTTTTTTAATCTCAAAAATATTACTCTTGTTTTCCTTTAAAAACATCACACACACACACACACATAGATATATATATATATATATATATATTATATATATTACAATATATATACATATATATATACTCTCATATATAATATTTCAACAATATATATAAAAAATATGTGTGTGTACAACAAAGTGATATATAAATAATTTCATACATACATTAATATATATTTTTCTGTATATATATATAACATTTCAAAACCCAAAATTTGTTTAAATGCTAAATATTTACAACACTCATGTAAATATATAAATTTAAATACATGTATAACATGTCACATGATATGTAACAATTTGGTTAACATGAAAAGTGTCCAAATATGGTAAAACTCTATATGCAAGGTCTTTATTTAATGTATAATGTATTTTAAAGTTTTATTGAAAAAAATAAATTAAATAGTGGATAAATATTTTGTGTGTAAAAAAATTAATAATTATTATATGATAGATTAATTAGGCCCTCTATTTTTTCCATTTAATGATCATATCTCTAAACAATTTATTCACAAATTTTTCTCCCATTAAAAATCATAACTCCACACACCCACACCATTCATGTTTCACATTTAATTTACAAATTATCTCTCTTCTATATAATTAAAATATTCATTTTTATCATTATTACACCACACATTTTACACTCATTATAATTATTATTAAAATCATTTAATATCCACCTTTTTTAACCCCATAAATATGTGTATATATATATATAGCAATACACACACATATATAACTTTCCAATATATATATATATATATTCCTATGCACATATAAGTATTTATATACATATATAATAACTCTTACTATTTATATAGTATCTCGATATATATATATATATTCCTATGCACATATAAGTATTTATATACATACATAATAACTCTTACTATTTATATAGTATCTCAATATATATATATATATATATATGTCAATATAATATATATGTATACGCACATACAGATAAACACATACATATGTGTGTGTGTGTCTACATATATATCACATTTTTGTAACACAAATATTTTTTGAAACACTTAATTACAACATGATGCGTGAAAATATACATATTTACACATGTGTATAATATGTTATTTAATAAATCGCATGTAATTAAAAATTTTCAAAAACATTTTTAAATTCAATAATATTGATTTAGTTACAATTAAATAAATCCCAATAAATTAAGTCATTTTTTTAAACATATAAAAGTAAATTTCAAATTTAATAATTAATATCAGTTAACTATCAAACACATTTTAAACTGATTTTAAAACTTTTTAAAAATGTATGATTCTAAGAATCACTAATAAATTCCCTAGAATAAAAAAGTAAGGTTAGGGAATGTTTCAAAACTTTAAAGAAAAGATTAGAACTTATATTTGTATATCATAACAATTAAAATAATTATATGAATATGATTAACTAATTTCATAATTTTGGAATGTATAATGTTAGATATTATAAACATAATTTCAAGGAATTATGCCAAGACATCACAAATAAATGAGTAATGCCTCAACCAAATACCTAAACTAATTTGTTTCATTATACCTAAAATTGAATTTGTGGGATATATTGGGTACCTCCCATCACTTATTAATTCCAATTAATTTAAAATATGAATGAGGTGGATAAAAAATCAATGCATAATCAGCATAAACATTCGTATTGAAAAAATAGCTTATAAAATGTCAATAATTCCCTCCACCAAACCAATCATAAACCATAAAAAGAATTAATAAGTATGGTATAATTAAAATATATCCTCAATTATTCATAATTAAAATAAAATATTGTTAACATTTATTTTTAGAAATTTTAAAATTATATTTTTAAAAAAATTCTTGAGGAAAATACCATTTTCAATTTGAAAATCAATTTTAGAAAAACTAAAAATTTCTAGAATATTAGGAAAAACATTTTATTTTAATAGAATCTTGAAAAATTCTAAAGGGATCTTATAATCATTAGTCACTCATGATGGTGGGAAATTTTGTTCATTCCGTATAAGATAAAATAAAGATTCTTTTCACAATTCTGGTAAAAAGTTTAAATAACATAGTTTGGAAAACAACAAGAATATTCCTTTAAAAAAATATAAAAAGTAAAACATGTTAAAAAATTTCTTTAATAAATAATTTTATAATAGTAAATAACTTTATTTAAAACATTTTAAGGAAAATATGGACATAGAATAAAAACATTTCCAACAGAGGAGAAAAACAAATTCAACTTTCTTTAAAAACATTTTTTCAGAATCTTGACTACCTAAAGAGATGAAAATGAAAAAAAAAGTTATAATTTAAATAAATAACCATTCTTGAAGAAATTATATTTGGTTTAATATATAAATATAAAATAATTCCCATAGTGGATACTTTAACATAAACAATTCTTGAATAATTATGAGATTATGAAAAAACCCTTACCACTTTAGTAGCTTTTGAATCGTAAGCCCCAAGAAATAATAATATAAAATGAGACATTAAATTACAGGAATATAAATAGATTAATGATATTAATTATAAAATAGTAATTATGTACTTATCATAAAATAATAAAGGTTAATAACATAGTATATATACCAAAGAAGGTAATTTGAGATGAACAACCCTTATAGTGATTGAATCATTGAAGTGAGTGTTAAATAATTAGTTGATTATGTGTAACAAAAATAAATCCACAAAATAAAAGTAGAACTAAAATATAATACAATGAGAGATCATTCCACACATAATCTTAGAATAAAATAACCAATGAAGTAGAAGTAGAACCCAATGAATGAATATTGAGTTAAAAAATCATTACCACTTGGTAACTTTCAAGTAAAATCCCATTGGATAAAATAATTAAAATTATAACTTAGAATACCATAAATTATGAAGTATTCATTATATAACATTTAAAAGGGGTTTTATATGATCCATATAAAAGAAATTAGGTGTATAACATTAAAACATGCCTCAATGAAGAGAAATGCTAAGAAAATAAATGATATATTATAGAAAGATGGTAAGTATTCTTTTACCTTAAAAAGTATAATTATATAATAAATACCATACTATTTTATTAAATATAATTATATACAAACCATGTGATGTAGTGATGAAAAACGAATCACATTGCTTCATAGTGGAAGTAGTTCACACGTACGAATGATATTATCATTATCAATGAATGGAATGGTAAGAAAAATAGATGATATATTATTTCAGGATAAAATTTATTATTTCATGAATATCATATATGAACATTAAATCCATAATTACAACCAGTTTTTATAGGTAGTGATGGAAATTGAATTATATTGGTTCATGAGGTGGTACTCTGCTATACACGTGAATTATGGTTTCATTTCACTTTTGATATATGAATGAGATGGATATTGATTATTAAATTGATATAATAACATCTATATATATTATATATTATTATTTTATTATATCATAATGGTTTAAGAATATTTTCAGGATGTGGATGAAGAAATAAAACTAATTCAATCGGTTAAAATCTATATCACATCTCCAGACAATCTTTTTTTCTTTACAACTTTAGTTCCCTTATGTTGGTATTATACATAAAAACCCTCTAGGATGAGGGGAGAGATTATAATAAGGTATTTTTATAGGTATTTATTGAGAAAAAATGTTCTTGAAATATTTAAAAAGGATGAGAGGGGGTTCCCTTTTATATTTTAGAGAGGGGAATTCTTGGAGTTTCTTAAAGTAAAAAAATTGATATAAATTAATTTTCATGTTAAAATGGGTCCAAAATGATATAATTAAAATATAAGCTGTGTATAATTATAAATCCACCCACAAAGTAAAAAATTTGAAATTTTAGTAGATGTTTTCACCCTTATCATTTTGTTTTAAACCTTTATTAACCATTTTGATAATTACTACAATATTAATGTTTTTAGCCTTTTAAGGTTCATAATCATTACCAAAAATGGAAAAATGACACATAAACAGGAAATGGTTGAGGTTATAAACCATATATAATTAATTAAAATTGATATAATAATTTTATAAATTTTAAATCATTTAATAAAATATTATTTACTATAAAATATCATTAATTTCATTTTAGAAACTATTCATTTAAATTCATTTTAAAGACATCAAGAAGAAGATTTAATTATAATGTAATCCTTTAACAGAACACTAATATGTTATGTTTATTTATAAAATTCATGGAACATAAATATTTATCCAAATTTTAAAAAATTTAAAAATATTAAAATCATTTATTCAATTGTCATTTTAGTTGAATAAATACTCAGTCAACAATGTGTAAGAATTTAAAATAATTATTCAATAAAAAAATGAAAAATAAATTACCATGATAAAAATAAACTGTTTATACTCAAACTAATATTTCATATTAGTTAATAACTTATAATTAAACACATTTTAATAAATAAAATATTTTAAAAGTAAGAGAGTGACATTTTGAAATTTTCTTTACTTAAAAAAATATAAATGCCTTTTTCAAGATCAAATTGCAAAAAAATTACATTTATTATAATTTGGGATATCTATGACCAAATTAATCCTATAAAATAAAATAAATTCAAGTGTTTGGTTTAATTTTAATGTCTTATCACAATAAGATAAAAACACAATACCTAGTGAAAATAATTTTTCTAAATAATGCATTTTAAGTATAAAATTTTTGTTATAGAAAATTAAAACATAAAATTTATTCAAATGAAAATAATTGGAATATTAATAATATAATATAACTAATTTTACATTGAATCCATTTAAAAATTCAACTTTTTAAATTCTTAAAAAAATACAATTATCAATAAAAATTAATATTTTCACTATTCACTGGAAAATCAAACTTTTCATAAAAACCCCAAAAATTCACTCTGAGATAATTTTTAAATGATGATTCCAAAATTTATATCCTTTTTATAAAATAAAATTCTTAAAATTTTCATAAATTAATTATATTATTTTCTCATAAAAATTGATAAGAATCATTTTTTCGAAGAAAACATATTTTTTAAATATAAAATTTAATTACTAAAAAATGAGCGCTGATTTCTTGAGAATTGATCAATAAATTTTTATCGATTAGGTTATATATATATATATATATATATATATATATATATTATTGTGGTTGATCCTAATCATTCTAACCAATTCAACGGCTAGGTTATAATGATCATATAATAATATTTTGTGATTTGTTTAATATCGGTGTTGCGTTATGTATACACTATTGAACATAGTTATCTTTTAAAAAAATTGTGGTGTTACATCCCCTATACCCTTAAATAAATTGTGTCCTCATAATTTTAATTTTTTCTCGGTAATCAAGGGTTTTACATTTGAAAAATCCTTTATAGAGAACCCACATTGTAAACAAGGTTAGTTAAACATCCACTTAAATGAGGGAAATAGAAAGATTAATGTCATATAGAATAACACAAAAATAGGTTTACAAATTATATTAAATTAGTGGGAAGTGGAAATATGGAGAGGGAGTAGAAAAATTAAAATCATGTAATAATATAGAACATGGTCAGGAGAAAGTTAACGGCCACAAAACCATAAATCTATGATGGATGAAAAGACCAACTATACATAAAAAATGATCATAATAGGAAAAAATTATTTAAAGATGCTTTTTCTAAATTGAATGAATTATTTTACCTTCTATACTGAAAACATATGTAAATATACTTACTTAAAAATTATAATTTCATCCTTTAATCCATTTCCACCACAATCACATATTTTTTTCAAAACGATGAGTATTCAACATGACTTATTTTATGTACAAAGCACTAAAATGAAATTATAACTTATTACATAATAAATAAAAGGACAAAAATATATTCTGTAAATTTTTACTAAAACCCAAATGGTTTTCAAAATGTAAGATAATTCCTAAAATGAATAAAACTACATATTTATAAATAATATATTAATCTCTAAATTCAATAATAAAACCAATGATTTAACATAAATCATTCAACAAATAAATAATCTTATATCCCAAATAACCTCAATATTAATGAAAATTTTAATCTCAATGTTTATCTCATACCCTTCAACATACACCTCCAAAAACATAATAACATTATTCCTAAAAAATCCTTTACATTAAACCCAAAGGTTATATATACTCAAACCCAATGAAGAATCTCTAAAATATTATTATTCACCCTGATAAATCACAATATAATATTATAATGTAGTGAAATTCACCAAAATATCATGAATTAAATTTTTTATAATGACATAAAAGGTAATCTATATCATTACTATAAATATCTATGAAAATATCACCTTGTTAATGAATCACCTATTAACCATAAATATTATCTATATCCCACTACCTAATAGACCATAATTAACATAACATATATTCATATACTAACCCAATGGGTAATTGAATTCTCAATAGATTATTATTCCTAAAACCATGTAAAATTTTAAATTACCTCAAAATCTCAAAATTATTTGATCATATAATATGTTTCTAATAATTAACTTAATATTTATCCATAAAAACTTTTAAATAAAAACAATGGAAAAATAAAAATTTACAAAAAATTAGGAAACAAAAATTCTTTAAAAATAATTATATAAACATGTAAAATAATATTTAAATCATTTTTCACTCGTGATGGTGGGAGTTTTTATTCATGTCGTACAAGTTAAAACAACATTCATTTCACATTTATATAAAATGTCAAAATTACCTCAATTGGAAAATAAGAAGAAGATTCCTTTCAAAACAATTTAAAAGAAGTTATACAAGATTATAAATATTTTAAATAAAATATTTCATAATAGTAAAATACATTCTATAAAACATTTTAAGGATAATATGGATATAAAAGAAAAAATATTCTAGGCTGAGTAGAAAAACAATCACAGTTTTCCTTAAAAAAATTATTCATGTATCATGGGTACATAAATAGAGTAAAATGAAATTACAAATCTTAATTTCTATAAATAATCATATTATAATAAAATATATTTGTTTTAAGATACAAATATCACATAATTCCCCCAACATAGACTTTAAGGTAAACAATCCTCGATAATGCTGAGATTGTTAAATAAACCCATACCACTTTGGAAAATTTTGAATTGTAATCCCCATGAAATAGTAACTTCAAATGAAACATTAAATAGAATGAATATAAATATTCCTATGATATAACATATCAAATTATTATTAGATACTCCTCATAAATGAAAGAAGGTGAATAATATAACATATGTTCTAAAGAACATAATTTGAGATAAAAACCCTTATAAAGATTTATTCATTGAATTTATAATTAACCAATATAGTTATTATGTGAAACAAAAATAAATTAAAAATATTGAAAATATAATATAACACAATCATACATCATTCTACACATAATTATATAATAAAATAATCTATTAAGAATAAGTATATCCTAATGAATGGAAATTGAGTTAAGAAACCCCTTACCACTTGGTTACTTTCATCTAAAATATGCCTGTATAAAATAATTTGAATGTTAAAATAAAATACCATAAATTATTAATTATTAATTATATTACTTTTAAAATGGAATGTATATTCACCATATAAAAGAAATTTGGTGCATAATATTAAAACATACCTTAATGAAGGGACATCTAAACAGAATCGCATACCTCAACTCTAACTCATCATGTAACTTATTTATCACCCTGAATAATAAAATTATGTAATTTTTTATTTATTAATAATAATTTTAAATATTATTATTCCATTTATTTTATTTATTACTATTTTATATTTAATTTTTTATTCAGTTAATTTCACATTAGATGTTCTAATGATATTCGGCTCATATGTCAAAAACGACTTTGGTGGGTTGGATATGTAAAAAATGGTCATTGATCCACTATCTATAGAATAATCATAATAAAATTATTATAATTTTTATATATCAATTATACTTTTAAAACGAATCATGATATATGGTTATGAAAATGAACTTTGTTTTAATCACGGAGTTGGTAGGTCATATGTACGCATAAGTGACATTTCAATTTTTCAACGATTATTCTAGAAATAAGGTAAGTATTATTTAATCTTTATATAATTATCATTATAGTAGAATTAACATACTATTTCATGAAATATACTTATATATATCATCTATGTGATATAGTGATGAAAAATGAATCACATTACTTCATGGAGGTGGTAGTCCAAACATACGAATGATGTTATCATTTTCAATGATTGGAAAAGTATTAAAATATATGATATATTAAATTTAAAGAATGATAAAAATTTCATGATTAAAACATATATAATTAAAATCCTTCATTATAACCAGTTTTGAGAGGTGGTGATGGAAAATGAATCACATCAGTTCATAATGTGGCAATCCTCCATACACACAATCAATTGTTTATTTTCCAATTTGATGGAATAAAAAGATGGATATAGGTTATTACACTATCATAATAAAACATTAGTACATTTGAGATATTGATTACATTATATCAAAATAGTTTAATAATATTTTATAGAGGTGGAATAACAATTAAAACTGAAACATTTGTTTAAAAGTTATACCAATTATTAGGACAATCTCCTTTGATTTGCATATTAGGTCCTATAAGATTGGTATTATGACAAAACAAAATACCTCTATAATGAGGTTAGGAAATATATTGAGGTATTTCTGTATTTATTGGATGAAAAAAAGTTATTTAATATATATATAAGATTATAAGGAGTACCCTTTTATAATGAGTGGAGGATCATTCTTGGAATTTCTTAAATTATTAAATTAATATAAATTAATTTTCCTCTTAAAATTGTTCCAAATTAATATAATTTGAATATAAGATGAATATGAGTCTAAATACTATAATAAAATAAAAAATATATAATTTTAGATTATGTTTTACCCTTATCTTTTAGTTTTAACCCTCTCTTAAATTTTTTTACAATTATCGCAATATTAAAGTTCTCTACACTTTAAGGGTTAAGATTATTTCCATAAAAAGAAAAATAACCCATAAATGGGAAATTTTTTATGTTTTAAACCATATACATTTCATTTGTAAGAATATAATATTTTTATGAATTTTAAATCATCTAATAAATTATTACCTATAATAAAATACAATTACTATCATTTTTTGAAATATTTATTTGATTTGACTTTAAAAACATTAAGATAATAATGGAATTTGAATATAATCCATTACAACATCACTAATATGTTATATATACCTATAAAATTCAAGGGAAACCAAAAATTATCAATATTTTAATAATTTTGATACTTTTAAAACCATTTATTTTGCTTTTCTATTAATTGAATAAATAATGGGTCAGTGTTACGTAATCATTAAACTAATTATTAAATTGCTAAAAAATAAAAATACATCACCCTGATAAAAATAAAAAAAATTATGAGAAAAATAAGTTTTATATTTGTTCATAAGATATTGTTATCCTTATGTGAATATATAAAAGAATTTAAATTCAAGAGAGTGGTATTATAGAATTTTCTTTACTTAATGAAATATAAATGACATTAACAAGTTCAAATGGATCCAAAATTTCATATATTAAACTTTGGTATGTATATGGCCAAATTCATCCCATAAAAGGAAAAGAAATAATGTTTGGGGTTTATTTTTAATTTTTTATCACATTATTTTAATGCTTAATTACTTGATTTTTCCTTTACTGATGTGATAAATTTTACCATGGTTACTATTCACAATACCTAAAAATAAAATAGACATATTTATAAAATATGGACCTCCTAATTAAAAATATGGAATCTATATTTCAATATTCAATCACTATAAGTAAAAGACATTTGTAATAGTCCATCTTTTAAATGAAGGTACAGATCGTCAATTTATCAATTTGAATACCTTAAATGGCACTAATAAAGATGTATAATTAAGAAAAAAAGGCTATGAGTGTATCCAAGGATCTTTTAGAGCCTGGATCCTTGAAATGGGAAGAAGGAACCAGGTCTTATGATTTTTTGGCAACCGTGTGACCTAGGGCACACAGCCGTGTGGCCAGTTGCGGGTATGGGATAGATCCATTCTACCTGGTTTTTGCATGGTTCATCAAATCATGCACCTAACTATGTGGTGTGCCCCAAGTAGTAATAAACTGAGCATGATTTGAGAACGGTTTGGCCAAACCTTTTGTATAAATCATGCACTTTGATTTTTTGGGGTGAAATAATCTTTCCCCAGTTCATTTAACTTAAAATATTATTTCCTTTTTCCCTTCCTCCAGTATACCAACACACCTTTTCTTCTATGTTTTATCTCTCAAGAAACTTAATATAGTATTTTATCTAGATCCTCTATTTTTTTATGGTCCTTAAACTATTATAATCATTAGATTGATTTCAGAAAGCTCCCCTAGTCTCTCAATTCTTATCTTAGTTTATCTTGGCATACATTGTACTATTTAGGTGAAAGCTCATTTTCCCCATTTTCAAAACATTGGACCATTTCTCATATCTCTTCCAACCTACTTCGAATATGAGTCCAATATCATGCAAGGAATTGTCTATGGCCTTGATTTAGGTGGTCTTATCATTTTACCTTTCTGTTTTGTCCTCTCGTAGCTACATTGTTGTGCCACACACCATATTTTTTCAAGCTTCACATTTATATTGATTCCATCATTTATAATTGAACCTTTCACCTAAATACATGTTTATTGAATATCTTTTGGTAATTTAGAGACCTTACATACCATATATGGACACCCAATGGGTGTGCCAAGTGAAAATTACCATTTTGGTCAATTTTCTCAAATGCCAAGAAGTCCTAAATAGCTTCTATCATAGCTTTTAAATGAAATTTTCATAAGTTATATAAGTGTAAAATGGTCATTATACCTTCTTATGTCCTTAAACTAGCTTGTTAAGGAAAATTCCCATGTAGGAGTTTTCCACTTGACCATGAAACCTTCTAATTGACTCCTTGAACCTTATAAATTGATTTTACATGTGTTAGTGAATTAAATGGATTGGTTTGTAAATGATGGCTTATGCAAGATGGATTTACAACCTTTTTATAAACGAAATGTGTTACAAAGAAAGTCACAAGCATGATGGATTCCTTACTTTTATTGAATTAATTAGTTTAAATGGAATGACTTCAAAGGATGGTAAGCCTATTCCTTATTTCTAGGTTATATCGAATACCTCTTATTAATTTTATTTCCCTTTTTATAATTGAACTTAGATAATGTAATTCATAAGAGGTTATGCATGATGAATTATATTATAAATGATTGTGCCTCATTAATATGTATATGGGATGAATGAACATGATGGATGGGAGGTAATTATTCATACCATTCAGACTTATAATGCGCCTTTATAGAGGCTACAATATGATGGTAAGGGACCAGTTGAGCATGGCAGTATCATGCTCCCTTACATTGGGTATTGAGTATTAGGTCTCACACTAGTGATACCATGTGGACGTTTGGTTAAGGCTCCATGTTCCTTGTTTAGAGTGCTTACATTGTGGTTCACTCTCTATCCCAAGTATTTTAGTAATAATTATATCACTCTATTGGAATGCAGGGAATGTACCCTATTTCATGAGCCTGTAGGCTCATTATACTGGTTGTGGATGTCTGAGTTACGCCCTGATCTCACAATCACTAGTCTTCTAGGTATATGTCCACTTATCTCTGCACATACTTAGTTCATATTGGTGGATGAAATATACAATTTAACTATATGTATTATTAATATTTTATATATATAGTGACATGATTATAAACACAATCTTTCCAAAAATGAACTGAAGTAGGTAGAGCTTTCATGTCTCCCTTAGGAACCTGAGGAGCCTAATTATTTATTTCAGCATTAATTTACTTATTCTATTACACCTTCATAATGTTTAGTTACAAGAACTACTTGGATTTTGTGTAGAGATCATTGGTGGTGGCCAATTGAGATTTTTATCTCATGCCATACTTGGGATGCCTTTGGTACCTAAGAATATTATTTGTCTATAGGTATTGAGAAAGTCAAGTACCCTGTTGTTGGTCTTTGATATGCTTTACCCTTAGTTAGACCATAGGAGTAGAGGATCGGGAATAGGGTTGAGATGCTTGGAGATGTTTTGTATTTTTGTCCCTTTGTAATATTGTGTAGAATGATTTTATCTAATTCTATCCTTCCTATATTACATAATGACATGCATCCATGTATCAGACACGGCCATAGAGGATTTTGATAATATTATCAAAAGTTTTTTAATCTATTTCTTCTTTTTCTTACTTATTCAGTTGTTTATTTATGATTATGAATTAGTTTATTGATTATTCTTATCTATATATCATTTTTCTATTGTTTATTATTTGTTTTATCCATTATTCTACTCTAACATGAGGGTATATTCCTTTATTGTACCATATTTAAACCCTCACTACTATTCGGTAGCATCTGGATTGCAGGGAGGCGTGCTTGAGGCCTTGTGACCCACCAGCTACAGGAATAGGTTATGTTGACCCCAATTTGGGATGTTACAAATTAGTATCAAAGGAGGTTCCTTTCCTGATTTAATACTTAGAGATAATAGTACATAGATTTGGAACATTTGTAACTTTGTCATAGTCGGTCTTGGGCATCATGAACCCTTGTTTAGGGTAAAGGTAGAGTTGCCTAAATTATAATTATTATTTTTCTGTTTTCTATTATTGTTGATATAATTTCCCCATTGGGTGATTCACATTATTTGTTTTTATTATTATTATTGTTTCAATTGAGGATTCATTTCATCCTTTGCTCGATGAGATTAGGTAAAGGGCCATTGTTAAATACTTTGTTATTAGGAACACTAGGACTAATATGCCCAGATTTATTCCATGTCACATCTATTTTCATCATTCATTTTTCCATTTCATATTATTAGTGACTTTTTTATATTGAATTGTGATAATTTATCTTACAAGGATTGGAATACTTAATTGATACTTAAAGTGTTTACCTTAACATAACATTGTTTTCTTAAATAGGTTAAAGCATACACCTTAAACATTCAATTATGGCTCGTTGATCCGTGGACCATATATTGAATGGGATGGAATTTAATATGGTGTGAGTTGAATGGATATCATATTTTAGTTCATATGTAGTATGGTCTCTTATGGATTGAAAGTTGTACACCATCTGATTCAATTATTTAAGATAATTTTCACAATTGAACAAACCAAACTAAAAAAATGAAGTTAAATTAAAAAGTAAGAGAAGCCATATTATATAAATATATATATATATAACACAAATACTTAGACTCGAACCTGACCATAGTAGTGGGTAGTGGGGTAACTATTTTACGTTACTATGGCCTGTTATGGTATTTTCTAACATCTAGACCTAGATTTTGAAGTAGGCATAGGGGCATTGTTGTTTCTATAAGAAGGATTTACTTATATCCATTTTTCTTAAATTCAATATTTTCAATTGCTTAAATATATTATGAGGTGTGTGTTTGGAATTTCAGAGTCATTCTGACACGATATTCTCCAGTCACATGCCCTAAAGGTAGTGATGACTATGTCCCTGAGGTGGTGGGTCGTAAGTCGCCAGTGATTCCTCTAATAGATCCACTTATTCCTCCTCTTTAAGTTCCAAATATGGGCACTGAAACCTTGTTTCTAGATGGTATTATGTGTATGATTTAGTAGATGAAATATTCCAATAGACCTCCCCTGAGTATGGAAAAGTTTACTCATGAGTTTATGTAGAATCATCCTCCCACCTTTTTGAGAGATGGGATACCTCATGCTGCAAAGTCATAGGTTTAATTGATCCTATATATATTTTAGCATCTTGAGATGCCTCCAGAGATGAGGGTCAATCTTACAGTGTATATGCTACATTACTTAGCCAAGATGGGGTGGGACATAATCACCCAGGCATAATGGTATAAGGGTATTGTCTGGGTGGATTTCTGGAATATCTTCTATGATTACATCTTTCCCCAAACCCTGAGGGCCGACCGAGATAGAGAATTAATGAACCTATAGTAGAGGAGTATGTTTGTCATCGAATATTATGCTTGTTTCATAGAGCTATTGCAATTCACTCTTTCTCTATCAAGTGATAATCTAATGACTACAAGGTGATTTGAGGATGGTTTATTTTACACCATCTGATCACAGGTCAATGTATTCTAGTTGATGATTTTTTTAAATCATCAACAAGACCCTTATTATAAAAATTTAATTGAGGGATGATGATTGTGTTATTAAAGGTGGTTTAGCACCTAAATCTATCAGTGGTTCATCTTCTAGATGCATGAAACACTTTGAGGTTGCTTGTAGGGGTATTAATATCTAGGCTCCTCATGTTGATAGATTCTTGATTTGTCACCATTGTTGGAAGAAAATACACATAAAGCCTTAGTGCTTATAGGATCTAGTGGAGTGTAGAGGATGTGGCAGGATGGGCCATATCCAACATTTATATAGAACTTTTCTGACAGTTCCTAGTGAGTGGGGATCGGCACCTACTCCTTGAGTAGAAGTGGGGATAGATTTATCAAGATATGTAGGAAACTGGAATACCATCATCCAATTAGACCAAGGTAGCGGTCAAGGTAGAGCTATTCAGAATTTTGATTCCCAATGATAGCAGAGTGGGATTTATCAAGGTAGTTAGATAGTGACTCAAGGCCCTGGTATAATCTAGTTACATGGATTCCATCCTATGCCTAAGGATTAGTGCGTCGAACCTTCTACTGTTAGAGGTACTATTATAGTAGCATCCACTTTTGTGTCTGATTTGTATGACATAGGTGCGTCTAATTCATTTATATCTAAGGAAATCATTGAGAGTCTGGGCCTTGAGGTCGATAACTTTTATAGTGTTATGATGTTAGACATACAATTATGTATCTGTTCTGAGGGTGTTCATAATTGTAAGGATTATCCCCTTGAGATGGACAGTTACCTTTCCACGTTGAATCCTTACATAATGGACATTATGGGATTTGATGTAATCATCAGGATAGACTAGTTAGTTACATATTGATCCCATATTGATTTCTATCATTGGAGGGTTGTGTTTACATTACCATAGTTAATTAGGTATGATCATAAGGGGGAATGGGGTGTTAATTTGACACAAGATGGGCTCAAGTAGAAAATTTTGGGCAGTGTAAAACTCAGATCGTCAGTATTTTCCTTGAATACTAGGGGTTACGACCCACAGTCATTCCTCCTATAGTGGACTATTTTAGATACTTATTTCCTGATGACTTCTCTAGTCTACCTCCTATGTGAGAGGTAGAATTTAATATTTAGTTAGTTCCAAGAGCATCACCAGTGATCATTCCCTCCTTATAGGATAGAACCGAAGGAGGTTATAGAACTCAAGAAGAAATTAGAGGACCTAGATGATTAAGGCTTCATAGGCCCCAACACATGTCCTTGGGGTTCACTGGTCTATTTCACCAAGAAGGAAGATGGTACCCTCACTAATTTCATGGATTTTCGTCATTTGAATCATCTCACAGTAAAAAAAATCTGTATCCACTAACTAGAATAGACGATCTATTTGATTATCTCTAAGGATCAAAGGTGTTTTCAAAGATAGATCTAAGGTCATGATATCATCAATTGTATTTCAGAAATTCTGATATACCACACATATCCTTTAGGAGTATGTATGTTCTATACAAGTACCAGGTTATTCCTTTCAGACTCACAAATTCATCTTCTATCTTCACGGATCTTATGAATTAGGTTTTCTACATGTTACTAGATTCATTCAGGGTAGTATTTATTGATGATATCTAGGGGTATTCACACTTCAGATAAAACCATGCACCCAATATTTAGGTCATGAGGAATACACTGAGAGATAATTTGATCTATACTAAGCTCATTAAATTACACTTTTGGATTGAAAAATTCCACTTCCCGGGTCACATAATCTCAGAGTCAGGAGTTTTAGTAGACCTAGATAAAGTTAGAGTTGTAGTTTCCTGGGAGTAACCCAAGAATTTATTTGACATCAAGAGTTTATTGGGGATAACTGGATATTACATATGATTCATCTAGTATTTATCATTCCTTGAAGAACCAATTACAGGATTGAAAAAAAATGTTTTGAAATCTGTTTGGTCATAATCTTGTGAAGCAACCTTCCGGAAGACTGAGGGAATACTGACTTTAGGATCGATACCAATTTTTCTAGAGCCAATAAAGAGATATATTGTATACTTTGATGCATCAGGTATTAGACTTGGAGATTTTTTTATATAGGATGAAATAATCATCGCATATAGGTCTCATTAGTTGATCCCTCATGAACTGAATTACTCAACGTATGACCTCGAGCTTGCTATTGTGGTGCATCCCTTAAACTATTGGGGACACTATCTACTTGAAGATTGTTTCTTGGTGTAAATTGATCATAAAATCCTCAAGTACATGTTCATAGAGCAATATCTCAATATCAGACAATGTAGGTGGGTGAAGTACCTACAATCATTTGATTTTGATATTTCCTACACGGCTAGTAAGGGAAATTCAGAAGCGATTTCTAAGAACTGAAAGACTCAGACACTTGTCATTTGGAAATATAGTTGTGAATGGAAGCTTATAGAATTATTCTTAGAAATGAACACTGAGGATTAGGAGAACTATGTACAGACTATTCTCTCAACCATAGCAATGACATCTACTATTCTGGAATGGGTAAGAATGAGGCAGTTATCTGATCATGGAGGCCTTTTCCTTAGTGAAAATTTTTTAGATGAACATTTATCTTTAGGATGGACCATGGATGTTGATGATACCATATTTTTTCATATGATGCTAGTATATGTGGACTGGTATCAAATGAAAAATTACAGGCTTCATCACCCAGTGTTCCACCTATTAGTAGGTGAAGGCGGAACACCAGCGATCAGTAGGTATTTTACATCCATTGTTCATTCCTGAGTGAAAATGGGATGATGTTTCAATGGATTTCATGAAAGGTCTACCTAGATCACCTTAAGGCAATGATATAGTGTCGGGTGTCATCGATTGTCTGACATAGGTCATAAACTTTTTACCTGTGCGAGATACCTTCACAATAGACGAGATAATAATTTTGTATATTAGAGATGTTGTACGTCTTCATGGAGCTCCTCGTTCTACCATTTATGATAGATATGTTCATTTCACATCATATTTATTGAAGTGGTTATAGAAGGCCTTGTTTACACAAGTACTTTTGATCACAACCTATCACCCATAGACCAATGGACAGATGGAGTGTATGATTTAGGTGCTACAAGACATGCTTTGTGCATGTGTCCTAGAATTTCTAGGTTCATACTAGAAACAAATTCCCCTTATGGATGTCACTTATAATAATATATTTCATGCTACCATCGATATGGATACATATGAATCCTTATATTCTAGGTCTTGTGGCTCACCTCTATGATGGCTAGAGGTAGGGAAAACAGCTATGCTTAGACCACATCTTTTAGAGGATACTATAGAGTAGGTTTAGCAAATTAGGAAGTGTGTATTGATGGGTCACTCACAAAAATAGTCATATTCTAATAGACGTTGGGTACCTCTTGAGTTCGAGGTTGAATACCAGGTTTTCATACTATTCGCACCCAGACTGGGCCATATACATATTTGGAAGTCGGGTAAGCTATTAATATGGTTCATTGAACCCTTAGAAGTTGTTAAATGGATTATAAAAGTGGAATAATTGTGGGATCATTATCAAAGATATCGGTCTATGTATGATGAATTTTATGTATCTCAGCTTTGTAGATACTATCTAGACATGTCACATGTGTTTCATTATGATGAGGTTGACCAGGATATAAATGCTTCATTCAAGGAGTATTCAATTCGTATTGCGGATCAGAGCATGAAGCCACTTCGAGGTAGGTACTTTCCTCTAGTATGGGAGAAATGGAAGCATGGACAAGTACAAGACTATACCTGATAGTGTGAAGGTGGTATATGAGCTTAGTGGCTGGAGCTCTTAGTTGATGATACCACTTTAGGATCAAAAGGTCAACTCATGGATGAGTTTCTTTAAGGATAGGAGGTTGTAACAACTTATCTTCTCAATGAAGGTATTGATAATTAGTTTTTCAATTTTAATACCCGAAACGAACCTAATAAAGATGTATAATCAAAACAAGGAGGTCACATGTGCATATGGGGAATGTTTAGATCCCAAAGCTTTAAAATAGGAAGATGGAACTTAGCCACATGGTTTGTCTGAAACCATACAACCCAGGGTACACGGTCATACAGTTAGTTGCAAGTATGGGATAGATCTATTCTATACAGGTTTCTCATGGTTAGTAAAACCATGTACCTTACCATTTTGTGTGTCCTAGGAAGTAGTTAAATGATCCTAGTTTGCACACAGTTTGGCCAAACCATGCATCCAAACTGTGGGTATTGATTTTTTGTGGTGAAATGACTAGTTTTTCCATCATTTAACTCAAAACCTTATTTACTTGTATCTTCCATCCTCTAATATACCATAAACCTTTGTCTTCTCCATTTGAGCTCCCAAGCAATCAAGTCTATGCTTTGAGATAGATCATTCATCCAGTGTATGGTCTTCAATATGTTAGAAGTGCCGGATCGGTCTCGGTAAGCTCACTTAGTATCTCAATTTCTATCTAAGTTTTTCTTGTAATCCATTAAGCTATTTAGGTGCATGATCATTTTCCACATTTTTAGTTCATTGGATTATTTCTCACATATCTTCCAACCTTCTTAGAATCTAAGGCCAATATTGTAACACCCCAATATTTCATAGTACGTTATTTCTTAAATTTAAAGAAATAACTTTCACTACACTCAACACTGAGTTCAAGTGCATCACGACTTAATTTCACATTGAAATTATACAAAAACAAGTGTCAATATTTTGATAGTTATTGTTTCTTAAAAACACGTTATTTGTTTTGACAACGATAATTAATTTTAAATTAATTAATGCAACTTATATGTTTTGAATTTGGTAAAATAGACATCATTTTCAGATTCATAATATCAAAATTATCTTAGGGTGATTTTTTGGTATTTTTCTGAAAACTTTCAATTTTTGATGAATAGTGAAAAACACTGAGTTATTGGTTAAAACCGACTTTTTATTTAATTAATTATTTATTTTATTTAAATTTTTTTTAGATGAAAATAGATACATAATACCTATATAAGTTCAATTTAATTCATTGGAGTCAGTTTATAATAATTTTAGATATATAATATATTTATTGAACTTTTCACCGTCTTTTACCCATCTCCTAGGAGAATTTGCAAATTCACATAAAACTTAATTTTACCACTTATGTGAGTGGAATTTTGAAAATCTGAGAAACATGGTTAATATCAAGAAGTAAAATATGGTTTAATAAGATAAAAATTAATTTTTGTGAATAGTAACATTTTACTTTTATTTACCACAGTTAAAAGTAAATAGGGTAATTAAGGTTAAAAATGATAATAATATTACCCTAACACATGTCCTAATTCTATTGAACAAGTGTATCTCGACCAAACACAACCTTATGAATAAAATATTATCATTTAGGTCCACTTGAATTAGATTAGTACATTTATTATTATTTTATTCAAAGAAGAGTTAAAAGAGTTAAAATCAAAGTTTAATAACTAAAACATTTTTAATATAGGGTTATAAATAAGATAAATTCAATTATAAATATTAATTAGAAAAATAAAATGATTTCCTACATAATGGAATTTTATTTCTAATTTTTATACATTAAATAATTTAATTTATTTACGACACAATGATGATGCAGGAATTACTGTATTAATGAAAGATTAAGATAATTGATATTATAATACCCAAATAAATGTAATTTGAGACCCTTTATAAATTACAATAATTTTATAGGTTAATATGACATGTTAGGATTGGTTATATGAATTTTTTTCGAAGTAATAACGCTGGTATGAATTTATAAAAAAAAATACCAAATAGTGTCAAAATTGACATAAAAGTGTTTTTAAAAAAAATTATATTATTAATTGATATTATATTTATAAAAATCTAAGGTTTGGCCAAAGGACTTATATCATGATAGATGTACCATTAATGGACCACTTGGGGGTCTATTGGAAGTTTATAGTAAGTTTATTAACCATTTAATATAAAAATACAATGAGACATGGTAAATGTCAAACTAATTAACTAAGAGTTAAAACTAAAATATAAGGTTAATAAAGTGACCCAAACCTGTCTAAAACCTATTGGTTGAGAGGATTTAGACCCATTCCCACCTTATCCTATAAATAAATCAATTTTGATCCATTATAAACCGAATATTAATTTATTATAAAATAATATTTTAAGTTTTTTCTAAGGTACCCCTCACCCCTCTTATAAAAGGGAACTCCCCCTTCACTCTATTTCACACATTCTAAGCCATTTTGCTCAGCCACCCCCTACCAAAATATCCTCTCAACTTCCCTAACTTCATCCTATAGTCCCTCATTTGGTCATAAATCCTACTTAAGGATCCCTTTTGATCAAATCAAAAGGAAGAACCCGAAGAAGATGTAATGATTTCGCCACCCTCTTTCAAGTTCTCAAATTCTTCCACTTACTCTTTCTTTGTTGTTTAAATTATTAAATAATAACTCCAGTATATTATATATACTATGATTTTATTATAAATATGGCACAAATATATTCATTATCCTATCCATATTATGAATGATAATGTCACCATGCGTGCGTACGTACGGCTTACCATCTCCACGTCGTGGTATAATTTTTTATTCAACACTATGTTATTTGGATGTATATAATGATGAGTAATATGTATAAAAATATAGAAAATAACATGATAATTTCTCTATAAAATTAATATACCATAAAATTCCACACCTTTAAAGAAATTATATTGTCACTCGTGCATACGTACGGATTACCGTCTCCACGATGTGATGAAATTCATTTCCACGTTCACCATTCATCAACAATTATGAAAATATATATTACTAATAAGTATGTAATATATGACATAATAATTATATTGGAGATGTATATATTTATATATATATATATATATGTACTTACATATATCTTATTCACTTACTTCTGTTCAATACTATATGAAAACGGAAACAACGTTTATGAGTACGTACAGATTACTGTCTCCATAAATGGTGTTTTCCATTTCATATATATGTCTATTATACATATTTATATTCTAAATATATATGATATATAAATCATGTTTTATATTCTAGAAGTATTTAAATCATGATCTATGTGATACAATCAAGAGTACCAAGTTAAAACACGTACGATAAAGAAAGCAATTATTACCTGAAATATCAATATAACATATAGATTATTATTAAATGGGTAGTATAAAGTCATAAATGAATATTGTATGATATCATAAATATTAATATGGTTCTGGTATAATTTAATAACATACATTAGTCTTCATACATGAGTTTAAACATACCCTTGACTAAAAGAATGTGCAAAGTAAGGGGTTTTCATCTCACTCCTTATTCCCGTGAGATTCGTGCCATATTTCCACTATTAAATTTTGTGCGGTGTATGTACTACACATAATTGTATTATTTTTTTAATGAAATTTAATTTATGTTTATTTACATATTCATTGTATGATACCTATTTCATGGGGTGTATGTTTTGTAAGTTACCAAATTGGTAAGGGTTAATTCCTCAATCTCATTATTATCTGAGATTGTTTATGTGTAAGTATTTATTGGGGAATTTTTATAATCCTTGTCCATTTTTCATAAAAATGATTTCAAAATGAATATTTTAAGGATTTTTGAAAGGTACTCTTTATCAAGATCAGAATTTTAGATGTTTTAAAGATTTATCTTTCTAAATCTTTTTAATTAATGTCCATGTTTTCAAAATGATTTTAAGGATTTATTTATATGCACATGAATGTTTTTGAAATGATAATTCTTTTCAAAAGTTTCAAAGTTTTATGGGACACTTTGACTCAAAAATCTCTTTTAAATTACTTCCTTTATAAATCAGTGGCTTTTAAATGATTTTACAAAAAAATGATATTTCTCTCAAAAAAATTTACTCATCATTTTCAAATATGTCAGCATCCTTTACTGGATATTATTTTTGATTGAGGTTGATTTATTATAATACAATATTCTATATTGTATTTAATGAGTTATGATATGTTTGACTATGGATGTTCTATTTTTATACCATTCATGATTTATGGCTAATGTATTGACATTTCGTATGCTAGTTTTAATACGAATGTTTATTTTATGTTTCAACTATTCATATGAAGAATGCAGTGGACGTAGTAAGTGACGGGTGGAGCACACAATAGCTCCTCATTGCATCGGTAGGTCTCATGAGACAAACTAGTGTCTTGGCACAAGGCCTTGACAAAAATTTTATTTGTAGACTTGGCACGAGGCCTTGACTATGTGGTAATGATGTCCGGTATTAGGCATTCCCTCATTGTGAAATTAGTTATAAAATGTGATTATTCGACTAGTATAATATCCATGTGTATGTTTATATGGTAATGTTTCATTTATTTTTACAATATTATGTTCAATTTTATGTTTAAAAGGCTTTTTTTATTACACATCTTGCCTTAAAATTTTATAGCTTCTGCTAAATTATTTACCCTTACTGAGCATCTGAGCTCACCCCTTTATTATGTTTTATTTTCCCAGGATTCCAAGAAGTGTATTATGATTGATATACAGGGTTAAGCTACATGGAAAAATGGAATTCTCAAAGAACTATCTATGATGTGTTTTATGTTTCAAATTGTAATATAATGTTAATGTATGTAATCTATTTTCCAAGACTGCTAAACTGATCGGTCCTTCGGGACTTGATTCCTTCTAATCACGCCAATGTATTAAAATAATGCACCGGATCTGGGTAACTGGGTCCATGGAGTTACAGTTGGTATAAGAGGAAGTTTAGAAATAACATTGGAAACTAGATTTAGATAAACTTTGATTAGAGCACACTACCCTAAGATAGACTTTGAGGATTAGTATAGGACTTCCTAGAATTTTGGTAATGTAGAGATTTTGTGAGTTTTCCAAGAAAATACATCCCTGTCTGGATACGACCAAGTAGAGGCAGCTCTAGAATAGGTGTACCTACGGGTAAAACCTGAAAACACCTCTTTGAGCTAGACTCGAATGGGAACTTGTGCACGACAACGGGCCTTGCTACACTCTTGGTTACGACACTCCCGGGGGATATGCTTAGGATAATTCTCATTTTATTTACAAATCATTATGAAGGATCTACTAGTATATAACTCCTCAAAGAAAATATTTTTATGGATTAAATCCATAAACTGTTCAATTTATGTTAGGTATTTTACTAGTTTTAAATTATTCATTACAATTCATAAACTAACCTAGTGTATGCCATTGTATAGAAATGGCACCCAGTAGAAGGAATGTGAACTCCAGTAATACGTATGATCCAAAGAGTAAGAAGGGTCATATCATTCATGGTATTAATCCAAAATTTAGAAAGGAAATATTCTCCCAAGTATTATCATCATATGAATAAAAAGTATCATAAGATCAGTAAATAATTCTCTGAATCCTATGGCTTTGAAGGGAAGAAAGAGAATAAAAGGATGGTAGAAAGAAAGATGGATAAAGGGAATAAGGGAAAGAAGGATTTTCCAATATGTGATAAATGTGGTATGAATCAACTTGGTAAATGCTTGAAGGGAATGGGAGTTGTTATAAGTGTGGAGAAAAAGGACACCAAGTACTTGGTTGCAAGGGTAAGAAAAAGTTTTCAAATGTAAAATGCTTCATCTTCAAGGCATTGAGACACTACGTGAATCAATATCCCATTCATAAGAGTATAACACAAATGATGTTATTGGATAATAATCATGTTATGATAGTACTTGAGATGAAGAAGAAAGACTGGTGTTCTTATGTTGTTATTATAGAATTATTTCATTTGAGTGTTGTATCAATAGTATACTGGTTACATGAATTATGGAGATAAATAAGGATTGTACTGCAGTACTATTTTATTGAGGATTTAAGAGTATATGGTTATAAGAAAAGTGACTTAATAGTAATATACACTTTTTGGAAAATACATGGTTGAAGAAAATGTAATCCTTAATATGGTCCTGATAATGAGGTAGTGTTTTTGGAATAAGAGATGGATGATTTTGGTAATTCAAGATGTTCTGATGTTGTAAAAGAATACATGATGAAGGCGTTCACATGTTATTACCTGGAAAAAAGGATCCTCATTATGTTTGACTTCCTTATAAATTTTGGACCGAGAGTTTGGATATAATTATTTCAGATAATTCTAAAGGATCAAATGAATTAAGTTTGAAATTTGATTCTATTGTTAAGGTTATTTTTGGATTGCCATAAAATAGACAATCCGGAGGTCGGGAGGCAACCCGTCACGTCCGGCAAATCCGCGAGACTAGAACCCACAACTAAAGAGCGACAAAGGTGCATCACCTACGACTGGACTACGTTATGTACCGGTTTGTATAATTTAGTTTTTTTTTAAAAATAGTCTAACAAATAAATTATAAATTCATTTTTTGGAACCTTATACGATTTAGGTAAATAGAATTTTTTTTGAAATCATTTGAAGTGAAGGATAAGTTTGTGGTAGGAATTAGTTGAAGGATGAAACTCTACTTGTCAATTATATATATAATTTTTTCTCCTCTTATTCTATGAAGAAATAATTTCTTAAACTTTAGTTAAGGCATCTTAAAACCAAAAATGTGTTATCTTAATATCTTACGATGGTATTTTAAATCATCATAGATTGCTGGCATTGAGGCTCACAAATATAAAATTGTTTATGATTGATGACCTCAATCACTCCCTATAAATATTTATGTTTTTCCTCCAATTATGTGTCTATAATTTCCATTAATGTTCTCATATTCGAAACACTAATTTGGTGGTGACTTTTTCATTCCCCTTTTTCCTCTTATTTGGACTAAATTTTATTAACCCGACTTCCGATGTGGGTTTTCCCATAAAAGAATTTTCTATTTTCAACCTTTTATTTTTGAATAAACAATTTCAAATTGCGAGGACTCAATTTATTGAAGTAGGGGAGAATTTAACACCCCAATATTTCATAGTATGTTATTTCTTCAATGTAATGCAATAACTTGCACTACACGCAACACTGAGTTCAAGCGTATCACGACATACCAAACTAGCCGTTCAAAAGACTTTATGAATAGTATTAACTAAATTTTGAACATTATATAGTCCTTATAATTTTTGAATCTATATTATGAGTTTCTTAGACATAATGTAAGAACAAATTCATTTTTCAGATAAAAGAATTATTTTTCAAATAATTCAATTTTACCGCCTTTTAATAGAGAACCCTTTTTAAATCCAATATTTTAAATTTTTATGTATTAAATTTGAGAAAATAAACTTCTTCTTTAGAATCGGGACATAAGAATTTAGTTTCAATAAATATTTGGTGTTTTTCTGATAACATTCATATTTGGGTGAATGGTGAAGAATACTATATTTTAACTGAAAAAAACTTTTTTAATAATGATAATTTAGAGTGTTTAATTATATATTTTAATATTTTGGAAGTATAAATAGATTATATTTGTACTCTTTAATCCAATTTTGTTCATTGGAATTAATTTCACATTGAAATTATACATAAACAAGTGTCAATCTTCTGATAGTTATTGTTTCTTAAAAACACGCTATTTGTTTTGACAACGAGAATTAATTTTAAATTAATTAATGAAACTTCTATGTTATGAATTTGGTAAAAAAGACATCATTTTTGGATTTGGAATATCAAAATTAACTTAGGGTGAATTTTTGGCATTTTTTTGAAAACTTTCAATTTTTGATGAATAGTGAAAAACACTGAGTTATTGGTTAAAACCAACTTTTCATTTAATTAATTATTTATTTTATTTAAATTAATTTTAGGTAAAAATAGTTAAATAATACCTATATAAGTTCAATTTAATTCATTGGAGTCAGTTTATAATAATTTTATATATATAAAATATTTGCTAAACTTTTCACCGTCTTTTACCCATCTCCTAGGAGAATTTACAAATTCACATAAAACTTAATTTTACTGCTTCTGTGAGTGTAATTTCAAAAATCTGAGAGACACGGTTAATTTCAAGGAGTAAAATTTGGTTCAATAAGATAAAAATAATTTTTGGTGAATAGTAAATTTTTACTTTTATTTACCACAGTTAAAAGTAAATAGGGTAATTAAGGGTAAAAATATTATTAATATTACCCTAACACATGTCATAATTCTATTGAACAAGTGTATCTAGACCAAAAAAACCTTATGAATAAAATATTATCATTTAGGTCCACTTGGATTAGATTAGGACATTTATTATTATTTAATTCAAAGAATAGTTAAAAGAGTTAAAATAAAAGTTTAATAACTAAACCATTTTTAATATAGGGTTATACATAAGATAAATTCTATTATAAATATTCATTAGAAAGATAAAAAGTTTTACTACATAATGGTATTTTATTTATAAATTTTAGACATTAAATAATTAAATTTATTTATGACACAATGATGATGCAGTAATTAGTGTATTAATGAAAGATTAAGATAATTGATATTATAAATACCCAAATAAATTTAATTTGAGACTTTTTATGAATTAAAATAATTTTATAGGTTAATAATACATATTAGGATTGGTTATATTAATTTCTTTCTAAGTAATAATTCTGTTATGAATTTATAAAAAACCAAATACCCAATAGTGTCAAAATTGACCTAAAAGAGTTTTTAAAAAAAATATTATATTATTAATTGATATTATTTTCCTAAAAATATATGATTCGGAAAAAGGACTTATATCATGATATTTGTATCATTAATGGACCACTTGGGGGTCTATTGGAAGTTTATAGTAAGTTTATTAACCATTTAATATAAAAATACTAAGAGACATGGTAAATGTCAAACTAATTAACAAAGAGTTAAAACTAAAAGATAATGTTAATAAAGTGACCCAAACCTGTCTAAAACCTATTGTTTGAGTTTATTTCGACCCATACCCACCTTATCCTCGAAATAAATCAATTTGGAGCCATTATAAACAGAATATGAATTTATTATAAAATAATATTTTAAGTTTTTCCTAAGGTACCCCTCACCCCTCTTATAAATGGGCACTCCCCCTTCACTCAATTTCACACATTCTAAGCCATTTTTCTCAGCCAAACCCTGCCAAAATATCCTCTAAACTACCCCTAATTCATCATATAGGCACTCATTTGGTCATAAATCCTACTTAAGGATCCATTTTGATCAAATCAAAAAGAAGAACACGAAGAAGAGGTAATGATTTCACCACCCTCTTTCAAGTTCTCATATTCTTCCACTTCCTCTTTCTTTGTTGTTTAAATTATAAAATAATAACTCCTATATCTTATATATAATGTGATATTATTATAAATATGGCACAACTATATTCATTATCCTATCCATCTTGTGAATGATAATGACACCATGCGTGCGTACGTACGGCTTACTGTCTCCACGCCTTGGTGTAATTTGTTATTAAACACTATGTTATATGGATGGATATAATGATGATTAATATGTATATAAATAATGAAAATAACATGATAATGTATCTATAAAATTAATATACCATCCAATTCCACACCTTTAAAGAAATTATATTGTCACTCGTGCGTACGTACGGATTACCGTCTCTACGACGCGATGCGATTCTTTTCCACTTTCACCATTCATCAACGATTATAAAAATATGTATTAATAATAAGTATGTAATATATGACATAATAATGATACTATAGAGATATATATATATATCTACTTAAATATATCTTATTCACTTACATCCGTTCAATACTATTTGAAAACAGAAACAGCGTTTATGCGTACGTACGGACTACCGTCTCCATAAACGGTGTTTTCCATTTCATATATACATATATTATACATATTAATATTCTAAATATATATGATATATAAATCATGTTTTATATTCTGTAATTATTTAAATCATGATCTAAGTGATACAATCAAGAGTAACAAGTTAAAACACGTATGATAAAGAAAGTGATTATTACGCGAAATATTTACATAACATGGAAATTATTATTAATTGGGTAGTATAAAGTCATAAATGAATAATGTATGATATCATAAATATTAATATGGTTATGTTATAATTTAATAACATACTATAGTCTTCATACATGAGTTTAAATGTACCCTCGACTAAAGGAAAGTGCAAGGTAAGGGGTTTTCATCTCACTCCTTATTCCCGTGAGATTCATGCCATATTGCCACTATTACCTTTTTTGTGATGTATATACTGAGAATAATAGTATTATTTGTGTAATACACTTTAATTTATGTTTATTTACATATTCATTTAATGATACCTCTTTCATGGGGTTTATGTTTCGTAAGTTACCAAATTGGTAAGGGTTAATTCCTCAATCTCATTATTATCCAAGATTGTTTATGTGTAAGTATTTACTGGGACATTTTTATAATCTGTGTCCATTTTTCATAAAAATGATTTCAAAATGAATATTTTAAGTATTTTTGAAAGGTACTCTTTATCAAGATCATAATTTTAAATGTTTTAAATATTTATCTTTCTATATCTTTTTAATTAATGTCCATGTTTTCAAAATGATTTTAAGGATTTATTTATATGGAAATGAATGTTTTTAAATGATAATTATTTTCAAAAGTTTCAAAGTGGTATGGGACACTTTGATTCAAAAATCTATTTTAAATTACTTCCTTTATAAATGTGTGACTTTTAAATGATTTTACAGAAAAGGATATTTCTCTCAAAAAGTTTTACTCATAATTTTCAACTATGTTAGCATCCTTTACTGGATATTATTTTTGATTGAGGCTGATTTATTATAATAAAATATTCCATGTTGTATTGAATGAGTTATGATATGTTTGACTGTGGATGTTCTATTTTTATACCATTCATGATTTATGGTTAATCTATTGACATTTCGTATGCTAGTTTTAATATGAATGTTTATTTTATGTTTTAACTATTCATATGAGGAATGTAGTGGACTTAGTAAGTGACAGGTGGAGCCCACTATTGCTTCTCGATGCATCATTAGGTCTCATGAAACAAACTAGTGTCTTGGAACAAGGCCTTGACAAAAAAATTATTTGTATTCTTGGCATGATTCCTTGACTATGTGGTAATGATGTCCGGTATTAGGCATTCCCTCATTGTGAAATTAGTTATTACATGTGATTATTCAACTAGTATAATATCCATGTGCATGTTTATATGGTAATGTTTCATTTATTTTTACCATATTATGTTCAAGTTTATGTTTAAAAGGCTTTTTTTTATTACACATCTTTCCTTAAAATTTTATAGCTTCCGCTAAATTATTTACCCTTACTGAGCATCTGAGCTCACCCCTTTCTTATGTTTTATTTTCCCAGGATTCCAAGAAGTGTATTATGATTGATATGTAGGGTTAATCTACAGGTAAAAATGGAATTCTCAAAGAACTATCTATGCTATGTTTTATGTTTCAAGTTGTAATGTAAAGTTAATGTATGTAATCTATTTTCCAAGACTGCTAAACTGATCGGTCCTTCGGGACTTGATTCCTTGTAATAGTGCCAATGTATTAAAATAATGCACTGGATCTGGGTAACTGGGGTTGGGGCATTACAAATATCGAGTGAGGCATCGTCTAAAACCTTGAGGTACGAGGTTACATTGTTTTCCCTTAGAGTTTTGTCATCTCATAGCTACAGCATAGAAAGACATGATGGATTTTACTGAGTTTTCCATTTATATTGATTGTTTTATATCTAATTGACCCTTGAACCTAGATATATGTTTATTAAATCTTGTTTGGAAATTTAGAGACCGTATATACCATGTATGGACACTACATGGGTGTTCAAAATGAAAATGACCATTTTGGTCAATTGGATCAAATGCTCGGAACTCTTAAATAGACTTCATATTTTCTATTAAATGAAATTTCCCTTAGTTATTTAATTTTCAAATGATCTTATTCACTTCTTAAGTACTTATCATATCTTTTTAAGGGAAATTACCATGTAAAAATTTTCCACTTGACCAAGACACCTTCTAATTAACACCTTGAGCTATATAAAATGATTTTACATGCCTTAGTGAATTGAATGGATTGATTTGTATAGGATGGATTATACAAGATGGATTTACCTTCTTTATATAAAAGAAATGTTTTATAAGTAAAGGCTTAAGCATGATGGATGCCTTATTTTTTATGAATTTATTGGTTCAAATGGAATTTCTTCAAAGGATGGTAAGACCATTACTTATTTCAATGTCATATTAAATTCCTCTTATAAATTGTATTTCCCTCTTTATAATAGAACTTGGATAATTAAATTCATAATAATTCATGCCTTATGTATAATATTATAAATTATTATGCCTCATTTATATGTATATGGGATGAATTAACATGATGGATGGGAGGTAATTCCCCATGTCAGTTATACTTATAATGCACCTTTATAGAGGTTGTGATATGATGGTAAGGGACCAGTTGATCATGGATGTATCACGATCCCTTACATTGGGAGTTGACTAGGATGTATCTCACTAGTGATACCATATGGAAATTGGGATGACAAACCATGTTTCACTTTTAGAGTGTTTCCATGGTGGCTCACTTTCCATACTGAGTGTTGTAGCATGATCTATCTCATACTACTAGGATGTAGATAATGTACCCTATTTCATGAGCCTATAATATTATTAGACTGGTCATGGATGTCTGAGTTACATCCCAATCTATCCAACACTAGTATTATAATTATATGGACACTTATGTCCGCACGTAATTGGTTCATATAAGTGGATGAAATATAAAATTTAACTATATACATTACTAATACTATATATATAATGACATGATCAGACACACATTCTTACTGACAATGAGATAAATTGGGTAGAGCCATCAGGTTTCCCTTAGGAACCTGAGGGGCATGGTTATTTATTTAAGTATTGATTTACTTATTCTGTTATACATGCACACTATTTTTTTCTAAGAACTACTTGGATTATATGTAGAAATTGTTTTTGGTGGCCTACTAATATTTTTATTTCACACCCTACTTAGGCTACATTTGGTACCTAAAAAGATTATCTTTCTATAGGTACTGATAAGGGAAAGCACCCAAATACTGTTATTTGACATGATTTACCCTTAGTTGGATCTTAAGAGCATAGGATCGGACATAGAGTCAAGATTATTGGAGATGTTTTTTCTTTTTGTACTATTATGTATCCTGGTTGTATCTGTCTATTTCCTCCTTGTATTGTAGCATGACATTCATCCATATATGAGGCACTAACACAAAGTATTTTGATATTATTATCAGTTGTTCAGTTATTTTTTTCATTTCTTACTTATTTATTTATCTATTTATGCTTCCACATTAGTTTATTTATCCTTCCTGTTTATATATTCTTCTTCTATTGTTTATTATTGACTGTATCCACTGTGTCTCTCTGAAATGAGGGTATAGTCTCCCCGATGCACTACCTCTACACCTTCGATGCTAGTCGGAAGCCTCTGGTATACAGGGAGACGTGATTGTGGCCATGTGACCCACCGTCTCTAATGCTCCGATCCTAAAATCCTAGAGTTGGTGCATTATTTTAGTTAATAGGAATAATTATAAGGAATAAAATCTTGAAGTACTAATCAATTTAATAGTCTTGGAAAATAGATTACATACTTGAACATTACATTAAAATTAAAAACGTAAAATAAAACATAGATAATCCCTTAAGAACACCATTATTCTTATAGATTAACCCTACATATCAAACATAAAACACTTCTTGGCATCCTAGGAAAATAAAACATAAGGGGTGATCTCATATGCTCAGTAAGGGAAAACAATATAGTGGAAGCTATCATAAATAATCATAAAATTTTAAGGCAAGATACAAATCTGAAACACAAGACTTTTAAAAATTATCATCATCATAATATAGAAATAATAAATCAAATAATAACATTTTAACATTCACATGAATATTATACTAGTTAAATAATCTCATACAATATCAATAACTAATCTCATAACTAGGGAATTCATATTTTTGGACATCATAACAACACCGTCAAGGCCTCATGCCAAGACCATACATAAATGGGTAAAACCCAAACTATTTGGTTTAATGAGACCTATTAATGTATCGATGGGCTGTAAAGGTCCATGCCCATCACTTACTATGTCCAATGCATTCTTCTTATGAAATGGGTAAAACATAACTAACATAAACATTCGTATTAAAACTAGAATATGGAATATTAATATATTAACCATAAATCATGATTAGTATCAAAACAGCACATCCATAGTCAAATATATAATAAACCATTAAATATAATTTGGTATATTTTATAATAAGAAAACAACCTTAATTAAACAAAAAATCCAACAAAGTATGTTGACATAGTTGAAAATAATTTAACTAAATCATTAAAAATATCTTGATACAAATATCCCTCTTTCTTCGAAATCATTTATTCAGAAGCCATTCACATATAAAAGATATTTAAAAATAGATTTTTGAATCAAATTCTCCCATACCAATTTGAAAATTTTAAATGGAATTAACATTTTAATTCTTTCTTGACTATATAAATAAATCCTTATAACCATTTTTAAAACATGGAAATTAATGATAAATATTTAAAAAAATAAATATTTAAAACATTTAAAATGATGTTTTAGTTAAAGAGACCCTTACATAAAACCTTAAAAAAATTATTTTAAAGATACTTTTCAAAAACATGGACATTGATTAAAAATATGTCCCAGTAAATACTTAAGTGTAAACAATCTTGGGTAAAAATGAGATTGTTAAAATAACCCTTACCGTACATCTGATTCCCACCGTACATGTCTGAAACTCCTGTATAGTAGTTTTAGACATATTATAAGCTTGTACCAAAATCATAATAATATTTATGATATCATATATTATTCATTTATAACTTTATATTAATCATTTATTAACAATTTCCACGTTAAAGAAACATTTCCAGTAATAATCATTTGGTTTATCGTATGTGTTTTGACTTTTTATTATTGATTGTATTAATTAGATAATTATTTACTTACCTAAAGAATGTAAAAAATGATTTATATATCATATATATTAAGAATATAAATATATATAATAGATAAATATAAGGAATGGATTACACTGTTCATGGAGACGATAAGTCATACGTATACATGAACGTTGTTTCCGTTTTATTATTGTATTGAATGGAAGCAAGTAAATGACATATATATAAATATATGTATATATATTATTATTCCAGTAGCAATATTATTTCATATATTTCATACTTATTCATTATATATATTTTATATAATCATTTTTGAAAGGTAAACGTGGAGAATGAATATCATCGAGTCGTGGAGACGGTAGGTTTTACATACACACGAGCGATGATATCATTTATTAATGGTAAAGGGTAAGGAATTGGATGGAATGTGAATTAAAAATAAAAAATATCAAGTCATATTTATTATTTACATCTTCTATATTAATCATTATACCCATTTAAATAGAAAATAGATGAAAAAACAAGCTACACCGCGGTGTCGAGATGATAATTCATACGTATACATGCATGGTGATATTGTTTTTCATATCATGGGTAAAAGAAGTAATATGGATGTCACATAATCATAAAAAAAATTATTATATATTATATTCATGAATTATTACTTCATTGTGGAAACAACTTAGTAAAATTAAGTAGAATAAGAAAATAACTTTGAAAGAGTTGGTAAAATAATTACCTCTTCTTCAAGTATCTCCATTTTATTTCCAAACAAATGACACCTTAGGTTGGAATTATGCCCCAAGTATGGACCTTAGGATGAATTTATGTATGTTTGGAGGATAAATAGGTCTGGTTTTCCTTAGATAAAGGGATTTAGAGGTTTTAATAAAATAAAAGAAGATATGTCCTTTTATAAGATAGGGGAGGGGTACTTTTGGAAACTCCCAAACTAATAATTTATTATAAATTTATTTTTGATTTCAAATAGATAAAGATTGATTTATTTAGTGGATAAGATGATTATTCGTTGAAATCGTCTTAAAAAATAAAATGTATACATGTTTTGATTTTATTTTAAACCTTATCATTTTTATTTATCCTTAATTGATCAATTTAATTTTAATTGTGGTAATAAAATTCTAAATATTAAATGGTTATAAATATTTACTTATATGGTTTAAATTTTCCATAAATGAACACTTTATGAAATTTTATACCTTATAATTATCTATTTTTAGTTTTTAAATATATTTATGATTTTATAATAATTTAATAAATTATTATTTTTATAAAATATCAATAGTTTTAGTTTTGACCCTATTCATTACATTAACTTTAAATAAAATCCAAACAGATAGATAAATTCAAACCAAACCATTTAATACACTCTTAACATGTCATAGTCACCTAGTAAATTCTGTTATCACCTCAATTAAGTCAAATGTTATTTATTTTATTTTATTTTATTTTATTTAAATCATTTATTTGATATTTATATTAATAAAATATTTACTTCTTCACTATTGTGTCACTATTTATGGTAATTATTTAAAATATAAAATTGATAAATAAATTACTATAATCTAGAAAATTCTATTAGATTTCCAAATACTATTTGTTATTGAAGTTTTCTCATAGTTATCCCCATTTTCAAATTATTATACTTATAAGAAATAAGAGTGTGAAATTTGGTCACATTCTTTAATTTTTATAATATCAATGTCATTTTATCACATCATTCCACCTTTTCACACCTACATACCCACTTTCTTCCCTAAAATATCACTAAAATATTTTTTTTCAAACCTTATCAGCTGATTAAAACCCTATTACCCTCTATTTTTTCCATACAACCTAACCATTCTTGAACCATGGCCTATACAAAGGGTGATTTACAAATTTAGATATCCCAATGGATCTCTAAGCATAAAAAGGAATATAAAAATCCACATAAACTATGAAATCATGGTATTATAACCAACCACCACCCTACCCTCTACCAAAAAAACCATGATCAACATTTCTCCCCCTATTAATCCCAAAACTAACCTTCTTCTTCTACTAATCGACCTCAAATACAATAATATATTGTAAATCACTTTTAACCATCCACTAAGGTTGATTAAATATATTCCTTTAGGATAGATCCATTCTTTCACACTTTTTGAATGTTTAATATGGTTTTAAATTATAATAATATGGAATTAATTGTTATACAAAAGAAATAATGTGGTGTGTTTTTAACCCATTATTTTTAGATTAAATTTTCTTGGAGGTGGTAAAAAGGGAAAAAATAAAGGCACCTAATTTATCTAAAATAGTGATAGTACAATAGGAAACATATATAGAGATTTTTCGAGAATTTATTAACACATTTTCTATGATTAGAAAATGGTTAACAGTTTATTTTATAGAATACCATAGAAGCTAATCAGCGAATTATTTTTTTATAAGTGTCAATATTTATTTTAATCATTTTTTGTTATTATAGGATTATAAAAAAATATTAGTTAAGAAATACAGTATTATTTTATAATATAAAGAGAATTGACTAGTAAAACTAAATCATGTCATATCCCAATAAATTCCAAATACTTTTAGTTTAAGGACTATGTGATTAATTTGGTTCATATATATATCACCACTTATTGGTTACTCAAAGGGGTATCTAGAATATTCTATATCAACTGGATTTATACATCCTTCATTCCATTCTATATAAACCCACTTCAATTATAGATATATTATTAATCCTATAGTTTTAGGGAATCAAATACAAGCCAATGTGCACCATTATGAGTAAATAATTTATCAAAAATTCTATCAAATCATCAAAGATATTAAAAATATATATACCTCTCATGGACTAGAGTAAAATATAGTTGAATTATATAAAAACACTATATAAAATGAGGATATTTAACTTGGTGGTAAAAATATATTTTTTGAAGGAAGTGAATCTGCATCCATATAAATAAGAAGAGGAATATCTTTCCCTAATTACTAAAAATCATGTTCACTCTTTTAGTCTATACAAATATCCACCAATAATAGAACTAAAAAATGATCTAATCACTATAAATTTGTTTATGATTCTATCCAAAATTTATTACATGTTTGAGAGTAGGGAATATACAGTGGAGTATATGAGACTCCTTTTGGAGATATCAGGTATCGCTCTTAGCCCAAGGCATTTGCCTCTTCACTCTCCTGGCTATGCGATCCCATCACATGATTGATTTAATGATCAATTTGGTGGATATAATATTCCTATCATCATAACATCCTTATATAACAATACCATTAATGATACCAACTATTGTTAAACCTTTTGATTCCTCATCCATAAAGGTAATTCCATCACCTCAAACTATCATTACACCAACATATAAATACCACAACCCTCTCCTTATATCATATTTTATAAAAATTTTAATATTAAAAAAATCTTTATAAGTAATTGATGAAAAATAAAGATGAAGAAACAATAAATAAAAAGGAGGTGGATGTTGAGAAAAAAAATAAAAAATTGAAAATGAAAATGGATGGGAAATGGAATCTCAAAAACTGGTTTGTGTTTATTGACCACATATGGTAATGGAAGGATGTTATAAAAATTTGGGATCCCACTAATAAAAAAACAACCCCACCATTTATAGACCCTTATAATCCAAATTTTTTATTTCTCATGTTCTACATTTTATCATAAGCCTATAGCTTCAGTTTCAAAGTCCACATTTCCAATTTCTTCAAAGGTACACTTAATTATGTTATTTTCAAAGAAATTTCCCTAAATTAGTAAGGTTTTACAATATATTCTCCCATGACCACGAAAAAGGGTATACATTTATCTATATTTAATATTATATTTCGTTCCTAAATAAAATTTACCATCTACAATCTAGTTTATTCATCCATATGCTTCTTACCATGTAAAATTTGATAATTATTTTATATAATTGCATGATAAAACTCTGAAAATAAATTCCATAGTTTCACTTATGGATAATTTTGGAGATTATGTGAAGTTGTATTCCAAGGAATATCTATAGGAGTCCTAGAATTTTCATTGTTTATTTTTCTTTTATTTGGAATTTTTCACCAGCATTCATTTTCTTCATTTTGGAATAAAGTAAATTATATTTATAGATCTTCAATGAATAAATAATTATTGTACTTAAACCTTAGACATCATACAATTTTATAATTATCATTTATATTTATTTTTTTAACCATTGAAACATATTCTATAACTCATACTAAATTATTATAGGAGAAAGGTTCCAAACATTTTGGGAATAAGAATCCACAAATTTATACATGGACTCGAGAAATAAGAGGTGTATAACTTAGGTAAGTTTTTTTTAACTCTAATATTTTCTAATTAAGTTTAAATTTTCATTGAATTAAATTTTTAATATCTATTACTTTTAACTCAAATAATAGGGGAAATGTTAGATCTTAAGAATAAGGATGGTCTTTTGAAATCCACACTAAAATTGTTTCCCTTGAACTCATTAGTCAAGGTGAAATATCTCTTGAAGATAATTTCATTACTTGAGGGAAATAAAAATATCATGTAAATTGATTTAATATATATTTATAAATATTTATGAACAATCATATACTTCTTCCATTTTGGCATTGAGCTTAAAATGTTCTTTTGTCTATTTCCTTGATTTAAATTATTTGAAATTATAATTGATGAATTGATTAATTTATATTCATGTAATGATTCATTTCCCTATATTGTATTCTCCTCCACATGAGGTATTATAAAAAAATTGAATTTTTATTAATACCCTCTTTCTTTAGATATTCTCGGGATAAGTAAAACTTTTAGATATTTCTTTTTTTATTTTTTAAAACATTATATTTTAGACATAGTAAAATGATTATTTCTATAATAATATTTAATCCCCTAAAACCATTGATAATAAAATTGTATTTTAAATTTCTTTAATAAAATTTAAATGATGAAAATTATAATAACCCGTGATTTTCATATATATATAATACATCTAAATAGATGGAAATTCTTTGCATAACATGATAAAATCACGCTATAATTATATAGGTGTAGTGTCTTTGGAAACCCAGAAACATAAAAAATTAGTTCATAGAACATCTACATCATCTCCAACCTATTTATGTAGAACTATAACCCTTTTTGACATGTTATACATAATACCTTCTTTCATATCTTGCGGGAAAAGAAATATAAGAGAATAGCGAGCCCAGATGCTCAATAAGTGTAAACAAGGGAGATTTGAATCATAATATAAACATAATATTAGTATAATATGTACAGAAATTTTAGAATTATACCCTTCATATCAAAGATCTTAATCTTAAGTCATAGAATAAATCATAAAAGTTCATAAGATATGAATTATAGAAGAATAACATGGCATAAAACATGGAATTATGGAAAACACCCAAGTATAGATAATCATTTCCTTAGTAGTCAAGGATATTTTACAATAATATAATAATTTATTGAGTTCAATACTCAAACTATCATTGTATTCAAGGTTCAATTCCAAGACAGTCATGGCGGATAAATTCCTTTACTGAATTGGTTTCACTTCTCATTCTAGTTCGGACTAAACCAATTTCAACCCTCATTCTAGTAATATCTATCTCATAAAATATAATATCACTACACAATCAATTATATGAATATATAGGTCCCACCAATATCATAATTAAAACTATACACATGTAGGCCGCAATAACATAAATCATATACCTTTAAAAATAAATAGGTTTCATAAACATTTCATCATAGAATAACCCATATAAAAGAAATGGGTATCGTAAATATAAACATAAACAAACCATAAAATAAAAAGTATAATTTACTTGAATAATATCACCTATAAAGTATAAGTAACATAAAATTATATTATCTTAGATGAATAATATTTTTTTGAGAGACCACTTTTAATAATTCTTCAGGAAAATATCCCTTCTGTTTTGAAAATGTTTTTTATTAAAGTTATACAAAATTATAAAAGAAAAAATTTATATTGAAAATAAACTTGTAATATTGTAATTTAATGTTCAATTCAATAATTTTTTATGATGTTGGGAAAATATTCTTAAGCTGTATAATTTAAAAAAACATTCCTTTCATATTATTTTTAGAAAAGTCACAAAGAACATCATTTAGAAAACAATAAAAGAAAAATTTCAAAAACTTATGTAAAAATTCATACATGAGTAAAAATTAATTTTAAAAAAATAATAAGAGAATAGCAAAAACATTTTCGGAAAAAAAATTAGAAAGAACATGGGCATGGAATAAAAATTAAATTTTAAGGGAAACATTGAAAGATAATTTTTAAAATAAAACCCCTTATAAATATCATATCATTGAAGTGATCATTGATAAAATTAAATGATTATGTGTATTCTAAGTAAATGTAAATAAAAAGGTAGAAATAAAACATAATATAATAAAAATTCATCCCTTATATAATCATATCACTACATAATCAATGAATTAGAATGTTAACCTAAAGAATTGGAATTGGGTTAAGAATTCCCTTACCACTTTGTAATCAGTTGAATCGTATTCCCCATAAAAGTAATAATGATAAAATAAACATTTAATAACTTTATAATTATAATATTAATGATTTTATATATATAGTTTTATTATATAAACAACATAATAGAAATAAGTGTTGAATAAGGAATATATCTCATAGAAGAAAATGTGAGATGAGAGACCCTTACCACATGCGTTCCTTTAGTTTTGTGTACTTTAAACACCTATATAATGGTTTAAAGAATGTTATTAATTTATTAAATAACTATAATAATATTTATAATACCTTATATTATACTTTTATAACATCCTACCACCCATTTTTTAATAATATTTCATTATCTTCGGTGTTTTGGGTGCATTTGTTTCATGGTTTCATGGTCAGTTCATTTGTGTTTAATTATGGATTTTCTAATCAAATGGAAATAAAACTAAACAAGTTAAATGAAATAATATTCATGAAATTACATAAGTTTAAATAGTCCCATATATAATTTTTCATTCTTACCTAAGGATGATTCATTTGATAAAATGTTAATGATAAATGTTTAGTTTAACTTGGTTGTTTCTTCGGCCATCACAAACTAGTTTTGTTTTATATAAATTTTGTATATAAATCAGTTAAGGATTTTTTAATATGTCATAATATACTTATTTTAAATCTTATTTAACTATAATAATATCATTATTACCATCCAAAAATGAGGTAATGGAAAAAAGAAAAAAATCATTATTCATAGTGGTGATTAATTATAATAATTTGGATCATAGATTCAGTTATTTGAATAAGAATAGATAGGAAATGAAATGTTTTTTAGATATTGAATTATTAAAAAAATAATTCAGTATATACATTATTATTTATTTATCAATATTTTATGGATTAATTAGTTTAGAAGAAATTAGAAGAAGAAAAGAAAATAAGTGGGGTGTTTTGAGAAAACAACCTCTTGAATATCACTTTCTCGAATGATCCCTTAAAGAACTTAGAAATGGTATTTGACTAATACCATAAGAAATTGAAAGTGGGGAGAGTTATTATGAGATTTTTTTTGATATTTTATTAGATTAAAGTCTTTTTATGAGAAATAGGGTGGTGAGGTGTGGTATTTATACTTGAGGAGAGGTGGTTTTAATAGATTAAATAATGATTATTTTATATTTAAAGCAACCCACATTGAGGTGAATTAATTTTTTTTAAAAATATTGTTGAAAATTAATGTTTTAATGTCTGTTTAGATTTTATAAACACTTAAACCAACTATTTAATATTTTATTTTTTAGATATTTTAATATTTTCTCTTTTAAATTTAACCAGATAAATTATTTTACCTATACCGCAGTAAATCTTTATTTTTACCATGGTATATTTTTAGGCATAAAAATTAAAATAAACTTAAAATGTAATTTGGAATATATAATTACAAATATTTAATCCATATGAATTAATTAAATTAAGATAATTCTAAAAGTGAGATTTACAATTAATCTATAAATTCAATTGGAAAAAATGTTTTAAAAGTAAAAAGTTTTGAGATGTTTTTATATCCAATTTCAATGGGAAATTAATTACAATGACCTAAATTTGATTAATTAATTTATAATTTAACTCTTTATACTTTAAACCCAATTTAATATATATTTAAACAATATGAATTATTTAGATGAAATGTCATTTTTCAATTAAAATGTAGTATTTTTATTTATTTTTAAAAAACTAAAATTTTCAAAAAAAATATCAAAATTTTACACTAAGATACTTTTTTTTGTTATGAATTTAAAAATTGAGTTTATTTTTTCAAATAAAATCTATAAAAGTGTCAAATTTTATTTTTAAAATTGGTGTGCCATTAAAAGGTGGAAATTTCCTTTTAGAAAAATATAGTTTTTTATGCTTAAAATTAGATTTATTCTTATATTGAGCCTACAAAATTTATTTGATGAATTTAAAAACATTTTATTGAATATATAACTTATAAATTTCATTAATATCATTCAATAATATATGTAAATTTAATATATTATTATAAAATACCATTTTGGGCATAAATTTGTTTTTATAAAAACACTTCATTTATGTTCAATTGGTTATTATTTTCATTTCTAATTAATTGGAAACCAATGAATAATTTTATAAAAATGTGTAAACTATATTTTTATAATTTAGTTAATATCATTCATTCCCACCTTTCTAACATCTAGGTGGTAACAGTTGTGTTAAAATAATAATATTTTGGATTTTTTTTTAAGATTTGTGTTTTCTGCAAAGTAAACTATCGAAGAAATTAAATTTATTTAAAAAAAATACCCTAAAATCTTGGGATGTTACATTATACCCCCTTAAAATAAAATTCTCCCTCTAAATTAATTAGTCAGATATAAACAAAAGAGGATACCTCTACCTCATCACATCCTCAGGTTCCCACATAGCTTACTCAAATTGGTGGTTTCTCTACAAAACATTAAATAGAGGAGTGGTATTGTTTCTTAGAACTTCATCTATATGATCTAAAATCTATAAAATTTGTTATTTATAAGAATATCTTACTCTATGTGTATAAATTTTGAGTTTAGTACATGTGAAGGATTAGATATGTACTTCCTTGAGAGAGATTCATGAAACACATCATAAACTTGAGGGGGATTTGGTGGAAGAGTTAATTGATTTTCAATTGTCCAGATTCGATCAAAAATTTAAAAAAAACATCCTCACATATTTGAAATTTTACATTGAAAATAAAATATAGGTGTTTGAAACTTTACTTTATGGGAAAACCACTTCAAAAAAGGGGCCACTTAAACTTCCTCTTAAAAATAGGGAAAGACAAAGTGAAAATATCATCGCATAACTAGGATTATAATTAGAATAAAATTAGTGGTAAGTGAAAGCATGTTTATGGAATATAATTATAACTATCAAGTTCTATATTTAATGATATATAACATGGTAATTATAAGTCTAATTACCACAAAACCACATACCAAATAGGTATGAAAAGGGTCATTGATATCATCATAAATGATGAAAACAGGATAACATTTTTTTTCAAAATTATTTGAGAAAATATACTTGCTTGATTTCATATCATGAGCATAAATTACCATAAAACCTTACTGAAAACATGAATTATTTCACAAATTAACTCCTTTCTCAAACCATAAATCAAATAACTCAATAAAATCAATTCTTGATTTTATAAACCACCTTTCCATCATATTAGTAATCAGTTCCAACATCATCAATAATATCTTATTTATTTCATCACAATCAACCATATCTTTATTTCACTATCCCAAAAACATGAACATACTAAGTTTTATTCTTCCCTAAATAGTGTGTTCTTTAAAAATATCACCTCAATCATTTTTCAAGGTTACCAGTACCATTCAAAAAATTATTCCAAATCCTTGAGGAAAAAATATAGTGGAAAAATACATAAATATTTCAATATACCATATAAGTACTTATAAAATATTATTATTTAATTCCAATATATAAAAACTTAACCATTCCACTATATAATTTTCTTAATCCACCCCAATAATAGTGATAAAATGATATTTACCTTTGTATTTATCTTTAAGTGGTTATTAGTGTCAATCATCATTGTTAACCCTTATATTTGGTCACTGATTAACATAATTTCAATTTTCCTAACACATAAAGCATTGGAGTGTGGGGTAGAATTATGTGTAACATTCTCTCTATTAACGTCATTATCTAACTTATTCCCATCAATTCAGTACTTAGTTTACCAATCATTGTCTCTTCCACAATTAAAACATTTACCAATTCCCTTAAGACAATTTCCTCCATGTTTTTTCCCACATATTTTTTATAAATTAAATATAATCTCATTCTCTCTATGGTTTTTATAATTTCCATTTAATTCCATTTTTTCTTTTCAAAACCATGAGATTGGTGGGTAACACCGATTTCCATCTCCACTTTGAGTGCAAATAGAACAATTTATTTGTAGGTACTAAATTCTCTTATAGTTAATTCCCTTATATGACATGGTTTTAATCTACTAATGAACTGATTAATTTTACTTTTAGAACTAATAATTAAACTAGATTCATAGCTTGAAAGTATTATAAAATTCACCTTATATGTACTGATGGATTCGTTATCCTTTTAATTCTACTTAATAAATTCATTCTCTATATTTTTATGTAGAATGCAAGGGATGTACTAGACAAGGAATATCTCCTATAACCCGTCCAATTCCATTGATTCGATTTATTATTATTTCCTCATATTCTTGATAATATTGCAACATTGATCTATTTTTTATATATATGACAATGATATTGGAAAACTTTATCATGTCCTTAGCATTGAATAACAGAAAATATTTTCTCATTGTTTTTCACCCAATGATCAACTACTAGTGGATTAGAAGACCCGAAAAAATATGTGGACGTTGCCTCATAAAGAAATATATAGAATGTTTTTTCCGCCTTTTCTCATTTGGATGTCCAATATTATTCATAGATTATGAGAGTATTTAAATGATATTTTTCATTACAACTCCCATAAAATTTGGTTGTTTAGGAGGAAAATTGTTGAATTACTCATCACATTCAGTATTAACATAGTTATTTTTCATTTTAGCCAATGACTAAAACCAAATAGAATATTTTTAGTATCACTAATCATACTCATAAAACCACATAATGAAGGGAAATTTCTTATAAAATTTAAATCTATGACTCCTTAGGTTTAACATATACTAGTCGCTATCAATACCAAAACTCTAGAATTGTAACCAAGACTTACAGTTAGGGTTCTTAATAAGTTTTTCTCATCTTAGTTTACAATGGTTAACTTAACCTTGATCTAATTCCAACTATAATGACTCATACTTTTCATACATTTATAATTCATCTAAATATATAACTATTAATTCCATAACATGAAACAACCACTCCATATTCTTATGGGTTTAGTTTGTTTGGAAAATTGGAAACATAAATAACTTGTTCATAGAACATCTGCATCATCTCCCACCTATTTCATCAGAACAAGAACCCCTTTTGACAAGTCATACATAATGACTTCTTTTATATAATATGAGGAAGGAAAAAATATATAATTTTAGGCTTATATTCTTAGTAAGTGTAAAAAATGATATATTAATCATAAAATAAACATAATAGTATAATAATATGAACATAACATTTGAAAACTATACCCTTCATGTTAATGATCATAATCTTTAGTTAAAAAATAAGTCTTAAAAATTAATAAGTCATGAATCATAGAAAAATAACAAAGAATAAAACATGGAATTTTGGAGAAAAACAAGAATATAAAATCATTTAATTAGTAGTAAAGGATATTTTCTAGGACTATCATAGTATATTGGGTTCAATCCCCAAACCATCATAGTTGTGAAGCATTACTCCCATGACTATCATGGTGGAAAAAGTCATTTACTGAATTTGTTTCACATCCGATTGTATTCATGTATGAACCGAGTTTAATCCTAATTCTAGTCTTGTATATCTCACGAGGTATAACATAATTACACAATTAATTAATGATAGATACAGGTCCCAATTATAAAATAATAAAAAACTATAAATATGTGTGAAATAAGAACAAAGATCATATCATAACCTATAAAAAGAAATAGGTTATATAAACATTTCATCATAGCATAACCCATTAAAAAAATGGGTTTTATAAATATAAACATAAACAAACCATAAATGAATAAGGATAATTTCCATGAATAATATCCCCATTAAATCAAAATTAACATAAAATAATGTTATGTTAAATGAAAAATAATTTTTTAGAGATCACTTGAAATAATTCTTTAGGAAAATATCATTTTTTTTTTGAAAATATTTTTTTATTAAAATTCTACAAAATTATAAAATAAAATAAATTCATTGAAAATAACCTTATAAGATGGTAAATTATTCTTCAAGTCATTGTGGTTTCCTAATGGCAGGAAAATATTCTCATGTTATGTAAGGAAAAAAACATTACTTCTATATTTTTTTTAAAGTCACAAAGAACATCATTTAGAAGATGAAATGTAATATAGTATTGAAATGTTGTAAAAATCACAAATAACATCATTGATTTTACTTTTTATTACATGTAATACTCAGTATAGATTTTATTACACTCAACACTAAGTTTAAATAAAAAAACAATATAGTATTGAAATGTTATTATTTAATATAATATTTATAACTCATTAGATGAAATTGATATTATGAATAAGATTATATAAATTATAAATATATAGTTTACCCATGTATATATAATTAATTATTCTTGGAATAATTAATTATAAATGAAAATAAAAACCAATTGAAAAAAGGGGATATTTTTTTGGAAAACTATTTTTATGAAAATAAATATATTCTAACTTAATAAATTAAATGATCTAATTACGGTGATTGATTTTAATTAAATTTATATTTTATATATTAAATCAAATTTTTGTCCTTCAAATTATGTGTTTTATACACAATATATAAGAATAAATATAATTTTTTTCTTATAAACTATTTTTTTTCTAAATATCAATTCTGTCACCTTAGCGCTCTTATTTTAAAAATAATATTTAAAATTTTATGAAATTAATTTGATAAAAGAAAATTTATATTTAAAATCACCATTTAAAAATTACCTTAGGGTGAAGTTTTTTTTAATTTTCGAAAAAAGTTAAATTTTTTGATGAAAAGAGAAAAATACTAAATTTAAATTAAAGATTGACTTTTTTCAATTATTTAATAAGTTAATTTATGTTTTAAATTGGTTTTAAAGTAAAATTAGTTCAATTTTATATATATTAATCTAATTTATGTAATTAGAATCAATTTATTATTGAAATTGGATATAACTTTGTAAACTTTTGAACTTTTTCTCTTCAAAACCCCCGCATTCTCATCACCTCTCTAGGATTAATTTTAAAATTATTTTTTCCAATTATTTGAGTGAAATTTTAAAACAAAATATATCATTTTTTAATAATATTAATTTATATTATCTAATAATGTCAACATAATATTTTACCAAAAAACTTGTGAAAATAATAGAAAGTATTTACCATGATTAAGGTAAAAATGGATTAATAAAGGGTTGCACTAAAACTATAAGGGTCAAAAATAACCCAAAACTTTTATATAAAAATTTTATGACCATATTTAGAACTTATATATTATAATATGTATATAATAATTTATTTTTTACACCTATTTCATGATCATAATGTGGGTACACCTTTTTCTTTTCAAAAAATTACAAATAGGCCACTCACCTCACTTATAAAAGGTCACCTCCAATTCTCTCTTCTTCACACCTTAAAAACCTTTTTTTTCAGCCAATAACTACCCAGATAACTACAAAACTTCACTTTTATCATACTATAATCCTTATTTTGGGTATATATTCATCATAGGATGTATTTTGGTGCAAACTTAACCCGAAGAAGAGGTAACCTTCTTCAATGAACATTTTTATTTTATTTCTTCCTAAACATCCTTAAACTATTATTAAAACATTATGATATAAAAACCTAATTATATTAAATATACTTATATTTTTTTATTCATGTGTGTGGAGGACTACCACCCCCAAACTAATGACATTCGTTTTTTCATTACCACCTCTCATGGTTCAGTATAATGATGGATATAATATATATATATATATATATATATATTATATTTATAACATATGTTTACCTATGGAGTCATTATATAATATATAAATTTTTTAATTTCAATTTCATATTAGATAAAATAATTTCATTTATTTTTATGGCAGGCTACCGCCTCGTGAAGCGATGTGATTCGTTTTTTACTAGCGTACCACATGAAATATAATAAAGATAAATATATTTTACATAAATGTCTTAATTATGATATTAATGGATTATATATCATTATGGAAAGATAATATATCATTTAATTTATTACCTTTTCACTCACTGAAAGTAGATAACATCGTTTCTGTGTGTGTGGACTATCACCTTCACGAATAGATGTGACTCTCTATTTTCATAACCACACCACATAAATGATATGTATAAGTATATTTAAAGAAATAATATTTTTTTCATGATATTATTATAATTATTTAAGTTTAAATTATTACATAACTTATTTCCATAATAATCATTGAAATATTGAAATGTTACTCAAGCGTATATATTACATACCTTCTCCATAATCGTAACATACTTTATTTCTCAAAATCATCATCATGATTGGTATTAAAAGTATAATTTATGTATAAATATTTTAATTATGTTATTATTATTAATCTATAAATTATATAAACATTATCAATTTAACTGGTTCAAAAATTACAAATCAAAGAATATATAAAAAACAAAGGGGTTATTACCCAAAATGTGACTTTAACATGGAATTTTTAATCAACGAGTAATAAAAGAACATAAATAAATAATATATGGTATTATATGTATATATATTTGTATCTATAATAGGTTTATAATAAACTTATATTTATTATACAGGATTTTTGAATGTGTATGAAGGAAATAAAGACTTACAGTAAGGGTTTTCTCATCTCACTTTTATTTCTCTGTGATTTATACCATATTCACCAATTATTTTTCTTATGTAGTGTATATACTACACATGGATTTATTTTATGATGTTTTTATTAAAAAAATTGGATTTAAATATCCATTTTAGAATCTCTATTTAATAGGGTTTATGGTTCAAAATTTACCAAAGTGGTAAAGGATTGTTTTCTCAATTTTACTTCTTTGAGACATATGTTACACTATACACCTATATTGTTCTATGAGGTGTATATAATACCAATTTAACATGTTATATCACATATATCCTTATTTTCATGATATTCTAAGTTTCATTTAATGTTATCATTTCGTATTTCATATTATTTAATGTTACAAATGTGGTTTGAATTTTATGTTAAACTCATATCTTTTATCATGATTTTTTATTATTAAGTAACCAATGATAAAATATTATGATCTAACTCTCAATAATTATCATGAGGTTTATTATTTTCTGGTTATTAATGATGTTTTCAAGTAATAGTACCATTTTTTCACACTTTGGTACTTAAAGTAATTGTGAAAAAGTTTTTAATAAAATAATCCTTATTTCTCTCTTCGTTCAAAAACCCTTTTTTCTTACAAAACCATGTTTTATAAAAAAAATTAAAATGTTCATAACATTATAAAAATGATTTATTAAGGAAAGTTTTACCCAATTTTGACTTTTCATGAGATTTTTTTAAAAGTAATCTTCATGTCATTTTCCAAACAATGTATGTCTGCCTTTTTTTGAAATTATAAAAGGAATGTTTATTTTAATATAATGGAATGTACAGAATTTTCCTTCATCATGACCTCAAAATGTTTTAAATATATCCTTATAATTTTCCAAGATTATCTTCAAATAAAAGGATCTTTAAAATGTTTTATGTTTTAAAAGTATTTTTTAAAGCGTAAATAATATTTCCCTTAAGAAAAGTTTAAAATATTTTTTAAGGATTCCTTTATAAATTAAAAAGTTTATTTTAAAGGAAAATTATTTTTGAAAATATTTATTCTTTTAAAAACTATTTTTCTTAGTGGAAAGGCTATTTATCTCAAGAAATTTCCCAAGTAATCTTTCAAAATCATTTTCAATCTAAGATGGAATCCTTTGATGTTACTTATTATTTACAGAGGATATGATCCAATGATTAAATTTTTATTATTTCCCTAAATGGATTATGTTTAGGGTCAAAATATGTTTATTAAACCCATTTCTCTTACACCGACTATACCATAATAAAATAATTATGAAACCCACTTATTTTTTCCAGGTTATTTCATTATGAAATAAATAAATGATTATAAAACCTATCTATTTTCCACAGGTTATTTTATAATGAAATGTTTATGAAACCCATTTCATTTATTGGGTTCTGATATGATGATTTTTTTATGATTTTTTAGCACATATATATAGGATTTTTATTATGTGATCATGGTTACATTATAACTAATGATGGTGGTTGTGTTATAAAAAAGGATGATAGTTATGTTATAAGAATGGTTGGTGGTTACATTATAACCAAGGATATATGGGACATATATATCCCTCAAATTCATTTGGTAAATATTTATATCTAATGAGATATATAGGACTGGAACAGGAAGTTTACCCAGTTTGGTAGGGTAATTTTTTGTTATAATGGTCTTCAGAGTAATCCTTGGATACTATGATGGTTTGGGAGTGAACCTATTCTACAATGAGGAAAGGTATACTACGAGGGATGGTATTGTAACCCACCCAGAAGGTATATCCACCCATTGATTCCCCTAATAAGTTTTGGAAATGAGCCTTGACTACTAAGGAAATTATTTTCTATGCTTATGTATATGCTAAAATTCTATGTCTTGTGAAAATTATATGCTCTCATTAATCAGGTTATTTTATTTCCTTATGAGTCATGTCTTATGAACTACCAATCATTATTTCACAACTCTATATTATGATATTTGACATACTGGGTAAGGCTTTCAACTGTTATGAACATATTCTCTTTAACATCCTAGAATGATAAAGGGTTAAATGAATAAATGATATGACTCATGTCAACAAGGTTCACCTTAATTTTTGGGATCCTACTTGATTACAACTCCACATTTAATCATGTTTGGCGTGGTTTAGTGATTATGATGGGTGACCTTATGGAAAGTTTCCCAGGGTGTGTGTGAGTGAGGACAAAGCACACTAGAAAGGACGTGTTTCGTCCTGTGGAGGTAATTATTAGTGAGATGGTCCGTTCAGGAACATGGGTGGGCCATAGAGTGGGTACCACATGTCTACGGGGCAATTGGTGGCACCTGGTGGTCTAGGACCCGATGTCCATGTTAAAGAAAGGTATATGTGTTCTCAGTGGGGCCCACTTATTACATTTGGTATCAGAGTTTTTATCTAATCTTAAGTGTGGTGCACTACCAGGGTTGAGATTTAGGGCCCAGAATGAGGAAGTTTTTTCCTAAAGGGGGGGAATGTAACACCCTAGAATGATAAAGGGTTAAATGACTAAATGATATGACTCATGTTAATAAAGTGCATCTTCCTTTTCACTAGCCTACCATATTAGAACTCCACAGTCAAAGATGCTTGGCTTGGAGTAGTAATCAGGATTGGTGACCTTCTAAGAAGTTTCCCAAGGTGTGTGTGAGTGAGGAAAAATCACAATTAAAAGTACATGAATTGGCCTTTGGGGTCAATCTTCAGTTATATTTCCTATGCGGGGCTATATACATTTGGTATTAGAGCTGGTACCCAACCTTAAGTGTGGTGCACTGTCTGGGTTGAGATGTAGGGCCCACAATGAGGACATTGTTCTCCAAAGGGGGGGGTGAATGAAACACCCAAAAATAATAAAGGGTTAAATTACCAAATGATATGACTCATGTCAACAAAGTCCACTTTTAGTTTTGGGATCCATCCTAATTAGAACTCCACAGTTTAACGTGCTTGTCCTAGAGTAGTGATCAGGATAGGTGACCTTCTGGGATGTTTCCCAAGGTGTGTGTCATTGAGGACAAAGCACACTGGAAAGGACATGTGTAGGTCTATGGGGAAATTCTTTAATCAGATGACTTGTTCGGCAACATGGGCGGGACCTAGAGTGGGGACCACATGTCTATGGGGTAACTGGTGGCACCTGGCAGGCCAGGACCCGACAACCATGTTATGGTGGGTTGTATGTGCTATCATTGGGGCCTAGTTGTTACATTTGGTATTAGAATGGGTACCCAACCTTAAGTATGGTGCACTTTATGGGTTGATATGTAGGGTCCGCAACAAGGATGTTGTGATCTAAAGGGGGATAGGTGAATGTAACACCCCCAAAATGATAAAAGGGTTAAATGACTAAATGATACAACTCATGTCAACAAGTTGCGCCTTCTTTTTTAGGATCCAACCTGATTAGAACTTCATAGTTAAACGTCCTTGGCATAGAGTGATGATTAGGATGGGTGGCCTTTTGGGAAGTTTCTCAGGTTTTGTGTGAGTGAGGAAAAAGCATAATAGAAATGACATGTGTTGGCCTGTGGAGACAGTCTTTAGTCAGATGTCTCGTTCGGGCATGTGGGTGGGTCCCAGGTTGCAGATCACGTGTCTGCGGGGCAACTGGTGGTACCTGGCGGGATAGGACCTGACGGCCATGTTAAGGCCGGGTGTCTGTACTGTCAATGGGGTCCATCTGTAACATTTGGTATCAGATCAGGTACCCAACCTGGTTGAGATGTATGGCCCACAATGGGGATGTTGTTTTCTAAAGGGGGGTGAATTTAACACCCTAGAATGACAAAGCGTTAAATTACTAAATGATATGACTCATGTCAACAAGGTGCACCTTCCTTTTAAGGAACCTACATGATTAGAACTCCATAGTTAATCATGCTTGGCTTGGAGTAGTGATCGGGATGAGTGACATTTTGGGAAGTTTCCTAGGGTGTGTGTGAGTGAGGATAAAGCACACTACAAGGAACATGTGTTTGTCTATGGGTACATCCTTTAGTCAGATGACCTGTTCAGGCATATGGGTGGGCCCCAGGGTGGGGACCACATATCTGTAGGGCAACTGGTGGTACTTGGTGGGCCAGGACCAAATTGTCTTGTTAATACGGGGTGTCTGTGTTGTCATCGGGGCCCAGTTACTACATTATCATACACGTATATTCATGTCAGGCTTACATGTCTCTCTTTTTTACCCTTAATAAGAATCTAATCTCACCCTTTCATGTATTTCCTTTCCCTATGTTTTAAATAAAGGATTTAATTATGATATGTATACAAAGATTACTAAATAATAAAATGTTTGTGGGAAATATTGAAGATATTTTTCCAAATTAGAAGATTTTGAACCTAGTGTCCAAAGACACTAAACTATTTCAATCCTCAAGCATGTGTTTTTTGTAATTTATTGTATATTCATTAAAAAAATATGTAATATCTATATATGATATTACTTAGTCTTTATAGTTGGTATCATAGGAATGTTTTAGTTAAGATTTGGAAACTAGTATGAGAAAACTTTAGTGAAATACCTAGAGATAATTCTAAGGATATTTATAGGGATATCACTAAGGAAGATTCTAAGGATGAGTCGATGTATAGGAAAATGTACAGGAATTTTGGTAGAAGATAGAGAAAGTGTTTTCCAAGAAAATACATCCTTAACTATATATTACAAGTAGATGTGGATCTGTCATAGAGATACCTTGGTGTAATAAATCTACAAATAGTGAATTGAGCTAGACTTTATCATCTCCTAGTATATGATAATGGGTCTTGATACACACCTTGTTTAACACTAATGGGTTATATTCTTTGTAAATTCATAAAATAATTACTATCCATTATGAAGGATTTAAATATATGATGATCAAGGATGATATAGTTTAAGACTAAGGTGTTATATATTTAAAATAATGTTTCATGATTTAGACATCCTATAAGTGATTTTTCATGATTACATGGTTTTCCTCTAGAATTATTGTTTCTCACACTTTTTTTTGGATTTAGTCAATGGAGGTAACAAAAAGGAATTGGGTTAACATTGAATGTGATGGACAACTTTTTGACAAGAAACTAAATGGTATGATGACTATAGTGAATGATATTTTGATTATACCTAATCAATAATCACAGAATATGATTAACAATGTTCATATTAACCAACTCTCAGACTCAAAAAATAATATAAGGATGGAGTTCACTGAGAGTTTAGGTAGTGGAGACCATGGAGGAAAGAAGATTCATTGTTCTATATGTCGATAATGTGGTAATAAGAACTCAAGAAAATGACTCAAAGGAATAATAATATGATTCATGTGTAGAGAATAAATTTATAGAGAAATAAATTGATGAGGGAAAATAAAATTTTCAATTAATGAAATTGATGAGAATAGTGGTCTCACTAAGCCATCATTTAATATTGAATGTTTTAAACGTGGAAAGTATAGGAACTATGAAAATTTATTTCCAAAGGGGAATCCCCATGAAGAGAATTTGAAAGGTTTTATGATTAATGGTTCTTTTACTGATGATGAAGACACTTTGAATGACAAATAAAAGAAGGGTGGTATTAAGGAATAATATGATTAATCATGGTTAATGGTTTGAGAATGAAGTGGGATGATTAAAGTTCCTACGTATTTGAATTCAATAATTATTTTATATGAATCATGAAATATATATAAGTATTTTATACTATAATTTTATGATTAATTATTTTCAAGAATATGTTGAATGGTATAGATGATGTATAAAATTTATTTAATGTCATGGTTATATTTTAGTGAAAAAACATGATTAAGGGAATGTAAGCCTTAATTTTTTCTTGATGGTGATAAAATGTTTTTTATTCTAGATAAAGATATGATTGACATGGAAAAATTAAATTGGATTATATTAATGACCATATGAGTGATAAATGGAATGTTGAAAAAGTGGTTTACATCATTATTGATGGATTTTACAACATTTTTGGATTTAATGGATATATGCAATAATCTATGTTTTATTTAACGAGTAAGTAAGAATGTATGTTTTCAATAAATTCTTATGGTATTTCATGTTATTTTTATGTTTCCAGACAATATATGATGGAGTTATTCGCATATTTCGTATGTGATAATCAAGAGATACTTTATGATATATTTGGGATTAATGTTAATTATGTTTTGTAAATTAAGTGACCTTAATTAGAAAGTTTTGGATTTTGAAAATTTTAAAGGATCATAAGGTTAAACATTTATGCAATAGTTTATGTTGAACCTTGGATTATGTTTTATATGTTAGTTTTTTATTTCATTATATGAATATTTATAAATATTGGATAACCTATGACAACCATTTTGTTGTGATGATAACTTGATAGAGAAGGAATGAATTTTCATTATATTTATAGATACTCTAATCTGATAGTACTTCCAAAATAACAAATTCACCTTTATTTCTTGGAGTAAGAGGTAAAGTTGAAATTGATCTAGTTATAACTAGAGGATGAGATTGTGCTTATGAAATAGAATGAAATATGGTAATTATATCTTCTAATAAAAATTCATCAACTTTTAGAAAAGAATCTTGAAATAAAATATTATTCTTCTATCATCATTTTTTATTATATCAATGACCGTTTTACACCACTTTATTTTATGGTTTTATAGTCTTTAACCTTCTATAGATCACCCAATTTCTGGTGATCAATGATCTCAATCACCATTTTTAATTATTTTGGCTTTTCTTCCACTAAAAAACCTTCACTTCTCATCTATTTTCTCCTAAGTGGAAACCTAGTTATGATCTATTTTAGGTAACCTCTATATTTCAAACCATCCATTTTTATGGGATGTTATATTAATCATTTTTATGAGGTTGGTGTCTATAAAATAACTTTTAAATGTTAAACCTTTGATGACTGAGCTGAATTTTGAGGGAAAAATTTATTTTATGAGGGGAAAAATGTAACACCCCTATATTTAAAAATAATAAATGAATTTAATATTTATAATATTTTTCAAGTTTATTTTGTGTTACATTCAACACATAGTGTAGCTTGTGTTAAATTCAACACCAAGTTTAAACAAAACATAACATTCTATTGAAATATTATTATTTAATATAACATTTATCATATAGTAGATGGAATGGTGAGTATGAAAAATATTTACTAAATTATTGAAATATGGTTTAAATTTTATATATAAAAAATTATTTTAGGACAAATTAATTACAAATCAAAATAAAATTCAATCAAAATTAAAACAAATTTTTTTCTGTAAAATTATTTTTATGAAAAAAAAATACATTTTACCGCAATAAATGAAACAAAACAACTTTGGTGAATTATTTTAATAAAATTTATATATAATATATTAAATCAACTATTTAACATTTATATTATTTATTTTCTAGATAAGAGATAAGAAAAAAAACCAATTTTATGCTTAAAAACTATATTTTTATATATTGTTGTTTTGTCAAATTTCATTCACTTATTTTAAAATTAATTTTTGAAAATTTTTGAAACATAATTTGAAAAAATAAAATTCATTTTTAAATATTCATTTTAAGGTTATATTAGGGTGAATTTTTTATAATTCTTTGAAAGGAATAATTTTTTATGAATAGTGAAAAATACAATATTTTAAATGAAAACTGGCTTTTTATTTAAATTATTTATAAAAATTAACTTATTTTTAAAATTGGTTTTAAAGTAAAATTAATAAAATTTAGGTCATTTTAATCAATTTATTATTTAAATTGGATATAAAAACATTGTAATCCTTTGAACTTTTTCTCTTTAAAAAAATGTTTTCTCATCGGGTATGCGGGATTAATTTTAAATTAAAATTTTCCACTTCTGTAAATTTAATTTAGAAAAATATATTCCATATTTGGAATAATAATAATTAATATTATATAATTAATTCAATTTAATTATTTTCCAAAATTAATAGATGATATAGTTTAACTTATTTTTCGCAGTTAAAGTAAAAATGGATTATTATGGGTTAAACTAAAAAGATAAGGGTTAAAAATGACGTAAAACATGTAAATAACACATTGGATGTCCATATTTCAACCTTATACCTTATATGATATATAATAATTCATTTTTTAGCCATTTTTTCATAAAAACTTTTGTAAACCTTTTTTCAGGAAATTACATGTGTTCTACTCACCTCCCTAATAAAAGGCCTCCCCATCTCCTCACTTCTTCACACCTTAAAACCATTTTGATTCAGTCAATAACTACCCAAATAACTTCAAAAATTCCCTTATCTCATCCTAGAATCCTTATTTTTATTATAAATCTAACCTATGAAGGATTTTGGCGCAAACCTAATGATGTTACCCGAAGAAGAAGTAACGTTCTTCAACAAGTGTTTTTATTTTATTTATTTATTCACATCATTAAATTCTTATTAAACCATAATGACATAAGAAACTAAGTATATTAAAAATAATTAGATATTTTAGTGTTCTCTTTATTATCTAAAACCATCTCCACTTTTATAAAATGGGTTATGAAATCATCATTCTCGTGTTCAACGGACTACCGCCTCATGAACTGATGACATTCGTTTTTCTATTACCCCTCTCACACTTGGGTTTAATGATGGATATAAAGTATATATATGATATTTATATCAAAATTATAAGTCTTTATTAATTATATCATATATACATTTTTTTTACTTTCCATTCCATAAGGGATACAATAACATCACTCGTGGGTATAGCGAACTACGACCTGATGAAGCAATGTGATTCGTTTTCCACTAACACACAACTTAGAAGATAATAAGGAAAAATATATGTGATATAAATGAAATAATGTTTATATTAATGAAATATTTATCTTTATAAAAAAATAAAATATATCATTTTATTTCTTACCTTTTCATTAACATAAGGATGCTAACATTGTTCCTGTACATGTGGATTATCGCCTTTATGAAGTGATGCAACTCTATCTTTTCATCACCACACCACATAGATGATATTTATAAGTATATTTAAATAAATAATATTTTATTTGTGATATTATGATAATTAAATAAATATAAAATATTATATACCTCCTTTCCATTATGATCATTGAAAAATGGAAACATTACTCATGCAGATGTATGACCTATCGTCTCTATGATCCAAACGTACTTAATTTCTGATAATCATCTTCATGGTTGGTATTAAAAGTAAAATTTATATATAAATATGATAATTATGTCACAATTATTTCTATATAAATTATATAATAATGATCATAGTAATAGTAACTAAAATAACTAATCAAAACATATACGAAAAAGAAATCGATTATTACCCAAAATGGGACTTTAACATGTAATTGTTAGTAAACGGGTAATAAAATGAAATAATTAAATAATATATTTTATGATATATATATATATATATCTTTGTGTGTGTGTGTTATTATATAATAGTGGTATAATAAATTAATATTTAATATTCAGGAAGTCTGATCATTTACTAAGGAAATCGAGACTTACAGTAAGGGTTTTTTTTAATCACTATTTTTTCTATGAGATTTACACCATATTCAACACATAGTTTTATTATGTAGAATATATTCTTATAATGTATGTATTTTATTTTTTTTAGACTGGAAATTATTATAATTTAAATATTCATTTTAGTGTCTCACTTTCATGGGGTTTACTGTTCAAAAGTTACCAATATGGTAAGGGATTTTTGTCTCACTTTGCCTTCTATGAGACATATGTTACACTATTAACATATTTTATTCTATAAGGTATATATACTTCCCCTTTTATATTTTATATCATCGATCTCATTATTTTAATTATATTCTATGTTTTATTTAATATTATCCTTTCATGGGTCCTATAATTCAATGTTTTCAAATTGATAAGTTTTTTATGTTAAAATAACATCTTTTATCGATATTGTTTATGATTAAGTCTCCAATTATGAAATATTATGATCTTACTATCAATAATTCTCATGAATTTTTTTATACATTGGTTATTACTAATGTTTTCAAGTAATATTACCATTTATAAACTTCTTGGTACTTAAATTAATTAAGAAATTTCTTCAAGAAAATCATCTTTAATTATTTCTTCATTCAAAGACCCTTTTTCTACCAAAACAATGATCTATAGACTTTTTTAAAAAAATGTTTATAAAATTCTAAAAATTATTTATTAAATACATTTTTACCCATTTTTTACTTTTCGAAAAATATTTGTAAGGGAATCTTCATGTCATTTTCCAAAAAATACCCATTTGGATTTTATAAAAAATGTAAAATGAATTATTATTTTAATTTTTATGAAATGTACAGAATTTTCCACAGTCATTAACTAATTTTTTTTAAGTTTCATTAATAATTTTTCAAGTCTATTTTCAAAAAAAATATTTAAATTTTTTTTATATCTTAAAAAAAAATTCCAAACAAAAATGATACTTTCATCAAGAAATGTTTTAAATGATTTTTAAAGATTCATATATAAGTTTAAAAGGTTATTTTCAATGAAAAGGATTTTGAAAATGTTTTAAATTTTAAAAAGTGATTTTCATGTAGAAAGGCTATTTTCCTAAAGAAATGTCTAAAGAAATCCTTCAAAGTAATTTTCCATATAAGATTTCATCCATTGATGATACTTATGATTTATTAGGAATATTATCCAATGTTACCGTTCTTATTATTTCTCTGAATGGTTTATGTTTATGATGAAAAGATTTTTATGAAACACATTTCTCTTCCATTGGTTATACTTAGATAAAATTTTTATAAAAACCGCTTATTTTTTCAGGGGTTATGCTTTGGTGAAAAAAATAAATGATTATAAAGCTTATTTATTTTATATAGGTTATTTTATGATGAAATTTTTATGAAACCATTTTAATTTCATGGGTTTTGATGTGATGAATGTTATTTTAATTTATAGAACAAAAAATTACGATTTTCATTATGTGATAGTTGTTATGTTATAACTAAGGTTGGTGGTTGTGTTATAACTGAGGATAATGGTTATGTTATAACCAAGGATGGTGGTTATGTTATAACCAAATATAGATGGGACCAATATATCTATCCAATTAATTGGTAAAATATTTATATCTCATGAGATATATAAGACATCAATGGGGAGTAAACTTAATTCAATAAGTAAATTTTTCCCCTATGATGTTCTTGGGTGTTATTATTAACTACTATAATGGTTTGGGGCCTAAAACCATTCCAATAGGAGGAAAGGAATTCCACTGGGTATGGTTGTGTCTCCCACCTAGGAGATATAGCCACCCATAGAGTTCCTTAATAAGTTTTTGCAATGATCCTTGACTAATATGGAAATGATTCTCAATGCTTGTGTATGACAAAATTCTATGTCTTATTCCAATAATATGCTCTCAAAACTCATTTCTTTGATTTACTTACGATTTATGTCTTATGAACTATCAATATTTAGTCCATGAATACATATTATGATCTTTTACATAAGGGGTATGGTTTTAAAATGTTATTCTCATGTTCTGATACCATTATATTCATGTTATGATTATTCATCTCCCATTTTTACCCTTAATGAGAATCTAAGATCACTATTATATTTCTATTCCACAAGTTATGAATAAATAATTTAAGTATGGTATGTATATGATGAGTAATAAATGGGAATATCTTTATGGGAAACACTGAATATCCTTCGCCAAAATAGACGATTTTGTACCTAGTCTCCAAATACACTAAACTATTATGTCCCTCATACATTTTTTTGTGTAATGTATTTTATATTCCCCAAAAAATATTTAACATCTATGAATGAGATGCATGGTTCTCTATATACCCCCTTATAAGAATTCCTTCCTCAAAATTCCATCACCATGATAAAAAAACCAATGATACATCTACCTTATCACATATTTGGGTTCCCACATAAATTCCTTAAATTTATGCTTCCTCTAGATAACCTTAACCTAATGATAATTCCTATTCCATAACACTTTATCTCGATATTCTAATATTTTTATCGTCAACTCCTCATAAGATAGATCATGCACCAGTAGTACAACATGTATGTTCAGCAAATGTGAAGGAGCTATTATGTACTTTCTCAAAAGATATACATGGAACAAATCATGATCCTAGGAGGGGTTTAGATGAATTTTCAAGTGACAAGACACCATCATAATGTGATAAAGAATCTCATAGGGACCGGGATACCATGGTATTATATTTAACTTCTTTCCAAATATCATAACATTCTTCCAAGGATATATTAAAAGTAATATATTATCATGGGCATAAAAAAATCTTATTATTTATTGTTAGAATAGCTTTTCTATTATCTATAATCTTCCCTTATGAGTTTCTCAATGTACCTATCCTTCTCTTATATTTCCACATCTATCTCAGGTCCCAATATCTTTCATTCTTGAACTTCACCATAGTATGTTGGAGTCCTGCACTTCTTTCTATATTGGGATTCATTAAAAGTCATCTAAATTATCATGTGAGGGATGTTGTTATAAGAAAATTCAAACATATTAGTGTATTGATCCCAACCTCCATTAAAATTCATAGAGAAATATTTTAGGATATCTTATTGGTTTTAAATATTCTTCTCATACTTTTTGTTTTTTAAGGATGATATATAGTGTTAAATAAAACTTTAAATTTAAATATTGGTGAACAATTCTATAAAAATTTGAGGTAAAACATAAATAATGATCATATACAATTGAGATTGATACTCCATATATCCTTACAAATTACTTAACATATAACCTAGAAAGTTTATCAATAGGAAAATCTTCTTTGACAGAAAAAAATATTATGGTTTTTAAGGAAATCGACTACAATACAAATAGAATAATCCTTTATAAATGTATTGGGGGTCCTATGAAGAAATCAATAGTGTTTTTTTCTCATTCTCACATAGGTTTGGGTAATGTTTGTAACATCCCCTTATAATTTTATCTCTCAACCCTAATGTTTTTACATACTAACCACCAAGATACATACATCCCAATATCTCTATTCATATTACCTGACCAGAAATAATTTTTAAGATCTATATACATCTTCATACTTCCAAGATGAGTAGAGAATATAAAACTATGAGAATCATATAACAACTATTTCATCAATTATGGTATTTATTGGACACATAATATGTTTCTAAACCTTATTATTCCATCACTATAATGAAAGTACTCGGAAACATTCTTTACCTTCTTCTTCAGCTCCACACCTTCCTTCTATACCTCTTTAATCTTCACATGAACATATGGTTGTATATTTATCTGCGAAATATAGGATCTTTCACCTTTCCTTATGATTTCATGGTCCAACCTCTACAAATACATAATTATTGGATCTATTTTAACCCTCATTATGAAAAAATTAGCATGGTCCATCTAAAAAGGAGTACCAAACACATTTGTATCCTTACAAGGGTGGTAATTTATTTAGTAGTACTAGTATTTAGTTAGTTCCAACAATATCCATTGATGTATATTAAACCCTTTCAATGTTAATATATACTTAAATATGTTATTATCAGAATATATATCACACCTTTCACAATAAATATAAGGCCTCTATATATTCAACGAAAAAATTATTATTTCCAATTCCAAATCATGAGTTATATAATTTTTGTCATGAATCATCAATTTTTCATAGACTTAAGATACCAACTTGTCATTCTACATGAGAAAATATCTGAGTCCATACTTTGATGTATCAGTATAGATCACAAACCATTGTCCACTATAGGGTAGTGTGATCATAGGTGCACTGACTAACCTTTTCTTGGGTTCCTTGAAATTATCTTCACATTCATTAGTGCCTTGAAAATAAAATCTTCACATTTATCAGTCTGAAGAAACATGGATCCATTCCACCTCAACATGGTTAGGGTATTTAATATATGCGAGAAATTTCTCATAAATAATCAATTGTTTCCATCCAAATAAGAAAATTATAGATTTCATTCTGTGTGGTTAGTGTGGGATAATGTTCAATAACTTTTATCTTTAACGAAACCACCAATATACCCTCTCTTATAATTATGTGACCCAAGAATGATATTTTTTGTAGTCATAATTCACACTAGATAAATTATGGAAAAAATATCCTTCCTCAAGGTTTTCAATACAATTCTCAAATGATCTTAAAGATCTTCCTTTCCCTTGGAATATATATAATAATTTCATCTATAAAGACTATGACAACCTAATCAATGTAATCTCTAAAGACTATATTTATTATATCCATGGAGATTTGGGGGGAATTAATAAGTCCAAATAACATCAATATAAATTAATAATCCTCATACCTCATATAAAATTATGTCTTGGATTTGTATTATTTTTTAACACTCAAATGATGATATCCATATTATAGGTTAATCTTTGTTATATATTTATCTTCTCATAGATGATCAAACAAATCATAAATATAGGGTTGAGGATGGTTTTTTATAATATTTGTAATGTTAGGTTCTCAATAATCAATGAAAATACTCATTGTCCCATATTTATTCTAAAAAATGGTACACCACATACTGATAAACTTGGTTTGATGAATACCTTATCAGGATTCTCCTGAAGTTTCTTTTACAATTCCAATAACTCAATAAGGGTTCATTCTATAAGGATTTTTGAAATAGGCATAGCACCAGCTTTGAGTTCTATTAAAAAATCAACTTTATCTTTTAGGGGATGTTTAGGAAAGTTTTTTAAAAATACATCAACATGTTCATGAAAAATAGTAATTTCTTAAATATTGAGTTTCTTCCCAAACATTTGAGATAAGTACACCTCATGAATAGTTAGTTAGACCCATATAATGGAAGTAATTTCCATAGGAATTTCATATTCATCCTTGAACTTATAGATAAATACTATTTTATTTATAATACTAAAAATGAATTTCATTACTCAATAATTGATATTTGATCTATATAAGGAAATTCAATCCATTAACAAAATAACATAAAATTCAACTAGAAGGAGAATCACAATATTTTATAGAATAAAATTCCCATAAACTTCTACTAGATAGGATCTATAGGATTAAAATGAAATTCATGTATGATTAGGAGTTTTCACCCATAATTAAACATCTAATCATTAATGTGGTGATGTAATACCCATAGAATTAAAATAAAATAATCCATTAGAAATTCTATAGTGGATGATAATTATACCATTCACCACTTAATTCTCATGAGCAACTTGGGTAGTTTTGATTGCATAAGCTTCAATTTTATATCTTATCTTAAGAGGTTGTTGATTCCAATTATCATTACTAACCTGTGGATTTATCTAATTTTTGGAAGACTTACCATACTCCTTTCATTTGTATCATTGGATCATGGGTGGTTAATTCAAATGATCTCAGCCTATATTTATATCATTGGAATTTCTATTCAATTATTTTTGGCATTCACTTATTTGATTGCCTTATTTTGCACTAAAAAAACTTACTAGTTCCCTTTAGAAAATTACACCTTTCTTATCTATACAAATTTTCAAAAATAAATATTCATTTTATTTCTTTTATGATTTTTATTTTTATTATTTCCTTGAAACTATATATTTCTCATATTATTAAAAACATGAGAATAATTGTAAACTCTTATCATCATTTCTATATTGAGAGCACATCGAACAATTTTTCCATAGATATTAATGCCTATTACGGCCAATTATTTTTAGGGAATTAATTTTAATCCATTGAAGAACTCATCAATTTTTTTTAGTGTCTAAGATATAACTATAAATTTACCCTATAAGTCTTGTAAAATTTTCCTCATAGGTATAAATAGATTCATATTTTTTTACTTAATATTAATTAATTCCCTTTACTGCTTCACAAAAAGTGTTTAGGGGAAATACCTAATGAAAAATACCCTATTAAGCTCATCACATTCCATATAGTTAGTTTATTACTCTTAACACGTATTCTAAATAAGATTCATCAATTGGTCTTTTTCTCATTGTAAATGATACACCAGCTTGAAAAAAAATTCATGATTTGAGCACCAGAGGGAGAAAAATATATTTTAAATGTTACTAATCCATTTAATGATAACTAGTGGATCATATGACCCACTAAAAGAATGTGGATATTACCATATGAAATAATAAACACTATTTTTCTTTTTCTTTATCTCATTTGTAATCTCAACAAGATTCATGTCTTCAGAGAGTTTCATGAGAAAAAAAAATATATTTTTCATTCCATCTCCCTTACCATTCAGTTTCTCAAGAGGAAAATAATTTCATTGTCCACTACATTCATTATTAACATGATTCCTCCTAGTTAAAACCATGAATAAAAAACAAAAAATTATATTGTAAGAATAAATCAATATTAATTAGAGTGGTAAATTATATAATCCTGAAAATCATTCTCATAATTTCATAAATTATGACATCTTCTTATCAAACTATGATACATTTAGTTTCAACATATATTACCTTAAATTAATCATAGGTTTTCTTAATTTATATACTCATATTATTCATAACCTAACATCTAAAATAACTAAGCCCTCCTCTGATACCAGCTGATCTGACCCAAGCATAACATATATAAACGTTACATAATTTTAGATGAATATTCAATAAATGTTACAATAATAGGAACCCCAAAACTGTTATGGTTTGGTTTATTTGAATAATAGGTACATAATAATCTTATTCAATGAAATATATTCAATATATACCATAATTTTCTTCTCTAAAATAACCCTTTTTAGACATATCCTACCAAAATAATTTCTTCATAACCTAAGGGAAAATGAAACTTTAGAAAGGGTGAGATCAAATACTCATTAATGGTAAACATGGGAGATATCAATCAAAAATAATATGAAATAATAAAAAAAAACATTTATGATATCATTATCATAAATTTCAAGTTCGTACCTAATTATTTATAGATCATAGATTATGATTCAGGACATAAAGCTCTTTCATTTCAAAAAAACATGAGTCATAGGAGCGAGGAATCTCTATTAGTCAATCATAATCCATGAGAGAATATAATAAGTATAATATCATGTTATATTAATTTTTTAATAATTATAAGATTATGAAATCATTTAATTATTCAAGGGATATTTCCAAGACCATTATCACATATTGGAAAAAGTCATGTAATGAACTGGGCTCACTCCCCAACCTCCTTTCTTCCCTAGAATGGGTTAACTCTATATACTCTTGATATTATATCATGAGATATCAATTATTACCCAATAAATTTCATCTATTCAATATAACCACTTGTCGCATAATGAAAACCATACATATGTGTGCCACAAGATCATAAGAAAATTCATCAATTCATAATAGCATAAACTGTGGAAAATAAATGGGTTTCATAAAAATTTAAACATTCCACAATCATAATACATATAGATAAATTACATGTTTATTATCCTTAAATAATTTCCCTTATTAAGAATAATAAAATTAAAATTATGTTTACATAGATGAAATATACCTTTAAAATAACATCCAAAAACTTATTTTAGAGTATGAAAAAATAATATTTTTATTTTCAAATATATATATATATATATAAGAATACACAGAATATTAATAAATGATTTTACTTGAAAATAAATATGAAAAAAATTAATGGAATCTTTAAAACAAATAACAATCAGCATATTATGAAAATCCATCCACTCGATAAATGTTAAAAAAAATATTCCTTCCACGCATTTATAAAAAGTCATAAATAGCTTGTTTGGGAAACATTGAAAAAAATACATTTTAATACTTTAAAAATAGAATAAAATATGGTTGAATATGAATTTAAATAATAATTTTATCATGTAAAATATCATTTTTGAAAACAATTTAAAGAAGAGTTACATGGAATAAAATGTTCACCAACCATAGAAAAAATAACTACGACTTATCATAGAAACATTTTATTGGTCATTTTAAGTACAAAAGAGGGGATAATGAATGAAAAAAAAATAAAAACAAAAAAATAACTATATTAGAAAAACAATATTTTGGGTTTAATGGATAAATATAATATAATTACCCTAAAATATATTCAATCACAAATGATCCCACTTAAAAATGATATTGCAACATTAACCCATACCTTATGTCTTGAATTTATTCATAAATACTCTTATCCTAATATATAATAAAATTTACATTTATTATAAATATATAAAATGAATATATTGATACTTGTTTTATAATTTAACATCCCCATATAATTTTAAATTATAATTTTTTTACAATTTTTCATTAAAATCAATATTCTTGTGTTAACCATTCTATTTCTCGTTCATTTTTTGGTTTGATGGTTCTTGTACTTACACCTTCATCTTGGTTTTATCATCTCCATAATATTAATAATAATATAATTATAATAATATATTCATTAAAACTTATTTTATAACCATTTATATAAATTTTTGATGAAAAATTAATTACATCACTTCACGAAGATGGTAGTATGTACGTACACATTAGTAATATTTTCATTTTCCATAAAATGGATATAAGGATAGGTAAATAATAATATTTTAAAAAAAACTCATAATAATATTATAAATATCATACATAATAATTAAATCCATCCATATGACCATCCATTTCTGGAGGATATAAAAAACAAATCGCATCGCTTTATCAAGGTTGTAGTACACACGTTCGCACGAACAATGTTATAATTTCTCAATGGGTGGTATGGAGGTAGAAAATGGTTGTTAATTTTACATAAATACATTTTAGTATATTAATTATAATAATTTAATAATTTTAATATTAATATAGAATATTTTGTGGGGATAAGGAAGAAATAAACACAAAATAGACCAGTAATGACAAATATCTCTTCTTTGGAAAACATCCTTTGGATTACACCTTAAGACTTAAATGTTTAGTATTTTGGAAAAAACAGAATATATTGGACATGTGGAAATAATTATGAAGGTATTTCGGTGGGTATTTTACAATCTATATTTCTAAATGTTTTTGAATAAGTTAATATATGAGGTCCTATTTTATAAGCATGGTCGGTGGTGAACTTGTAAATACTTAAAACAATAGAATATAATATTGTCATTCTCAAGTTAAAGTGGCACCAAATAAACCCAAATTATAAGATAAGATAAATTTTTGTTGAGATTCACTTTAAATAGTATTTATATAAGTTTTTATGTTATTTTAACCCATATCTCATTAATTGAACCCCTCATTAACCTTTACTATAGCAATGAATTTTTATATTAGTTACTATTTTTTATGACCAAAAATGAAATTGACCAAATTTCCAAATTTTTAAAGTTTGATTCAAAATATCTAAATTATTATATCAAATTTAATTCTTATAAGTGGTAGAAATTCATTTTAAAGTAAGCCCAAAATATTTAATAGAAATCATTTATTAAAAAAATTCATTTTTAATCCTAACATTGAATTTATTATCACTTGTTTCCTTTTAATAACCATTAAATGTAAGTTAAAATATTTTATCAAAAATATTATATATGATTTTCATTAAAAAATTCTAAATATTTATAAAAATAATTTATTAAGATAAAAATGCATTAGGTGCATAAAAGTATTCTTTTAGAAAAACATCACTTATTTACCTTCAAATGATTTTATTTTAATTTGTATTTAATTGATAAAAAATGAATTCATTTACTCCATGTGTAAAGAATAATTTTCCATAAGTTTAACACCATGAATTAATTTTTAAATAAAACATATGTGAAAAAACAATTCTTAAGAATAAAATAATTTAAAATAGTTCATTAAGATCAATGGTATTTCCTAAAAGAATTAGAATTTATTTTCAACAATTATATTTCATTTTAATACCATACAATGTGATTAATTTTATAATTTATAACAATAATTCTCATAGGTTTAATGTTTTATGCTTCACAAGATATCAAACACATTTATTTATTAAAGATAAATATATTCTAAAGCACTATGGTGTTGCATTACATGTCCCCTCAAATGTTAATTTATTCATGACTCATTTTTACCCAAAGTGTTTCTTGTTTGTGAAATAATCCCATATATTTGTGTGGTTTGGAACCTTTCTCTTCTCTATCTATATTATTCTAAATCCCAAAATATTTATATTTTTATTTATTTTAGATAACCCATTTTGTAAATGTTTTGAGAGGTAACTCTTACATAACTCGTAATCCCAAGGGAACAAGGCCTGGTAAATGACCCAAAGTCCCAGAGGTGCAAGGCCCAAAACATGACCTAAAGGCCTAAAGATCTGACTACACTATAACTACCCATCCCTAGCATATGCTTCATTGTAGGTTTCTAACTCTCTACCTCACATGGTTGATCAGTAAAAATCTTCCCTTGTAGAGATGCATAGTTCTTAGTAAAAATAGTTATTTTCATACCCCCCCAATATTTCCAATCTATTTAGATCTACTCTACTAGTTGTTACTTACTCTAATTCCTCTTTTGGGGGTTTCTATTGTGTTTTATGGCCTAACTTCTTTTATGTCCTAAAATACTATAGTCCGGAGGTTTGATGTGGCCCAGAGGCCTTATGGCCTAAAGGACAACGGTGGCCCAAAGGAATTGTGGTTCATAGGCCCAATCTAGTATCCCAAAGGCCCAATTTGGATAAATTGTTCCAACCAAAATAGTACTATTATAGTAACCTAGAAATATCCCTCTAATTGGATTTGATCATGGGTTTCATGTAGGATTAAGAGTTGTGTTAACCACTTGAATACCACCCAACTTCTTCCATGTCTATATTCATTAGATGAATTTGATAATTTCTTAATTGATTGCACAATAATTTATTAAGTTCATTTTCTATATATTTTACATTCATTAAAAAAAATAATTTTTTATCATTTTCTATATGTGTTATTTTCATAAAAGTGTGAACAGAATATCATTTTGACATTTTACATGTAAATATATATTTTGGTTATCCTTTTAATTTTTTAGAAAACTTAATTTATACAAATTCAGGGTTTCACAAAGAAATTAATATTCTCCTTGTTTTATAAAATATTTTTATAAATTTCTTCCAAATTTTAAGCATATTTCCTACTTCCAAAAAAATTGTCTTAATTCTTCCAAAAATATTTTTCCATATATGTCAACTTATTCTAACATATTTTATGATTTATCAAGGATATTATTCAAATGATACTGTCATGTTTCTAACTCTGGATGAATTAAGAAATTTATTTTTTATATGAGGATTGATCCATCAATACCTTTGTCTTGTCTAATCATCTACTTTGAATATACATAACTTTTATTACAATGAATTTTTCATTATTAATAAAATTTATCATATTTATTTTATTAAAGTGAGTTCACCTAGATTCAATACATAAATTGATTGGGTAAATTAATTACTTAACCATATACATATTCTCTATACGGTTTAAATTCTATATTCACTATTATCTTGATTGGAGGTTATTTACCTATAAATTTATTGAATATATTTTGATAGATATTTATTTTCCTTTAGTATATCATTTAATTATTACTGATGGAATTAAGAAAGTTTTGATTACATTATTCTATTTTAAAATTATATGAAATAAATTTTCTTTTTGGGGGTTCTTTGTGATATAGTGAATGACTAATTTTAAGTGGCATTCATATATATAGATGATGATGGGTGGGGTCCTATATCTCCATCCAATTCATTTGTTAAGTTAGATATCTCATAATATATTAAGGCATTGATATAATGAGTTTGATTGTAAATGATTGGGTATAATGATTTTACTCACATTATATTACATGGACATAATGGGTTTGTTTACAAAGGTATGGGAATAGTGAGTTTTCTCATAAGGTTTCCAATGCTTATGATTGTGACACTTTTCAAATATATTGTTCATTTAAAGATAATTTACATTCAATGTTTATGTATCTTTTCTAAGATATTATGCACATTTATATTATACTCACATGATTCTAGATTATTTTTGAATTCTTATATGTTAGGTTATTATTATTGGTCCTCTTTAGAATGATCTCTTTGTTTTAGCTAGCTCCATCCATGACCAATGGTTGGTGATTGGAGACATTAATGTTATTCTCTCCCCCAATGAGAAATTAGGACCTTCTCACTCTCATATATCTTCAAGACAATGTAGATCCTCGTTATATTATTTTAACATGATTTAAATCAATCTTACAGGTGATAAATTCACTTGGTAAATAAGACATTATAATAGGATTTTTTCTAGTAAACTTTATAGGGATCTAGTGAATGTCCTGACACTGGATGCCTAGGACACCATCTCTAGCATCACCTTACCCAAGCTTAACTCTGACCATCATCCTATTCTTTTTAGTTTTCTCTCTAAAAGAACCAAGCCTAGTATACCATTAAAATTTAATAATGCTTGGTCTAAGGACTTGGAATGCTCTCATCTCATTTAAAATTGCTGGGAGACTATAAATCATCATTAAGATGCTTTTTCTTGTATTTCTAAACTCAAGCATATTAAACATTGTCTTAAGGGTTGGTGCAGGGATAAATCTAAGAAAATTTAAAAGGACATATAAACCCTTTAGAATGAGCTTAATCCAAATCAAAATAACTCAACTAACTCTAATTTCTCTTTTAATCCTCATATAGAAATAAAAATCTCTATGAAACTCAATTCTCTTTTGGTGTTTAAAGACAACATCTGCAAACAAGTTTTCAAAACTAAATGGTTCTCTAATGGTGATAGAAACAATATGTTCTTCAATTCCCAACAAAGAGTTAGAAAAGTTTTTTGTCCTCTTTCCTTTCTTAAAAAAATGACACCCTCTTTGACTCTGATGCTGCCACAGAAAATCATGTGGTCTCTTATTTTGACAATATTTTCAACGATCCAAATTGAAACAAAGACCTCCTCTCTAGGATCATTCCTACCTTGGTCAATGAGGACAACAATCTCTTTCTCTTGAGAACTCCTATGGACCACGAAATCAAAGCCATTGTCTTTAGACTCAACCCTAACAATGCTCTAGGACCTGATGGATTCAATAATGGTTTTTTTCAACATCATTAGGAGGTTGTCCACATAGATGTTTATAAGCTAGTTAAAAAAATTCTAATGGTGTCCTCCCTTATGGTATCAATGATCAATTTATTACCTTAATTCCCAATGTGGCTAATACTTCTGAAATTTAATTATTCTGTCTTATTTCTCTCATCAACTCCCTTTACAAAATCATTACTAAGATCCTTGCCAACATAATTTCTACTCTATGTAATAAAATCATATCTTAGAACCAATTAGGGTTCATCAAGGGTAAGTCCATTCATGATTTCATTTTCCTTGCCTCAGAATTCACCAACTCTCTTAATAAAGCTTCAAGAGAAGGAAATATTTCCATTAAACTTGACATTAAGAAATCCTTTGATACCATAGACTGGAGATTCATTTTCAAAGTTATACAAAGTGTTGGTTTCAATGATGTATTCATAAGCAGGATAAAATCGCATTTCAACTTGGCCTCTATCTCCATCTTTGTCAATGTCTCCCCTATGAAATATTTTAAATTCTTGAACATATTTCGACAATGTGATCCTCTCTCTAATCTTGTTTTTTACATAGTGGAAGATTATCTAATAGTGTATCTTACTTGTCTTGTTCATCAAAAAAACTATAGCCTATTCAGGCAGCCAGAAACCCAAATGTGTCGACCCATATTCTTTATTCTGATGACATAATTTTGTTTCTTAATGGGGTTAAAATAAATATCCTTAGCTTCAAAAATGTGTTATCTCATTATGATGATGTCTCTGGTCAATCCGTTAGTTTGATCAAATCATTTGTTTTATTTGAAAAAAAATTCCCTCTTATTAGGAAAGGTTACATTATTAAAAGTCATGGAATCAAATAAGGCTCTACCCCTTTTACCTACTTGGTAGTTACCATATTTTGGGGAAGGGCTAAATCCATGTATTTAAATTCTATTGTTGATCAAGTTATTAACTAGCTATCCTCCTGGAAGGGTAAATCCCTCTCTATGGCTGGCAGGATCTACCTTGTGAAATCAACTATTATCCCAAAAATGGTATACTCTCTGATGATATATAAATAAAATATTAGTCTTCTCAAGAAAATTAATGGCTACATTAAAAACTTTGTCTATAAAGGTGGTATTATTGAAGGGAATATTAGTACCATCCCCTGGTCTATATGCTACTAACCTCTTGAGAGAGGTGGTCTTGGCATAAAAAATCTCAATCTTTTTAATGAAGCACTCCAAGATAGACTCACTTTGAGATTGATAAATTATAAATTTGAATCCATATCCTTTATTGGAAATGGATTCCTAGAAAAGTAAAAAAAGGAAATTTGACCTATGTTAATTCTTCACTCTGTCCTTCCCTTAGAAATTCCTTTTCCAACATCATGAAAAACTCTAGATGGATGATTAGCTTGGAATCCACCATGAATTTATGGCTTGACAACTAGATTGGAACCCCCCCCCCCACCCTCATTTCCATGTTACCTTCTAATTACCCTTTGGATAGCATCAACTACACCAGGAAGGAGGTGATGAAATATAGTAACTTAGATCTCCCTGATTCCATCAAGCATGTTTTTTATAATTATCCCTTCTCTAATGGTAAAGATTTTATTATTTGGGAACCTGCCCACAATGGTATTCTAGATTCCAAAAAAATTACAATCATAAACTTAGAAACTCTTATTCTAATTTTTATTGGTTGAAATTTTTTGATAAACCAGGCATTAAACCCTCAAGACTTAACCTTGTTTGGCGTATTTCCCATAACCGTATTCCTTATGAGGTTTGTCTTCAGTCCTATGGTGTCCATCTAGGATTTAAATATAACCTCTTTCATCAAAATAGAGAGGACACTAATAATCTATTTTTTCTTGTGTTATGGCCACTAATATTTGGAATTATATTACTGACATGTTTGACTGTAGATGGTTATTCTTTGTTTCTATATACACTCAGCTAAAACATTGCATAGATCTTGTTACTTCATGAAAAATCAAGAATCCCTTATTATACTCTATTATTGATCTCCTCCACATTATCTGGTATGATAGAAATTCCATTATTCACAACAACTACTCACTTTACATTAATGCAGGTCGGACGAGAATTCTCATACCTTTTAGGGATGCCGCCACACTTTATAAAGATTGTTGTGATAACTCGGTTGGTGACTTTATGATCCTATGACGTCTTCAAATTGATAGCATATATAATCAGCCGAGGCATCCATTTGAGGTGTTCTAGAATGCCCTACTTTCTGGATGAATCAAAATTAACGTTGAAGGTGCTTCCAAAGGAAATCCAAGACTGGTGGGATGTGGGGCCATTTTTACGGACTTTCTTGGACATTTCCATGGTTGTTCCTTTGGAAGTTGTGGTATCACCACTTATCCTGAATCATAAATGTTTGATGTGATTCAGGATTTTAACTTTGTTAAGCTAAAAGGCTGAAACAACATCTGGATTGAAAGTGATTCCACCACCATTGTGCAAGCTATTTGGAATAGTGTGGTTCACCTGGAATGGCCTCTTACTGTGCATTAGATGAGTTGCCTTAACTATCTTATGGATATCATATACATTGTCACCCATACCTATCGTGAATTGATCATCGTGGCTGATAATCTTTCTAACAAGGGAGTCGACCACAACATTACGTGGAGCGATGATTTTCTCGTTGATCTTCTCCTTCTTTATGAAAAATATTGTAACAAGATTCCCTTGTTTAGACTCATGTAGTTCTTTTCCTGATTTATTTTCATTGTGCCTTGGTCTTTTAACCAAGGCATTTCCTTTGAAAAAACATATAATACTCACTTATGATCATGAATTTTTATCATTTATGATTAACCTTACTAAGAATTTTAGATCACCCCATTCTTATATTTCCATTTCCCTAGTTAATAAGAAAAGTTATACATATTATGTTTCTAAAAGATTATCATTTATAGATAATTTGTAGGAGATGTTAAATACTTGTTATAGATTATGAATATTCTTATATAGTCATAAAATAGTACATTAGTTGAAAAAACATGGGTTTTTTATGTTAATTTTTTATACTAATTATCTAAAATATAAACCTAAAAGATCATGGGAATGTATTGTAATGAAATATTTCTATGAAATCTTATAATTATGAGATAATCGCATCTTTTTTCTATCATAGTTGGTATTTGAGAAGGGTTTAGCTAACTTTGGGGATTATGATGTTATTAGTTAAGGATTTAAATATCATCAAGGGTCGATAAGTTAAGGTTGATCATAATTTCAAAGGTATTACTAACCCTTTAGGTTAGTTGACGTAATAAAGAATACTTTAAGGATTAAGATAATGGAACTTATGATTTTTTTGTAAAGTAGAGATTGTGGGATTATCCTAGAAATTACATCCATTTCTGTATACTATCAAGTTGATGTGGTTATGGTGTAGATTTACCTAGGGGTAATCACCCTATAAATTTTAGACGAGTATTAACTCAATCTTCACCCTATCTCATGATGTGTGGGTCTAATATTGCACACCTGGTTAGAAATATCGAGTGATATTCTTTGGATAATCACATTAACTTTACATACCATTTTAAAGGATTTTTTATGTTAAATAAATAGTTTAAGGAATATGATAGAACCCAACCTAAAGAAACCTGGATCAAATTGAGAGTGATTTAAGTTTAACTACAAGATAATGTAAAAATTTCAATGAGTAAGACATTTGGAGGTTGAATATTTCATATCATACAATAAATCTCTTATAATGATAATTTTTCATAACTCGTGATTAACTCATTTTTTAGTAATGGGTAAATATGGAAGGAATCAAGATAACAATGGATTCCACAAATAATGAAATGATTATCCCATTGAAAAACCTAATGGGTTAAGATAGGGAGTGAGAAAACTTGTTATTATTCCAAATACTATATAATTAATTAGAATTTACAATATGAATAGATTTAAGTTTCCACACACATAAATGAAGATAATGATAGATTTTCATGTAATTTAAGGTGATGAAGACGATGAAGAAAAGAATATTCAATTTCTTTCATGTCAAAAATATGCTAATAATCACCAAAGGGAATGTCTTAAAGGAAATAAGATATGTTTTCTGCATAGAAAATGGGGGAATATAGAAACTAATTATTAAGTAAGAGTTAAGAGATCACTGTACATGGTGAAAGGAAATAGAGTTTTTTTCTAAGGGACCACTAATATCCCAATTTCATAAATGTGGGAAAATTGAACATTATCCATCGAAATGCCTAATAAAAGGGCTAAAAATGATTATACACAGAAATAATTTTGAATTCAATGGAAAGACTATGAAACCAAAACCACATAAGTGGGTTTCAAAAAATATATGAAATGAGGATCACTGGTTACCCACTCAAGAACTATGAGTATTGTATTCATATCTAATTCAGCCCTCACCACTATACCCAGAATGTTTACTAAGAACATAAAATTAGAACCCCAATGAATGTATGTTTAATTATTAAAAAAAATTATATTGGTAAAATTATTATATCAAAAGTATATAACTCATATCTAATATATTTTTATATAAATATGTTTTTTATAAAATCCCATTATCCTTCCTTTATTCAAATTGGATATGATATAATCCACGGTTTGTATCTCTTGACTATGATAATTTCCAAGATAGGTAAATAACATCAAAAAATCAACCCATGATCACCTATTAATACAATGATTACTATAATTCCCCATAAAACATTTCTTCCATCATATTAGGTTATTGATCACAAATTCATAATGAGAACTTAACATTAGTTTTATTCTTATTATGAGAGAAATTATGGGTTCACCTATCAAAATAAGGATTGTGGGAATGCAACCTTATTAGAAAATAAAACTAGAGTCATGTATATCTTATAAATACCCTTAACTAATTCATTAGTTTAAGAATAATTAAAATTGTAAGGATATTATTTATTTAAAGGGGAGAATATAATGGCCTGAAATATTACTATATAAACATTTGGTCAATATCTTGTTATACATGAAATACTTAACTAAAAATAAACAATATTCCATTAAAATAAAATTTAACAATTATAACATATTAATTAATTTTCAAAGTATAAAATAAGTAATCATATTATTAAATCTACTAAGAAAAATGAAAAAGATGTCATCAGGTAGCGAAAGTATCAATTATGTAGCACATTTAAACAATCTTAGAAATGAGATAGATTAATTAGGGTTTTCTCTAGACCAAGACTAATCCAAATCCAAAAATTAATATATGAGAAAAATAAAATGTGATAGAATTCAAATCTATTTTAAATTTACACAAGATCCATACTAGTATAATCACCACCATTGATTGCCATCAGAGCATTCCTTAAGTTTAGATCTTACATAGAGATCATGAGAGGTTATGTAACTACAAATTTAAATTATATAAACATTTAATTATTAATATAATAAGTTATTTATCACACATATTTTATAAATTTTATATTTTTTACTTTTAATGAAAAATAAATATTATTTACAAACTCATTGATATAATTAACAAAATTATTTTACTCTTAAAATGTATATTTTTTTAAAATTTTAGTTTTATGAAATTTATTTTAATTAAATAAATATATATAATATATTTGATATATTTTTTATAATAATAATATATTAACACTAATCTAATAAGTAACATATAGGAAAAAATAATAAGAATAGTAAAAAATTAAAAATTAATTTTTCTACGAAACCACAATTCATTATATTTTTATTTAAAAGTTAAATTATGTAGTTCTATAATTAAAATTTGAACAGGATAATTTAATATTTTTATTTAGAATAAAAATATAATATTAGGATAATTTCTTGGTATTTTTATGAAAAGATTGAATTTTAGGTGAATAGTTCAAAATACTGTTTTTACAAATAAAGTGAATTTTCCTAAATTATTAGTATAACAGAAAAAATTGAAAATTTATAAAACCATTTTATAGAAATAATATGTATTTTATAAGAGATATTTTAAATTTAAAATTATTTGTTTTATTTTATAAACCTATGTTTTATATTTTATGAATTAAGCTACACTATTCTCTAGAACTATTCTTAAAACATTTTACATTTATTATTTTAAAATTAATTTTTATTAATATTATATTGTGAATATGATAAAATATATTTAAATTTTGGATTTATAACTTCTATATTATTTAATAAGTACAATTTCACTTTCATTCATAAAAATTAAGTACTTAGGTAAAAACTAGTTACCACTATAAAATTCAAAAGGGTAAGAAAGGGTTAACCGAAGGGTTAAAAGGCCTAACATGATAAAAAAAATGTTTATAATTGATTTTTTGAGGTTTTTATTGAAACAAAAATATCTAAAATCCATTATTTTCCATTTTATAGTACTCTTTAAATGTGAAACAAGTTCTCTCTTTATATTAAAATGGTATAATTACTAAAACACTATTCTCTCCATTTCTGAAAGGGGTATCTCACCAACCCTTCAAGTCCACTATAAATTTAGGTTTAATATTTAAAAGATTCATTTTTTACTTATCATGTAACAAATTTTACTTATTTTATCTTCTATTCATAATAATTTTTCCTAATCATTCCATTTCTAGGAAGGTACAAGCATCTAATGAGTAATTTCATGTGCATTTTACATACCTGGCATGAGGGAAATATGGTGGCAGGATTTCTTGCTCCTTGTGCATCTCAATAGGATTAAAATCTCTTATTTATTATCTTTTTTATTTTTCCATTAAGGGTGAAAATTATTTACGGGCTTATTCCATTGGGTTACATTACTTAAAAACCCCATAAGGGTATTTTTTGGCTCTTCTGCCTCTTTATTTTAATAAAATAAAGACTTTTGGTGGTTATATCTTTTCTTTTCTAGAATACTTTTTCAAATATAATTTTCTCATTAAAATATAGTTACATTATTATTTTTTACACTTAATTTTATTTTAATAATTTAATAATCATTAACCGTGTTTCCCCTTTTCTATTTAGAAAAACCAAAATGTCATTTTTTGGTATGTGCGGACTACCTCCTTCATAAAGAGATGTATTCCATTTTTCATTACCACCTATATTAGATTTTTAAAAGGATTAAATTGATTAATATATTAAAATATATATTATAATTATGATTATTTATATAAAAATTATAATACCCCTTTATTCACCCTCATTTATTGAGAAATGAAAATGTTAACCATGCGTACGTGCCGACTACCACCTCCATGAAGTATCATATTTCATTTTTCATAATGTTTAATTATTATTTATTAATATTAATTATAAACATAAAAATATCTCAATTTTATCATTTTGGTTCTATAATTATGATATTATTCTAAAAAATTCATCGTTTACAACCATACTCACCCATTGATTATAATATGTTCTTGTTTGGTTCGGTTTAACCACCTATAAGAACAGTGTTATGAATAATTATCATGGATGACTAAAGAAAACTAAATAATAGTGTTATTATACATAAGTGATTAAATAATGTAATATTTATGTTTCTTCAAAGGTAACATTATCATTTAAAAAAGTTATAAAAATCCACCTTTTTTGGTAAAAATCACCAAAACTAGTTCCTCGCCAATTTTATCTTCAAAAATTGTATCCATGTTTACTATAAAATTAAAAATTAATTAAAAAATATTACCATATTTCAAATAATCTAGGAATGTTAAAATTATAGTAACGTGATGAGAATCAACATCAACATTATAAAACATATGTGGGACAATCACAATTTCTAACACTCGATGGTAAAATTAAGTAATAATTGATTAATATATTCTTAATGAATGATTATAAATTAAGTATATAAAATTTAAAATATAATAATAATTTTATGATGTTGGGTATTATGATAATTATTTTTTGTTATATGGGATGTTAGAGTGCATTCGAGTAAGCAAGAATTCAGGGTAAGTGGTTTTTAGTCTCAAATTTAATTTCGTGAGAAATATTACATACTATGAAACATGATATCTATGTTATAGTGTGATAAAAGAAAAATTAATATATTTTACCATATTCACATTATTTATAGGTCTTTACATGAGGTAACCCAACCATAAGCTACATAAATATTACACCATTTTAGATGAATATTCAATACATTTTACAATAATACACGCCCCATAGCTATAAAGATTTAGTGTCTTAGGAGACAAGATACATAATCATATTATTTAATGAAATAACTTCAATATATCACATATATTTATTCCCTCAAATTAACCTTATTATAAAAATATAACCTAAAAACATTCTTCATAACCTGTGAAAAATGGAACCATATGAAAGGATGAGTAGAGATGGTTAGTAAGAGTAAACATGGGAGATATCAATCAATGATCATATGAAATAATTAGATGGTAATAGTGGTACGAAAGCATGATCATAAATTATTAATTTTATACCCTATCATTCATAGATAATAAATTATGATTCATGACATAAATCAATAACATTTCAAAATATATGGGTCAAAAGAGGGAGGAATCATCCTTAATCAATCGAGATTCATGTGAGCATATCATAACTATAAAAACATGTCACATTAATTGTGGCATAATAATAATCATTTAAAATCATTTCATTATCCAAGTATAACTACCAAGACCATCATGGATAAAGTATCATAATGTATTAGGTTCAATCCCAAACCTCTTTTAATCCTTGGAATGATTTTACTCCTCATCATCTACATATTATCTCATGAGATATCAATAATTACCCAAATCATTAGAAATATTTAATGAACCCATCAATCATATAATTAAATGAATATATGTATGTTCCATAAGATCATAAAACATTAATCAATTCATCATGGATTAACCAATGAAAAATAAATGTTTTTCATAAAAATTTCAAAATCACAGAACCATCAGCTATCCAAATAAATAACATGGTTGGTATCATTAGATAATATCCCCAATAAATCATTAAAAATATAAAAAAAATATTAACATAGATAAAAAATAACTACAAAATAACATTCTAAGACTTCTTTAAAAACATGAGACAAATATCATTTTCTTTTTCTAATATTCTAAATAACAATTTTTAAAATACAAAGAAAATTGTTTTCTTTTAAAATAACTTTGTAAACGTGAAAACTAATATTTAAATAAAAGAATGGTCATGGAATCAAGAAATTCCATTCATTCAGTAAATTTAAAATAAATATTTCTTTTACACTTTTGAAAATAAGTATTTATTTAAATGCGGTGTCTTCATAAAATACCGAGACACAATTTTTTGAAATAAGAAAGAGTTACTTAAGTCTGAAATAAGGAATATTATTACAATCCCTTTCATTAATAGAATATTTGTAAAACATTATAAAAATAATTTTTTTACCATTTGAAAATAAATTAAAATATGGATTAATATGACTTAAAATAATAATTGGAAAAAATAAATGAACAGTCTTGAAAATAATTTAAATAGCATGAATAGGGAAGAGAAATTTCTCTAAACAAAGAGGAAATAAGGTTGACTTTTCTTAAAAACTTTATTGATATTTTTAATTACTAAAGATAGGATAATGAAATGAAAACATGATAACCACATAAGTAACTAAATGAGAATAAAATATATGTGGTTTAATATAAAAATAACATTTAATTCTACAAAAATGTTTCTAACTTAAATAATCCCAATTAAAATATAGATTGCAATATAAAACCTTATAGTAGGTCCGGAATTTCTTCATAAACACTCTTGGAAACTGGTATAATAAATTTCTATTTATTGTAATTTTATAATATGATGAAATTCATACTTATAATATAGTATATCATTCCCTTAAAATTTCTAATTACCACTTTATTAATAATTATTCATTAAAATCAACATTTTGGTGTCAACTGTTCTATTTCCCATGCATTTTTTGGCTCAACGATTACAATACTTACACCTTTTTTACTAATTTCAGATTATACATAATATTAATAATTTTATAATTATCATATTTATTCCTTATATACCCTTTTATAACCATTCATATAAGGTGGTTATGAAAAATTAATTACATCACTTTGAAGAGATGTTAGTTTATACATACACATGGGTAATGTTTTTATTCTCAAAAGAATGGAAAGAAATAAAGTTAAATAAAAATATATCTTTATAGGATCATAATATTATCATAAATATCATATATATTCATCAAATTATTCCAAATTACCACCCATGTGTTTAATACATGAAAAAAATCACATCACTTCGTGGAGGTGGTAGTCCACACTTATGCACAAACAATGTTATCATTTTCTTATGATAGAAAGAAGAAAAAAAGTGGTTGTATGAAAAACATAAAAATATTTTAGTATATTAATGATATTAATTTCATCATTTTAATTTTGTTATATAATATTTTTATGAGGATAAATAATATATATACTCAAAGTAGATCAGTAAAGAGAATTATATATTCTTTGGGAAACCTCCATTGGCTTACACCTTAAGCCTTCTAAGGATGGTATTTTGGAAAGACCTAAATATATAAAATGTTTTAAAATGAATATATAAATGAATTTTTGTAGGTATTTCTGATATTTTTCACTAAATTTTTTTCAATTTATAAATAGGGGATGTTATCTTTATATGTGAAGTGGGATGGAAACTTATAAATACTTAAAACATTAAAATATAATTAAGTCACATTCAAGTGAAAATGGAAAAAAAGAAACCCAAATTATAGTATATAATAAGATTTGGTATAAATAGACTTAAAATATAGGATTAGACAATTATTTAGGATATTTTAACCCTTATCTTTTTAGTTTAACCCAATATTAACCTTTATCATAGTAATAAATTTTACCTATATTACTATTCATTATGACCACAAATAAAATTGTCCTACTTAAAAAAATTTAAAATTATGATTTAAAATATGGAAAAAAATTTATCAATTTGAATTTATATAAGTGGACAAATTAATTTTAAAATAAGTGTGCAAAACAAAATGAAAATAGTTGTTAGAAAAAATGTATTTTTAAGCATAACACTGAATTTATTATAATTCCTTTCCTAGTAACAACCATTAAATGAATGTTAAAATATTTTATTGAATATATTATATAAAACTTTGATTAAAATCATTTATAAATACTTAATAATTAAATTTATTAAGATTGAAACACATTTCATGTAGAAAATTGGTTTTCCAGAAAAACAAATGTATTTTTACCTTCAAATTATATTATTTGATTCATTTTCTTCATTTATAAACAATCATGATTTTCTAGTTTAATACTATAAATTAATTTTTAATTAAATGATATATGAAAAAAGTTCTCATAAACAAAATACTTCAAAAAAGTTCTCTAAGATCAGTGATATTTCCTAAATGGATTCGAAATTATTTTCAAAAATTATTTTTTATTGAAATACCATATAATTTGATTTATTTTAAAATTTATAATAATTATTCACATAATTTCAGGATTAATCTCTTAATAAGTTATCAAGAACATTTATTTATTAAAGAGAAATATATTTTAAAATATTAGGGTGTTGCATTCTACCCCCTTATATGAATTTATCTATTGGAATTCCATTACTCTAGTACAAAAAACTGACGATACATCTACCTAATAACATATTTGGGTTCTCACATAGCTTCCTTAAATTTTTTATTCACCTAGAGAACCTTAACATGGTGAGTAGTCTTCTTACATAGAATTTTATCCCTACAATAAAATATTTCTACTATTATATCTTTATAAGAAAGATCATGCACCAGCAGTACAACTTATAAGTTTAGTAAATATAAAGGATCTATTACGTACTTTCTCAAAAGTGATAAATAGAACACATCGCTAACTTGGGAGAGGTATGGAAGAATCACCAAGTGATACACTACTATCCTGATGTGATCAAGAATGTCTTGAAGAATGATATACTAGAGTATTATATTTCTATTATTTTGAAATATCATAACATTCTTCCAAGTAGATATTAAAAGTAATACCTTATCACAAAATTTGAACTCTAAATATTACTGGTGATTGCAAGAATAGTTTTTCTAATTACTATGAGATTCCCTAATGTGCTAGTGAATGACTCTAACCTTCTCTTCCATTTCCTCAACTTTCTCAGGTACTAATATATTTCATTCCCCAACTTCGCCCCAACATATTGGAGTCTTTCACTTCTTTCCATTGAGTGATTCAAAAACAGACATTTAAATAATCAATTGAAGTATATTATTATAAAAAAATTGATCAAATACCAACAACTTTTAAAATACATAGGTAAATATCACATCATATCTTCAGGGTTTAAAGGGTCCTCTCATACTAACCACCTTTTTTAGGATGATATACATTGCTAAAGATCGCCTCTAAATTTAATTTTGGTTGAATAATTTCCAAAACCTTTAGTTAAACCTTGGATCTTGATTATATACGATTGAGAGTGTCAATCCATGTAACCTTAAAACTTATTTAACTTATAATACAGATAGTTGATCAATATAAAAATATTATCTAATATCAATGAAATGTGATGATTTTTTAAGGTAATCAACTACAACCTAAATATGATTATACTTTATAAATGTCTTGGGGAGTCACATGAAGAAATATATAGTGATATTTTCCCATTTTAAATTAAGTATGCATAAGGATTATAACATCCCATTGGACTTATGTCTCTTAGCCTTAACTTATTGGTATACCAAGCACCAGAAGAAATACTTTTCAATATATCTCTTCATTTTATCCCATCAGAAATTATCTTTAAGAACTCAATATGTCTTTATACATTCATGATGAATATATAATGATGAACTATGAGAATAATCTAACAACTACTTCATCTATTATGGTATTTATAGGTCGCATACTCTATTTCTAGACCATATCATTTCATCTATCTGGAATGAACTTAAAAAAATCATTACTTACTTTTTCATTTTCTTCATCTTCCTTCTATGCCTCTTTAATCTTCACATGAATATATAGTTGAACATTAATCTAGAAAATATAGGATATTTCTCCATTAATTAAGAATTATAATTCTATCCTATACAAATATATAATTTTTTTATTTTATCATCATATATAAAATAGCATGCTCTATCTAACTTATATCATCAGCTACATTTTTCACTTCCCTTGGTGGTAATATATTGAGGATTCATAGTCATTAATCAATTCCAACTATCTCCTATAACATATATTAAACTCTTTCTATGTGAATATATGCTTCAATATTTTATTATTGGGATATATTTCACACCTTTAACCATAAATATAACACCTTCATATCATCAAAGAAATAATACTATTAGCAATTTAAAATCATGAGTAAAATATATTTTCTCATGAACCTTAAATTATAAAGAGTAATAATATACCAATTTGTCATTTTTTTATGATAATACATACCATTGCCTTCTTTGATTCATCACTAAAGATCACAAACCCTTCTCCAATACAAGTTAGTGTGAGCACAGGTTCACTGACCAACCATCTCTTTAGTTGCTTCAAATTTTATTCACATTAATCAATAAAAAGGAGTCTGGTTCCCTTACACCTAAACTTGGTTACTTTATTTGATAGACATTGAAAATTTCTCACAAAGTGTTGGTAGTATCCATATGAACCAAGAAAACTATATATTTCATTCACCATGGTTGGTATGGTACAATGTTCAACAACATTTGTCTTTTAGGGATCTACAGATATACCCTCACTTGTAATTACATGAACCAATAATCATACTTTCTATATTTATAATTCACACTCTCAAAATTTTCCAAGAAACTTATTATTTTTAAAGGTATTTAACACAATCCTAAAATGATCATCATGTTCTTCCTTACTCTTGGAATATATTAGAATTCCATCTATAAAGACTACCATAACCTAACCAAGGTAATATATAAAGACTCTATTAATTAGATATATGATCATATTAGGGGAATTGGTAAGTCCAAATAACATATCTATAAATTAATAAGGATAATAATATATATGAAAGGTTGTCTTGTATATATCCTCTTTTTTAAAAATTAACTGATGATATTTATATTAGAGGTCAATCTTTGAAAAGTATTGATCTCATCACAGTTGATCAAACTAATCATCAATATGGGGTCACATATAATTGTTCTTGATAGTTATCATACTTCAACAATCAATGAAAATAATCATTTACCCATCTTTATTCTTAACAAAAAGAATAGGTAAACCCCATGTTGATGAAATTGGTTGAATGAATCCCTTATCAAGATTCTCCAGGAGTTTCTTCTTTAACTCCTATAAATCAATTGGGGTCATTCTATAAGGTGTGTTTGAAATAGTCATATCACCATGTTTTAGTTCTATTGAAAAATAAACTTCACATTTCAGGGGGAGGACCAGAAAAATAATAGGAAATACATCAACCTATTCATGAATAATAGGAATATATTTAATGTTGATTTTCTTTCCAACCATTTGAGATAAATACCCCTCATTATTAGGTAGTAAAACCCAAATAATGGAAGTAATTTATAATATAATTTCATATACATCCTCACACCTATATAGGATCACAAGATTATTCAAGATATTAAACATGACTCACATTCATGGAGAGTTTATATGGGATCTACTTAAGAAAATCCAATCCATACCCAAAATGACATAAAATTCAACTAGAAGGAAGAATAAAATTATTTTCAAGAAGCACATTACCATAAACTTCAAGTGGAAATGATTTATATACTTGAGATGAAATCATTGTGCTATTAATATTTTTCACCAATAATATCAATTAGTTGAAAAATATATGGTTTTTTTAGTTAAATTTTTTTCTTAATTACCTATGTAACAACCCAAACTTTTATCAATGAAAATTCCTTATAATCTAATTAAATGCCTTATTATGAAAAATGGTTATATAAAATATGCACTTCCTTGGTTTTATGTTTTTGGATTTAAAAATACCATTATGAATTGTTACCATTTTTGATATAGTTGTTGAACAGTGATCACATGATTAGTATAAATATAGGGCTTCAAAAAATCCAATTTACTCAGAAAAAGGAAGCAATGGCCTAATCTAGTAGACATTCCCAGTATGAATCCCATTTGTCGAAGCTCGGAAAGAGGTGGCGTCATTGTGATTTTATCTTGACCAAACCCAAGTTGAGCTTAAACATGTTAAGCTGGAGCAGAACCGCCTACAGGAGAAGTGGAAGTTGATAGAGGTTACCACCCAAGTGATGTTATCTAAGACACCCCAAGAGTCTATCACCATTGCACACCTTACCCTTCGGTCTTATGCGGGTGTTATAAGGGGTTATATAACAAGACCTTAGAACTATGATTATGTGCATTATTTTTTTATATAATAGTGAATATACATTCTTTTAATTATTGTTACATTGTAAATAGTTTTTAAAGCATGAATAGTATTTTTAGTTAATATTCAATTAAGAAATCTATTTTGATGAATTAATGTATTTTATGAATTAAATATTATTTTAATTAAATATTATTTCTAAATTAATTTTTGTATAATATAAATGACCATATAATTATTATGAATACAATTGTGATTTCTAATAAGTTTTGAAAGAAATTTTTATCAAAACCAATGAATTTTCAATAAATGTCGGTTTTTATTTTAAAATTAAAAAATTAAAATATTTAAAAAATTATTTTGATAAAATGAATATTATTTTTGAAATCAGGACGTCAAAATTATCCAATGGTAAATTTTTTATTATTTTCTGAGAGTCGAATTTTTTGGTAAAAAATAAATACCATTTAAATATATAATGTGATTTATGACATCATAATGACCCAATAGCGATGTAATAAAATAATATAACAATTATGTTTTGGAAATATATGTTTTTACATTAAAATAATGTGATTTTATCTTTGTTTAATTATTTTACAATGCTTTAGTGGACCCTTCAAGACTAATAAAACATTTTTTCACTTTTAAATTGATTTCCTTGAGAGTGTGACTCGCCTCCAGATAAGCAACCCTATTATTTTAAGAAGTTCAGCCATTGGCCTTATAAAATATTTTTTTTCCACTCCCCTTAGGAAAAAACCATGGTAAAAACCCATGGTCAGATTTGTGGTCTGGATTAGTTTAATGTGTGGTGACCCAAACCTAAACAATAAAAAACTCCCTCTCCATTCTTATATAAACCCACCCAAGCTCCCACTTCCTCTTCACTCAAAACCTTTTTAGTTCATCCAAACTCTCCCATCCTCTCTCTGGAATCCTCCCAAGTCACTCCAAGCTCTCAATAATCCTCTCTCAATATCCTCCCAAGATTTTGGAATCACACTTCCAAGTAAGGGATTCCTTCCTTTCTCATTTTATCCAAATTTCTTAATATTTTTATGTCCTTTTATTTTCAATTATAAATTTCGGAGTATTATTTCACACATCACCCATACCTTCCCATTTATGTTTGAATGATAATATACCCCTTTTATCTCTCATTAATTCCTCCCATGTACACTCGTTGCCATGCTGAAATTATGTAAGGAATTTCTCTCCCCTCATTTACAATCAAGAAATTCTTTTGTATTATGAATCAAAATTCCATTACTTTTATTGGGAAATGTATCTATATTACCCCCTTAATGTACATTTAATTTACATAATATGATACACCCCTTTATCTATCATCAACCATTTCTATGAATTCTTATGTCACATTGTTATGCTGCTGAAATTGCACCGTGATTTTCCAAACCAAAGTCATTGTGTCGTGAATACCATGACCATTTCTCTATCAAGGGTATTAAAATTTATACACATTTAATTATTTATTATATAGTTTTAAGTATTAATTCTATATTCCTTTATTGTTAAATAAATGATTATCTTTAATGATTCCATGTTGTATGATTTATGTGGCACACTTATGCATGAAGTGAAATGTTTTAAGAAGGGTGCACCCTGATAGTGCTCCAATGCATTGGGTAAAGATTAGATTCTTGATATTTCCAGTTCAATGAGGGTTTACTCATGATTATTCAACTTCAATGAGTGTTTACTCATGCTCCATGTTCAATGAGCCTTGGCTCATACTAATACCATGTTAAGTGTTGTCGTCACATTTCCATGTTATGATAATCATGTTATATCGTGCCTTTATGTTCATGTTTATTTTATTCTCTATTGATATGTATATTTCCTAACATGTATTGTATTATTCATGTTATTCCTTTTTAACTCCCTTAGATATCTTTATATCTCACCCTTTTCTTATTCATGTCCTCGGATTATCCCATGAAATGTTATGTATGAGGGAATATAGTGGTCATGTAAAAGAATTTTTCAATAAAGATGTTGTGTTTCATGTTCTAAGTCATTATTTAATGTTCCTAATCCCCAAAGACACTAGAACTATTGATATTATATCTTATATCCATTGAATATTTTAAGTAATAAATCATTTTTAAGTGTGTAATAAAAATCAGGGTTGTTATACCCTAAAACATGGATACGGAAAGATCATTATAATGAATTGTAATGCAATATTTTCATTAAGTCATGTAATTATAAAATGGTCTTGTCCATGAGTTTTAAAAAATATGGTTGAAGTTATAATTATATTTTCAAGACCTGTCCCCCAGGGCTCATGCCGTAACTACCCCCTAGCCCACCTTCCATAGGCCACGGGCGGGCGACTAGCACCGAAAGGCGTATTCCTTAAAACGGGAAGACATTACCTTTAAGACTATACAAACACACAGTTTGAGAATACAAAAATAAGCAACTATGAAGTAAACTGCTTTAGTAATAGTGTGCTAAAAGCAAAGGGGTTGGAATACAAGCCCAATTGGAAAAGTACAAGTACAACTGAAAAGTAAAAAACAGCTGAAAAGGTGAAAAGTAGCTCTTGGATCATCCACCACGGATCCTAACTGAAGGGTAGGTACAACTCATGATCAATTGTCCCTATGTCACGTCACATCAAATGAGACACTCCAGATCCTACCTGAAGGGTAGGTACAACTCACGATCAGTAGTCCATGCGTCGCATCTATAGCATCCCGCCTCTTTATCACATAAACTTTCATTACATTTCACAAAACCGAGGATCTTTAAGGCTTAGTGTCTTGGAAACCAGGAACTTTAAACATGAAAACATAAAACATTCTTCTAAAACACTTGAAAGTCTTCTTCTCATGTTCATCCTAGGTTCATTACTGCATCACATAACCTGGGATCATACATCAAAAGAAAGGGTGAGCAAAAATCCCAATAAGGGAAACAAGAGAAACATTTTACATGTGAACTTGAGATACTTCAATAAGGTCATGAAAAGAACTTTAAGGCATAAGAATGAAATCATGAGGCATATCATAATAAAAATAACATTTTCATAACTTGAATATGTGGCTACAACATTTAATATTGACAATCGTTTCGTTTCACCAAGGTCCATCCCCAAGGTGTCGTTAAAAATTACCAAGGTTATTCACCAAGGCGTCGTTAAAAATGGTCATCTCTAGAGATTAAGTCTTTACCCAATGCATTGGAGCGCTATCAGGGCGCACCCTTAAATTTGCCTTTATTATCATATGATCCACATATAACATCATCAAACATTTCATAAATAACCCATATAGCATAAAATAAATGGGTTTCATTTCATAATCATAACGTTTCAAAAACTGCTTTAAAGACATGATCTTTACGTTACTTTAAACCCACGGAAAGGGAAAGCGGGTATCATGTATGTAAATCCCAGAATTTAAAATAGAAAATTTTTGTATATATGTGAATAACCCTGTAGAAATAAGAGCTTTGAGTACTCACTTAATAACATGAAGTAATTTTGAGAAAAAGAGAGAGGCATTTTGAGACGAAAATTCTGCAGCACAACGGCTACGTTACAAGGTTTTAGAAAACGTTGAAAAGAGAGGGGACATAGGTCAAACAATGATAAATGACCCATAAAACAGTAGAGGGACAGAATATAAGGGATTTAATAACATGGTAATGAAATTTGAAAATATACCATATGGAATGAAGAACATGAAAGGAAGACAAAAATAAGATTTCTCTTATGAAAATTTGGTAGCCTAACAGCGTTACATAAACTTCAACCAAAAATGAATTGATGATGTCAAATAGGTTCTCTCATAATATGAACATAAAAGATCAGTATGATAGATATAGATATCATACCCCAACATAATAAAAATGAACTTGCAAGACTTGACATGGAATTAGAACTTTGAAAAGGAGAAGGGTGAAAGAATCCCTTAAAAATTCGGCAGCCTAACGGCGTCACATAAACTTCAAAAAAAATGAATTGATGAGATCAAATAGGGTCTCTCATCATATGAACATAAGAGTCCAGTATGATAGATATAGATATCATACCCCAACATAAAAAAAAGAAACTTTAAATAACTGACATGAAAGTAGAACTTCAAAACGAGAAGGGTGAAGAACCACTTAAAAATTCGATAGCCTAACGGCACCACTTAAAACTTCAAAATAATGAATTGAAGAGATCAAATGGGGTATCTCATCATATGATAATAAAAGATCAGTATGATAAATTTAGAGATCATACCCCAACATAACAAAAAGGAACTTGAAAGAATTGACATGAAAGTAGAACTTCAAAACGATAAGGGTGAAGAACTACTTAAAAATTCGGCAGCCTAACGGCGCCACTTAAAACTTCAAAAAAAATGAATTGAAGAGATCAAATGGGTTCTCTCATCATATGATCATAAAAGATCAGTATGATAAATTTAGAGATCATACCCCAACATAATAAAAAGGAACTTGAAATACTTTACATGATAATAGATATTGAAAAATGAGAAGGGAGAAAGAATCTGTTACAAAAATTTCGGCAGCCTAACGGTGCCACTTAAAACTTCATAAAACGAAATAATGAGAGTAAGAGGGGATCTCTCATTATTTGAAAAAGAAAAGGGAAGTAAGAAGAGTATAAAATAACACCCTTTAACATAAGAACATGGAGCATAAAAGAAATTACATAAAAGAGATTTCTTGAAAAGAAAGAGAGAGATCAAATCCTTTACCTTAAAACATAACTCTTAAAACTCAAAGGTTGGGACCTTGAGGGCTTGGGGGAACCATGGGAGGACTCCTTGAGAGGTAATGAGACCAGAACTTCGTTGGGGGAGAGTGGGGAGTCGAATGGATGAGAGGATGGCTTGGTATTTGTAGGGAAAGTGAGGGGACAAGGCATTAATGGCAAAGGGACACCTCATTAGTGCTTTTGGCAAAACCATGGGCTTGCCCATGGTATTGGCCACTTGGGACACCTCATACCTTATCTTACTATTAATAATTCGAACATATTGATTACAAACTTAATACATAATTTAATGATGTCATTAAACACCCGTAACTTAAAAACTGTATTTTCACTATTCATCGAAAATTCAACTTTCTCAGAATAATCCCAAAATTTCACCTTAACCAAATATAAACACTCTGATTAAAAATATGAACTCCATTTTATAAAAATAATTTTCTAAATATTTTTAATTTAATTTTTAAATAAAAACACTATTCACCGAAAATTCATTTTTTCAGAAAAAACCCCAAAAATTACCATAGCATAATATCGGTGCTCTGAGTTCAAAAATGAAATCCGTTTTATAAAAATATTTTTATAAATATTTTTAATTAAATTTTTAATTAAAAAACACTATTCACCCAAAAAAAACTAATACTTGAATAATAATTTATGAAACTGTTATTTAACCATTTTATTGAATCACATTACTTAATCAAGGTGCCTAGATTATATTAATACTTTCTTTAAGTGAGATTACTAATCCATTTGGACACATTACTAATCCTAATCATAAAATAACTATTCATAATTTACTATTCATCAAAAATTAAGTTGATCTTATTAGACTCTAAATTTCGTACTGAACATAATTGTAGAAGACCATTTTTCAAAAATCATTACACATTTTTAATTATTTAAGGTTTACACAACCATTTTTAAAATATCAGTTTTCTAAAATTCATCAAAAATATGCATACTATATTTATCCGGTCATTTGAAAATTCATAAACTTCATCATAAGAAGAAATCCCAATTTTTATTTACAACAAAGGATTACACAAGGCAGTTATGGTCTCCTTACATAGCCCCTTATCACACCAGCATATGACCTAAGTGTAAGGTGTTCTAAGGTGAGAGAATCTGAGGGAGGCTCGGCTAACATCGCACGAGTAGTAATTTATATTAGTTTTAACTTCTCGCAAAGGCAATTCCGTTCTAGCTTCACACGATGAAGTTCGGCTTGGGTTTGGTCCAGAGCAAAGTCAGTGGTGCTACCTCCTTCCCAAGTTCTGTTAGATGGGCTTCGATCGGTCCAAGACTACTGGGTGAGGCCATCGAATCTTCTTTCTATAATAATTAACCAAGATTACTTGTATTTAGAGGCAATAATCAAAACATTTAGTTTTCAGCGGTCATATTGACCAATGGTCATATAACCGTCTAAACCCAACTATCTCATTTTAATTATACTCATGTTATCAAATAAAACATTTTTGTTGAGTATAAAAAATAAAATAACACATGAAATTAGGAAACAAGATTTATTCAAAATTTTGGGTCGTTACAATCTTCCCCCCTTAAGAAAATGCGTCCTCAAAATTTTTAAAATTGGGTTTTGAAATTTCATTGAAAGTCCCACATCGGAAAAAGAGTCAGTAACACTATTACTTTAAAAGAAAGAAAAGGAAGTACAAAGGCCACCTGAGTTTACTCATACTAGGATTCCATGTAGGAAACATGGACATGGAGGAGAAAACAAAGGGTCACGTTCTAAAGGGGAGTGATAGAAAATATGATTAGGATAAAGTTAACCATAAGAAAATCCCAAACTTATGATGTGTATAAACGATCTTTGATTACCTAGTAGGAAATGTAAACCAACAACTTTTTTGTTTTACATTCCTTTTCATAATTTTGAGGAATTCATTTACAACATAGAACAAAAACATAAGGAAATATATCTACCTTCATGTAGAGTTTCACCCTTTAATAAGTTTCTACCAAAACTAATCTTTTCTCCCAAACGATGAGCATTCAAAACTACTTGGTCTCATCAAAACACAAGAATCATCTTTTAGAGAATCACATAATCCACAAAAGATTAACTATCTATTTATTCTATCTTTAAACATTATCCCAAAAACAGAAAGGGTAAGGTTAAACAACTCTTCAAAAAGGAATAATCCCATAGGAATAGAAACTAATTTTAAATCTTCAATGTTCCATGGTAATGCCCAAAGTTCATCATAGACCATTCCATAAATAACGGTCCTTAAAATTCCTCAAAATAAAGCAAACTAAGATTGAAACCCAAATACAAGAAGGATTTGATAACATAGTCTTCCAAAATAAACTTCATTGTTCATCTCCAAACAACATCAACCACTCCTAACATCTTATAACAAAATTATCTAAACTAAACATATTTTACCCAAGATAGGTTAATCATTCCCATAATTAACCTAAATTACTATAAGTCCACCATAAATTCATCGATTATTCAAAATATAAGTCAACCTTACCTCTCAATGAAAATACCGTAGTAATATATTTACCTCGATCATATAGGGTCCCCAAAATAGTGAACATCTTCCAAAATAATAATCATTTTTTAACCCCCTAATCATCTCTGTCATATTAATACGACAATCGTCGCATTTCCTATCACATTGGTTTTTGGGACATGTTCTTCCATTTCCTGCTATTAACTAAGAAAAGAAACTATAATTAGGGGCTTAAATACTTAGCTAATAATCATGAAAAGGAAAATTTAAGCATAAAAGGATAAACATGTAGAATAAAAGTATATCCTAACTTGTGATCCCCTAGGTTCCAATCTAGGTTATCCATGATCATATATTCTTATGTGAATCTTTATTTTGTTTTATCCTTGTTCCTTTAATAATGGTTCATAATAAGCTTATGAATTTACCAAAGCATATCCCCTGGGAGTATCGTAACCAAGAGTGCAGCAAGGCCTGTTGTCGTGTACCAGTTCCCATTCGAGTCTAGCTTAAAGTGGTGTTTTCAGGTTTTACCCCTATGTACATCTGTGCCAGAGCCACCTCTACCTGCTCGTATCCAGACAGGGATGTATTTTCTTGGAAACCCCTTACTCAATACTCACCAAAATACCAGGAAGATTTCATATATTTAAACTTTTCTATAGGGTTCTTCCTAGATTTTTCATATCCTAATTTCCACAAATAACTAAATCATCCTTTGATACCAACTATAGCATCCCGCCTCTTTATCACATAAACTTTCATTACATTTTACAAAACCGAGGATCTTTAAGGTTTAGTGTCTTGGAAAACAGGAACTTTAAACATGAAAACATAAAAAAAAATTCTAAAACACTTGAAAGGATTCTCCTCATGTTCATCCTAGGTTCATTACTACATCACATAACTTGGGAGCATACATCAAAAGAAAGGGTGAGCAAAAAGCCCAGTAAGGGAAACAAGAGAAACATTTTACATGTGAACTTGAGATACTTCAATAAGGTCATGAAAAGAACTTTAAGGCATGAGAATGAAATCATGAGGCATATCATAATAAAAATAAAATTTTCATAACTTGAAGATGTGGCTACAACATTTAATATTGAAAATCGTTTCGTTTCACCAAGGTCCATCCCCAAGGTGTCGTTAAAAATTACCAAGTTTATTCACCAAGGTGTTGTTAAAAATGGTCATCTCTAGAGATTAAGTCTTTACCCAATGCATTGGAGCGCTATCAGGTCGCACCCTTAAATTTGACTTTATTATCATGTGATCCACATATATCATCATCAAACATTTCATAAATAACCCATATAGCATAAAATAAATGGTTTTCATTTCATAATCATAACGTTTTAAAAACTGCTTTAAAGACATGATCTCTACGTTACTTTAAACCCACGGAAAGGGAAAGCGGGTATCATGTATGTAAATCCCAGAATTTAAAATAGAAAATTTTTGTATATATGTGAATAACCCTTTAGAAATAAGAGCTTTGAGTATTCACTTAATAACATGAAGTAATTTTGAGAAAAAGAGAGAGGCATTTTGAGACGAAAATTCTGCAGCACAACGGCTACGTTACAAGGTTTTAGAAAATGTTGAAAAGAGAGGGGACATGGGTCAAACAATGATAAATGACCCATAAAACAGTAGAGGGACAGAATATAAGGGATTTAAGAACATGGTAATGAAATTTGAAAATATACCATATGAAATGAAGAACATGAAAGGAAGACAAAAATAAGATTTCTCTTATGAAAATTCGGCAGCCTAACAGTGTTACATAAACTTCAACCAAAAATGAATTGATGATGTCAAATAGGGTCTCTCATCATATGAACATAAAAGATCAGTATGATAGATATAGATATCATACCCTAACATAATAAAAAGGAACTTGCAAGACTTGACATGGAATTAGAACTTTGAAAAAGAGAAGGGTGAAAGAATCCCTTAAAAATTCGGCAGCCTAACGGCGTCACTTAAACTTCAACAAAAAATGAATTTATGAGATCAAATAGGGTCTCTTATAATATGAACATAAGAGTCCAGTATGATAGATATAGAGATCATACCCCAACATAAAAAAAAGAAACTTGAAAGAACTGACATGAAAGTAGAACTTCAAAACAAGAAGGGTGAAGAACCACTTAAAAATTCGGCAGCCTAACGGCACCACTTAAAACATCAAAATAATGAATTGAAGAGATCAAATGGGGTATCTCATCATATGATCATAAAATATCAGTATGATAAATTTAGATATCATACCCCAACATAACAAAAAGGAACTTGAAAGAATTGACATGAAAGTAGAACTTCAAAACAAGAAGGGTGAAGAACCACTTAAAAATTCGGCAGCCTAACGGCGCCACTTAAAACTTCAAAAAAATGAATTGAAGAGATCAAATGGGGTCTCTCATAATATGATCATAAAATATCAGTATGATAAATTTAGAGATAATACCCTAACATAATAAAAAGGAACTTGAAATACTTTACATGATAATAGATCTTGAAAAATGAGAAGGGAGAAAGAATCCGTTACAAAAATTTCGGCAGCCTAACGGCGCCACTTAAAACTTCATAAAACGAAATAATGAGAGTAAGAGGGGATCTATCATTATGTGAAAATGAAAAGGGAAGTAAGAGGAGTATAAAAGAACACCCTTTAACATAATAACATGGAGCATAAAAGAAATTACATAAAAGAGATTTCTTGAAAAGAAAGAGAGAGATCAGATCTTTTACCTTAAAACATAACTCTTAAAACTCAAAGGTTGGGACCTTGAGGGCTTGGGGGCACCATGGGAGGACTCCTTGGGAGGTAATGAGACCAGAACTTCGTTGGGGGAGAGTGGGGAGTCGAATGGATGAGAGGATGGCTTGGTATTTATAGGGAAAGTGAGGGGACAAGGCATTAATGGCAAAGGGACACCTCATTAGTGGTTTTGGAAAAACCATGGGCTTGCCCATGGTATTTGCCCATGGTATTGGCCACTTGGGACACCTAATACCTTATCTTACTATTAATAATTCGAACATATTGATTACAAACTTAATACATCATCTAATGATGTCATTAAACACCCGTAACTTAAAAACTGTATTTTCACTATTCATCGAAAATTCAACTTTCTCAGAATAATCCCAAAATTTCACCTTAACCAAATATCAACGCTCTGATTACAAATATGAACTCCATTTTATAAAAATATTTTTCTAAATATTTTTAATTTAATTTTTAAATAAAAACACTATTCACCGAAAATTCATTTTTTCAGAAAAACCCCAAAAATTACCATAGCATAATATCAGTGCTCTGAGTTCAAAAATGAAATCTGTTTTATAAAAATATTTTTCTAAATATTTTTAATTAAATTTTTAATTAAAAAACACTATTCACCCGAAAAAACTAATACTTGAATAATAATTTATGAAACCGTTATTTAACCATTTTATTGAATCACATTACTTAATCAAGGTGCCTAGATTATATTAATACTTTCTTTAAGTGAGATTACTAATCCATTTGGACACATTACTAATCCTAATCATAAAATCACTATTCATAATTTACTATTCATCAAAAATTAAGTTGATCTTATTAGACTCTAAATTTCGTACTGAACATAATTGTAGAAGACCATTTTTCAAAAATCATTACACATTTTTAATTATTTAAGGTTTACACAACCATTTTTAAAATATCATTTTTCTAAAATTCATCAAAAATATGCATACTATATTTATCCGGTCATTTGAAAATTCATAAACTTCATCATAAGAAGAAATCCCAATTTTTATTTAAAACAAAGGATTACACAAGGCAGTTATGGTCTCCTTACATAGCCCCTTATCACACCAGCATATGACCTAAGTGTAAGGTGTGCTAAGTTGAGAGAATCTGAGGGAGGCTCGGCTAACATCGCACGAGTAGTAATTTCTATTAGTTTGAACTTCTCGCAAAGGCGATTCCGTTCTAGCTTCACATGATGAAGTTCGGCTTGGGTTTGGTCCAAAGCAAAGCCCAGTGGTGCTACCTCCTTCCCAAGTTCTGTTAGATGGGCTTCGATCGGTCCAAGACTACTGGGTGAGGCCATCGAATCTTCTTTCTATAATAATTAACCAAGATTACTTGTATTTAGAGGCAATAATCAAAATGTTTAGTTTCCAGCGGTCATATTGACCAATGGTCATATAACCGTCTAAACCCAACTGTCTCATTTTAATTATACTCATGTTATCAAATAAAACATTTTTTTTGAGTATAAAAAATAAAATAACACATGAAATTAGGAAACAAGATTTATTCAAAATTTCGGGTCGTTACAGCATCACACCAAATAGTCCACCTTCGAGCATCATCCAGTCCTGGATCCCTCAGTATTGATCAATGTCATACATCATCTACATAAGACACAACAAGGTGTGGGTGAAGCATATGTAGGGGTGAGTATAATGATACTCAGTAGGGACACCGGGACCCTGTAGGTCTCCTAATTTCCACAAAGGAAAATCCAAAAATCAAGACATCAACTCTACTTAGGTATATTCCCATACATATACCAAAGTTATCAAGATATACTAATCTCATATAAGAGGGAGGTATACCACAAAGTTAACACCATGAAGGTAGAATTACCACACAAGTAACACCATAAAGATAGTTCCACGAAGGTAAAAGACTTAGTTTAAACAGAGCTGTAGCTCAAACCAGGTATACAACTCAGTGGAACAGGATATGATGCTGAACCACACAGAATCGCTATGAATTCTATTAGCCAGCCACAGATTCTCTAGGGGTAGTAACAAGTATAATTCCCAGTCACAACATTGACCACCTTGGTTTCTGGAGAACTCCTCCTCTATCAAGTATAGTGGGCCTACCGCATCACACAGAAGCGCTTCCCACTAACCTTGTACTGTTGAGGTACTCCTCCCCATTGTTTATCGTGGGTCTGTCGGGTCACACAAAGTCGCTCCACACCGGGGCCTGCTGAGGTACCCCTACCCATTGTGTATCATGCCCGCTCCCCACCGTGGCCTACTGAGGTACTCCTCTCCATCGTGGCCTACTGAGGTACCCCCATCGTGGGTCTGTCTAGTCACACAGAGTTTCTCCCCCACCAGGGCCTGCTGAGGTACCCCTACCCATCATGTATCATGCCTTCTCCCCATTGTGGACTATTGAGGTAATCCTCCCCACCGTTGCCTACTAAGGTAATCCTCCCCACTATGGCCGTTGAGTTACTCTAAGTCGAAAAGTCAGCAGCCATCAGGTCACAGCCAGTCGTTGGGTTCCATACATAGCGTGCTTGGGAGAACTGCTCCCCAAGCCATCAGTTGTATTTCAACCAGCATGAAGTCTAACAAAAAATTAACCTGATGATATGTGTTATCACAAGGGTTCCATTGCAATAGACATCGCGTCAACAGGATTCTCGGTCTGTGCGTTATTGTCATTTCAGTACCGAGGTTCCGGATGGATTCGGGTGCGATCCAACTCAACCGAACATCAAGTTTCTCCAAAACTCTCATGGAGTAAGTCAAAATAACCTTCTCACCCCAAGGATCCCAACGTTGTAGATGGTTCGTCAAATGGATGTCTGGTTCTCTAGATAAGGCCCTTCAAGAGTTTTCGGGCTCAGTTGGGCCTGAGTCCAGTCCGACCCAGTTGGGCCGACCAGGACCGACCCAGTCTGGGTTGGGTCGCAGTGGACTCAGCCTGTTGGGTCGAGGTTCGGCACGGCCCGCAAAAAGGGGCATCCTGAAAAGGTGTTCAGGACCGTATGGGGCGGCCCGCAAAGGGGTGACCTGTGGGGAAAGCGCCCGACCCACTAGTGGCGGACCACTGGAGGGCAGTCCGGCTACGAAGGGAATAGCCCGCGGTGATTCCTCCAGGTGGCCCAGGTGAGCTGCTCTGCTGAAATCCCGAACAGCCAAAGTTTTTTCGGCCTTTAAAGTGGCGGCGCCACGTGGGGGCCGCCCGATCGCCGTGGAACCCGCTGAAGGCACGAGTTCCGCCTCCTCTACTGCGACTTCAGTCACAGTCTCCTCCTCACTGGAGGTGCGTGACAGCATGTTGCCCTTCCCTTCTACGGTCGGCCAATGAGCCGGCCACCTTCTCCATCTGTCACGGCTGACGAGTCGCGGTCCATTTGCACACTGGCAGTGTGCGACAATGTTCTGCACCTCCTTCACGGTTGGCCGGTGATGGATGCCACGATGTCCACCATGGCTTTATGTTGCTGCCTCCTCTATCGGTGTGCATTGGCGTGCCTCCTCCTTCGTAGCTGGTTGGTGTCGTAGCGTCGGCGGTCTTCCACGGAAGGCGCATGGGTAACAAAGTTGTTGGGGGTTCGGGCCGAGTTCGTTAGGCCTGCACCCTCCATGTTAGCTCAGGATCAAAGGGAGGATAAAATGGGTTTAACAATTTCTTGTATTAAACAACAAACCCTACAAGGATACCCGATAACAACCTCCTGCAAAACAAATTAATTGTGGATCAACCCGTTAGTCGGTTGACCCACGTTCTTCGTATAATTTCTAGAATTGGGAATAGGGAATCAAAAATAAACAAATGAAATAACCCCCTACCTCGAAAACCTATTGAAGAGCATCCTCACTTGAATGTGAATCGTGTTCCCCATTCCTACAACCGGTTCCCAACGACACCACTCATACGTCGTCCTTTGGTGTGTGGTTCGGTGTTGCCCATCATCTCCCACTAAGATCGGATCTGTTCTCTAAGGGTTCAGCATCGTGGTGCTCCTTCAGCACTTCATTTCTTGGAAAAGTTGTGTCGATACCTCCCCCCAATCTCCATATAAATAGTATAGGGGGGTAAGTAACGACATTGGAGTTTAATGGGGCTCACCAATTAGGAAGCTTCATAATTCACCAATGATGTCATTACTTAGGGCTGGCAGGTCTGGCCATTTATAGGTTTGACATGTCGCATGCCCCACCTCTTTTCTTGTCCATTGGAGGATATGAAATAAAATAATAAAATTATTTTATTTCATTTCTTTTAAAAATTTGCAAAAATTAACTCTTTCTTTGGACCTACTACGGTCAAAGTAAAGCCTCTCTAAAGAGAATCTCGGTGTTATGGATTCAACGGTGCCCTCAGATTTTTAATCTGAGCAACGGTTCAAAAGGTAGAAAATGTTGCTCGAGCATTTACTGAATGTACCCGATAAAAATTTCAATAAATTATTAGCATTCACCCCCGACCCATTCCAATCGAGGTTAGGATTCACCTAAGGATAACACGCTCCAAAAAACCCAACAGTACTCTCGGATTTTCAATCTGAGTTACTGCTTACAAGTTATAGATTTTACAATAAAATAATTTCCACTTAATTATTTTATTTACGGATAAAAAATAACTTTCACTAGTGGCCCGCGTTGACCAATGTAAGTATCAGCCTAAGGAAAGCATACCCCCACGATTTTTGTGGTGGTCTCTGATTTTGAATCTGAGTTAACGTTCATGAGTTATAAGCATTTGAATGATAAAATAATTTTATTTAATTATTTTATTTACGGTTATGACATTTTCGGGTTTTCTCATAGGAGTCCTACACCGACTAAACTTAAGTCACGCCTAGGGTAAACCCACTAACCTGAGTGCAACGGTGCCTGATATTTCTGATCTGGGAAACCATTTAAGAGTTATTCCACTTTTTCAGGAAAAATGCTTATGCACGCTAATTAAAGCTTAACAAAACTTTGACGGATCATTCCAGACACTTCGGGCCTCAAAATCACGTGTCGTCCAATTTCACGATCTCGAAATAATTCCATATAATTAAAAAAATTATATGAAAATTCCGGGACATTATATTATCCACACCTTAGGTCTTTACGTACCTGAAATCCAAAATAAAGGCAAAACAAACAAATGGGGGTACTGAGCACGAATCTGATCCTCCCACTCCCATATGATCTCTTGGAGGTTCTCATGCTGTTAGAAAATGCACACTAGAGGTATCGACCGCCTAGGAAGGACATGCTCCTGTCGATCCTCAAGCTCCATGGGGAAATCTATGAAAGTTACCCCATCATCACAGTTCAACTCATCCTAGTTTATAACGTGTGATGGATCATGCACGCATCTTCTCAACTACAAAACATGGAAAAATTTATGCACCCTATGCATCTGTAGGGAAAGAGATAGATGGTATGCCCCCTCACCCACTCTATTGAGAATCTAGAAAGGTCTAATGAACTTCAGAGATAACTTTCTGCCCCATCCAAATCTCCGCAAACCTCATCGAGGTGAGACCCATATGAATACATGGTCTCCCTCCTCCTATCATCATAAGACTTCTGCTGGATTTGTGCAGTCTTCACTTGCTAACAATTGAATCATCATGATACAAACTCTTCAACTACTTCCTTCATCCCTATCCATTAGTACTGAAGTCAGGCATCCTGGTATATCTTCACCACTCCAGGATGTACTGTTAAAGAGGGTGTATTAATCTCCCTCAACACCTCCTCCTGAAGCATCACTGGTACCATGGTGCATCCTCTTAAGAGGATTATGTGATCCCAACCTTCATAGAATCCTTCAGGAGACCATCCTGAGGATATCTAAAAATGCTAGGTCTCGCAGTCAACGTCTCAAGTTGTGCCCCTCCCCCCTAAATTTTCTAAAGAATTGGGGTAGTGACAGTCATAGACTGGAGGTAAGTTTCTTCATCTTTATCGACAAAGGATATCCACAGTGCGTCTAGCTACTCTGAAACCTCACTCAGTAGTTGTAGACAAGACCTCCAGCTGAGTGCGTCTGTTACCATGTTCCCCTTCCCAACAGTATAGAATATCTTAAGGTTATAGTCCTGTATGAACTCTGGCCATCGTCTATGTCTCAGGTTCAGGTACTTCTATGAGAATACACACCTGAGACTCTTGTGATTAGATTATACAGTAAACCGTTCACCCATCAACTAATTCGCCACACCTTCATGAAGAAGACCACTACTACTAACTCCAGGTCATGCGTAGAGTAGTTCTGCTCATGTTGTCTCAGCTTCCATGAGCCATAGGTGATCACTACTCGCTACTGCATCAAGACACACCCATGTACGGTCCCTAATGCATCATAATAGACTACATACTCAACGCCTTCTTCTAGTAGCCTCAATATGGTGGCACTTGCCAGTCTCTGCTCCAGCTTTTGAAAGCTCTACTGGAATCTATCTATCCATACAAAGAGATGTCCCTTCTTTTTCAACACTGACAAGGGTTCTGCAACTATGGAAAATTCAGTCATGAATATCCGGTAGTACCCAGCCAAAGAAGAAGTCCCTCTATCTTTAGGGAGGTAATCCTGGAAACATATTTCTAAAAGATGTCCACACACTCTGCCACTCCTATCGAGAACTAAAAACTCAAAAATCCTGCTGCCACGGGGTAAGTCTGGCTGACTCAAGAGTGATCATTTGAACTCTCCTAAGCATGAGTCTATCCTGTGCTACCTGGGTTTCCTTTTTTTCTGAACAAGGAAAACCCCATTCCCATGTTTTCGATAAACCGCAACCTTGTTTCCTAATACAGTCACTCTGAGTATAAAATTTGGATGTCCAATCCATACCCAAACTAACGTCGTAAGGCCTCGACACTGCCACCAAGAGTTTCCAACCCAATATCTCGCCTTAAGGGTCATATCACACCATAGGCAAGTTCAATTTTCGAGTCTCCTCCCAAAGGTATCTCCAAACATGAGGGTCAAGTCAACAGTTCAACCGGAAACTCTAGGTCTTTGACAAGATTCATGGAAGGAAGGAATGATTGGTACATTTTTCTATTAATATGGTAGCTAGTAGTAGACATAGAACATACCTCGAATCATTCATAGAGCCCTTGGGTCACACTCGTAGACTGCACACGGCTATTCCCTTCCCCTATCCTCCAACTCCCTAAGCCTGGTTGGGACCACAAAGGGGAGTGGTTGTAACATGTCGAAATGTATACCACCTCATGCTGCTCTCCTAGCTCCACTTATATGTCTGCTGCCCTACAGATTCATCTATCTTTATTACTTCCTCTTCCCAATACATTTTACACGCCCAGCTCTTTGAAACTATCATCGGTTTCCTACTTTCCCACTGTTAACATTCACTGATTACATCTGCTAAGCCAAAGAACATTCAACCAAAAAGGTTCTCTCTATCACCCAAACATAAGTAGGAATGCATAGAGTGATAGTACTAGCTTGGATGTTCCTAAACACACCTTTCACAGAGGTTCGATCCCTAAAGTACTTATCGTAATATATTCATCGATTTCCTAGAATTGTTAGTACACCTCGATGAATACTCAGCTACCGACATGTCATCCTGCAGAAGATGTAGAAGCTCTAGGGAACTCTCATCCCTTATCTCTTTATGGCAATAGACTCGCATCTATGTGGAAGGTTCTCCAGCTTGTCTACATAAAAAGCATCATATTCGTAAGATCAGGGTAATCTAAACCATGTCATCATCCTACTGAGCCACGTAGAAGGCTCTCTACCAGGACCACCATTAGATCGAATGGTGCCCTGTCTATATGGAAACTCAGCCACATCCTTAAGCTAGTCCTTAGCCGCTTGTGAGTCAGGCTCACCTTAGAATCTGAGGGGTATCTGATGCTGAAACATGTGTAAGGCACCAAGCCTACAATTGTCCTCTACTGGTACCGCCGGTTGTAACTATTGACCAATGGTTAGTGATATAGCTGACACACTACCTGAAGGTACTATCTCGGGAAATGGTCCACATACTGAAGCCTCATCACAATGCATACCATCTTCATGGTCACTCACCGAAAAAGACTAACATCTAAGATCACCATATGCTCTAATAGTGTCACAACTAGGTGAAAAAACCTAGCCACAGCCTCCAGCCAGTCCTCAGCTGCCTGGGAATCTATCTCATCTTGAAACATTAGAGGCCTCTGCCACTGGAACTCGTAAAATGTGCTTAGTCGATGTGCATCCTTTACTAGTGGAGCTGGTGGAAACGGTTGCCCAACAGGTAGTGGTGCTGCTGGTACACCTCTTGAAGGTCCTAATGTCGTAATAGGGCCCTGCACCGAGGCCTCATCACTCTGTGGGACGTCATCGCATAATCTCTCAAGAATCCTGGCTGGATGTCTATGTGGCAGCATCCTAATAAGGAATAGGTACGCCATGGTCATTAATTTATACTTGGGGAGCTGACTCCAAGAAATCACAAGAAAATTTTTTCAAAAACACATGCAATCAATGATTCTGTGTACTGAGTCAGATTTCAGAATTCAGGGTCCTTGTGTATGGATACGTCATCCTCCGCACCAACACTGGACTCCCCGAACTGAAAACCACACTCATAACACTTAACACTATTGCTTCACACAAAATATCAGAGTCCTAGTTCTTCGGTAGAACCAAACTCCTCTAATAATACATTGTCACCACTCATCTCCCAGCGACCGTGTCGTGACTACCCCAAGCCTGTCATCCATAGGCCAGGGGCTGGTGACTAGCACCGAAAGGTATATTCCCTAAAACAGGAAGGCATTGCCTTTAAACTTTTACAAACACATGGTCTGAGAACACAACAAGAAGCAACGGTGATGTAAACTGCTATAGTAAAAGAGTACTGAAAGAAAAAGGGGTCAGAATACAAGCCCAAATGGAAAATTACAAGTACAACTGAAAAGTAAAAAATAGCTAAAAGGGTGAAAGGAAACTCTTGGATCATCCACCATGGGTCCTATCGGAAGGGTAGGTACAACTCACGATTAGTAGTCCCTACGTCGTGTCACATCAAACTATCCACCCCAGATCATACCTGAAGGGTAGGTACATCACATGATCAGTAGTCCATGGGTCGCATCACACCAAATGGTCCACCTCCAAGCATCATCCAGTCCTGTCTCCCTCAACCTCAATCAATGTCATATGTCGGCTGTATAAGACACAATAATGTGCAGGCGAAGCCCATGAAGGGGTGAGTTTAACGATACTCAGTAGGGACCCCAAGACCCTATAGGTCTTCTAAAGTTCCAAAAAGGAAAAACCACAAATCAAGACATCAACTCTACATAGGTATATGCCTATACATATAACTAAGTTGTCAAGATATACTCATCTCATACATGAGGGAGGTATACCACAAAGGTAACACCACGAAGGTAGATGTACCAAATAAGTAACACCACGAAGATAGTACCGTGAAGGTAAAAGACTTAGTTCAAATAGAGCCTCAGCTCAAACTAGGTATACAACTCAGTGGAACAGGATATGATGCTAACCCACATAGGATTGCAATGAATGTTGTTGTCTAGCCACAGATTCTCTAGGGTTAGTAACAAGTATCATTCCCAGACACAACGTCAAACACCTAGACTACTAGAGAACTCCTCCTATATCGAGTACAGTGGGTCTTCCGCGTCACAAAAAGTCGCTTCCCACTAACCTTGAACTTCTAATGTACTCCTCCCCATCATGTATCGTGGGTCTGCTAGGTCACACAGAGCTTCTCCCCCACCGTGGCCTGCTGTGGTACTCCTCCCCATCACGCCTCGTGGCCGTCGAGCCACTCCAAGTAAAAAATTCAATAGTCGTCAGGTCTCAGCCAGTCACAGGGTTCCGTACAGAGCGCGCTTGGGAGAACTACTCCCCAATCCATCGTTCATATTTCAAAAAGCGTGGATTCTCACAAAGAAGTAACCTGATGATCCTTCATGTCACAAGAGCTCCAAATCAACAGACAGTGCATCAACAAGATTCCTTGTCTGTGCGTTATTGGCATTTCAGTTCCGAGGGCCTGGTTGGATTCGAGTGCGATCCAACCCAACCGTACTCTAAGTTTCTTCAAAACTCTTATAGAGTATGTAAAAATTACCTTATCTATCCAAGGATACCAATGTCGTAGATGGTTCATTAAATGGAAGTTTGGTTATCAAGATAAGGCCCTTCAAGTGTTTTTAGGCCCGGTTGGGCCCGGGTACTGTCTCACAAAGCCTGGCCCAGTCAGGGCTGGGCCACGGTAGACTCAGACAGCTAGGCTGAGGTCCGACCCAGCCTGCATAAAGGGGTGGTCCACAAGGGCGGCTCGGCCAGTATAGGGTGGCCCGCAAAGGGGCGGCCAGTGGGGCAAGCAGCCCTATTGAGGGCGGTCCAGCCGCGAAGGGTGTGGACCTCGGTGCTTCCCACAGTCAGCTCAAGGGATCCACTTCTTTGAGATCCCAAACGGCCAAAGGTCGTTTGGCCTTTAAAGCAGCAGTGCCACTTGGGCACTACCTAGTCATCACAGAACCCACCAGAGGCACGGGTTCCGCCACCTCCGTTGCGGTCTCCTGCTCACTGGAAATGCGCGATGGCACTCCACCCTTCCCTTCTGTGGCCGACCGGCGAGCCGGCCTCCTTCTCTGTCTGCCGCGACTGATGATCTAAGGCCCCTTTGCACACTGGTGGTGCGCGACCGCGCACCGCACCTCCTCTGCGGTCGGCCGGTGCCAGCCACTCTGATGTCCACTGCGGATTCATGTTGTAGACTCCTCTAGCGGCGTAAGTTGGCATGTCGCCTCCTTTGTAGTCGGTTGGTGTCGCCGCATCGCCAGTCTTCCACGGAAGGTACAAGGGTAACAATGTTGCGGATGGTTCAGGGTCGGATTTGTTAGGCTTGTGCCCTCCGCGTTAGCTCTTGATCAAAGGAAGGATAAAATGGGTTTGACAATTCGTTGTATTAAATAAAAAAGAAACCCCAATAGGATACCTCGTAACAACCTCCCGCAAAACGAATGAATCTCGGATCAACCCATTAGTCAATTGACCCGATTCTTTCGTATAATTTCAAGAATGGGGAAGTGGGAATCAAAAATGCACAAATGAAATAACCCCTTCCAAAAAACTCGTTGGAGAGTATCTGTTCTTGAAGTTGGATCATGTTCCTCATTCCCACAACCGGTTCCCAACGACGCCACTCGTATGTTATCCTTTGGTTTGTGGTTCAGTGCCACCCATCACCTCCCACTAGGATCGGCTCTATCCTATAAGGGTTAGCCATCGCGGCCCTCCTTCAGCACTTTGTTTCTTGGCAAAGATGTGCCAGTACCTCCCCCAATCTCCATATAAATAGGAGAGGGGGAGGGTAAGTAACAACATTGGAGTTTAATGGGGCTCATCAATTAGGAAGCTTCTTAATTCACCAATGACGTCATTACATAGGGTTGGTAGGTCAATCCATTTATTGGATTGACATGTCGCTGGACCCACCCCTTTGCTTGTTCGTTAGAGGATATGAAATAAAATAATAAAATTATTTCATTTCTTTTCTTTTAAAAATTCACGAAACATAACTTTTTCTCTAGACCTACTGCGGTCAAAGTAAAGCTTCCCTTAATCAAATACCGTTATTATGGATTCAACGGTGCCCTAATACTTTTAATTCGCACAATGGTTCAAAAGTTAGAATCACTTGCGCGTTTACTGAACGTACCTAAAAAAATTCAATAAATTATTAGCATTCACCCTCGACCCACGCCGGTCGAGGTTAGGCTCCACATAAGGAGAACATGCCCCAACGAACCCAACGGTACTCTCGTATTTTCAATCTGACTTACCTTTTAGAAGTTATGGATTTTACAATAAAATAATTGACACTTAATTATTTTATTTACGGCTAAAAACTAACTTTCACTGGTGGCCTACATCGGCCAATGTTAGTATCAGCCTAAGGGAAGCATACCCTCACGAGTTCAGCAGTGGTCTTGGATTTTCAATCCGATTTACCATTCATGAGTTATAATAATTTTAAAAATAAAATAATTTCATTTAATTATTTTATTTATGGTTATGCAATTTTTAGGTTTTCTCACTGGAGGCCCGCGATGGTTAATCTTAAGTCACTCCTAGGGTAAAACCTTCATCTTAAGCGCATCGGTTCCCTCAAATTTCTGATCTGGGAAACTGTTTAAGAGTTAATCCACTTTTTCAGGAAAAGTGCTTATGCACGCTAATTAAATCTTAACAAAACTTCAATGGATTATTCCAGGCACTCCGGGCCTCAAAATCATGCGCTGTCAGATTTCGTAGCCTCGAAATAATTTCATATAATTTAAAAAAATATACATAAATTCCAGGAAATTACAGAGATAGTAAGTGAGGATCTCTAGATCCATGATAGATTTACCACATGTGCTGCACCATTATTTTGTTGGCATCCATGGATTATATAAATTTGATTCCATTTACTATAATTAAAAGTAAAACCCACATAGGGTACATGAATTTGAGTTTAGCCTTAAATAACATTATGTGTTTTGGGTAATTTTCTTTCAATAATTCATCAAGTGAATTAATACATTTAGGGCTGACGAGCATAGAAAATTTAAGTGTCATTGATTAAAGTGAGTTCAATATGTGAGGTGACTCATGTACTTGGGGAATATACTTATGAGAGGTTTTATGTGACCTTGTACATCTATGAGTGAGATCATTATAAGGGTGGATTGGTTTATTAGTCCCTAGGTGAGGGATTCACTCAGGGGTCTTGAGTATTGAATGGGTAGTAATTTTATCTAATGTCTATATAAATATTAAAATGTTGAATTTTGATTTTATATTTGACTACTTTCCAAGACAAAGTGTGGTCTTAAGTGATTGTGATTATTAACCTTCCAAGGGTTGGTGGCTAGAGTGTGTCTATTGTTAAGTTCATATGTTTATCCAAGTTTGGTTCATTGATAATTTTTGGTCTATGGGCCCATTTCATTAGTGAGATGATTAAAAACTAATAAGATAATTTCTTGGGATGGTTGAGTTTTATATTAGGGATTATTTTATATAATACACTTTTGAAAATGGGTGATTAGATGAGGGACAGGTCTATGAAGGTGAAGTACCATTTTTTTGTTATTATTACCCTAACATTTTTTTATGTGGTGTTTTGATTTCTTTATATGATTATTGAGTGAATTCATACCCTGCTATAAAAAATCAACATAGATGGAAAACATTGAGGTGATACTATTGACATCAAGTATAGTTTTGGAGTTAGATGTGAAGGATTATCCTATCATAATGATTCACTTTATGATGTACGATGCATCCTATAGTTTCAAATGTTGATGTGATAGGATCATTCTATCATATGGATATATAGCATGATTTTGGATTTATTCTTGAGTGTCATAAATTGAGTGGTTTGCTATGAGTTGGGTGGGTGGGATCATTATCTTTAAGTATTCCTATAATAAGGATGAATATAGATAGTACAAACTATGATTGTAGGTTTATACCAAAGTATTAATTATTGAAGGTTATACTATGAGTTTGGAGGATGTGACCATTACTATGAAATGGTCCTTTCTCTAGGAATCGTTCTATGAGTTAGGATGCATCTATGAATTTCCACTATCAATGGGTAAAGAATTTTCTTTGGGTGTTAGAAATTTTAAGATCTATATAATTATGAGTGACAATATATTTATTATAAATGATGTAATAAACACAATTCCTTTTAGTTTAACTTGGGAGACTCTTTCTCACACTTATATTTATTAACAAGTGAACTAAAATACTAGAACCGATCACAATATGTAGGGTTAATATTTATTTTAACTCATTATATGCAAGATGATTATACATGATCAATGTGTGTTGGGTGTTACTAATTTATATATTATATCATACATGAACTCATATATATAATTTATTATATTAGGAAATTTTTGGTAGCATCTTACATAGTTATGTACTCACACCTTTCACATACACCTTATTAGACTTTTAGACCCTGTGTTGACATGCATGCCATGACATGTTCCCTAGTATAGGAATGGTTCAAGAATAACTATATATGGATTTATGTGAAACTATTGATGAAATTTCATGGTATTTTATGTTAGTATATCATCTTTTTTATTATTTTTTATAAGATACGTATATGGTCGGAAAATTGTGTGATATATTTATAATGTATGAATTTCATGTTATATTATTTATATATTTCTTTACAACATGATATCTATGATTTATTATGAGATTCCTCCAACATTAATTGTATATTATTTATTTTCAAATCAATTATGTATGTGTACATTATTTATATTTTATCTACTGTCATGATATTGAGGGTATAGTCTCCAAAAAGATATTATCTGACCCTTGTTAATAGTTATCGAACTATAGAATATGTGGAGGCACACTTAAGGTTATATGAGGTTATAGTTCTGACTAATTGAAGATTTCCTATTCTATGAATCTACAAAATTGTATAAGAAATTTTTTTTACCAATTTGGGACATGGTAAAAGGATATGGGGCTGGTCATAAATTATAATGAACACTAAAGTTGTTCTTAACTAACACATGTATGGTGAATGTCCAAGTTATTGGGGTTATGGGATTGTGGTTTTTAATTTAATGCACTTTTGTTTTGATATTTTAGGAAGTATGATGTTATGGGTTTTGATTAATTACTTTAATCTTATCTTATGGTGACAAGATATCTACGTACATGTGTCATTCTTGTCATGTAGGATCACATAAAATGTTAATGAAATATTAGGGATGGGAAAAGTGTTTTATAAAATAATTGAAAAAATATATTTTGAAAAAATAGGTTTTGAAGAAAAAGTTAGAAAGGTTTGTTTGGTTAATTAAATATTTAATAATAACTTATTCAATGGTTTTATGAGTAAATTATTGGTGGTGCATTAATTAATTAAACCTTATTGTGCTGAGTTTTATGATAATTTATTTGGGTAGTGATATCCTTATGGTATTCACATGGGTATAATCATAAGTGATAATATAAAAGAGGTATAATGGAGTATGTCGATATCCTAATATGGTTAATATTATAGGATAGTTGATTTGGAAGGTGATGCCTTTAGTTTTGTTGGACAGAGGATTTGAGTGGACATTATCTATAAAGTATAAACTAAATATAATGGATTTTTATCTGGGGTGTGGTAATCTAGGGGATGTATCTTCCACTTTCAGCATGTAGTGAGTAGTCTAGTATTTCATTATCTAATTAATTAAAGTATAATAATAGGAGAATATATCTATATATGAGTTCCCAGAACTATTCTACCCAACATTTTATAATTTATTTGGATCCTAGGATATAAAAAATTATATTTATAATATTATATTAATCCTTGAATGGATATATAATACTAGGTATTTTCATGTGAAATTAATTGTTTCTAAGTTTTTATATGAATAATATAAAGGTAGAAGACCTTGGAGATGGGACAAAATAATGAGACACTAACCAGGATAAAAATTACTCTCTTCTAAGTGTGGTTTTTTCTTGACACTATACACTGATAAATTTTATAGGAGTCCATAAATCTCAAATAGATAGTGATATCAATGATAGCGTACAATTTTGAGTTTAAAAGACTATTTTTCATTATATCAGTATCTTAAGAAAATGAATTCATGAATGGCCATTATTTTGAGAATGGACTCAATGATCATCAATAAATTGTATCCTTTTTCCTTGAAACCTACACTAAGGTAGTTAATCCTTATTTTATAATAGTGATAAAGGTTTACTTACCTCTTGATATCATGTATAGTAATGTTATGGGTAAATATAATCAAATGTGTATAAGTGGGATGGTAGGCAGAAAACATTATAGCAATCAATGGGATAGTCCTTAATCACATTAACCTAAATGAAAGTGTCATTTATGGTGATTATAACATCAAAGGATGGAATATTTATGAGATCATTATAATAGATAATGGAAGGGGTTTCATGGTTATTAAAAAATGGGGCACATTTATAGGTTTTATAGGGAATAAAATGGAGTTTCATAATCTCCTTGATATGATTTCTGTGACATAATAACTACAGGTTTATAAATATTTAGGTACATTTTAGATGATTACTTTTATAATATTAGAAATTGCTATTTAATAAAAAAAATGTTTTTCTCTATGTGAGATATATGTGTTCCCATGTGTTATAATGATGTTTTTTTTGTAAACTTGAACACTAATAACATAATATGACATGATGTTTTGGAACTATATAGGGGATCATAATTTTTTTTAGTTAGGCTATAACATCCATGGATCATGTATGGTGGTGTTTATGTCATGATAAAAACTAATCACATCATTCCTTATAGAATATTAGATATTTAAAATCCTATATTAGGTAGAATACCATTAATTGGTTAAGAGAGTGGCCTTTTTTGTGTAGAATATAGTGATTGTTGAACATGATGTGTTTTTTGAACCCATACCGAGGTTGTTATGATTTCACGTCAATATTTTGATATAAATTGGTAAGTTATTCTTGGCTAGAAGAAACTATGACTTATTCAATAATGATATCTAAATTTAGGTATTCACTTTAAATATATAAAGGAGGTTAATACATTAAATAATTGACTTATATATAATATTTCAATTAATATCATGTGGGGATTAGGTGGAGAATATCAATATTATTATTGCGAGTATGATAATTTATACACTATGTGAGGCTTACTATTTCAATTAGATTCTTGGTGTAGAAACTATGGATTATATGTGTATGTGATCATAAGATTAATGGGTATTTATTTGAAGTGGATACTAGTCTATTGTTGACTAATGGAGTCAACTTTTTGGGATTTTATATAGTGATAAGGTGTTTATGGGTTCCACTAGGTTTGGGAGATCACTACTGAGGGATAGAAACTATTGGAATCATAGTATGTGGTCCATAAATGAATTTTGAAGAAAATGATATAATGTATTATTGGTTCTTTATTTTCATATGTGACTAGGAATAATTAAATGATCTTAGAGTTGGATGTGTTATTCAATAAATGATCAATTTTTATAATAGGATTAAGGTTAATATATGATGTGAAGTTCCATGATCGTACTATGGAAATGTATCTTAAGAAAAATAAGTGATATGGTTGGGAGTCTATAACCAATTTGTATTTTGATTAGAATTAGGGTTTAGTTTTGATTGGATAATATATTTATTTTGGAAAATTTTATTAGAATGTAGAGATTTTGGTATAATTTTTTAATTTTTGGGATGAGGAGGGAAAGGGTTGTATTTTCCAAAGTGAATAAAATCACATTGGGTATCAGGTAGGGTTGTATTAGGTACCTAATGGTATTGGTGATGTAGCTACTAAGTGTAGTATATACTACTTGGTACCTAGTGAAAGTGTACTAGGTAGCTGGTGAGCTATCAAGTGGGATGATGGTGACCTTAATATCAGCATCTTGTAGCCAGTGGCTATCAATTGGGTATTTAGTGTCCTCCAAACCTGTTATTGTTTTTTTTTTGAATTTTCATATTATTTTAAATTTATTAAAAAATGATAAACACCCCATCTTTATTTTGGTTGATTCCACAGTTGGTGAAGCTCAACCAAGTATTCTCCCCCATTATCTATGATCCATTTTCTTCCTTTCTCATCCGATCAGTGAGTTATCTATGAAAATTATCTCAAAATGGTATAGTTACCCCATGAACCATTATATTTCTCATTACTCTATAGTTTTAACACCATTCCACCTTAACATCTCTAAATTTTTAGTTTTTTTCAGTTTCTCAAATTTTAGTCTTATGGGGAAAAATAATATTGTGATAATGGATGGGATAACTCATATAAACACTATATAGGGGGCCCTAGAATTTGTTTTATTTTATATATAGTTTCAAGTATTATATAACTTTGATCAAGGGTAATTCAGTATGACATATTGAAACTTAGTTTAATAGGTATGGGTTGTTCATGTGAGAGTGAGTAAGGCTTTCTAGAACTATAACAGATATATCATGCATCATACACCTTGATTTTATTAAAATTCATATTCCAACATAGATCTAAATTGATGATTATAAAGGAATTTCAACAATAAGTGGATAACATTGAATATGTTGAATTATTAAGTAAGGTAGGATTAGACTTTATTTCATTAAATATTAGGATTTTAAATAAATATTTATTGTGAATATCATTAAAGATTATAAATAAAATAACATATATTCTTTGATAACACATAATTTAGTTTGGTATTATTGATTTGATTTATATATTTGTGAGTTCATCCTCTGTTCCAACATTATCCTTTTTAAATAACTTAAAAAGTGGTGAGTGGAAGAGAGAAAGAGTTTATAGACCATGGATCAACAAATATATTATCTTAATGATTATAATAAAAAAATATGCAATTATTCATTATTAGGTATATTAACACATCATTTATATATACTCCTAGGATATATACTTTTATGGGAGATCCAAGTTAAATTGTTGTGTTATGCTTCTTTATTATTCTACATTAGGTTTTGTTTATGTGTGGTCATCAATAAAGATTCAGGGTGTCATTGGAAATGAAATAAAACAATCCAATTAACTTTAGGGAAGAATCAAATTTTTAAATATACATAATTAAACTTCCATACTAAGTTATACAGTGGGATCATGGTTTACAATAAGTGGTATCAAATCCACGAGTTATTTCTTGGTAAATTTGTTAGTGGAATCTGTTGTCATAGAGAATGTTGTTAATTCTAAGGGTGTACCTCTATTTTATGGGAGAAATTATTAGATATCGAATAATTTAATGAGATAAAATTTATAACCTATTGGATTGGATGTTTATGTAGTAGCAATTAATGGAATTCAAGTAAGTGATTCCACTATAATTTCAATGATGAAAGTAGATAAAAAGATATATAATGTTGATGAAAAGGTTTTGAATGCCTTATTTGGAGTATTTTTTCATATTAACATTAAAGTGGTTAATTTAATAACAACTAAATGTATTTGGGATAAAATTTCTAATATCTCTAAAAGATACCACAAAGTTAAATAAGCATAGATATAAGTTTTAAAAACTATATTTAATGATCTTTAGATGAGTTCAAGTGAAAATGTAGATAGTTTATTTAACGTTATTATTGAATTGGTGAATATTAGTCATGGGATTAGTTATAAAATAAAAAAATCTGATATTATAAAGAAGATTGTAAAAAATTACCACCAATTTAAAACCCTAATGTTTCTACTCTTGAAAACATAAATCTAATGGTATTATATCTCATTAATTTACACAACAGATTAGTTGACTGTGAAATGGGAGTGAATATGGAACTTTTTTTAGATCATTTATCTAAAGAAATAAAATTTAATGTTTTAGATAAGTAAGAGTTTTTGGAGACTGTATTTTAAGAAGATGTAAGTAGTGATTTCTTATCAATTTTGTAAAGGAAGATTAAGATAAGTAAAGATATATTTCAGGGTAAGATAACTATATCATGTTTTCATTATGAAAATTTTTTAAATATCACTTCTAGGTGTCTAAAACTATTTGATGGGGAGGATGGTGTATTTAAAATCTCATAGAAATAAAGAAATAAGTTTTTCCTTAGAATAGAATATAATTTAGGAAATGAAACTGGAAATAAATTTAATAGAAATGTGTTGGTAAGAAAATAGGAAAATTTTGATGAGAAAAATCTATTAAAATTTGTTGAGACTAATTTCATCTTAGAAAAAAAGATTCCATGATGATTATAATAGAGAAAAATATAGATGAGGTGGAATATCGTGATCAACCAGAGGGAATTAATAATCCCTGGGTGGAATTAAAAGAATTTAATAAGGATATTTATATATAGATAGAGAAGAACATGAATATTAGATGATTCATAAAATAATTCTCATGTTATGTTGATGATATGGAAGAAAGTGTCAAAAATATTGATAATTTTGTTGAAGAATATGAAAAATATCAAGATAAATATGTAGAATTAGTGAAGTAAAGATTAAATATCTAATAACTGACAAATATTATGACTAATCTTAATATTTCTATCAAGGAGAAAGTTAAGAAGATCAAAACACCAGTAAAAGAAGTTGTATATTTTAAAAATAAGGTAATGTGTGAAATTAAAATATATGGTTCTAAGAAGATTTTTGTAAGAACTCGGATCTTCGTTTCAGGTATGTCTTTCCTTTTCCTGGAGTTTTTGAGAAAAGATGAGTTTTTGGAAATTTTCGTAGTACACGTCGTGTACTTTATGAGTACACGACGTGTACTCTTTTACCGCTCGAGGCCGTGTTCTGGCCGTGTCCGGGCCACACACACGGTGTGTAGGGGTGATGTGGAGGCCGCTTAAAGTGGAGTACGGAAAAATTGAGTACACGCCGTGTACTTTCTTTTTTTCATTAAACATACTGGGGTCACGCCTAATCGCCAGAATGACATTCTTCTAGGTCTTGTTCGGTCGAGAGCTCTCGTACGGCCGCGATCCTTCTCCGAGCCCCCGAGCTTCTGTCTGATCTCCATTTCAGTCGCCATCAATTGCATTAGAACCACAGCGGGGAGTTCTTCCTTCTCCTAGAGCCTTGTTTTCCAATTCCTCCTCTTTCTCAAGATATCATGGGCTGAGAATTTTGGACACTTTCTCAGATCTTCGATGTTCTAAGGAGAATCAATCATCGTGGTTCACGTATATCGATCTCCTAGCATCGAGGTAGGTGTTTTGTGCCTTTATGTAGGAAGTATTTGAATATTTTGTGCAATTCCACCAATTCCCTTGAATGGGGGATTGTGTGTTTCCTATTTTTCCCCTGTTGTTTTCCTTCTTTGCTTGATTTCTTGAGTAGAGGTCAATGCTTGTGAATAGGGTAATTTTTACTGTGCTCTGGATGTTTTTTCATGCATGTTTTGCCTGTTATTCAATTTTTCAGTTGTCATGCCTAGTTGTAGGATAGTGGAACTGTTGTACTATTATGTTGTTGTGCCTTATAATGATAATCAAGTAGTTCTTGAGGTTTACTTGGGGCGATACGCATGCTATGCATGTTTGTTTTACACAGGGCTGAGAGAACCTTGTGTAGTGGACCATAAGGGAGAATGGACGTAAGGGCTTCTCCAGAGTGTCTTTAATTTACGACGTGAGACCACAGGGGGAATTGACGATGAGTGCTTCCTCAGAGATTCTCTAGTTCCTCGACGCAGGCCACAGGGGGAATGAGACGTTGAGTGCTTCCCCAGAGAGCCTTTAGTACGATACGAGACTATTGGGGGAATTGACGGTGAGTGATTCCTCAGAGAGTCTATTCTTTAGCTGAACTAGAGGGGTGAGACTGTGTGCGCTTCCCAGATGGTTGATAGTACTTGTAGGTTGAACCATAAGGGTTAGGCTATGAAAACAACCCGGGGGGTTACCTATTGTTCAATTTGTTGATTGGCTGTTACTTGTGTACTTTATATGCTAGACACTGTGGATTGTAGCTGCTGTGTGCTTTCCTGTTTACTGATTTCTGTACTTTTACTTGCCATGTATTCACTGATTGTTAGGCACAGATCTTTGGATGGTTGACTACTGGGACCTTGTCTCACACTCTGTTTGGGCCATGATTTTGGGCCCAAAAAGACTATATTGTTGCAGGTATAGATAAGGGCAAGCGCCCTTCAACTTCAGAAACTTGACTTGCTGTGGAGCTGGAGAGCATGGGACCAAGCTATGGATTGCGATGTGATGTGGTAGTGTTTTAACACTCTTTGCCACATCCTTTTTGTATTTTTATTGACTTTTTTATACCAAAATGATTGTTTTTAGTAAATAATTGATAAGTGTTGTGTTTTTGTACTTTCTGTGTAGAATAATCAGTTTTTAGTTTAAAACAAGTGTTTTAATGTGATTTAGTGTCATTTTTTCCCCCAAATCCCGCATGAATCTCACCCCCCCCCCTTCATTGTTTTTTTATATATTTATATAATATATAATTAATATATTAACATACATATAATAAACATTTACATAATAATACAATAATATTAATATATCATATTAAATAAATATAATAATTATATTTACATATATTAGTAATAATATTTGATATTTTAAAGTATGTATATATATATATATATATATATATTAATAAACATTTTTTTAAGTAGAGATATAATATAAAGTATTTTTTTCCTTTTTATATAGTAGTTTCATTCTCTGACGCATGTGCATTTTTTGCAGAGGGAGGGTTGTGGCACGCCGCGCATGCACCTATTCATTCAGTTAGGAACTACTGCTCCGGTGACCAGCGCGCGAGGAGCAGCACACTGAAAGCTCCACGTGGGGGCCGAGGGGGATCCAGGGGGCATTCTAGAACTTCATTCCATAGGGGTGGTGAGCATCCATTCTTCCAACTAGAGAACTCTCGATCCATCTCACCACAAAAAAACAGAGGCAGATAGACATTGAGCAGGAGATCAGTATCGAAGCAGTTGCTGGAGAGAGGAGAAATCTTGCGGGAGATGTTTCTTAATTCATTATCTTCTTCTATCTGTTTTATTGTTTTAATGTGTAGTTAAATAGATTATGGGAATCGGGCTATAGAGAAATGATCATCTATCGATCCGTCATGTTTTGTTAATTTGATTGCTCAGTGTGATTCTATTCCTCGATTTTCTCTTCTGTTTATTTTGAGTATCCTTTCACAATACTTAACCGACGAGTATGGTAGTAAATCATTTCACCGTAGATCATTGACCGAAGACCGAGAATTGGAAAAGGTCAGTGCATCTCTTCTCCAATTTAAGCAGATTTATCCAGGGGTCAACATCGAAAGATCGAGACTCAAGGAAGTTAATCGAGCTGTGTTGATCCACTGAAGTGACAACTCAGTGGATTGACACCATTTTTCTATGCACTGAGTAATTGAGTTAAATCAAACAGAAGCGGGGAACATCATTTTAATCAGTTCAAAGTAGCCTAAGGACCCTAAAATCATCATTACTGTTTGCTCTCTGTTCAAGCCACATAATTCACCATATCACCTTCATTCTCACACCCATTATCAGTGTTTGCTTTAGTATTTTTGTACAGTTTTTTTTAGTGTTCTATTTTATCCTTTTGTTGTTTTAGTTTTAAATTTGGTCTAGCACAACTTATGTCCTTCTCTGTGGTTTGACACCCTTCTTACCATAGTACTAGTAGTTTGTAGGGTTTATAAATTTTAAATTTGCGTGTACTCAATGACTACGCGGCCAAATTTTGGCGCCATTTCCGGGGAAGGCACGTGCGACCAAGTTTAAAAAAACAACTCAAAAAAAATTTAATTGAACAAAAAGAAAAATAACAAAACTTAAAAACTGTACAAAAAAATCTCAAGAAAATATTGTTGTTGAAACTGCATGCACACTAGTGCTTCTAAGTCAGAACTTGAAACTCATATTCAAGAAATCAACCAACATTGTTCTGTACTTAGACAACAAAAGAAAATTGAAATGGAGAATTTGGATAACATTGCTAGAAATAAAAATGTCAATGGGCCACAGCTCTTAGTTCCTGCCCCTGAGAGACCTAAGCTTAGGAAGTTTCAAATTACTAATGTGTCAAACAATTAATCCTGCATCAAATTTTCCCCTATTTTTAGGAGCTATGAGATCAAACAGTCTCATCTTTCTCAACTGACATCATTTAATGGTCTTCCTGGAGAGGATTCCTTAGAGTTTATCAGAAATTTCTATGGTTCTGTCCAACAGTTTCCTCCGCGAGATCTTAGTGAGGAGGAGTTGAGGTTGAGGTTGTTTCCTTTCTGTCTAAAGGGGAGGGCTAGGACTTGGTTTCAAAATTTAGATGATGAAATCTTTGAAACATGGGAAGAGGTGTGCAATGCCTTTGTATCTAAATTCTATCCCAGGAACACCACCATTGAGGTTAGGCATTAGATCACTGGCTTTGTCCAGGATGAGGGGGAACTCTTTCACGAAGCATGGAAAAGGTTCAGAGGTCTTCTTAGACAGATCCCCAACCATCAATTAGCTCCCCTCTGCTCATGGAGACTTTCTATAATGCCCTCACCCCCTACAATCAGAACTTAGTTGATCAATCTTGTGGAGGTAATTTCTTTGATTCCACTGCGGATGAGCTGAAACAATTGTTTGATAAGTTGGCTCAGAAATCTCAGAACAAGTGCACTAGGAAAAGAGTCATCCATAGGGGTGATGCAAATCCTCAAGATTTTGTTGTCGATGATAGGGTCCTTAGGGAGCAGTGCTATCACTGTGGGATGTTTGGTCACACTCAGAGATATTGTCCAAACTTTGATCTCCCTGGTTCATGTGATGAGAGTGTCCAGTGTGTTGATTACAGGTCAAAGAATCAAGGTGTCCATGATTAACTCTCAAATTCATATCACTCTGTATATCAAGGTCATCCCAATCAATCATGGAGTGAGAAAAGGGTCACAAAGCATCCCACTGCCCCAACTTTCCACCCACAGCCCAAACAAATTTTCCAAAATCAATATGAGGTTGAATCTTCTAATTCTGAAGGGGAGTTAAAGGGGATGCTACAACAAGTGTTGAGTGAGATCAGCTCATTTAATAAGGACACAGATTCTAAGATTCAAAATTTAGAACTTCAAATGATTCTAATGGATAAGAATCAAGATGGTAAAGAAAAGAGCAAGTTGCCTAGCACTTCAAACCCTAATCTAAGAGAAAATGTGATGGAAGTAACAACCAGGTCAGGGATTAAACTTAAGGGATCAATTAAGGAACCACCTAGGCAAGAGGAAAACAATGTTCAATCTGAAATTCAAAATGAAAATATGGAAAATCCCAATTCTGGAAATCTGGAAAGCGAGTTTCAAACTGAACAGATTGTGAAACCCACACCTGAGAAAGCTAAGGAACCAAAGAAAATGAAGTGGGAATTGATTAAGGAAGCAAAGAATAAAGTGGGGTCTGAGGAGAAGGTGGGTAACTTACCTGTTCTGAAACATTATTCTCCTCCCATTCCCTTCCCTGAAAGAGTGAAGCAAAGTGATGAACCCGATTACCTGAGATTTTTGAAACTGATTTAAAGCTTCACCATCAACATGAATTTCTTAGAAGACTTGGATAAAATCCCTTCATATGTTTCATTCACAAAAAGGTTTATAAAGAACAAGAATGATTGGAAGAAGTTGGATAAAATTGATCTCAATGTGAAGTGTAGTGCAATTGTCCAAAAAAATATTCCTCCCAAATTAAAGGACCCTAGTGGCTTTATCATTCAGTGTCGAATAGGAGGAAGTGGGAAACCGAATTGTCTGTGTGACTTAGGAGAAAGTATCAATCTTATTCCTTTATCCTTGTTCACAAATCTGGGTCTTAGGGATATCCAACCAACTTCTGTTTGTCTTTATCTTGATGATAGGTCACTTACACACCCTTATGGGAGAGTGGATGACTTATAAGTAAGTGTATGAAAACTCACATTACCCACTGATTTCCTGGTCCTTGATATGGAATGTGATGAAAAGGTTCCAATCATCTTAGGTAGACCCTTCCTTGATACTGGTGGTGCCATCATTGATGTCTCCAAAGGTAAACTCACCCTCCAAGTTGTAGATGACGTGGAGGAAATTTTGGTGTTTGAAAGGCCTCGACATGAGGTTACTTGTGATGTGATAGATGTGGCTGCAAATCAGTGTTACAAATTTGAGGTTAGATCTGAGTATGGGTGTTTCCCACTTGAGGTCACAGAGATACTAATTCCCCAACCCATTGGAAATTTTTCCCTGGCTACTGCTCTTTCCCACACCCTCCTGTTGATGAACAAATTCTTTCTTTGGAACCCATTCTAGAGAGTGAGTCACAACTTTTTCATGCACTGTCTCAACCTGTTTATGAAGGTTTCCCTTGTGAATTTGACTGTCTAAGAGTTCCTGAAGCTGGAGAAATCTCTGGGTTGAGCCCTACTGAAAAACTTGATGATTTCCATTATGAATAAGTGCATTTACTTGATATCATCTTACCAGCCTAGTTTGATGTTGTGAGTAATGATTTCAAACCTGAACATGAATGATTCACATCATTTGAGTCCTCTGTGGACATTGAGAATAACCTTTCGAAAGATGAATTTGATAACTTCTTCTGGGAGATTTCTGAGTTGTCAGAGTTGCGAGCTATTCTGGGACTTCCTGAGGGTTTTGTCAATGTCTCTTCTTCTATTTTTGGGTTTGGGAAAAACTCTAAGTGTGGTGGAATCTTTGGAAGTACTCTTGATCTGATCGATGATTTTCATGGGAAACTATTGAACTTGTTAAGAGCTAATGAACTGATTTTTAGAGACACAGTTGAGCTGGGAAACATGAATCCTTTTAGTGATCTGGATGAATTTTAGAGAATTTTGATTGGTGCTAAAGAAGAAAATGTCTCGGGTAGTCCTTCTCTTGATTTCTTAGACAATTGTAAAGTTCACACCATTGACAACTCCTTCCCATTAAATGATCATTGTTATAAATATTTAGGGGAATAAGGTCTGGCTAGGGACTATAAACCTAGCACTGGATGGGAGGCAACCCATGGTTTACTTTGTTTTCTTCTTTAAATTTTTAGTTTGAATAAATGCTCCTTGCTCAGTTGTTTGTCTCTCTGTTTGGTGAACAATAATGTCTGCATTTCCTTATCATATGATGCAAGGGGTCTGGTGGTCCTAGTTTTCTAAGAGAATCATGTTTCAGTGGTAGCCGCATTTGGAACATTCATGGTGGAACGAGGTTATCGTCAGAGAACAATGAAGATCATGGATAACACTCCCTAACTCATACTCTGTGGTTGCTTTTTATTTGAACTTAAAATCTTGAAAACTAATGTTAAATTGTTTCATCATGTAGGTGACAAACTGGAGCAGCCAGAGTTCATGCATATGAAAATCAAAGGGAGACTTTTGTAAATTTGAGAAGCGTCCATTTAGGGAAGTGTTGTTATGCCTTTTTCATTTTCAATTACTTACTTACTCGCTGCTGTGAATTAAGTGTGGGGTTCCCACTGATTTTTCAAACTCTTGGACTGTGTTTTATGCTTGGGTTTTACCTGCTAATATCTACTTAGTTGAAAAAGTATTATGAGCTGATTTGTACAACATGCTTGCACCCACTACTTCCAATGTCATTATGCTACTGTTATACATCATTGTTAATCATGTTAATATTTGAAGTAAATTGATACAATCTTTTGTCTACTCACAATGATTCAAGTATGAACATTTTAGTAATAGAACTGTACTTATTGTTGGAAATGGTTGGTGGGGTTGGGTTCTTTTGTTTTTGTTTTTGTTTTCTTTTACTTTTTGTGTGGCAAAGAAAATTTTTGAACTTTATTGATACCCCTCCATATCCTTTTTAAGCTGAAATGTCTATCTATTTTGTACTTCAACTGTCTTCCACCTAAGAATACCACATTGGGGACAATGTTGGGTTTTAAGTGTGGGGGAGAGGGGTCATTCTAGTGTCATGTCGAATTCCCCCTTATTGAACCTAAGTTTGTGTTTGTTAAAAAAATGGTCAAATTTTTAAAAAAAAATGGTTCAAAATTCCTTCAATTTTTTTTTCGAATTCTTTCATCATTTTATGGTCATTTGAGGTTTAATGGTACTAAAATTATGTCCTGTTTAGTGGATAATTGTTTGCTAGTTTTTGAAAGTGGCACTTAGTCAGAAACTGTTAAGTATGAATGATTGTTGAGTGCAATTGTTCATTGTCTCTATGGATCTGTCTGTTTAGGAACTGAGGATAAGAGTATGACAGGATAGGTTTTGTGGGATGATTATCATGACTTAGAGTAACTTGATGTTTTCACTGGAACCCAGGGGACTCACATTTTTATTAAATAATATTCAATCACTTTAGGAAGTCAATCTGAATTATTATTAATTAAGTCATTTATAACTGGAGTAAAATGGGCAAATGGGATCCCACAGTGAGTATCTGAGACAAGGTGCACTGGGTGCATTTCTGTGAATAAATAAAGCCAATTTCAATCTTAATAAGTTCTATTCATAGTGCTCGGCACATGGAATATGGCTAGGAAAAAGTAAAATAAAGTGCCCTTGTCAAAAATGAACTCATTAAGGTGAGGGGAATTTTGAACCTCAATGAAGAAGGGAGCAATTGACTTGGTTAATTTTCATTTGAGTTGAAACAATAAAGTGATCAATTTAATGGACTTTAATTTCTGGAACCTGGAGGAAGGTGAGAATGGAAGGTGCCCTTGGTTAAGTTTTAAATTCCACTTCATCAAACCTTTCATCACTCCTTGAATCAGTACTTGAATTGGATAGTGAAGTAGGATAGTTAATGAAAACACATAGGAGGCATGACATACTTGGATGTGTATGAATTTGTGAGGCTTGACTTCTAGTGAGTATTTGAAGCCAGGCAGGACATCATTTTTTTGAACACCTTTGAAAATTTTGACCAATTGTTGCTTTTGATCCTTTGGGTATTAAAGTTTAGTCATGCACTTTGTTTTGAACTGAAATTCACAAATCATCTTTCTGTTTTAATGTCAAATGCATGTACTTGTTGGGGGACAAGCAAGACTTTACGTGTGGGGGAGTTTGATGTGGCAGTGTTTTAACACTCTTTGCCACATCCTTTTTGTATTTTTATTGATTTTTTTTATACCAAAATGATTGTTTTTAGTAAATAATTGATAACTGTTGTGTTTTTGTACTTGCTGTGTAGAATAATAAGTTTTTAGTTTAAAAAAAGTGTTTTAATGCGCTTTAGTGTCATTTTAAATAATTCTAAAATTTAAATGAGTCGTGCGAATTAGACTTTTATTTATTTATTATTTTATTTTTATTCTAGTTAGTTTATTAATTCATTAATGAAATTAATTAATACTTTATTATTTAAATTGTAAATAAATAACTCTTTTTGTTTTTTATAGTCTTTCAATAATTTAATTAGTTTTAACAATTTAATTTTATTCGTTTAATATTTTTATTCTTTAATTTAATTAGTTCTTTAATCAATTGGTTAATTAATTTAAGCATGTAATTGTAAATATTTTAATTTATTCTTTAATTATGTATGTTTATAAATTTTAACCCAAATTAATTCATTTGTTTAAATAAAGTTTTATTAATTTTATTACTTCACTTTGTTGTTTTTAGTTTTTTATTCCATTCTATTTAATTTGATTTATTGATTTATTTATTTTTTTAGTTTTATTAAATTATTTTATTAATTTAATTTAATTTGTTTTGTTGGTTCGCAGGTGTTGCGGTCGCACGGCCCCACCTTTATCGGTGACCAACCTCACTGATACGCAAAACCTCACTGATACGCAAAACCTCACTGATACACTTAACCTCACCGTTACCCAGCTTGACCTTCCTACCGATACACTACTCCAGCTATCAATACACTTCCAGCCATTATTGGCCCCACAAATCCCCACTGTTACTAAAACTACCGATACACCTCACCGTTCCATCTCACCTCACCGGACCAGTAGCTGAAAACCCTCTACAGCTACCAGTAGCTTCAAATCCCCTACCAGTAGCTGCAAATCCTCACTGTTACCTACTTTCCTCACTGATACTCTCCAGCTACCTATACAGCTCTCTCTAGCCTACCGTTAGAGCCACCTCACTGATACATCCTCCCCTACCAGTAGGTGCAAATCCTCACTGATGCCTAAAATCCACACCGCTACAGCCTACTGATACCCAATCCTTACTGATACATTTCTCTTCCGCGCCTCTACCCTTAGTGCCTCACTCGAACAAACCCACCGCCCTCACTTCCTCATCCTCGCAGCAAACCAACCAGCAGAAACAGCAGCAAAATCCACGCACAAATCATCACAGCATAATTGAAAAATTAAAAAATACTCTTCAACCTAAATCTGAAACGCATTCCACACCCGAGATGCGACATCACCTCCCGGATCCGCCTCATCCCGCTGCTCCCCGTGCCGCAAGACCTAGTCGTGGCCGCACACCCCCTGAGCCATTAGAACCCTAACCAAATCCTGGATTCACTATCATCTCTGCGCTAGACCACTGTGAGCGGATCCCAAAGTCATCTCAGCTCGCCGCTGCAATCCTTCATCCCTTACTCGCGCCGAAGCCTCTCATCCGCTTCACTTCATCCCTCCTCCCAAGCCACACACCGCCTCGCCTCGTCTCCCCTACCCGGCACCGCCCCTGCTTCACCCTAGCCACCCGACCCACACCTCCGGACCTCGCCGCATGCCACTGCCTTCCCCTGCAATTCCGCCGTGCACCCGAGTCTTCTTCCCCACATCTCGCGCCTCGAGCCGAAGCCCTCCGCCCCGAAGCCCTCTCGTCGCACCGTGGTCTAGCCGCCTCCTGCCCTCTGCTCTTCCGCACGAACCTCCCCCTGCTTTCCCTTTTCCCCCAAATCCCGCATGAATCTCCCCCCCCCCCTCATTGTTTTTTTATATATTTATATAATATATACTTAATATATTAACATACATATAATAAACATTTACATAATAATAAAATAATATTAGTATATCATATTAAATAAATATAATAATTATATTTACATATATTAGTAATAATATTTGATATTTTAAAGTATATATATATATATATATATATATATATATATATATATATATTAATAAACATTTTTTTAAGTAGCGATACAATATAAAGTATTTTTTTCCTTTTTATATAGTAGTTTCATTCTCTGACGTACGTGTGTTTTTTGCAGAGGGAGGGTTGTGGCACGCCACGCACGCACCTATTCGTTCAGTTGGGAACTACTGCTCCGGTGACCAGCGCGGAAGAAGCAGCACAGTGAAAGCTCCACATGGAGGCCGAGGGGGATCCAAGGGGGAATTATAGAACTTCATTCCAGAGGGGTGGCGAGCATCCATTCTTCTATCTAGAGAACTCTCGATCCATCTCACCACAAAAAAAACAGAGGCAGACATACATTGAGCAGAAGATCAGTATCGAAGAAGTTGCTGGAGAGAGGAGAAATCTCGCGGGATATGTTTCTTAATTCATTATCTACTTCTATCTATTTTATTGTTTTAATGTTTAGTTAAATAGATTTGAGGAATCGGGCTGTATAAGAACTGATCATCTATCGATCCGTCATGTTTTGTTAATTTGATTGCTCAGTGTGATTCTATTGCTCGGTTTTCTCTTCTGTTTATTTCAAGTATCCTTTCACATTACTTAACTGATGGGTATGGTAGTAAATCATTTCACTGTGGATCAATGACCGAAGTATCGAGAATTAGAAAAGGTCAGTGCATCTCTTCTCCAATTTAGGCAGATTTATCCAGGGGTCAAGATCGAAAGATCGAGACTCAAGGAAGTTAATCGAGATGTGTTGATCCACTGAAGTGACAACTCAGTGGATTAACACCATTTTTCTGTGCACTGAGTAATTGAGTTAAATCAAACAGAAGCGGGGAACATCATTTTAATCAGTTCAAAGTAGCCCGAGGACCCTAAAATCATCATTATTGTTTGCTCTCTGTTTATGCCACATAATTCACCATATCACCTTCATTCTCACACCCATTATCAGTGTTTACTTTAGTATTTACGTACCGTTTTTGTTAGTGTTCTATTTTATACTTTTGTTGTTTTAGTTTAAAATTTGGTCTAGCACAACTTAAGTCCTTCTCTGTGGTTCGACACCCTTCTTACCACAGTACTAGTAGTTTGTAGGGTTTATAAATTTTAAATTTGCACGTAATCAACGACTGCGCGACCATGATGTTGAGGAGTTTACCTGTTTTCTTTTTCACTTTGGTTTAGTATTGTATTCAGCATTGTGACTTGTTTGGGTACTTTTCTAGACATATGTATCGTGCATCATTTTATATACATGTATGTCTGCTCCAGTTGTTTACTGTTAGTCTTCCGCTATTTATCGTTTACTCTTGTATGGATGGTTACGGTTTATGTTGTTGTCTATTTGTTTTTCTTCCATTGTGTACTCTGCCAATGAGGGCATAGTTTTCCCACTATCACACCCAAGGCCCTCGCTGCTAGTCAGCAGCCTCTGGCGTTTGGGGAAATGCGCTTGAGGCCATGTGACCAACCAGGTACGGGGCACCTCTGGGTGGATTTCGGAACCGGGACGTTACAAAGTGGTATCAAAAGGAGTTTATTTTCTCTTGATTTACTGTTTGGAGCCTTTATCCAAGGATATGACGAATTTGGTACTTGGTATTAAGCTGTGCTCGGGATTAGCTAACCCGTGTATAGGGAAAAGCTAATCTACCTCTCTTATTACAATTTTCTGGTTTTTCTATGTTACAGTTGATCTGATTTCACCTAGAGTGATTCACATGCTTTGTGTTGTTATTGTTGTTGATATTGTGGTTCTATTCCTGTCGCAACCTGATGAGATGAGGGTATGTCATCTCATGCATCATATAGGAACTTGTTAGAAATCACATGCCATGCATTCTTGCCATGCCATCTAGGGTGAATTAGCAATTGCATGTTGTTGTGATAGACGTTGTGTAGATTGTGAATTCTGTTGTGATAGATACTTTGATAGAATCCCTTCAGTTGATGGAGAGGTTGTTTTTATTGTACCTTGCTTAAATGAACACCAAATTTTGGTTCTGGAGGTGTTATGGGCCCTCATGAATCGGAACTTGGTGGATCATTGACTTGTTTCCCTTATATATGATATGTAGGAGATTCCAAGATTTGATTCATGGGGAGTATGAGCCCTCGTGGATCAGAATTTGGCACCTTCATGCTTGTTTTTCAGTGTTTTTTGGGCTTCGGTGCAGTTTCAGAGCTACTTCCTGGAAAAACCGAGAATACACGGCGTGTACTTTATATATACACGTTGTGTAGTTTTTAAACTGTGTCACTGACTGTGTGAGTAGAAACACGGGTTGTGAAAAATCTCCAGGAACATGCTGTGTATGGTAGGTACACGTCGTGTAGTAGTGATCTGTGTACCCGGTCGTGTCACTAACAACACGGGTTGGGGAAGCTCATGTAATACACTCCGTGTTTTGTATGAACACACCGTGTAGCCTTGTTCTCGTTACCCAATCGTGTCACGAACAACACGGGACAATGTCATCTCCTCCTATACACGCCATGTTTGTTTGGAACACGCCGTGTAAGGGTCAGCCGTGTACCCGTCCGTGTCGCCAACAACACGGGTCGCGAAAAATATTCAAGTACACACCGTGTTTGTTCATAACATGCTGTGTAGTTTCAATCGTGTAACCGGCCATGTAACTAACAACACGGGTTGTTGAAACCTTGTCTACTACACATCGTTTCCTCAGGGAACACGCCATGTAGTCTCAGTTTTAGAGGACTGTGTGGGTTAGCCGTGTAAAGATACTCGGGCAGGGGAATATAGTTCAAGTACATGCCGTGTGTGGGGACAAAACGCCGTGTATTTTGGGGTGTTACATGACCAGAGGTGGCAGGAGTACACGCCCATGTGTATGGTTTAAGTGAACACGCCGTGTAGTTTTTATACATGTCGTGTAGTCGTGTTTTGTAAACTTGAATGTTTCCTTCTCCTGTTCCCATTTTGTACTCTTGTGTTCCCAGTCTTTGATAATACTAATCTAAGGTGTGCTTTTGATCTTTCAGATCTATGCCTCTGAGACGTCCTCTGGTTGTATGTTAGTTTCCAGACGGTGATCGGACACCGGATGTGGCCGACCAAGGATCTCCTGCAGATCCTCCTACTGTGCCAGCCTTAGCACCAGCAGTTATACCGGTTTCGGGCGTTGATGCACAATTTAGGGAAGGCATTATGAGGATTATTCAGACCTTTCAGGGAGCGCCGCCTCCTGCCACGACTATGGCAGACTTGACGTGGTTTTTACAGCAACAACATCCTCCTACTTTCTCGAGGGAAGGAGGACCATAGGCTGCCGAGTCATGGATAAAAGACATGGTGTCTATCTTTGAGCATCTCGAAACTCCTCCAAAGAGGCGGGTCAAGCTCGCTACCTATATTCTACGAGACTCCACCAAGAGGTGGTGGGATGTGATCTCACAGGAGGGTCATCAGCATGTTATGGCTTGGGAGCAATTCCAGCGCGTGTTTTACAGCTACTTCTACCCTGAGACCCTGAGGGCCGATCGATCCTGGGAGTTCATGAGTCTAGAGATGGGTACTCTTTCTGTTATGGAGTATTCCTATCGTTTCACCGACCTGCAACGTTTGTCACCCCTCCAGGGTGGTGATGAAGTGTTCTTATCAAGGAAGTTTGAGGATGGTCTCCGGCAGGTGGTTCGCTCGCAGGTGAATATCTTCTAGTTGACGTCCATCACTTCTATCATCAACCAGGTACTGATTGCAGAGCGCAATCTGAGAGACTCCAGAGCTGCGAGACATGGCGGTTCTACTCCCAAAGCTAGTATTCCTCTAGTTGACAGTAGGAAGCACCATAGGGAGTCTACGCGTGGTGATCCGAGGAGGCGAGATACATATTCAGGTATCTAGGTAGTATGCTACCAGTGTTGAAGGGTAGGTCACACGAGACCGCAATGCCAGAGATACCCAGTGGAGTGCCGATCTTGCGTCAAGATGGGTCACCTTCAGCATTTTTGCCAGGTTTTCTCACCAGTAGTTAGTGACGGGGGTTCTTCCATGACTCGTCGTTCAGGAGCAGCACCACCAGTTTCTCACCAGTTGGGGAACTGGAGTTCTTCCGGCCGTTCGGGCCGAGGTGGAGGTCGAGGCCATGGAATTCAGTCACCAGTCTTTCAACGTCAGCAGGGAGGATCAGTTCAGATTGGTCAGGCAGGGTCACAGGGCCGCAGGGTAGGCCAGACGTTTGCGGTGGAGCAGACTTATCAAGAGAAGGATCTTGGACCTTCTACAGTTCAAGGTACGATCTTAGTAGCCTCAGTTTTATCTTCATCTCTTTTTGATACTAGTTCTACACATAGATTTATCTCTATTACTGTTGTGGAGAGCCTTGGGCACTGTATCTTTTTATCTGCTGACTTTTTAACACTAGACACACCTTTGGGGAAGAGGAAATCTAGTGTACGTTAGTGTAGAGAGTTCCCCCTCGAGGTTGCAGGGTATCATTTCTTATGGGATCTCTATGTCCTAGAGATTACAGGTTATGATGTCATTCTCAGGATAGATTGGTTGGTTCCCTTCTAGGCATTCGTCGACTGTTATCGCCGCAGGGTGAGTTTCATTTCACCAGAGGGTGAATCTTTTCTTCATAGAGGCGATTGGGATGTTAAGCCGAGTCGAGTAAGACTCGAGCATCATGGGCTAGGAAGGGTTACGACCCAGATTTCTAGTCTTTATCTGGATGATCAGGGGACTTCACAGTTGGACTTTCCTCCAGTGGTGGATCATTTTAGAGATGTCTTTCTAGAGGATTTCGCAGGTTTTCCTTCGGAGCGTGAGGTAGACTTCTCTATTGAGCTCATTCCAGGGGTGGCACCGGTGTCCATTCCTACTTATAGGATGGCTACACCTGAGTTGGAAGAGCTCAAGAACTAGTTGGAGGAGTTGCAGGAAAAGGGTTTCATCCGACCCAGTACTTCACCTTGGGGTTCGCCTATCCTGTTTGCGAAGAAGACAGATGGTACCCTTAGTCTCTGTGTGGATTATCAGAAGTTGAACCAGTTGACGGTCAAGAACCGATATCCCTTGCCAAGGATTGATGATCTTTTCAATCAGCTTAGAGGAGCCCGGGTGTTCTCGAAGATCGATTTGAGGTCCAGTTATTATCAGTTGTGCGTTAGACCATTGGATATACCTTTGATAGCCTTCAGAAGTAGGTATGGTCTCTACGAGTATATGGTTATGCCATTCGGTCTCACGAATGCGCCAACAGATTTCATGGAACTGATGAATCGATTGTTCCATCCTTACTTGGATTCCTTCATTGTGGTCTTCGTCGACGATATCTTGGTGTACTCTAACACTCGACACGACCATGCTTCCCACCTTGAGATCTTTCTGAGTACACTTAGAGAGCATAGGACTTATACCAAACTCTCAAAGTGACACTTTTGGATAGATCAAATTCACTTCTTGGGTCACGTCATCTCAGAGGCAGGAGTATCTGTGGACCCAGAGAAAGTGAGAGTTATAGTTTCCTGGGAGTAGTCGAAGAACGTTTTTGAGGTACAGAGTTTCCTAGGGCTGGATAGATACTACAGACGCTTCATTCAGGACTTTTCACATTTAGAAGCACCATTGACAGGTCTGACCAAGAAGGGGGTGAAGTTCTTATGGTCAGATTCTTGTGAGTCATCCTTTCAGGAGCTAAAGGGGAGGTTTACATCTGCACTGATACTAGTATTTCTAGAGCCAGGAAAGAGCTATACTATTTATAGTTATGATTCAGGTATCGGGCGGGGTGTTGTGCTTATGCAGGGAGATGGAGTCGTTGCATACGGGTCTCAGCAGTTGAGGCCACATGAGAGGAACTACCCGACGCATGATCTGGAGTTGGAAGCTGTTGTTCATTCCTTGTGCTGTTGGAGACATTGCCTTCTGGGATATCACTTTTTGGTTTTCACCGACCACAAGAGTCTCAAATACTTCTTCACTCAACATGATCTGAATCTGAGATAGCACATGTGGGTCGAGTATCTTCAGTATTTTGATTTCGAACTTGCCTATACGTCGGGAAGGGGCAACACAGTGGCAGATGAGTTGAGCAGGAGAACTCATATTCTGGCAGTTCAGGAGGCCAGCAGTGAGTGGCAGCTTATGGCATTGTTCTCTGAGATGCACTTGGAGGTGCACGACAGACAGGGACAAAATTTTCTTTCTTTTGTAGTTATTACCTCAACTCTTCTCGATCAGGTAAGGATGAGGTATCTATCAGACTCAGAAGGCTTAGTCCTGTGGGAGAGTGTGTCAGGAGAGGACCCTCTTCCTGGATGGACAGTGGGCGAGGATGAGATCTTGTGTTTCCAGGGACATGTATGGGTGCCATCAGACATATACGATGAGATGATGTAGGATTTTCATTCCTCAGTTTAGGAAGTTCATCCTGGCGTTACCAAGATGTATCAGGATCTTCATCGTCAGTACTGGTGGCCAATTATGAAGAGAGATATTGCTGGTTTTGTCTTGAGGTGTTCTACTTGTCAATAGGTGAATGTGGAGCATCAATGACCTACATGCCTTTTACAACAATTACCCATTCCGGAGTGGAAGTGGAATGATGTCGCGATGGACTTCTTGACCGGATTGTCGAGGTTTCCTTGAGGGAACGATTCTGTTTGGGTTGTTGTCGACAGGCTTACGAAGGTTTCTCGCTTCTTACCAATCAAGGAGACCTTCAGTGTTGATGATCTGGGATGACTATACATCTGAGATATTGTACGTTTTATTGGAGTTCCACACTCCATTGTTTCAGACAGGGATGCGCGCTTTACTTCTCGGTTCTGGCATGGGCTTTAGAGGGATTTGGGTACACAAGTACTTTTGAGTACAGCATACCATCCCCAGACATATGGCCAGTCCGAGCGTATGATCTCGGTGCTTGAGGATATGCTCTGAGATTGCATTCTAGACTTTTGTGGTTCTTGGGAGAAGCATATCCCTCTTGTGGAGTTCACCTAAAACAATAGTTTTTATGCGACTATTCAGATGGAACCTTACAAGGCTTTGTACGGTAGGTCATGCCGATAACCTTTATGCCGGCTGGAGGCAAGAGAGGCAGCTTTATTGGGACCTCATCTTGTTCGGGAGACCTTAGAGGATATAGAGTTGATTTAGAAGTGGATGGCTACAGAACTGTATTGACAGAAGTCTTATGTTGATCAGCGGAGACGACCTCTGGAGTTTGAGGTTGGGAATCAGGTTTTCCTGCATGTCACACCGAGGTTGGGACACAAGAGGACTCAGAGATAGGGTAAGCTTTCACCACGATACGTCGGGCAATTTGAGGTATTGGAGAGAATTGGTCCGGTTGCTTATCGGTTGCAGTTACCTCAGAGGTATAGGGCCATGCACGATGTCCTCCACATCTCTCAACTCCGACGTTACTTTTAAGACCTATCTCTAGTATTTTAGCCTGAAGAGGTTGAGCTCGAAGTGGATGCATCATTTGAGAAGCATCCTATCCGGATTGTCGATCGCAGTATGAAGGTTATCCGTTGGTGGTCTGTTCCTCTAGTACGGGTGCTATGGCAGCATGTGCGAGTGAAGGACGAGACTTGGAGAGGGAGGCCGATGTACGATCGTAGTGGCTGGATCTGTTCAGGGTTTCTTCTTCTATGCCTCATTAAGGAAATTCAGGGATGAATTTCTTTAAGGGGGGAAGTTTGTAAGAACCCTGATCTTCGTTTCAGGTATGTATTTCCTTTTCATGGAGTTTTTGAGAAAAGAGGAGTTTCCGGAAATTTTTGAAGTACATGTCGTGTACTCTTTTGCCACTCGAGGCCATGTGCTGTCCATGTCTGGGCCACACACACGGTGTGTAGGGGTGATGTGGAGGCCGCTTAAATCGGAGTACGAAAAAACTGCATACACGTCGTGTACCCCATAAGTATACTCCGTGTATTTTCTTTTTTTTTCATTAAACGCACCAGGGTCACGCCTAATCACCAGAACAAACTTATTCTAGGTCTCGTTTGGCCGAGAGCTCCCGTATAGCCGCAATCCTTCTTTGTGCCCCTGAGCTTCTGTCCGATCTCTGTTTCATCCTCCGTAAATTGTGTTGGAACTACAACGGGGAGTTCTTCCTTCACCTAGATCCTTGTTTTCCAATTCCTCCTCTTTCTCAAGATATCATGGGTTGAGCGTTTTGGACATTTTCTCAGATCTTCGACGTTCTAAGAAGAATCAATCATCGTGGTTCACGTATATCGATATCATAGCATCTAGGTTGGTGGTTTGTGCCTTTCTATAATAAGTCTTTGAATATTTTGTGCAATTCCAACAATTCCCTTGAATAAGGTATTGCGTGTTTCCTATTTTTCCCATGCTGTTTTCCTACTTTGTTTGATTGCTTGAGTAGAGGTCAATGCTTGTGAATAGGGTAGTTTTTACTATGCTCTAGATGTTTTTCCATGCATCTTTTTCTTGTTAGGCATTTTTCCAGTTGCCATGCCTAGTTGTAGGATAGTGGAACTATTGTACTGTTATGCTATTATGCCAAATAATGATAGCCAAGTATATATTGAGGTTTACTTGGGGGCGATACACGTGCTATGCATGTTTGTTTTACACTGGGTTGAGAGAACCTAGTATAGTGGACCATAGAGAGAATGGACGTAAGGGATTCTCCAGAGTGTCTTTAATTTACGATGTGAGATCACAGGGGGAATTGATGATGAGTGCTTCCTCGGAGAGTCTGTAGTTCCTTGACGTGGGCCACAGGGAGAATGAGACGTTGAGTGCTTCCCTAGAGAGAATTTAGTACGATAAGAGACTATAGGGGGAATTGACAGTGAGTGCTTCCTCAGAGAGTCTATTATTTAGATGAACTAGAGGGTTGAGACTGTGTGCACTTCCCAGAGGGTTTCTAGTAATTTTAGGTTGAACCATAAGGATTAGGCTGTGAGAACTACCCAAGGGGTTACCTATTGTTCTATTTTTTTGATTGGCTGTTACTTGTGTACTTTATATGCTAGACATTGTGGATTGTAGTTGCTATGTGGTTTCCTGTTTACTGCTTTCTATACTTTTACTTTCCATGTATTCACTGACTGTTAGACACAGATCTTTGGGTGGTTGCCTACTGGGACCTTGTCTCACACCCTGTTTGGGCCATTCTTTTGGGCCCAAATAGACTATATTGTTGTAGGTATAGATAAGGGCAAGCACCCTTCTACTTCAGAAACTTGACTTGTTGTGGAGCTGGAGAGCATGGGACCAAGATATGTCTTGCGATGCTGAGGAGTTTACTTGTATTCTTTTTCACTTTGTTTTAGTATTGTATTCAGTATTGTGACTTGTTTGGATGCTTTCCTAGACATATGTATCATGCATCATTTTATATACATGTATGTGTGCTCCAGTTGTTTACTCTTAGTCTTCCGATATTTATCGTTTACTCTTGTATGGATGGTTATGGTTTCTACTGTTGTCTATTTGTTTTTCTTCTGATGTGTACTCTGCCAATAAGGGCATAGTTTCCCCACTATCAGACCCAAGGCCCTCACTGGTATTCGACAGCCTCTAGAGTTTGGGGAAATGTGCTTGAGTCCATGTGAGCAACCAGTTATGGGGTGCCTCTGGGTGGCTTCCGGAACCAGGACATTACAATGTTATAGTTTGGGAAGTTTTTATTTATAGAATTAAAGGAAATATAAAATGAGGCATAATTACTTTTGAGGAAGTCTTGAATGAATAAATACCTAATTTAATGGGTAAAAGTGTTCTCATATATGGTTCCCAGATATCAAGGAAGAGTAAAGAAGTGTTAATAAAAAAGGAAGACAAATGAAACGGCAGAGTTCCCAATCATCAATAGCATACAAACAATCAAATAGATTTTTAAAATTAGTGAATATGGGTAAAGGTGAATGCAATGAGATAGTTCCTTTTATGAACTGTTAATTTTTTAGTTAATTAGACAATGTAACATCTTACTTTTCTTGAGTGGAGAAAGAATTGGAAGCCAGAAAAGGAGAAAATAAAAAAAATACTTCATATTAGTATAGAAATCCATTACTTGGATATTTTTTCAACTACTATAACATCAGTAATAAAGCTATCAATTATTGTAGATTAATAGAAATTTTTTAATATAAAATAAAAATAATATTGGATTCAAAAAAATATAATTCAATTACTTTGATAAATATTTTTTACCCCTTAGAGTAAGGATAATATGATCTCACTATTTGTGTGAAAGAAGATGAGAATGGGATAACATATGACTAAACCCATTTTATAATTTCATCTAAAAAATAACAAGTTTAAAATAAATGAGAAATATATATATATTTAGATAACATTGAAATCTATGAAAAATTGTATCAAGTGGATTCTTGATAGTGGGTGTTCATCCAACATGACAGGTAATACAAATCTACTCAAGAATGTAAAAGGAAGATTTAATGGATCTATATGGTTTGGAAATTATGTGTATATAAAGAGTAAATTTAGTATAAAAACTCACTTAGCTCAAGATGAATTTAATAATAGTGAATTCCTCTTTGTTGATGGACTTTGAGACAATTTTCTAATTGTGATCTAGTTATGTGATTTAGGTTGGGAACTTATGTTTAACTAGAAAGGGAGTCATATAAAATGAATTATCAAAAAATATCTTATAAAAATATATAAAATAGCTGGTAATTTATATTAGGTGTACAATAATGAGAATACTTGTTTCATTATTGTTGAAGAGGGGAAACTTTTATGGAACTAAAGTCTTAGTCACATTAATTTGTAGAGTATGGAGAATCTTATAAGTTTAAAATATATTTTTGATAATTCCTTTACTTAATAGGAATAAATAAAAGGTTTTTGATTAATTATTAAGAGTAAATATGTTTAGAAATAATATAACATTTGATTTATATAATTTGGTCCACATCTATGTATATGTTTCAACTAGTCAGGATGTAAATTATGGTGAGCATCAATTCATTTTATTTTTTGACACAATAATAGTATGGGATGTGCTATGCTCATGAGGTCAAAGAGAGAAGTGTTTGAAAATATTAAATGATTTTAAATAAATTCATAAAATTATATTGGAAGAATAATTAAGATTTTATGATTAGAGAATATAACTAAATATACTTCCATAGAATATGAAAATTATCTATAAAAATATGGAATAAAACATGATGTTTTAGTGGTAAGGAATCCTTAATGGAATTGAGTCATGGAAATGAGAAACCATGTGGGAAATAATATAACAAAGTGTGTTTTAATAAAAATTATAATCTATAGATAATATTCAAAATAATATATGAAATAGGTTGTGTACACTCGTAATTGAGTGATACTAGGTCTTGGAGAAGAGAATATTTTATATAAAATGTTTCATGGAAAGAAACCTTCATTAAAACATCTCATATTATTCATTAGAAAATGATTCATTCATAAAAATAGGGAAATAAGGTAAAATATAATGATGTAGTGAATGAAGGTATATTAATAGGTTACTCATCAAAGAGTTAATCCTATAAATGTTTTAACAAAAGTCTCAAAAAATAGTTTAATGAAGTGCAGTGAAAGTTGTTGAGCATGAAAAAAAATAAAATTCTGAAACTTTTGTCCATAATTAAGTGAATAAATAAAGAGAAAATTTAATTGAGTATGTAGAATAATCTCAAAAACCTATGATTTATTATGATTCTGATGTTGAATTAGTGGAATAGTTAAGTGAATAACAGGGTCAATTTTTGACTCAAAAAATAATAAGTAGAGTTTTTTTTATCCAAGAAACATTATTTGAGACAAATATACTCCAACATATAATTATAGCATGAGAAGAATATAAAACACTACTCTATTATCCGAGATAAAACTAACCTCATTCAAAGAAATAAAAAAAGTTGAATCATGGTTAGAATAAATCTAACAATAGTTGGACCAAATTGAGAACAAATGAACTTGGGAGCTGGTGGATAGACCTAGACACCATAATGTGGTTTGTACAAAATGTGTTTTTAAAAGAAATCATAATTAAAATTAAAGAGTGGTCTAGAATAAAAAAATAATGTAGTATAAAGAATACGAATTGGTTGAATATGTTTATATTGAAGAAACAATTTATTTATAGGCATGAATGGAATAAGTAAGACTATTTTAACAATAGTTATTAAAAATAAGTTTTGAGCTTATCAAATGTATGTGAAGAAAAAATTTCTAAAATAGTCTTGAATAAAAAGTTCTATATTAAACAAAAGGTAGGATTTTTTATTGGTGATTTTGATTCAAAGCTGTTTATATTGAAAAGTATTTTTATGGTGTAAATAAATCCCTCTATGATTGGTATTCACTACTGGAAACATATCTAAAAATGTTGGACTTCAATAATGGAGGTGTTGATCAAAACCCCTAAATTAAAAACTCATATGTGGAATAGTTCGGGGTGATGGTTTATGGTTATGATATCATATTCAATGATGATAATTAAAATTCCATTGATAGGTTTGAGAATATAAAGCAATAAAAATTTGAGATTTATTTTATTAGAGAGGTAACTTACTTTATTAGGTTAAAAATTATTCAAAAAGAATGAAACATATTGATTTTACAAGTGAAATATACAAGATAAATGTTGAATAAATTTAGAATAAAAGGATTCAAAAATGTATTAACTTCAATAGTATTGGGAACGAAAATTGAAAATTATGAGAAGAGTGAAGGGGTATAATTAAAAATTTATGAAACAATCATTTCTACTTTACTCTATCTTATAAAAATAAGAATTTATATATTCTTTAATATGTTCTTGGAATAAAGATTTGAGATTTGTTCTACAGAAATAACATCTCTTATTAGTGAAGAGAGTAATAAGGTATTTTAAAGGAACAATGAATTATGGTTTAATTTTCAAGTTTGGATAAGATCAATATTTTTTTCATATTCAGATGATGACTGTGATGGTGATACTATTGATCAAAAATTTACAAGTAGTATATATTTCTTTATTAGAAGAAACTATGGTGGTTTTATGAGTTATAAAAAGGGATTTCTATCATTGATTACAATATAATCAGTATATATTTCAGTTACTATGGAATATAAATTTTTTATGTTGATTAAATATAAATCAAAAAGATCTTCGAGATGAGGGGATATGACCGATGTTAATAAATTATGAAAATAATAGTGAAATTAAGTTAATGAAGAATCTATTTAAACACTCTTGCACAAAACAATATTAGATTCAATACCACTTTATAAAGGAACGATTGAGAAAAATGGTGTGAAATTAGAGTTTGTTGGAATGCAATAACATGTGGAAAATATTTTTTTACAAAACCATTAGATGTACTTTTGTAACACCTAATACCCCATAGAACTCGACTAATGATCAAACTTGTGGTTCATCACTTGACCTTAGTGATCCTCCCTATATGAAAAAAACTTCCAACTAGTAGATAGGTTCTATTGGGTTATAGTGTTAAGACTATACCCTATGGAGTTAAAAATAATAATGATGATGATGATGATGATGATGATGATCATCATCATCATCATCATCATCATCATAATACCATCACAACACTATGAAATAAATTAAATTATAATCAATAACAATTCCAAATATACATGTAACAGATTTAATAAATATTTACCATGTTATTTCATCATATAAAAGTAACAGGATCACCCATGGGTCGATCACATATATGTACATGTAAAAAATAAACAAAAATAACTATTTTCTTGACATCAATGAACCCCAAAGTCCATCTAAAAAATCATTCCAACCAAATCATCCATCATGAGCACATCGCTAGCCACTAAAATTATAATAACAATCCCTTTACCTTACTTGTTCTATAATAAATAGAGTCTACATGGGTCCTAGAGGGGTCATGCAAGGTGTGAGTATGAACTCAATAGGACACCATCAATGATGTCCCTATCTAATATCTATAAATATTCTAGTTTATTAAAAAAATCAACGGATAGTTATCATAATTAATTAAATCACCAACTCCTCCTATTCACATCAATCCATGGTGAATTTTTACCCAATTTATCTAGTGATGTATTATAATTATATATCTACATTCAATCATACTGGAAGATACCTTTTTCTTATGATCAAACCATTGACACTTGGGATATACATCATCTATAAATAATCTACCCTTCATAAGTCTACCACAAAAGCACACCAAAATATCTGAAATAATTTTCATAAGTTATTCCTAATATATAACTCAACACAATGACTAATATTCACCCATCCAATGGTATATCTCACCACAAAATTTGAAAAATATAGTGTGCACCGTTTCCATACTGATGGTCAATACCCACCCCTAATTCCACTTAATATATAAATTCCATCACCAAAAATGACTAGGATAAACTAACTTTTGGTCCATTATTAGTTTTCACATGACCTATCATCCAACCATAGTGAGCCATGAACACTAACATCCTAGGCTACACCATCGGTTAAAATCCTTCTCCACCCACGACAATGGTCAACACCATCCACACTATAGAAAAAACCCTTAAAAACATCACATCTCAAAAACATACAATCCTTAACATATAACCTATTTCTCATCAAACTATAAATCCACACAACTAATCCATACTAAACTAAACTTTCAATTTTTCACATTAGACTAACCATTGGTATCTCCTGAGAATAATGGATACTCCAAGTGAATATGTTCTTGATCTCACATCCATGACCCAACCCAATCCTATTTTTTACATGATAGATAACTCGTGTATAAATAGTAAATTAAGAGGGACCACCTTTCTAGAGTTATCATGTCTCCACTCGTTAAGAATCTCTTATCAGTTCGGATTTAATTGGAAGATTTACTAAATCTTTCAAAAGATAATAAATTATTTATTTTTAGTAGGGTTCAAAGAAATATCAAGAAATCTAAAAAATATTCGCATCCAAACTATTAACCATTCCCATAGTTTCTTCTAGATTCAAATGATATTTTATTTCTATAATACATAGAGTATATCTTCTTTGGAGAAGAAGAGAATGGTATAGGTGGGTATAGAAATTTTTTGACATTAGTTAACCCTAAAATTACATTAAATAAGTGTTTTTATCATTAATATAATATTTTAAAATATTCAAGAAACATTTTTCATTGAAAGGATAAATCCAAAAGGATAAAACATAAGGATAAACTCAGAAGGATCAAATAAAAGGATAAAGAGTTTGGAGACACTATTTATCTTAAGGCTAAAATAGATGAACAAAACCATAATTATAAAATAGAAGGATAAACCTAGAAGGATAAAATATAAGGATGTGCTAATAAAGATAAACCAAGATATAAGGATAACCCTAGAAAGATAATCCTTACTCAAAATGGAAGTATAGACGTAGAATTGACTAAATTTCTAAAAAAACTAATACAAGTCCCAAAAGCCCCCAAAACTTTAGAAATTAATTTATTTCCTTACATACATCTATAAATCCTAAAATAAATGAAAATTAATTCTATAACACTTATAACAACATTTATATAAATCTAAATATATAAGCTTGGGTCATATAAAAAGCCCTAATTTTATTACACACTTAAACATGATTTATTATATAAAACCTTCACTTGATACAACATGCAAGATCAAATGGTATAGTTTCATTGGGGCGTATGATCTTTACATAACAACTTAAAATGTGAAAAACAATATTTTTATTGAGAACTTCCTTTACATGACCACTACATTCCCTCGTACTTAGCATTTTATGGGATAACCTGAGGACATGCATAAGAAAAGGGTGAGCTATAAAGACCAATAAGGTAGTAAACAAGGCATAACATGAATAGTACAATAAATTTTAGGTATTATTCATATCAATTGTTCATGAAATAAACATGAACATAAAGGCAAGATATAGAATTACTATCATAACATGGAAATGTAGCAACAACACTTAACATGGTATTAGCATGATCGAAGACTCATTGAAAATAGAGCATGAGTAAACCCTCATTTCACATGAATTAGAATGAGTAAACCCTAATTGCACTTGACGTATCATGATACTAATTTTTACCCAATTCATTGGAGCGCTATTAGGGTGCACCCTTCTTAATCATTTTATTTCATGCATAAGTGTGCCACATGGATCATACAATATGAAATCATTAAATATCATCATTTATTCTATGATAAAGGAATGTTGAATTAATACATGAAACTCTATAATCAATAAATAAACATTCATATGGGTGAATACCCTTGATAGAGAAATGGTCATGGTATTCACAACACAATGACTTTGGCTTGGAAAATCATGGTGCAATTTCGGCAGCATAACGACGTGGCATAAGAATTCATAAAAATGGTTGATGAGAGATAAAGGGGTGAATCATAATATGTACATGAAATGGAAAGTAATGGGGTCATATAGATACATGTCCAAACAAAAATAATGGAATTTTAGATTCATAATATAAAAGAATTGCTTGAATATAAATGAGGAGAGAGAAATTCCTTATAGAATTTCAGCATGGTAATGGGTGTACATGGGAGGAATGAATGAGAGATTAAGGGATCTATAATCATTTAAAAATAAGGATGAAATTATGGGTGAGTTTATAAATCATACCCCAACATTATTAATTGAAAAAAATGGTATAACAACATAATGAAATTTGGAAAAAAGTGAGAAAGGAATAAATTCCTTACAGAATTTCGGCATGGTAATGGGTATACATGGAAGGGATAGATGAGAGAGAAAGGGGTCTAAAATCATTAAAACATAAAGAGGGCAGTATATGGAAGTTGAAAATTTACACCCCAACATTTATAATTTAAAATAAAATTACATAACAATATTAAGAAACATGGATAAAATGAGAAAGGAAGGAATCCCTTACTTGGAAGTGTGATCCCAAAGGCTTGGGAGGGGCTTGAGTGAGGATTATTGGAAGCTTAGAGAGCCTTTTGAGGATTATATAGATAGGAGGTAAGATGTTGGTAGATCTCTAAAAGATTTTATTTAAGAGGAATTGAGAGATTTGGTGGGTTTATATAGGAAAAGAGAGGGAATTCTTTATTATTTAGGTTTTGGACCCTATACGTTAAACTAATACAAATCACGAACCATACTATGTTTTTGCCCATGGTTTTTTCCAAATGGTAGTGGAAAAAAATATTTTAGAATGAAAATTTCTTAAATTCTAAAAATATTAGTCTTTCTTATGTGGAGTTGAGTCACGCTCTCAAGGAAATCATTTTAAAAAGATAAAATGTTTTATAAGTCTTGGAGGGTACACTGAGGATTTTTAAAATAAATAAAATAAACCTAAAATAGAATTATTTTAATGGTTAAACATATATTGGCCGAAAATTATGTTTTTAGTATTTTATTACATCATTATTTGGTTATTATGATGTCATAAAACACATTATATATTTAAACGGTATATAATTTTTTACCCAAAAAATCAACTGTCTCATAAAATTATGAAAAATTCACTATTGGATAATTTTGAATTCCTGATTCAAAATATAATATTCATTTTATCTAACTAATTTTATAAGTATGTGAATTTTTACTTTTAAAATAAAAACCGAAATTTATTGAAAATTCATGGGTTTTGACAAAAATGGATTTCAAACCATAATAATAATTACAATTTTATTACTATAAATTATATGATAATTTATATTTAATAAAAATTAATTTAGTAAATAATATTTTATTAAAATAATATTTAATTAAAAAATCCATTAATTCATCAAAATAGATTTCATAATTGAATATTAACTAAAAATATTATTTGTGCTTTAAAAACAATTTACAACATAATAATAATAAAATGAATGTATATTATTTATTATATAAAAAAATAATGAATATAATTATAGTGCTAAGGTCTTGTTACATAACCCCTTATAACACCTGTATAGGACTGAACGGTAAGGTGTGTGATGGTGACATACTCTTAAGGTGGATCAGATAACATTGCTCAGGTGGTAATCTCTATCAACTCCCCCTTCTATTATAAGCAGTTTTGTTCGCACATAATGTGTTGAAGATCATCTTGGGCTTGATCAAGTGCAAAGCCCAATTATGCCACCTCCTTTTTAAGCTCCTATAATTGGGCTTCGTAAGGAGCAAGTCTACTGGATGAGGCCATCACTTCTTTTTTCTGAGTAAATTGGATTTGTTAAATCCTTATATTCATACTAATCATGTGATCATAGTTCAATGGATATATTAGCGATAGTAATAATTTTTAACAGTATTTTGAAATCCAAAAACATAAAACCAAGGAATTTCATATTTTATATAACCATTTTACAGAATGATACATTAAATTATATCAAGAGGAATTTTCTTTAAAAAAGTTTGGGTCGTTACAATCTTCCCCACCTTAAGAAATTTCTCTCTAGAAATTTCCTTTTACCACAATAAAACAGATGTGAGTAACTCTACTACATCACTTCATCTCATTCCCACATTGCTTCTTCAAACTTTTGGTTTCTCCACAACACCTTGACGAGGGGCATAGTCTTATTTCTTAGAAATTTTTCTCTACGATCGAAGATATTCACTGGCTTCTCTTCATAAGAGAGGTCATTCTCCAATGGTACCACCTCTAGATTGAGTACATTTGATGGGTCCATTATTTACTTCCTCAATATTGATACATGGAATACATCATGTACTTTAGATAGGTTCAGTGGGTGATCTAGTTGATAGGCCACTGCTCCAATGCGATCAAGGATCTCAAAAGGGTCGATGTACCTTGGACTAAGCTTTTCCTTCTTCCCAAATCTCATAACTCTCTTCCATAGTGATATGAGGAGGAATACCATGTCTCCGACATCAAACTCTAGGTCCTGTTTATGATTATTAGTATAGATCTTTTGTTGACTTTGAGCAGCTTTAATGTGCCACTGGATGGTCTTAACCTTATCCACTATTTCTTCAACCATTTCCAAACCTAGAAGTTTTCTCTCCCCAACTTCATCCCAACATGTTGGTGTTCTACACCTCTTCTTATATAGGGATTCATAAGGAGCTATTTGGATGCTTGAGTGAAAACTGTTATTGTATGAGAACTCAACAAGAGGAAGATGTTTATCCCATCCACATTTGAAGTCCATTGAGCATGCTCTTAACATGTACTCAAGTGTTTGGATAGTCCTCTTAGATTGGCCATCTGTTTGAGGATGATAAGTCATACTAAAGTTCAGCTGAGTATCCAGAGAATGTTTAAGACTCTTCCAAAACTTAGAGGTGAATATTAGATATCGGTCAGATACAATCGATAGTGGTACTCCATGCAGCCTTACCACGTCTCTGATGTATATTGGTGCTAGTTTATCCAGTGAGAAATCCTCCCGAATTGAAATGAAGTGTTCAGTCTTTGTAACATGATCCACAATATCCCAGATAGAATTTTTTCCTTTGGATGTCTTCGGAAGTCCGGTGATAAATTCCTTGGTGATTTTCTCCCATTTCCATGATGGTATGGGTAATGGTTGCATCATCCCCTTAGACTTAGGCCTCTCATCCTTCACTTGCAGACATACTAGGAACTTTTATGTATACTCAGCAATCTCCTTTTTCATTTTTCCAACCAATAATGCTCTCGTATATCTTGATACTTCTTTGTGTTTCCTAGGTGAATGGTGAAATTTGAACTATGTGTATCATCCAAAAGTTCCTTCTTTAACTCTGTATTCAATGGAACACAGAGTCTTGACCCAAATCTCACAATTCCTTATTCATTGACATTGAACTCTAAGGATTTCCCTTTTCTAATAGTTTCCACCTTCTTCTGAATTCCCATATCATCCTTTGGATAATCCTTTAACCTTTCCAAAAGAAAGGGTTGATCAATCATTTCTGAAATGATTGATGATGTTCCCTTATTTATGATTTTTATGTCCATCTTTATTAAATCTAAGAAGATTGGATCCTTTTTAATTCTCATCAATGATAGAATCATTGGGTCCTTTCTACTTAGAGCATCTTCCACCTTGTTCACTTTCCCAAGGTGGTAATGGATTGAGCAGTCATAGTCTTTGATCATCTCTAACCATATTTGTTGGCACATGTTCAACTCTTTCTATGTGAATTTATACTTGAGGCTTTTGTGGTCTGTATATATTTCACACTTCTCCCCAAAAAGATAATGCCGGATAATTTTTATAATGAAGATCACTTCAGCCAACTCCAGATCATGTGTTGGATTTTTTTTCTCATTAACTTTCAATATCCTTGAATCATAGGCAATGAATTTGTCATTTTGCATCAACACACAGCCCATGCCCTTCTTCGAAGCATCGCTGAATACCACAAAAACTTATCCACTTGAGGGTAAAGTGAGCACAGACACAGTGATAAGCCTCCTTTTCAACTCCTTGAAACTCTCTTCACATTCATCACTCTAGGAAAACTTGACTCCCTTCAATGATATCTTGGTAAGAGGGATTGATAATCATGAGAAATTTTTCACAAATCAGAGATAATATCCAGCTAACCCCATGAAGATACAGATATCCATTATCGATGTTGACATCAGCCATCCCTAAATTGCAGCTGTCTTGGAGGGATCCATAGATATCCCATTGCTTGTGATGATATGGCCCAAGAATGATACCTCCTTAAACTAGAACTCACACTTGATGTACTTTTCATAAATATTATCCTTTCACAAGGTCTCTAGTACAGTTCTTAGATGCTCCTCATGATCCTCCTTGGTTTTGGAGTATATTATAATACCATCTATAAAGACTACCACCAATTTTTTGAGGTAATCTCCACAGACTCTATTCATCATGTTCATGAATATTTTTGGATCATTAGTGAATCAGAAAGGCATTAATATGAATTCATAGTTCTTCTACCTTGTATAAAAATCAATCATGGGGATATCCTACTTCTTCACCCTTACTTGGTAATATCCTAACCACAAATATATTTTGGAGAAGTATTATACTCCATGTAGTAGATCAAACAAGTCATCAATTAGAGGTAGAGGATACTTTTTCTTTATCGTGATTTTTTTGAGCTCACGAAAATCAATTACTGAATGGCCTGAAGGCCAATTTTTTTTTATTGATTTTGGATAAACCTCCTTTTAAGGGTAAAAGAGGAAACCAGGACTTCAAGGACATCAAGACATTAACAAAATTCAAAAAGTAAGAGGGTTGCAACCCCGAACAAGACTACAAAGAAGTGCTTCTACCCAGCATCAAAAACATTAAGGCATGCCTCCACCAAAGCATGGTTGCTCAGCAAACTGTCCCGTGAAAAAACACACAGGCCCGGTACCGATGGAAACGTCATACCCTCTCAATATTCCAAATCCGAAAAGCCATACATGATGAAGACGACCTACTCTATCCTCATCTGAAGCAACACCTTGTAGAATGTTTGGGTTCCCCAACAATACATCCATTTCACCTCCAACAACAATCAACAAGAAGGTTATGGACAGATTCACAACCAACCAACCAACCACACCATCAACACCACCAAAAAACCCCAAACCCACATCCAATCAACCAAGATCCAAGATTCACCAAATCAAAACAGGAAAACAACAACATCACCAAAATGAAATTCATCCCCCCTCCGGACTACTGGAGCCGACCCCGAACCCACAGGCACAAGCCATACCCGACATCAAGCCGGGACAAAGCCGAGCAGAGATCTCAGATTTGGAAGGCACGCCAAATCCGCCACTGCGCACATCGAAGCTGACGTCGAGCACACCGCAGCCGAGATAAAATCCTGAAAAGTCGGAGGTAGGCACAATAGAGAGCATACCGACCATGACAAGATCCTGAATTCATACCCGTCGCCGATCCGATATCCTGACGCCGAACCAATCGAACCCGACTCATGCTGATGCCGAGATGCGGTCCCGAAGCCATGAACGTCAAAGCCATCGTGAGCGAGCTCCTGAAGCCGAAAGGCACACTGAAGCTACTGCTGAGACATGAACGAACCTGGACCACACGGATCTTCCCTCCATCGACGCCGAGACGAGACGTGAATCCGTTTGCCGAGGCCGGGCCAAGCCGGAGGAGGGGAGGAGGCGGCTAGGAAGGGAAACCCTAGGCACGGGAGGTTAGAGGAGAATCTGCCGCTTAGAGGCTCACTAGTTTAAGATATCGGTAATAAAAGTGTTTAACGGCTAACGCGTGTATAGGTGCGGCCTTACACCACCCGCGCGCCACACCTCCCCAACTAGGCCCAAGGTGGCCAACCCTTGGGCTTGGGCTAGTTCCTGCAGAGTCGAGGGGACGAGAGGATCGCTAGAAAATGGTGCATGTTGCCTTTGCGAGGAATCGAACGTGAATCCTCGACGACGGGACGCCGCCACCTTGAACCAACTCACCCATCCCCCATAGGCTTCTCACGAAAATCAATGCAAAGGCGAATTGACCCATCCTTCTTCTTGATGAAGAGGGTTAGTGCACCCCATGGTGAATCACTTGGGAATATAAATAATTTATCTAGATTCTTCTCTAGTTGCTTCTTCATCTCCTCAAGCTCCATGACATCCATTCTATATAGAGTCTTGGATATTGGAAACGCCCTAGGTATAATGTCAATTGGTAATTCAACATCTCTTCTAGGAGGAAGAATAGGCAATTCCTCAGGAAACACTTCATTAAATTCCCTCACAATAATCACGTCTTCAAGGATGGTTGCTTCCTTGGACTGAATCATCTAAGCCAAATACACATGCTCATAGGTAAGTAATATCCATGCTTGAGATGATGGTGCTAAAGAAGATTCATCCTCCTCCTTGCAGTTTTATAGAATCTGGGTTGATTCTCCATATGGTGAGTGATTTCCCTCTCATGTCAATTTATGTTGGCTCTATATAATAAAAGCCAATCTATGCCAAGAATTGCATAAAATTTCACCAGAGGGAGTGTGACAAGGTTCATAGGGAAGTTAAATTCACAAATTATGATAGGGGAGGAGTTATATTCATGGGATGAAATTATTTCCCCATTTTTTGTTCTCACCGACATCTTTACTTTCATGATTTTTGGTGGTGTTGGGATTGTTCTACTAAACTTTCGGGATATAAAATAATGCGTAGAACCATGGATGATAACCCTAACTTTCACTTTTTGATTCTGGTTCTACTCTATCTGATATATACTTAGGGTTGAGTACTTTTAAACTATAGATCACATAAAGGGGAATATAATGAAGAAAAATGGAAAACTTATAAATTACATTTATTTTCTTAACTTATGAATCTATAGGCTTCAATCTATGTTATCAATGATCTACTTCCCAAAATTTATTCATAGGGTCATTTTTTATTCCCTTAATAATGGTCCGTACTAAGCTTGTGAATTTACCAAAGCATATCCCCTGGGAGTGTCGTAACCAAGAGTGCAGCAATGCCTGTTGTCATGTACCAGGATACCCTGGGTTAAGCCTGAAACTCCTTGTCGGATTCTTCACTCCTAGGTACATCTGAACCAGAGCCTCCTCTACCTGCTCATATCCATACAAGGATGTATTTTCTTAATAAACCACATACTCAATACTCACCAAAAATTAGAGATGTTTTTATCATACTTATTCTTATCCCTAAGGCTTTCACTAGGGTTTTCTAATCCTGGTCAAAAAAATAACTAAACTTGTCCTCTGATACCAACTATAACAACCCTTCTTTTTATTACACACTTAAACATGATTTATTACATAAAACATTCACTTGATACAACATATAAGATCAAGAGGTATAGTGTCTTTGGGGATTAGGATCATTACATAATGACTTAAAATGTGAAACACAACATCTTTATTGAAAACCTCTTTTATATGACCACTACATTCCCCCGTACTTAGCATTTCATGGGATAACCTAAGGACATGCATAAGAAAAGGGTGAGTTATAAAGCCCGGTAAGGGAGTAAACAAGGCATAACATGAAGAATAAAATACATGTTAGGTAGTAGGCATATCAATGGATCATAAAATAAATATGAACATAAAGTCAAGATATAGCATGATTATCATAACATGAAAATGTGGCAATAACACTTAACATTGTATTAGAATGAGCCAAGGATAATTGCACATGGAGCATGATTAAACCCTCATTGCACTTGAATTATCATCAGTAAACCCTCATTGCACTTTACGTATCATGATACTAGTATTTACCTGATGCATTGGAGCCCTATCAGGGTGCACCCTTCTTAATCATTTTATTTCATGCATAAGTGTGCCACATGGATCATACAACAATTAATCATTAAAGATCATCATTTATTCCATGATAAAGGAATGTTTAATTCATACATGAAACTCTATAATCAATAAGTAAATGTTCATAAAGGTGAATACCCTTAAAAGAGAAATGGGCATGGTATTCACAACACAATGACTTTGTCTTGGAAAATCGTGGTACAATTTCGGCAGCATAACGGCGTGACATAAGAATTCATAAAAATGGTTGATGAGAAAGAAAGGGGTGTATAATATTATTTACATGAAATGTAAAGTAATGGGGTAATATAGATACATTTCCCAACATAAATAATGGAATTTTAGATTCATAATACAAAAGAATTTCTTGAATGTAAATGAGGAGAGAGAAATTCCTTACGGAATTTCGGCATGGTAACGAGTGTACTTGGGAGGCATTAATGAGATAAAACGGGGTCTCTAATCATTAAAACATAAGGAGTAAAGTATGGGGGAGGTGAAAAATCATACCCCAACATTTTTAATTGAAAAAAATGGTATAACAACCTATTGAAATGTTTACAAAATTGAGAAATCTAGAAATTCCTTACTGAATTTTGGCATGGTAACGGGTATACATGGAAGGAATCCATGAGAGAGAAAGGGGTATCTCATCATTCAAACATAAATATGGAAGTATATTGGAGGTTCTAAATCATACGCAAACATTTATAATTGAAAATAAAATGACATAACAATATTATGAAACATGGATAAAATGAGAAAGGAAGGAATCCCTTTCTTGGAAGTGTGATACCAAAGGCTTGGGAGCGGCTTGAGAGAGGATTCTTGGGAGCTCGGGGAGCCTTGGGGGGATTTTAGGGAGATGATGGAAGATGTTGGTTGATCTCCAATGGATTTGATTTAAGAGAAAGTGGGATCTTGGGTGGGTTAATATAGGAAAAGAGAGGGAATTTTTTATTATTTAGGTTTTGGACCCTATATATTAAAATAATCAAAACTACAAACCATCACATGGTTTTTGCCCATGGTTTTTACCAAATTGGATTCAAAAAAATATTTTATAAGTACATTGGTATAAATTCTTAAAATATTAGGCTTTCTTATGTGGAGGTGAGTCACACTCTCAAAGAAATCATTTTAAAAAGATAAAATATTTTTTAAGTCTTAGAGGGTCCAATAAGGCTTTGTAAAATAAATAAAATAAACATAAAATCACATTATTTTAATTTTAAAACATATATTGGACGAAAATAATGTTTAAAGTATTTTATTACATCATTATTGGGTTATTATGATGTCATAAAACACATTATATATTTAAACGGTATATAATTTTTTACCCAAAAATTCAATTGTCTCAGAAAATTATGAAATAATTACTATTGGATAATTTTGACATCCTGGTTACAAAAATAATATTAATTTTATCTAAATAATTTTCTAAATATTTGAATTTTTAATTTTAAAATAAAAACCGATATTTATCGAAAATTCATGGGTTTTGACAAAAACAGCTTTCAAACCTTAATAAAAATTACAGTTGTATTTCTAAAAATTAAATAATCATTTATATTTGATAAAACATAATTTAGTAACAATATTTTATTAAAATTTTATTTAATTCAAAAATCTATTAATTCATCTAAATATATTTCATAATTGAATATTAACTAAAAAGACTATTTGTGCTTTAAAAGCTATTTACAACGTAACGATAATAAAATGAATGTATATTCTTTATTATATAAAAAAATAATTCACATAATCATAGTTCTAAGTTCTTGTTACATAACCCCTTATAAAACCCACATAGGACCAAAGGGTATGGTGTGTGATGATGAAGGACTCTTGGGGTGGCTCAGATTACATTGCTCGGGTGGTAATCTCTATCAACTTATACTTCTCCCATAGGTGGTTCCGTTTGAGCTTAACGTGTTGAATCTCAGCTTGGGATTGGTCAAGAGAGAAGCCCAATTACACCACATCCTTTCTGAGATATGACAAATGATCTTCGTATGAGGCAAGTATACTGGATGAGTTCATCGATTCCTTTGTCTGAGTAAATTCGATTTGTTAAAACCCTATATTTATACTAATAATGTGATCATTGTTCAACCGCTGTATTAGCAACGGTAAAAATTCTTAACGGTATTTTGAAATCCAAAAACATAAAACCAAGGAAGTTCATATTTTATATAACCATTTTATATAATGAGACATTTAATTAGATCAAGAGGAATTTTCATTAACAAAAGTTTGGGTCATTACAGGTCAACTCCCAAGGCATGTTTGTGTCCTATACAGACACTTATAACAAAACTATGGGGTCCAATTTCTCATGATCAATCCAAGACACATCCTGAATCACTATGTATATACTTGAGACCTTTAAAATTACCCAAAATTTGAAACATCATCCCCAATATATCTCATCCACTTAAAAAATAATTATAATCTAAAACCTAATCCTTACACTATTTCATTCCCAAAATACCAAGACGGCATCAAATACATCCATCTCCTTCACAAATACTCTCACTACCCTGATTATCTATATCAACATTCCAATTCCTTCCATGGGCACTCTCCACCCTAGAAATTACCTAATTGATCTCACATCACCTAATTTACCTAACACTATGACAGTATACTGATTTTTTACTCCACACACACTCATTATCAACACATAACTACCAATCATCATCCATCATTTTCCTACATCATTATGTTGCCCGTTTTTTCATGTATCAGAATTGATTCCCACTTAATACTCGATGCCAATTCATCCCACATAAACCACATACACACATTTTTCCCCTATACCTACCATAAAACACCATTATTATCTCAATCAATATGTACATATAACTATAAATAAATCTCTAGCTTGATCTATGTTTGTCGACTCAATCACATACAACTGACCAGATGCCCGACTGCCTGACCCATGTATCCTTTATGAATTTTCACTCGTTACCATACACTAACCCTAGTATTTTATATATCTTCCACTACCATATACCACACATGAAAATGATATCTAACTATCCACTATTATTCTTTCCTAATATCCTTGAGTCTAACCCGATCTGTGATGCTCAGCAACCTGTGACATCCTCCAACTAAATATATCTAAGTGATCCATCTTACCACATGATAGAAACTCATTAAGTGATTAATTTCACTAATCCATGACATTACTGATTTACCTATAATGGAATCATTTCATAGGTGACCTACCACATGTTGGAATCATCACACCTCTACTCTGGCTACCCTATTGGGTCACCTCATGACCCTATTTGTAGCTACCAATAGATCCACTACTTACCTCTCTTGACACTAATGTCCATCTAGTTTCACCCACCTCCACTAGTTTTCACACCACTATTAGATCCTAGTTTACAACCTTTTATAATTTTTTCATGTTGAAGATATTTACCTACACCCGGATTGTGTGTTTTAAACCACCCTCAAATTATCGCACCTTGATGATTCTGTCTCTCACCATAGTGGGCATTGCAAATATATATATATATATATATACCATTATAATATATAAATATGTTCTTTTCCTTCTATAAATGCATAAAATCATAGGATCAGTTTATCCTCAATGTCTCATGGAAGAATTTGTCAAAGAACAAGGCCTCAGATTCATTTCATTCCAAACCTTCTTGCCTACCTATCTATATTTATAAATCCCAATAAGTTTTTATAGTCCATAGAGAATATATGTGGGAAATTTTCTCTCTATACTAATGATGTATCAATTGGTTAAATTGTCATTTTCATTGACTATATAGAGTACTATGTTGCATGTGGTATAACCTCTCCCATGAATAAAGGAAGTTTCTATAATTTAAACTCCCAAGTCATGTGTGACTAAGATGGTTCAATTTATTGTACTCCTCAATCATTTATCTGGAGTAATTATGCAAGGATTGGCCAAAGTTTATTATTCAAACATTTCCCTATCTCTCCCAACCTCGGTAGTTTATTCCAGTCTCATATCCTCTACATGTGTACCATGCTCTCGTATTCCTATAGGAACCTCCTCTAGTGAATTACTAGGTGGTACCATGTTCCAACCCTTATAAATATCCAATGGAGTCTATATAGGTGGATTATATCTGATGAATTAAATACTATAATCAGAAAAGATATAAAATTATAGATATAATAAATAGGAAAAATTATAATAGGCAGCACAACTCATTGTCCTCACACATCCCAACTGAACCTAATTCCTATATCACCATGCCTTATCACTCCCTTCCCACCCATATTAGGGTATGGAACCACACATTATTCTCATGTAAGATTACATACCTAGGATAGTATAGTGGAATTATATAAATAATTTATATAGGAAAACATCACATAGGTTATTTCTGACATTTTAAACTTCCAAATACCTTTTCATTCTAGAACCACTACCCTTCTTAGGCCCGCTGTGTAGAATGACACCAAGATTCATTATTGGAAAGCACTATTTAGCCTATTTTTTAAACTTTAATTATATAAACCCTTCCTTTTATTAATGGTTCCAAAAAATAATTATAATAAATTGACATATGTCATGTGGTCCCCACATTCCTAGCTTGATACAAGAGTACTCACTATCATCTCTCAAGGCCAAGTATTCAAGTCAAAAACAATAAAATAAAATACAAATTAATTTAAATCAAATAACTAAATTGAAATGAAAAAAAATCACAATACCATTTCCCTAGTAATTTGGACATCAACTCATGTAGATTCTAGCCAGACACACAGTATGACACACATTCCATGTTCCAACACATTCCTAAACTCTTATTTTACCACACCCCCAAAAAACAATCCACTTGGTAATTACTATACTGTAATACCATTGGTAACAAATAAAAACTATTACCAATTTATAGACAAGATAATTAGGTACTAAAATGTAATACACAATCTATGATACCACTTTATAGCATCCCACTACCCCAGTCTAGTCAAATAATTCCTGGACTGGTTGTACACTACTTGAACTTAGGCCCACCTCCATGTATGTCAAAATTTTATGAGTAGTAACGAGGTTTTATGGGGTGATAGTGGGAATAATATACCCTATGAAGTTAGTAATAATAATAATAATACCAACACACCATAATAGATGTTTTTAGATGATTATTATCAACAAGCCAAAAACATGCATATATCCAGTTTAGTAAACAATGACCATGTTATATAGTCATACATGAGTAATAGAATCACCCTTGGGATAAAAACATATATATACATTTATGAATAACTAAAAAGAAATACCAACTTATAACCATTCTCAGATCACTAATTGAAATACCTAGGATTTTATAAATTTTATTTGAGAAGCATCAGTTGAGCCGTATAGTTAACTAATGTTCTCAAACTATAGAGGTTTAAATTTACCCTCTCCCTATTATATATAATGATTTATGTAAAATATTTTTTTATTATAAGAATGTATATTTAATTCACTATATAATGATAGAGGAAGATACTATCCTTGGGGACATATAAGAAGAATAAAGGTTTGATCATAAATTAAAAATAGCTTTTTACATATTAATTTTATCTCTTATTTTCTACAATGATCTTTGAATCACATAAGATTGAAAAATTTATTAAAATCAATTTTCATTTATTATGAAGAAGTTTCAATTTTATGAATTATTTCTTATGATCAAAACTATATACTAAAACCTTTTTTAATTTTATTTTTAATGTGGTAGAAATACTGTAGGGATTTAAGGGGAGTGCATGGAAGAAAAATGCAGACCTATAGGGAGAGTGAATAATAGGAACAAATAAACTACCAGAAGGAAAGATCATGTGATCTATTGGAACCAAAAAGGGATATATTTTTATAAATATCAGTTTTTAATTAGATTTTCTATCAATTATAAGTTTTTTGGAAGTATTTTGATTTATGTGAATATGTTTAGAGTTATTTTGAGGTAGAATGAATTATATTATGAAGATTATAAACGTAGTAGGAACAATTCAAAGGGCTATCATATGGTCCATGTCACGAAGAGAGTTGAAGTTTATAAAAATGGAAAAGTATATTCATGTATAAGGTTTTTATTTGTTGAATAATATTATTTATGATCTTTTAATGAGAAAAATTATTTAGATATATCAGATTTTTATTTTGTGTGTATCATAATATACTTTTTTGTTTAAAGAAGAAGTGTTAGACATGTTGTGGAATGTGTGGCCATGTTGTGAGGGGAAAATAATGAAATATGGCTATGTTTTGAAAATCAAAATGATATATAACAATCCTTGGTGATGGTTACTTAACTTATATATAAGTATTTTAGGATTCCATCAAATACAATTAACATTATCTATGCCATGAAACTGAGGTTTCACTATAAATGGTGTTAGGTGGATTTTCATTATTACTGGAAATTTAGAGACAATCATGCTTTGAAATAGTTAAAAAATGTATCTATTATAAAGTTAGTGTTTATATAGAAATTGAGAACTCAATGAGAGGTTTTTCATACTGTATTTGAATGTATCAAGTTGTGACTTGGAGACCATGAAGAAAGAAAACATACCATGATTATTAAGTTTTGATCTATTTTGAAATATAGAGAAAGATCATGAAATGATGATCTATGTCACAACATGATCTATAAGTAGTTAAATAAACTGATGAATAAACCATATATTTCTAACATGATGTAGTTTTCTATACCATGATTGTTTTAACCTGTATAGTTTGAATAAGTTTTATGATTTAGATTTCTTAGATATTTTTTATAGTAATGGAATAGATTTAAATAGCCCAAATATAGTTTAATGGTGGAGATCTATTGGAAGATGATACAATGGTTGGATTTTAAGAATATAAATCTAGAAGTTTTTTGAAGTATGAATATTAAATTTCAAATTCAAAATTCCATAGATATATTTTAATTTGTTGTACAAAGAAATTATAACATAGAGATAGAGGGAAATAAAAGATAAAAAAATGAGTGTAAACCAATAGTGTATTGTATTTAATATATGGAATTATGAAGTGAAGTGTGATCGGGATATATTCTATTGAAGATAAATATTTAAATTAAATATTTTTTGTGAATATCATTAAATATTAGGCATTAAAGAATAAATTTTCATAGAGAACCCCAAATTCTTTTTGGTGTTATACCTTTGATTGATATCTTTTTTTTCTTGACCTATATATTGAAATTATCCTTTTTAATCCTCTTGAAAATCAATGAGTAGAAGAGTGAAAGTGGTCATGGACCTAATATGAGTAGTGATATTTTTATAAATATTATAATCACAAACTAGTAAAGTAGTGATTATTTAGTATATCAGCACGTAATAGATATATAATCCTTACATGTATCCCAATGTGAGAAAACCAAGTAAAATCACTATGTCAATGCATATTCATTATTATATATTTGGTTGTTCTTATTTGTGATAATCAATATATATTCATGATATCTTTTAATATGTGAGGAAAATATAAAATTAACCTATGGTAAGAATAAAAAATTAAATTCACCCAAATTCATTCCCAATTTTAGGGTGTATAGTGGGACTGTAAGATAAAATAGTAATCTAGGTGAGGTTAATTGAATACTTAAGGAAGATAATTATGAGGGATCTCATGTGACCACATAATTTAATGAGTGAGAGTCTACCAAGGGTGTATTGAGTTTTTAGTCACTCAATAAGCAATTTTTTATTAGAGTATTGAGTGTGGGAAGGATAATAATTGGTTTTAAAGGGATATTAAAATATTAGAAAGGTGAGTTGTGATTTGATATTTGACTATTTTCTTAGATAGTAGGTGTTATTATTTGATTAATATTGTTAAAATCCCATGGGTTAGTTACTAGAGTGTGTATGGTGTTAGGTATATATCATGACCTAAGGGAATAGAATTCATGAGTGATGGATTAGGGGATTATGTCATCAGTCAAATGACTAGTGTGGGATATGATCCATACCCGGGATATCCCTTATTCATATTAGTCTTCAAGATACTTAATGCACTTGGTGAAATATTTATTTAGTCAAGTTATAAGTATATAGGAGTGTGATTCCTTTTATTGTAATTAGTACCTTCTAATTATTTTCAATGTGTTGTATCTATTACTCCAAAGGTTGATAGAGTAGATACCTACTATTCTATTTGGGAATCGATTGAGAAACCATATTTGGGAGTGCTACAGGAGACTCTGAGTATAGTTTAGGGATTAGGTGGGTAGGATGATCTTATAATTAAGATACTCACTAAAATTTAGGGTACACAACTGAGTTTCAATAGTTTAGGAAATATTATATGAGTTGGGTAGGAAGGATCCTCCTTTAATTTGGTTGCATACAATGATTTATGATTCATGCCTATATATCTACTATTAAGGGGTATAATGTGAGTTAAGTTGGAAAATTCATTTTTAGGAAATGATCCTATAATCATGATGTATACTATGAGTGTATAATAATATTTTATAGGGTTATTCATTGAGTCAGATGGGTAAGATTATTGTAAAGAAATGTTCATGTCAATAATAAACCCACTGTGAGTTTAGATGCATTCTTGAACATCATATGGTAATGAGTATCAAAGTATCACTCGACATAGTTTTAGGCTACTCAATTAATATTAATTTGAATTATTATACTTCATATAACACTTTAATTCACAAAAATACAAACTAAAATATCATCTCTAGACCAATTAGGTAGGGTTAAGTTTCATGTAATCTTAGTGAACACATGAATACATGACATAATTTACATTCATTGAATGTTACTTTAATTCATACAATAACATACATAAATTTAAATATATAATGTATTATATTATGGAAATCATTGGTGTTGGTTAATTTATTTTTGTACTCACACACTATACATTAAATTTAGTGGCTATGCATACCATGTGTTGACATGAAAGTTAGGGGAATCATCCCATGTATTAGTATAGAGCTATTTTAGCTTGATGGGGGGTTGGGAAGACAGTACCATGGTGATTCTATTGAATTTTATATTAGTTTCTAATTATGTTTCTTATTTTTTAAATGATTTGGTAATTTAATAATATTTTTTATATATGAATTTCATGATGTATCAAACATACATTTAGTTACAAAATGATATTTCTTATTTTTTATGGATTAAAATCTATTTTAATTTCATATTGTTAATGTTCATATATATTATGTTTTTTTACATTAATTATCTATTATTTATTATAACGATGCTGATGTTTTAGTCTAAATTTGAAATATTATATGATCATTATCACCAGTCTGTAGCCTTTGGTATATGAGGAGGTGTGTTTGAGGTCACATAATGTTTCAGTTTAGGACTATAGATAGTTATTCAAGTTAGGATATGATAATTAAGGAAATAAATAAGGTGATAAATTGAAAAAAAATTGGTCTATTCGGTCTGTTTTTGGGAAAAAACTAAAAAATAGGAAGGATTTAATAAAATGATATGGTTATAATATTAGGGAGAAATGGTTGAGGGAAACTAGTTTTGTAGGTATAAATTAGAATTTTTATTGGATTACATAGTAAGTGTTAATAGGGTTTAACACCAAGGAATTTCACATGGTGTGGTTGGGTTAGGATGGAAGGTTTACCCTATATAAAAAAGATAAGGGGAGTGTATGAGTTTATTTTTGAAATGACATAATTTTTTTTGGGTTTTAATCTTTTATTATATGAAATGGTGAGCTGTAAATTACATGATTAATGGATATCTGGGAATGTTTTGGTTGATTACCTAACATGAATAAAAGGGAATTTATTTTTTGGATATTGTTTGTTTGAGTAGGTGGAGTAGGTAGCCCTATATGAAAATTTGATTTAAAACCACCCCACACTATCATATGTTTCATAGTTTCGGGTCTTGGGGAAATAAATTTGAGGATAATTTATAGGTCAAGATTTTATAGGTGTTGTTATTTTTCAAAAAAAATATAAAATCTATAAAATATTTTATGATTAATAAAATAATGCGGTGAATGTAAAAATGAAATAATTTTTTAGTTATTTAGAATAAAAACAAGTGGGTTAGTATCTATTTATTTGGGGTGAATTCTAAATAATTAAATAATTTCAATTAAGTGGCAGAAACAATGTGGTAGGGTGTATAATAATCATAATTAGGGTTTTTTCCTGAGTTAGAAAAATATAAGGGTTTTAATAGATTAGGTAAGGCTAATATAAACATTCATTTTAATTTTATTGGGAATATATATAAGGGACCATGATATATTAGATACCCATGTGCCATGGGTTTTGGTCTCCTCCCAAAAAATTATTCCTCCTTCTTTAATTCTTTTAAATATACCCTACACTTATTCACCAATGTTCCCATATTCCATAAATGATTAAATAATGAGGTAAGCATCTAAAAATTATATATAAGGATCCATTTTTAAAATAATTATAAACTATAAAATAAATGATATTTAATCATGACCAACCTAAAATGTAACAATATTTTACATGTTTTTATGAAACATGTCATTGTTTTATCTTAGATAGTGATTTTTTAAAGTATGTAGCTAGACTAAGTTAATAATCCTCAATCAAAATTAAGGTATATGATTAATCTAAAAAAATATGGTTCAACATATATATTCAATCTCTATCTATTTTCCTTCAAAATCTATTCTTTATCCTTGAAGTTCAACTACTCTATGTTGAAAAACCTTCTTGAAGAAAAATGGTCCAGACCACTTTGACTTCAATTTTCATGTAAAAAACCACAAGAAAAAGATAAATAATAGTGCTTTGTCTTCAGTATAAAAATACCTTCTATATATGTGTTATTCATGAAATTTATTTATTTTTTTATTATAGGCCTTTGTGTTCTTAATTTCATCCCTCTAGATATCTTATTATTTTCATATTTTTGTAACCTTATATTTATAGTTAATTTTAGGTAAACTTTGAACAATTTAATAACCAAATAACAATAATATTTTAACTCCACTGGTATATGAAATGGTTTCTAACACACTAACTAAAAATTTATGTACAAAAAAGTTTTTTATATGTAGTTATATACACACAAAGAGCACAATGAATCTTTATTAGCAAAATTTTTCTTCCTGATATCACCATATTCTTCATAATTTTATTCAACTAATGCTTGAACTCTTAAACATTTTCACTAGTGGGTTTAAGATATGAGATATAGGTATTTCATCGGAATCTACACTTTTCTTGTAGTCCTGGTAATAGATTTTCATTTATGTACTTACCCTAATAACTAATGAGTAATTGCAGTACTCAAAAGTGTGTAAATACATTATTCTTCATAAATTTTATTAGTACCTTAGTATTTTACTCACTTTTACCTTTGATTTCATTAATTTTTCGATATAATCCAAAAATAAAATGATATATGTGTTTTTATTGGTTTTTGGAAATGATATCATAAATTCAACACCCCATACATTGAATGTTTCAACTTTTAGGATAATATTTTGAGGAATCTTGTTTAATTTACCAATGTTTATAGTATTATAACATTGATCCCACATAATTATAAAGCCTCGAGTATCTTTTTAGATATTATTATAAAATAATATATTCTAAATAATATTTTCATTATTATATCTGACACATGGTACCCTTTAATGTGTGAGTAATGTAAAAATTAAAGAAAATTTCTCACATCCAACTTAGGAACACATCTTTATATAATTTCACCTATAATAGTTTTTAAGAGGAAATGATCCTCATAGAAATAAATTTCTACCTAAAATAAGAATTTATTACACTATATTGACATGAAGTAAGGATAAATTTCTCCTATATCTGAATAATTTAAAATTTTAAGAAACTATGGACAATAATGAAAATCAATATTAAAGGGTTTGTAATCATAAAAAATGTAACTAATTTTAAACTAACATTATTTATCATTGTTGGATTACTTTTTTATTAAAATGTGATCTAAAAAAATTCTCAGTTCCATTATCATATTTGATCTATTTAAAAAATATTCCAATATAAATATTCATCAAAATAATTCATGGTTTAGTATTATTATTTTTTAGAAATAATTTGAGTGTCACATGATCTGTGCACTGTACTATATTGGAGAGAAAAACATATACAATAAATATATAAAAATAAATGAATAGTATGATTAATTCATTATCTATGGTGGTGTAGTTGAGTTTTAAATATTCAAGTTATGAATATTATAGTAAATTAACTAAAAAATTAGTTTAATTAGGGAAAAGGTGCTTATCCCAATAAATAGTAAATAACATCACACATAATCATCAATTTATGATTTTAAAATAGGTGGGATAATGATAAAATTATCCAAAAAATATTTTTTTAACATCTTAAAGGCTGTTTTACATTTATTAATGAATTAGAAGATAACTTTTTTTCATTAATATATGATTAATTAAAAATAAATTAAGTAAAAATATTTCACAAATACTTGATAACAAGTCACATGTTTTTAAAAATTCCATATACCATTTATTGGTATGGGATATATTATCTAATTAATCAAATTTATCTTCTCAATAGAAACTTAAATTCATTTTTAATATATCCTTATATAAGAAAGATTCCTTTAATTTCCATGAAATTACATGACCACTCTATGGACATTAGGATTCTCATAGGGATATCAATGTTTAGAATTTATGTTTTCAATAAATAACACTAAAACTCTACCAAAATTAAAAAACAGATAGTTTTAGGTTGTTCACATTATGAATACAATTAAAATCCCAAAAATCATAATTCACCATTTTTCCAATCAACTACAACCTCATTAAAATTATTTTTGGGAAAAATTATGAATGTAACTTTGTAGTATTTTTGGGTTGATTGTATTTGTTAACAAAGTAGCTGGACAAGGTCAATTTTGGAGTACCAGTATGGTTATTGATGAGGTATATTGAAAAATATCCAAGATAAATGAATGGATTCTATGGAGGTGGTATATAAAGTTCTATATACAAGGTGAAACCATTTCCTAGTGTTTTCCAAATTTTTATGGACCAAAATTTTGAGGACGAATCAAGCATCGTGAAAACTGTATTTCCATGAATTCATTATTAAAATATAGAAGATTCATGAGTTTCAAAAAGGTTGGGTGTTTTTCTATGGTCTGGTGCTTCATGAAATTCTGATGTTTCAGGAAGGTGTGGATATTCGTGAATGGAGGTTGAGCATGAATGATTGATGGTAAATCTCTATGACTACGAGAAACTTATTGATAAGAAACTATCCCTGATGCTTTATAAAGACAATGTAATTCATGAACAAGAATTAGTATCTTCATGAAAAGATGGTGGTGAGGATGGAATCTTCATAGAAGAGAGGAAACTTCTATAAATAAGCCTCTACCCCCCCCCCCCCAATTTGAAAGAAGCAATCCTTAACAAAAATCCAATGGCTATGAATTTGTGAAGCTGATTCACAAAGCTTGTTCTTGTGAAAAAAGTTTCCAAAGAAATGAAGTTCTTTAAGTCTATGAAAGTTAACTGAAATTTTTAAGCATTGCGAAAGTGTTGATATTTTCAAAGAATATGTATTCTTTTTTAAAATTTGTGAGATTCATGAAAGGTTTGAGCTTCGCAAAGGCTAAGTGTGACTCAAAAAAGGAAGGATCTTCACATAGTTTATACGATATTCATGAAAGTGGTGAGAATTATGATAGTTATGTGGTTTAGGAAAAATGTATATTATTTAAAATAATTGGGATGTTTTGTGAAGGTTTTGTGAGCTTCGCAAAATTAGTAAGCATCACGAAAGGTTTGAAAAGGGATTTCCCAGTAAATTTGTGGTAATGTGATCTTCATAAATTAGATAAAAGTAGAAATTAATGATGCAATAAATTATTTGTAAAACACATTGGTTCAAGTGATAAAAAGGAGAATCATATGAGGAAGCAATGATCACACTTTAGTTGAGAGAGCGCTGATCTTTCACATTCTGATTTGTTGTACAATAGGTGAGACAAGGAGTCCACTCTAATCTTTTTAACAGTAGTGTGATTTAGTGAATTTTTTATATAGGACCATTGGCTTTGTATTCTCCTTGGATTTAACCTATTGATGGTGAACCAAATAAAATTATTGTGTATCTTTCATACTTTAATTTTTACTCATACAATTCTATGGTAAAGTGATAGAAGAGTGTTTTTTTATCAAAGAAAAAAGATCTGAAGGGGTGGTTGTTTTAATATTTAATACCCAAATTCACCCCCCCTCTAAGGGTATTTAACCTAATTGGGATGAAAATTGATATTATAGAAAAGGTTAATTTCAGTGTTTCTCTCTAAGGGGTTTCAATTTAGGTTGTCAATCATGAAGGAATTCTTATTTTGATGGAAAAAATTTCAATTATAGAAGATTTAGATGTATTACTACTTCTTATATTTATGAATGGGTGTATTTATACCAGTGATGCATGCTATTTCATCCAGTGTCGATGGTGGTGCTTTATCGGAAGATGACCTAAGGGAATTGGATACTGACGCTAAAGGAATCAATGATTTTATGGGAGCCCTATCCAATGAAATATATATAAAGGTTATGTCAAGTAATTCATCACATGATATGTGGGAAAATTTTATAAATATTTATGATGGAATCTAAAAATTCAGAGAAGCAAAGTTGTAGGTTCTTTGGAATAAGTATGAGGATCTCATAATGAACCCTAATGAGTTTGTTGATGAATTATTTCATTTATTTAATGTTGTTTTTGAATATATACGTGGTCTCTAAGAAATTATTGAATATGTAAATATTTTTAAGAACATATTGAGAATAATTCCACCTTAGTTAAATCTGAATGTTTCTATATTGGAAGTTGAAGAACCAAAAAGGCTAACATTGGATAACTTTCACAGTACTCTAGTAGCATACGAGATGAGAAAAGATGATAATGAGTTTTTGGAAAATAGTAATTACAAAGAAGTTACATCCAATTCCATAAAGAAAATAACTATTGAAGATGGCTAGGAAAAAGAAGATACAAATGAATTCAGGACATTCCTTTCATCAAATTTACGAATAAGAAAAGTAAATTTCAAAGGGAAACTTCCATTTTCATGATTTCAATGTGAAAATTTTGGACATCTTGCAACAAGGTGGCCCAAAAACATTCAATTTGATGATGGGGATGAAGTTGAAATTCACATTAAGAATTATCAAACCTATGTTAAAGGTAATAATAATTTTAAGATAAATTTATTCAAAAAGAAAAATCTTATTTCACAAGGAAATGGCAGTTCAGAATAATATGAGGTTGAAGAGATGGAAAACTATAAAGATTCCAGAGAAAATGATATGGTAGAAGTTTTAGGTATTTCCCAGACAAGGGAATAAAAATAAAATTATGATGAAGAAGTTAAAGGAAGATTTTATCTCCAAGATGAATTATAATTATCTCTAGAAGAGAGAGATGTTTGGAGATCCAAAATGCATAAATAAAATAGAGTGGTATGTAATGACAAACTTTATATATAGTATTAGGTATAAGAGAAGTATGAGATTAATAAATAAATTTAAAAACTTAAGTTGTAACACCCCGACCCCAGTTACCAAGATTCAGTGCATTATTTTAATACATTGGAATGATTATAAGGAATCAAGTCCTGAAAGACCGATCAGTTTAGAAGTCTTGGAAAATAGATTACATAAATGGAAGTTACATTACATTTTAGAAAATAAAACACAACATAAATGATCCTTTGAGAACGCCATTGATTCCCTAGTTTAACCCTGTTTATAAATCATAATACACTTCTTGGAATCCTGATAAAATTAAAACAAATAAAGGGGTGAGCTCAGATTCTCAATAAGGATAACAATATAGCAGAAACTTTCATAAATAAGCATAAATATTTAAGGCAATGTATAACTAAAACAAATCCTTTTAAACTTTAACTTCAGTATAACATGGAAAAAAAATGAAATAATTCCATTTACTTATTCACATGGATATTCTACTAGTCGAATAATCACATGCAATATCAATAACCCCTTTCATAATGATGGAATGCATAATTCCAGACTATCATAACCACAAAGTCAAGGCCTTGTACCAAGACTACAAATAATATTTTGTCAAGGCCTTGTTCCAAGACACTATTTTGTCTCGTGATACCTACCAATGCATCGAGGAGCTATAGCGGGATCCACCCGTCACTTCTTAAGTTCAATGAATTCCTCATATGAATAGGTTTAAACATAACATAAACATTCATATTAAAACTAGCATACGAAATGTCAATACTTTTTCCATAAACCATGAATGGTATAAAAATAACACATCCATAGTCAAACATATCACAAAACCTTAAATACAACATGGAAGTTTTTTATCATAATAAATCAACTTCAAATAATCTTAAAATCCATCAAAGGATGTTTACATAGATGAAATCAAAACCATTTTAGATAAATATCTCTTTTTTTAAATCATTTAAAAGTCACATAATTATAAAATAAAACATTTAATTTGAAAATATTTTTATAAGATTTTAAGGGAAGCTTTGAAAAGTTTATAATGGTAGAAAATAGTCACACCCTCCGTATAAGTTAAAAAAGACATTCTTACCTTAATTTTGTCGAAAAGGTTAAAAAGGACCTTGTTTGAAAAACGACGGAAAGATTCCTTTATAAACATATTATAAAAAGTCAACAAGGGTATAAATGACTTTAACCCATAGTATATAAAATATTATAATGTTTTGAAATAAATTTTTAAGAAACATGGATGTGGATGATAAAGAGATCCCAGAAGATAATTATGTATAAACAACCTCAGATAATGAAGAGATTGTGAAATAAACCCTTACCTTGCACTTTCCTTTAGTCGATGGTACATTTAACCTGCTGTATGAAGATCATAGTATGTTATTAAATTATAAAAAAACCATATTAATATTTATTATATCATACATGATTCATTTATGACAATATACTACCCATTTAATAATAATTTCCATGTTAAATTAATATTCCAGGTAATAATCGTTTTCTTTATAGTACGTGTTTTAACTTGTTACTCTGGATTGTATCACTTAGATCAAGATTTAAATACTTCCAAAATATAAATTATGATTTATATATCATATATATTTAGAATATAAATATGTATAATAGACATATATATGAAATGAAAAACACCGTTTATGGAGACGGTAGTCCGTATGTATGCATAAACGTTGTTTCCGTTTTCATATCGTGTTGAACGGAACTAAGTGAATAAGATATATGTAAGTAAATATATATATATATATATAGATATATATCTCTCTCTCTCCATTACCATTATTATGTAATATATTACATACTTATTAGAAATATATTTTTTTTTATAATTTTCAATGAATGGTGAACGTGGAAATGAATCTCATCGTGCTGTGGAGACAGTAATCCGTACGTACGCACGAGCGACAATATCATTTCATTAAAGGTGCAGAATTGGATGGTATATTAATTTTACAGAGACATTATCATGTTATTTTAATTATTTATATACATATTACTCATCATAATATCCATCCAAATAACATAGTGTTGAATAACAAATTACACCATGGCGTGGAGACGGTAAGTCGTACGTACACACACATGGTGACATTATCATTCATAATATGGATAGAATAATGAATAAAGTTGTGCCATATTTATAATAAAATCACAGTATATATAAGATACTGGATTTATTATTTTATAATGGAGATAACAAAGAAAGAACAAGTGGAAGAAGAAAATAACTTGAAAGAGGGTGGTGAAATTATTACCTCTTCTTTGGGTTCTTCCTTTTGATTTGATCAAAAAGGATCCTTAGGATGGATTTCTGACTAAATGAGGGACTCTAAGATGAAGGGAGGATAGTTGAGAGAGTATTTGGGCAGAGTTTGGCTAAGCCAAATAGCATTGAAGACGTGAAATTGAGAAAAGTGGGAGTGCCCTTTTATAAGAGGGGTGAGGGGCACCTTAGAAAAAACTTAAAATATTATTTTATAATAAAAACATTTTTAGTTTATAATGGATCCAAAATGTATTATTTAAAGTATAAGGTGGGGATGGGTCGAACACCATTCAACCAATAGGTTTTAGAAAAGTTTAGGTTACCATTCTAACCTTATCATTTAGATTTATCTCTAAGTTAAATAATTTAACTTTTACCGTATCTTCTTGTATTCTTACACTATATGGTTAATAAACTTACTATATAATGCCAATAGAACCCCAATTGGTTCATTAAGGTCATATATATTATTATATAACTCCTTTGGCCAAACATTAGATTTTTATAACCATTATGTAGGATATCTTTTTATCTTTCTAATGAATATTTATAATCGAATTTATTTTATGTATAACCCTATATTAAAATGTTTTAGTTATCAAACTTTGATTTTAACTCTTTTAACTCTTCTTTGAATTAAATAATAATAAATGTCCTGATCTAATCCAAGTGGACCAAAGAGGTTCATATTTTATTCCTAAGGTTGTTTTTGGTCGAATTATACTTAGCCAATAAAATTAGGACATGTGTTAGGGTAATAATAAAATCATTTTTACCCTTAATTACCCTATTTACTTTTAATTGTGGTAAATAAAAGTAAAAAGATATTATTCACCAAAAATTATTTTTATCTTATTGAACTAAATTTTACTCCTTGATATTAACTGTGTCTCTTGGATTTTCCAAATTCCACTCATAGAAGCGGTAAAATTAACTTTTATGTGAATTTTCAAATTCTCCTAGGAGGTGGGTAAAAGACGGTAAAAGTTCGATAAAATTTTTATATATCTAAAATTATTATAAATTGAATCCAATGAATTAAAATGAACTTATATAGTTATTATGTATCTATTTTGACCTAAAATAAATTTAAAATAAATAAATAAATATTTAAATAAAATTTCAGTTTTAAACTATAACTCGGTGTTTTTCACTATTCATCAAAAATTGGAAGTTTTCAGAAAAATAGAAAAAATTAACCCTAAGCTAATTTCGATATTCTGAATACAAAAATGAAGTCCATTTTACCAAATTAAAAACATATCAGTTTCATTTATTAATTTAAAATTAATTCCTGTTGTCAAAACCAAAAGGCGTATTTTTAAGAAATAATATCTATCAAAAGATTGACACTTGTTTATGACCAATCTCAAAGTGAAATTACTTAAAATGACAAGCATTTGATTAAATGGTAAAAATATAATATATTTATACTTCCAAACCATTAAGATGTATAATTTAACACTATAAATTATTTTTATTAACAAAGTTATTTTCAGTTAAAATATAGTATTTTTCACTATTCACCCAAATATGAAAGTTATCATAAAACACCAAAAATTTATTGAAACTAAATTCTTATGTCCCGATTCTAAATAATAAGTTTATTTTATCAAATTTAATATATAAAATTTTCAAATATTGGATTTAAAAAGGGTTCACCATTAAAAGATAGTAAAAGTGTATTTTTGAAAAATACTTCTTTTATCTGAAAAAAATGAATTAGTTCTTACATTATGTCTAAAAAACTCATAATATGGATTCTAAAATTATAAGGATTATATATAGTTCAAAATTTAGTTAATACTATTCATAAGTACTTTTGAACGGCTAGTTTGGTAAGTTATGGTGCACTTGAACTCGATGTTGAGTGTAGTGCAAGTTATTGAATTACTTTAAAGAAATAACATTCTATGAAATATAGGGTTGTTATATTATTCCCTACTTTAATAAATTTCATCCTCAAAATTTGAAATTGTTCTTCGAAAATAAAAGGTTGAAAATAGAAAATACCTTTGTGGGAAAACCCACATTGGAAATTGGGTTAATAAAATTTAGTTTTAATAAGAGGAAAAGGGGAATAAAAAAGTCACCAACAAATTATGATCTTGATTAGGAGAAAATTGGTGGAAATTAGAGACACATAATTGGAGGGAAAATGTAAATATTTATAGGGAGTGATTGAGGTCATCAATCACAAACAATTTTAGAATTGTGGTGCTCAAAGCCACCAATCTATGATGATTTAAAATACCATCGATTCAACAAAACGTAAGGTATTAGGATAACACATTTTTTGTTTTAAGATGCCTTATCTAAAGTTTAAGAATTTATTTCTTCATAGAATAAGTGAAGAAAAAAATGTATAATTGTCTAGTAGAGTTCCGTCCTTTAACTAATTTCTACCACAAACTCATCTTTTACTCTAAAAGATAATAGAACTTAAAAAATATATTATATTTATCCTATTCGTATAGGGTTCTAAAAAAACGAATTTATAATTCATCTACCAGACCCTTTAAAAAATCTACATTATTCAATCCAGGACATCACGTGGGTCAGTGGTAGGTGATACACCCTTGTCGCCCTTCGATTGTGGGTTCAAGTCTCGCAACCTTGCCGGACGCGACGGGTTGCCGCCCGACCTCCGGGTTGTCCTTTTTATGGAAATCCAAAAATAATCTCAAACTAGACTTATCCAAAATACTTCTGTCCAAACTCAAAATCCAAAATTTATAGGGAAGTTAACCACAATGAAGATCCTTTTTTCCACGTAATAACATGTGAAAACCTTCATCGTGTATTCTTTTAAAACACTACAACATCCTGAATTACCATAAAACCTTATTGATTACATTCATGCTCCCTTATTCATTATAGAATACTGTATATACTCCTTCTATACAAAAATGTTGTAAACTCAAACAATGATGGAATGTACAAATCATTAATCACTTTCATGTTAGTCAAGAATATATAATATTATTTATCCAAATCAATCATGTATTATTCCAAAATCACTAACTCGGTATCAGAACCATATTATGGTTTATCTTTCTCTCAACCATATATTTCCCAAAAATTTAACCTGATATTGAGTCACTTATCTTGGTTCCACATAATCTCAATTCCTTAATAAAATAGTACTACGGTACAATCCTTATATACTCCATAATTATTACAACCAGTACATCGTTGATACAACACTCAAATGACATAATTCTTTAATAACAACATAAGAACTCTAATCATTCCTCCTCAACTGTGGTAGTATCATAACTTGATTATTATCCAATAGCATCATTTGGGGCATACTCTGATGATTTGGATATTGGTTCGCGTAGTGTAACGACCCGAAATTTTGAATAAATCTTGTTTCCTAAATTTTATGTGTTATTTTATTTTATTTTTATACTCAACAAAAATGTTTCATTTGATAACATGAGTATAATTAAAATGAGACCGTTGGGTTTAGACGGTTATATGACCATTGGTCAATATGACCGCTGGAAACTAAACATTTCGATTATTGTCTCTAAATACAAGTAATATTGGTTAATTATTATAGAAAGAAGATTTGATGGCCTCACCCAGTAGTCTTGGACCAATCGAAGCCCATCTAACAGAACTTGGGAAGGAGGTAGCACCACTGGGCTTTGCTCTGGACCAAACCCAAGCCGAACTTCATCATGTGAAGCTATAACGGAATCGACTTCACGAGAAGTTCAACCTGATAGAAATTACTACTCGTGCGATGTTGGCCGAGCCTCCCTCAGATTCTCTCACCTTAGCACACCTAACACTTAGGTCCTATGCTGGCGTGATAAGGGGATATTTAAGGAGACCGTAACTGCCTTGTGTAATCCCTTGTTTTAAATAAAAATTGGGATTTCTTCTTATGATGAAGTTTATGAATTTTCGAATGACCAGATAAATATAGTATGCATATTTTTGATGAATTTTAGAGAAATTTTATTTTAAAAATGTTTATGTAAACCTTAAATAATTAAAAATGTGTAATGATTTTCAAAAAATGGTCTTCTACAATTATGTTCAGTATGAAATTTAGAGTCTAATAAGATCAACTTAATTTTTGATGAATAGTAAATTATGAATAGTGATTTTATGATTAGGATTAGTAATGTGTCTAAATGGATTAGTAATCTCACTTAAAGAAAGTATTAATATAATCTAGGCACCTTGATTAAGTAATGCGATTCAATAAAATGGTTAAATAACGGTTTCATAAATTATTATTCAAGTATTAATTTTTTCAAGTGAATAGTGTTTTTTAATTAAAAATTAAATTAAAAATATTTAAAAAATTATTTTTATAAAATGGATTTCATTTTTGAACTTAGAGCACCGATATTATATTATGGCAATTTTTGGGGTTTTTTCTGAAAAAATGAATTTTCGGTGAATAGTGTATTTATTTAAAAAAATAAATTAAAAATATTTAGAAAATTATTTTTATAAAATGGAGTTCATTTTTGAAATCAGATCATTGATATTTGGTTAAGGTTAAATTTTGGGATCTTTCTGAGAAAGTTGAATTTTCAGTGAATAGTAAAAATACAGTTTTAGGGTTTCAGTATGTTTAATGACATCATAACTGTGTCATGATGATATCATGAGATATTTTAAGGGATGTTCGACCAAAGGTGATGAATTATTGTATGGGGGACCCATGTGGCCTAACTTCATGGGAAATATCTTGGGAGAGCACATGGTTTTGAGAAAAGCACATGTGAGGTGTCCCTTGGTCATTAATGCCTTGTCCCCTCACTTTCCCTATAAAGACCAAGCCCTCCTCTCATCCTTTAGACTCCCCACTCTTCCCCAACAAAGTTATGGTCTCCTTACCTCCCAAGGAGTCCTCCCAAGGTGCCCCCAAGCCCTCAAGGTCCCAACTATTGAGTTTTAATAGTTACGTTTTAAGGTAAGGGATATGATCTCTCTCTTTCTTTTCAAGAAATCTCTTTTATGTAATTTCTTTTATGCTCCATGTTATTATGTTAAAGGGTGTTATTTTATACACTTCTTACTTCCCTTTTCATGTTCAAATAATGAGATATCCCCTCTTACTCTCATTATTTCGTTTTTTGAAGTTTTAAGTGGCGCCGTTAGGCTGCCGAAATTTTTGTAACAGATTCTTTCTCCCTTCTCATTTTTCAAGATCTATTTTCATGTAAAGTATTTCAAGTTCCTTTTTATTATGTTGGGTTATGATCTCTAAATTTATCATACAGATCTTTTATGATCATATTATGAGAGACCCCATTTGATCTCTTCAATTCAGCATTTTGAAATTTTAAGTGGCGCCGTTAGGCTGCCGAATTTTTAAGGGATTCTTTCACCCTTCTCATTTTCAAGTTCTATTTTATTGTCAAGTATTTCAAGTTACTTTATGTTGGGGTATGATCTCTATATCTATCATACTGATCATTTATGTTCATATGATGAGAAACCCTTTTTTATCTAATCAATTAATTTTTGTTGAAGTTTAAGTGGCGCCGTTAGGCTGCCGAATTTTTAAGGGATTCGTTTACCTTTTTCATTTTTCAAAGTTTTACTTTCATGTCAAGTCTTGAAAGTTCCTTTTTATTATTTTGGGGTATGATCTCTATATCTATCATACTGATATTTTACTATCATATGATGAGAGACCCCATTTTATCTCTTCAATTCAGTATTTTGAAGTTTTAAGTGGCACCGTTAGGCTGCCGAATTTTTAAGTGGTTCTTCACCTTCTCGTTTTGAAGTTCTACTTTCATGTCAATTATTTCAAGTTCCTTTTATTATGTTGGGGTATGATATATAAATATATAATACTGATATTTTATTATCATATGATGAGATACCCTATTTGATCTCTTCAATTCAGTATTTTGAAGTTTTAAGTGGTGTCGTTAGGCTACTGAATTTTTAAGTGGTTCTTCACCTTCTCGTTTTGAAGTTCTACTTTCATGTCAATTATTTCAAGTTCCTTTTATTATGTTGGGGTATGATCTCTAAATATATCATACTGATCTTTTATGATCATATGATGAGAGACCCTATTTGATCTCTTCAATTCAGTATTTTGAAGTTTTAAGTGACGCTGTTAGGCTGCCGAATTTTTAAGTGGTTCTTCACCTTCTCGTTTTGAAGTTCTAATTTCATGTCAATTCTTTCAAGTTCCTTTTATTATGTTGGGGTATTATCTATAAATCTATCATACTAATCTTTTATGTTCACATGATGAGAGACCCTATTTGATCTCTTCAATTCAGTATTTTGAAGTTTTAAGTGACGCCGTTAGGCTGCCGAATTTTTAAGTGGTTCTTCACCCTTCTCGTTTTGAAGTTCTAATTTCATGTCAATTATTTCAAGTTCCTTTTATTATGTTGGTTTATGGTCTCTAAATCTATCATAATGATCTTTTATTCTCATATGATGAGATACCCTATTTTATCTCGTCAATTCATTTTTATTGAAGTTTAAGTGGCGCCGTTAGGCTGCCGAATTTTCATAAGAGAAATCTTATTTTTTTCTTTATTTCACGTTCTTCATTTCATATGGTAAATCTTTAAAATTTCATTACCATGTTCATATATCATTCATATTCTGTCCCTATACTGTTTTATGGGTCATTTATGAATGTTTGACCCATGTCTCCTCTCTTTTCAATGTTTTCTAAAACCCTGAAATGTAGTCGTTATGCTGTAGGATTTTGGTCTCAAAATGCCTCTCTCTTTTCTCAAAATTATTTTATGTTATTAAGTGAATACTCAAAGATCTTATTTCTATATGGGTATTCACATATATATCAAAATTTTCTATTTTAAATTCTGGGATTTACATACATAAAACCCACTTTCCCTTTCCGTGGGTTTAAAGTGACATAAAGATCATGTCTTTAAAGCAGTTTTTAAAACGTTATGATTATGAAATGAAACCCATTTATTTTATGCTATATGGGTTGTTTATGAAATGATTGATGATGATATATGTGGCTCACATGATAATAAAGACATGTCAAGGGTGCGCCCAGATAGCGCTCCAATGCATTGGGTAAAGACTTAATCTCTAGAGATGACTTTTTAGACTGATACCTTGGTGAATAAACTTGGTAATTTTTAATGACACCTTGGGGATGGACCTTGGTGAAACGAAATGATTGTCAATATTAAATGTTGCAGCCACATCTTCAAGTTATGAAAAATGTTATTTTTATTATGATATTTCTCATGATTTCATTCTCATGCCTTAAAGTTCTTTTCATGACTTTATTGATGTATCTCAAGTTCATATGTAAAATGTTTCGCTTGTTTCCCTTACTGGGCCTTCTGCTCACCCTTTCTTTTGATGTATGTCACCAGGTTATGAGATGCAGTAATGAACCTTGGATTAACATGAGGAGAAGCCTTTCAAGTGTTTAATAAGAATGTTTTATGTTTTCATGTTTTAAGTTCCTAGTTTCCAAGACACTAAACCTTAAAGATCCTCGGTTTTGTAAAATGTAATGAAAGTTTATATGATAAAAAGGCGGGATTCTATACGTAGTGTCTCAACACATTGCAGATGAAGCATTTTACATTTGAAAACTTTTTCTTACCCTTTCAATCAAGTACTTGGTGTCCTTTTTCTCCACACTTATAACAAACTCCCATTTCCTTCAAGAATTTATCAAGTTGATTATTTTCACATTTATCACATATGTGAAAATCCTTCTTTTCCCTCTTCTCTTTATCCATCTTTCTCTCTTCCATCCTTTTCTTCTCTTTCTTCCCTTAAAATCCATAGGAATCATAGAATTCTTTACTTATCATATTAACACATGATACTATTACTTCATATGTTGAGAATACATGGGAGACTATTTCCCTTCTAAATGTTGGCTTAATACTGTGAAATATATGATCCTTCTTACTCTTTGGATCATACTTATTGTTGGAGTTATCATCCTTTCTACTGGGTGCCATTTCTAAACAATGGCATACACTAGGTCAGTTTATGAATCACAATTCATAATTCCAAACATGTAAAATACCTAACGTAAATTGAACAGTTTATGAATATAATCCATAATCACAAAAATGTTTTCTTTGAGGATATATATACTCATAAAACCTTCATAGTGGTTTATAAAGAAAACAAGAATTATCCTAAGAATATCCCTCGGGTGTGTCGTAACCAAGAGTACAGCAAGGCCCATTGTCGTGCATCAGTTCCCGTTCGAGTCTAGCTCAAAGCGGTGTTTTCGGGTTTTACCCCTAGGTACATCTATGCCAGAGCCGCATTTACCTTCTCTTATCCAGACAGAGATGTATTTTCTTGGAAAACTCACAAAATATCTACATTATTAAAATTCTAGGGTGTTCTTCTATAATAATCCTCAAATTTTATGTTAGGATAATGTGCTCTAATCAAAGTTTATCTAAATCTAGTTTCTAAGGTTATTGCTAAACTTCCTCTGATACCAACAGTAACACCCCGACCCCAGTTACCTAGAGTCGGTGCATTATTTTAATACATTGGAATGATTATAAGGAATCAAGTCCCAAAATACCAATCCGTTTAACAGTCTTGGAAAATAGATTACATACATGTACGTTACATTACACTTTAGAAAATAAAACACAACCTAAATGATCCTTTGAGAATTCCATTAATCCCCTAGATTAACCCTGCTTATCAATCATAATACACTTCTTGGAATCCTAATAAAATTAAAACATAGAAAGGGGTGAGCTCAGATGCTCAGTAAGGATAACAATATAGTGGAAACTTTCATAAATAAGCATAAATATTTAAGGCAATGTATAACTAAAACAAAAGCCTTTTAAACTTTAACTTCAGCATAACATGGAAAAAACAAAATGAAATAATTTCATTTACTTATTCACATGGTTATTCTACTTGTCGAATAATCACATGCAATATCAATAACCCCTTTCATAATGATGGAATCCATAATGCCAGACTATCATAACCACATAGTCAAGGCCTTGTGCCAAGACTACAAATAATATTTTGTCAAGGTCTTATTCCAAGACACTAGTTTGTCTCATGAGACCTACCGATGCATCGAGGAGCTATAGAAGGATCCACCCATCACTTATTAAGTCCAATGCATTCCTCATATGAATTGGTTTAAACATAACATAAACATTCTTATTAAAACTAGCATACAAAATGTCAATATTTTCTCCATAAACCATGAATGGTATAAAAATAACACATCCACAGTCAAACATATCACAAAACATTCAATACAACATGGAAGTTCTGTGTCATAATAAATCAACTTCAAATAATCTTAAAATCCATCAATGAATGTTGACATAGATGAAATCAAAACTATTTGAGAGAAATATCTCTTTTTTAAATCATTTAAAAGTCACATAATTATAAAATAAAACATTTACTTTGAAAATATTCTTATAAGGTTTTAAGGGAAGATTATACGAGTTTATAATGGTATAAAATAACTGCACCCTTCGTATAATTTAAAAAAGACATTCTTACCTTAATTTTTTCGAAAAGGTTAAAAAGGACCTTGTTTGGAAAACGACAGAAAGATTCCTTTATAAACATCTTATAAAAAGTCAACAAGGGTATAAATGAATTTAACATATAGTCTATAAAATAGTAATAATGTTTTGAAATACATTTTTAAGAAACATGGATGTGGATTATAAAGAGGTCCCAGTAGATAATTACTTATAAACAACCTCGAATAATGAAGAGATTGTGAAATAAACTCTTACCTTGTACTTTCCTTTAGTCGAGGTACGTTTGACCTCCTGTATGAAGATCGTAGTATGTTATTAAATTATAACAGAAACATATTAATATTTATTATATCATACAAGATTTATTTATGACTATATACTACCCATTTAATAATAATTTCCATACTAAATTAACATTTCGGATAATAATCATTTTCTTTATCGTACGTGTTTTAACTTGTTACCTTTGATTGTATCACTTAGATAAATATTTAAATACTTCCAGAATATAAAACATGATTTATATATCATATTTATTTAGAATATAAATATGTATAATAGACATATATATGAAATTAAAAACACCATTTATGGAGACGGTAGTCCGTACGTACACATAAACGCAGTTTCCTTTTTTCATATCGTGTTGAACGGAACTAAGTGAATAAGATATATGTAAGTAAATAAATATATATATATATTTATATCTCCAGTACCATTATTATGTCATATATTACATGATTATTAGTAATATATATATTTTTATAATTGTTGATGAATGGTGAACGTGGAAATGAATCTCATCGCATCGTGGAGACGGTAATCCGTACGTACGCACGAGCGACAATATCATTTTCTTAAAGGTGTGGAATTGGATGATATATTAATTTTAAAGAGACATTAGAATGTTATTTTAATTATTTATATACATATTACTCATCATTATATCCATCCAAATAACATAGTGTTTAATAACAAATTACACCATGGTGTGGAGACGGTAAGCCGTACGTACACACGCATGGTGACATTATCATTCATAAGATGGATAGAATAATGAATAAAGTCTTTACATATTTATAATAATATCACAGTATATATAATATATTGGATTTATTATTTTATAATTGAAGTAACAAAGAAAGAAGAAGTGGAAGAAGAAAAGAACTTGAAAGAGGGTGGTGAAATTATTACCTCTTCTTTGGGTTCTTCCTTTTGATTTGATCAAAAGGGATCCTTAAGATGTCTTTATGACTAAAGGAGGTCCTCTAGGATTAATGGAGGATAGTTGAGAGAGTATTTGGGTAGAGTTTGGCTGATCCAAATGGCTTTGAAGAGGTGAAATTGAGAGAAGGGGGTGTGCCCTTTTATAAGAGGGGTGAGGAGCACCTTAGAAAAAACTTAATATATTAATTTATAATAAAATCATTTTCAGTTTATAATGGCTCCAAAATGTATTATTTAAAGTATAAGTTGGGTATGGGTTGAAAAACACTCAACCAATAGTTTTTAGACAAGTTTAGGTTATCATTCTAACCTTATCATTTAGATTTAACTCTAAGTTAAATAATTTAACTTTTACTGTGTCTTCTTGTATTATTACACTATATGGTTAATAAACTTACTATATAATGTAAATAGAACCCCAATTGGTTCATTAAGGTCATATATATTATTATGTAAGTCTTTTGGGAGAACCTTAAATTTTAGGACCATTATATGAATTAATAATATAATATTTTTTTTAAAAACAATTTTTTGTCAATTTTGACACTATTTGGTATTTGTTTTTTGTTAAAATAATAACAGCATGATTACTTCAAAAAAACTACATTGAATGAATCCTAACATGTCATATTCACATAGAAAATTCGTGGATGTCATAAAAACGTTGAAATTATATTTATTTTAACATTTATAATACCATTTATTTGATTATTTCATTAATAAGGTAATTACTGCATCATCATTGTGTCATTAATAAATTTCATTATTTAATATCTAAAAATTATAAATAAAATACCATTATGTAGGATATATTTTTATATTTCTAATTAATATTTATAATCGAATTTATTTTATGTATAACCCTATATTAAAAATGTTTTAGTTATTAAACTTTGATTTTTAACTCTTTTAACTCTTCTTTGAATTAAATAATAATAAATATCCTAATCTAATCCAAGTGGAACAAAGAGGTTAATATTTTATTACTAAGGTTGTTTTTTGTTGAATTATACTTAGGCAATAGAATTAGGACATGTGTTAGGGTAATAATAAAATCATTTTTACCCTTAATTACCCTATTTACTTTTAACCATGGTAAATAAAAGTAAAAATATACTATTCACCAGAAATTATTTTTATCTTATTGAACTAAATTTTACTCCTTGATATTAAACGTGTCTCTCGAATTTTAGAAATTCCACTCACAGAAGCGGTAAAATTAAGTTTTATGTGAATTTTCAAATTCTCCTAGGTGGTGGGTAAAAGACGGTAAAAGTTCGATAAAATTTTTATATATATAAAATTATTATAAATTGACTCCAATGAATTAAAATGAACTTATATAGGTATTATGTATCTTTTTTGACCTAAAATAAATTTAAATAAAATAAACAATTATTTAAATAAAATTTCGGTTTTAAACTATAACTCAGTGTTTTTCACTATTCATCAAAAATTGAAAGTTTTTAGAAAAATACCAAAAATTGACCCTAAGATAATTTTGATATTAAGAATCCAAAAAAGAATTCCATTTTACCAAATTAAAAACATATAATTTTCATTTATTAATTTAAAATTAATTTCCGTTGTCAAAACCAAAAGGCGTATTTTTAAGAAACAATATCTATCGAAAGATTGACACTTGTTTATGTCCAATATCAAAGTGAAATTAATTAAAATGACCAGAATTAGATTAAATGGTAAAAATATAATATATTTATACTTCCAAACCATTAAGATGTACAATTTAACACTATAAATTATTTTGATTAATAAAGTTATTTTCAGTTAAAATATAGTATTTTTCACTATTCTCCCAAATATGAAAGTTATCATAAAAACACCAAAAATTTATTGAAACTAAATTATTATGTCCCGATTCTAAAGAAGAAGTTTATTTTATCAAATTGAATATATAAAAGTTTCAAATATTGGATTTAAAAAGGGTTCACCATTAAAAGGTAGTAAAAGTGTATTTTTGAAAAATACTTCTTTTATCTGAAAAAAATGAATTAGTTCTTACATTATGTCTAAGAAACTCATAATATGGATTCTAAAATTATAAGGATTATATATAGTTAAAAATTAAGTTAATACTATTAATAACCACTTTTTAACGACTAGTTTGGTAAGTTATGGTGTTCTTGAACTCGGTATTGAGTGTAGTGAAAGTTATTGAATTACTTTGAAGAAATAACGTTCTATGAAATATAGGGGTGTTACATAAGTATTCAATTATAGATAACTAAAAAAATGTGATTTAGTATAATATTAAAATTTAATAAAAGAAAATATAAATTTAAAGTTTGACTGATACTAGAAAAGATCAAATCCAATGTATCAAAGAACATTAGGATGAGGTTTTTAATATAGGAAGAAAGGAAAAAATGGGGAGAAACTCTTGAATCTAGTAAAATAGGATAAAAATGAAATAGAAAAAGGAAAATTAGGATTCAAAATTCCTGTGAAATAAACAAAGGAGTTTTAGGAGAAGAAAATGATGGATTAGAATGTACACCCGGTATGGGGTTTGATCACAAATAGAAATAAGTAATGGTTGAAGTTATACCAGAAGCACCCACTCTGAAGAATAAGATTGATTTGGATATAAATCAAAACTAGATTTTATAGATAACCCAGGTGAAAACCAGTGGTGTAGTAGTGACATATAGGAATGAAAACCACATTAGATGTAATTATAGTGGAAAAATAGGAGACTCAAAAAAATTGTATTCCATAGCTAAGAGGTACTAAAGGGAACAATATAAACAATGGTATCTAGAAAATGTTCAATATTCAGGGAATGATTTTGAAGGTCATTTTTTGGTGTGGAGAATTTGGACACATGGATAGATATTGTTCATTGAAATTGTAGAGAAATGTGCTGAAGAATACTGAAAGTGTTTATAAGAAGTGGATAAATATATCATCAAATGAGTTGAAAAAACAAAATCTATTTGCATATCTGTAAGATGAATTGGTTTCATTATACTATGACTAATATAAATATTATCAATCCCTAACAGATATGAAGTCAAAGACATAGATTAAAAATAAGAGATTTGAGCAGGAAGTGGTCGCAGAAATCTCTCTTAAAGCATCAGATCATTCTAGTGTATAGATCCTTGATAGTGGATGCACATACCATACGATATAAAATAAGGATCTTGTTACAGGAATAAAATATAACAAGGAATGTGTTGTAAAATTTGTAAATGATAAAGGCCTAAAGATTATTGGCTTAAGAAAATACAAATTTAGAGGTAAAGAAATGAGATGTGTTAATGTATTGGCTGTCAAAGGTTTTAGTCACAACTTACGTAGTGATGGTCAACTATGTGACTCAGTGCAAGCTATAAAATCTACCAATAAGATGTGTATATTCAAGGGGAGATATGGTATAGTTTTTTTACAATGAAAAAAATAAAATGGAATCTATACCTTGTAATTTGGGATGAATATATGTGATTTCTATCCACAGAGGAAGAAAATACGTTGTGGCATAAATGGCTTGTCCATATATGTTAACCATCCATGGAAGATCTACTCAAATTTGACACTGGTTCAGATATACCTAAGATATCACATAATCATACTCACATGTGTGATGCTTTTCAACAAGGTAATATTATCAGATATAAAGAAAAAGAAAAAAATAAACAAGAGTGTGTGAATTGGTGCATGCATATGTGCGTGGACCTATCTCACCAAGTTCTATTGACAGAAAAGTTATTATGTTCTTTTCATTAAATATTTCAATAAAATGGCATTGTTATTTTTCATTTCCCACAAGTCTGACTTGTTTGGTTACATAAAACAATATCGTAGGGAATCTAAATGGATGATTGGATATAAAATTCTAAAGTTTCATAATAGTAATGGTATGATATTCGCAAACATCCATGTGGAATAATATCTATAGAAACATGGGATAATGCATCAAGTTTTAGTTGTGAGAATTATTTAATAAAATGGAGTGGTTCAGAGTAGAAATCAGATCATCAAATACATGGACAGAACAATGCTTATTGAAAAGAATCTACCAGATAAATTTGGAAAGAAATTAGACTTGAAATTGGTCTATATATCAAATAGGTATCTGTTGTATCTAAAGGAAGAAAATACTATGTATGATATGTGGTATGTAAAGAAGACAACATTGAAATACTTTAAAAGTTTTGGAAGTAACTTTTTTATTCTCAATAAGGTGGAACATAGGAAATTTGAGTCTCATGGAGATGAGGGGATATTCCTTGGATATTTGGGAAATATAAAATCATATAAATGATTCAACAAGAGGCTTGGAAAAGTAGTTAAAATAAATGATTTCACAGTAGTAGAGAACAAACAGATTATTCAATAATTGAGTGAATAATTCACTGATGACAATGATGAGGAGGTAAGAAAATCAAAGGGAGTAGAAGTAGAAAATGTTAATTTAGAAGAAGATACTGATGATGAGAAGGATGAATTCCAATCTGTATTTTCACAAAATCTAAAGAGTTGAGTGAAAATTGATTAGTAAAATATCATTGGTGATTAGGAAGTGCCAGTTAAAACATGGAGAATTAGGTCTTTACAATAGACATCTCTCCTATATCAGGTAGATCCTAAATGTTTTAAGGAAGTGGTTGTACATGAAAATCGGGTTCCGACTATGAATGAATAGCTTGACCAAATTGAGAAGAACCAAACATGGGAGATTGTTTTGCTACCAAAAGATAATAATGTCATCAGGACCAAATGGGTCTTTCATGACAAGATGAATGAATATAGTACAATGATCTAAAAAAATCATGACTTTTGTGCAAAGGGTACTCCCATATAGAGGGTATCTATGTTCATGAGATATTTGAATCTGTTATGAGTCTAGATATAATCATATTACTATTGTAAATAGTAGTGTAATGAAGGTTCAAGGTTTTTCAAATGGACATTAATTCATCATTTTTGAATAGGGTTTTAGGAGATGTGTATATTGAGAATCCAGATGGTTTTATCATCCATGAATATGGGAATAGATTTTTTTGGCTGAGAAAGGCATTATATGGATTGAAATAAGCACCAAGAGAATGGTATTCAATATTGGACATTTTTTCAAAAATCTTGGTTTTTAGTATGGTGGAGTTGATTACAATCTCCATTTCAACGATGATAGAAATAAATGGATTATGTCTCTGGTGTATTTTGATGAAATAATATTTATTAGATCAAATGAAACATAATGAAAATAGTTTTCAAAATTCATGAAAAGTGAGTTTGAAATTTCAATGATGGGTGAACTAATGTTTTTCTTTGGTTTATAGGTGACACAAGGAAGGAATGACACATTAATTTCTCAATATAAATATTCAAAAGTGGTTTTTAAAAGATTTTTAATGGATAAATCCAATGAGATGATGACTCTAGTGGCCACCTGGATGAAGCTATCATGATATGATGAAGGCAAGTCATTTAATATCATGGAATATAGGAAAATCATTGGCAGTCTATTATACTTGATAGCAATAAGACCTGATATTATTTTTTCTATATGCCAAATAGCATGGTATCAATGTAATACCAAATAAACACACTTACTGAAAGTAGAAAATAATACTGCATTACATCAAGGGGGTGGTGGATTTCAGTTTTTCATGCAATGAAAAATCTTTGGAAGAGTTATTTGGCTATACAGATGTAGATTGGTCCAGTTCAACATATGATAGAAAATCCACATTGGGTGGTGAATTCTATATTGTTAGATTGTGTATTTATTGGATAGTAAATAAAAAATATTTTATTTCATTGAGGATGAATAATATGAATATATTGCATCCACTCAAGATTGCATATAACTGTTTTGGATGAAGTAGCATCTTGATGATATGGGAGTTCAAGTGAAGTATCTGAATGGAATACATTGAAAAAATTCAAGTGCTATAAATCTTAGAAAAAATATAATCCATAACTAAAGGAAAAGTCACATTGAAATCGAGAATCATTTTTTTCAAGGAGAAGGCAAAACATGGGACTCTGAATTTGGAGTACATGCCTATAGAACTACAAGTTGAGGACATTCTGATGAAGGCCTTACCCAAAGTTTTGTTTGAGAATCATTGAATGGATTTTATACTTCATTAGACTCCCCATATTTTAAAAAGTGTGGATGAAATTCCCCCTCTAATATATATGGTTTTATTCTCTCTAATGTGATGATATGTGTTTTTTACAATGTTAGAGGCACAAAAGAGTTACCATTAGGTTCATTGAAAAATGGGTATAAAATATCTTGATTAAGATAGGGGTGAAGCTGATAGGGGGAGTAGTGAATTTGGGGAGTTTTAAATTTTATGATGAAAAATATGATTGATCAAAGGTTTTATATCATGATAGATGAGGTTCATGATAAAATCAGTTGATTAGTTTTTTAAAGAAGTGTTTCATTAATGAACTTTGCATGCTACTATTTGTTCTCATGTCGAACATGGATCATATGGTCCTAGAGTGTGTGTTGAGTAAATAGTTGATCACTATTTGAATCGCAAGAATCATATTTTGGTTGAAGATGAAAGAAGATCTAAAGTGGTATCAGTGAGTGAAGAGTTTTCAAAAACCCCAAAGGGGGGATTGTTGGAAAAAATCCTTGAAAGTAACATTGTATTGTTTTTGGGTTGATTTTGTTTGTTGAAAAATTGGGGGGACAAGGTTAGTTGAGTATTTATGTCATGGTAACTGACTAGGTATATTGAAAAATATCCAAGAAAAAGGAATGGATTCTTTGAAGGTATTTTATAATGTTTTGTGTACAATGTGGCTCTATTTCCCAATGTTTGCCAAAATTTTGGGGTCCAAAATATGGAATTTAGCTCAAGAATAATGAAAATTGTATTTCCATGAATTCCTCATAAAAATATGTCAAAAGAATGAATTTCATGAAGGTTGGGTGATTCGTGAAGGTCTGGTGATTCATAAAATTTTGGTTTTTTGTAAAGGTGTGGAGCTTCATGAAAGGAGGTTGGGCATAAAGGTTTGATGGAAAATTTTTGTGACTATGAGAAGCTTCACAAATGGAAAATTTCCCTAAAGCTTCATGAAATTGGGGAGGTTCATGAACAAGAATAGAGAGCTTCATGAAAAGATAATAGTGGTCATGGAAGCTCCATTAAAGGGATGAGATTCCTATAAATAGGCCTCTACCCAATCCCCACCCCATCCCCCCTCCCATCTGAAGGAAGAAATCCCTGATGAAAATATAAAGGAACTAAATTTTTGAAGGTGATTCATGAAGGTTTTTATTGTGAAAAAGTTCAAAAATAAAGGAATCTAAATAAAGTTATAAAATCCCACTAAAAGTTGTAAGCATCATGAAAGTGTTAATATTCCAAATGGCTATGTAAGTTTCGTGAAAGTTTTGAGATTTGCAAAGGGGTTGAGATTCATGAAGTCTGAGTGAGCTTTATGAAAGGAAGAAGCTTTGCAATGTCTATGTGAACTTCAAGAAAGTGTTTAGCTTTGTAAAAGTGGTGAGATTCATGAAATTTGTGTGGTTTGTAAAAGAAATATAGTCTTTTGAATAATTGGGTAGTTTCATGAAGGTTGTGTGATCTTCACAAAAGAAGTAAGCATCACATAAGGGTTGAAAAGGGGTTGCCCAGAAAATATGTGTTAAAGTGGTATTCATCTAGTGGATGATAACTTAATGATGTACCAAATGAGTTGTAAAACATATTGATTCAAATGATCAAAAGGATAATCATCTGAAGGAGCTGCAAGAACACTGTAGTTGAGAGAGTAGTGAGCTTTCAAATTGTGATTAATTGTAAACTAAGTGGGACAGTGAGTCGGCTACAAACTTTGTAATAGAAGTGTTCCTTAGTGGATTTGGTTTATAGGATCATTCCCTCTATATTACCCTCTGACATATCCTAATGAATTTGAACCAAGTAAATTTGTTATGCCTTATGAATACTTTAATTTATTCTCATACGTTGTTATAGGAAAGAGAGAGAATAATAGTTTGTTTAATAATGAAACAAGAATTGAAGTATAACAACCCAAAGTTTTTCAATGGAAATTACCTTATTATATTTATGTCATAAAATCACATGAAAGGACAACATAATGAACTACTAAGTGATAAGTGACCTTTAAACATAAGTTTTTCACTTCTGTGTTTGGAATTTCGAAAATCTGGCATACACGGCTGTGTTCAAGATGTTTTTTGGAGTCTAATATAACAAAAATAAATTTTTGGTGAATAGCAACCTACCCTAATGAATAGTAACATACCCTTATGAATAGTGATATACCCTAATGAATAGTAACCTCACCTATGGTGGTATAAAAATAACATTCAAGTTGGAAGTACGATATACCTATATTTTAGAATGAGTTAATGAATGTTTTAAAAATGGTTTTGATAATAAATTATTATTTTAATTAAATATTAAAATAATCATATTTAGAAAATTATTTTTGAAAAATGGAATTTATTTTTGGATTCAACATGTCGAAAAATGGTTAGGGTGAATTTTTGGGATTTTTTTGAAATACTTGAATTTTTGTTGAATAGTAGAATCTGATAATTTACAATAAATGCTAAATAATGGATTAATTGAGCCATCGATGATGCTATGCTGATGTAAGCCCACTTGGTTCAGGATCACATGATAAAATCACTATTCTTGGTCATGTAATACTTACTATTCCTTGTCTTGGGAAGAAATAATAAATTAAGTATTATAATATCATGAAATTCTTCCTCTCCTCCACTATAAAACCCTCCCCTTCACTCCCTCTTCTCTCCACTCCTGTCAAGCTCCAAGACTTCTCTAAATTCTGCCCAAACATCTTCCCAAGGAACCCCCCATGTCCAAAATCTCTCTTCCTCCTCAAAATACCAAAACCTCTCCCCTTAAGAGGTTCTCAAAGGAGGAAGTCTCAAGAGGTAAATTCATCTTTCCAAATTTCTTCTTTTCTTTTAAGTTATTTTCTTTTTTATTTTCTTTACTCACCTCCCTTCACCATAATAGTATGATAAATCCAATAGAATACATTTACTGTAATGTATTCATGCTAGTGGTATATTTTATTATCTTCTCCCCTTTCCCCACCCTTTTATTTGAAAGAAATGAAAACACCGTTTGAGATGTGTTAATTTAGCCCATTCAAGGACAACGGTTTATCAATTTATATTATTATCTTTAATTATGGTCATGAAACCATTTGTGTTATGGTTGAACCAAATTATTATATATGTAATATATCCTATTTTTTTCCTTTAATCCTTTGTTACAAATGGAATTAAGTTATAAATCAAAACACATTCTTTGTAATCAAACCCACCGAATAACAAAAATCGTTATCACTAAGGTTATATATGTAATAATTCAACATCACTCTATGTAATATAATTAAAATTAAAACCATGTCATATAATGGATATTAACTAAAGAATGTAACTTCAATTATGGACAACCACTTTCATCTTTCATATAATCCAAACTTGAATATAAGTGAACCGATCTTTTAAAGCCAAGTAAACAAACGAGACCGAACAATGAAATTGAACATTATAACTAATCAAAAAGGATTTGAATGAACTAAAAAGGGTTATAATAAATAAATTAAATATTTAAGTGGTTCTGGACTTATGAATTGATAATCCTAATTTTTTTATTCAGGTCATTAATAACAAGTGGAGAACACCACTGGATTTGAGGTAAGGGATCCTCTCCTTTTCTATCTTAATCAAGATTGTCCTCTATACTATGACTTTATATGTGTACTAGAAAATGATGAGGTATGTTTAAGAACCTCCCCCGTACTTCCTTATGGATTTATAAGTTATGAGAAACCCCATTTTTCTCTCATCAATCCGTCTTGGTCACACCCGACACCGTGCCGATAAAATCGTAACGAATTCTACCCGAACCTTATTTGTTCTTTCGGGTTTCCTTATATTTCTTTAAAAATGGTGTTATCTTATCTATCTATGTGAGTATTATGACTTCTGTTTAGTTTTACAGGATTCTTATATTAATACCATTTCATCACATTCTTTCGGGGATATACATGATTTTGAAAGATTCCCTCCTTAGAACTTTCCGATAAGCCGACCTGTTTTAAGGGGACTTCCCAAATTTTTACCCAAATTTCAAGTGCACTCTATCCTATGTTTTAAAAAAACATTTAATTTATAAAATAATTATTTTTATTATGAAAACCTTCTTGTTTAAATTCTGGTTTTATATAAAAGAATGTTCTTTTTTCTATTTTAAACGCTCAATAGTGTTTTCCTTAAAACCGCACAAAAATGTTTTAATGCTAATGTTTCTAAAATACATTTTTTTTATATTTTTTCACTTATATTTGACATCAATTACCATTTTATATGCCTATTTTACCCTATGAATGTCCATGTATGTTCTAATCCCTTCCTTTCATGGACACTTTCGTGATACGCCCATTGGATGCGTTTTATGTAATGATTGTGGTACCCAATTCTTTCCATGGGTAACCTTATGTTTATGTATGGTTGATTATGTATGATTGTTTATATGGAAAGATTATTTATGTGTAAAGAATATCCATGAATATGTTGATATGGGTGCGACCAGATAGCGCTCCAATGCATTGGTTAAGGATAAGTCTCATGAGATGTGATGTGAAATGGGATTGGCAGTTAGCCTTGACCCGTACTGAAATGGGAAACAGGATTGGCGGTTAGCCTTGACCCGTAATAAAGATATGATTTATGATTCTTCCACAGTTATATGATTCCATGTTTATAATATCCCATGCTTATATTACATGATTTTATAATTTTCATGCTTTGGATATCATTATGTCATGCCTCCTAACTCAAGTGCTTGAGATGTATCCTTATGTTCATTCCTTTACTGGGATTTTTAGCTCATCCCTCTGTTCATGTGTTCCCCAGGGTACCCTATGAAGATGTAAGAGCTCAAATAAATTTAGAAGCTCTTTATGGAGATTAAATAAATAAGTTTTTTTAGTCCCATGTTTTATGTTATATGTACCTAGTCTACCAAGACACTAGACTTAACGATCATTGGATTGTAATCTGATGATTAATTATGCTTAAAATCATGAAATGTTTTATGTAAAAGGCTCGAGTCACTATAGTTGGTATTAGAGGATGTTCTAGTTATTTTTTGAGATTAGGAATATAACACCTTAGTGAGAACCTTAAGGATGAGACTAAGTATAAGAAAATAGTTCGAAATTTTGGTGAGTATAGAGTAAGTGGTTTATCAAGCAAATAAATCCCTGTCTGGATACGAGCAGGTATAGGTGGCTCTGGCACAAATGTATCTAGGGGTAAAACCCAAAAACACCTCTTTGAGCTAGACTTGAACGGGAACTGTTGCACAATAACGGGCCTTGCTGCACTCTTGGTTATGACACTCATGGGGGATATGCTTAGGTAGATTCACGAGCTTAGTACAAACCATTATTAAGGGGAAAAAAGCCCATAAGAATATAAGTTAAGAAATAGATCGAGGGTAACCTAGATATAAACCTAAGGAATCACAAGTTAGTATGTACTTCTTCATTATAAGTTTATCCTTTAATGTTCAAAGTTTCCTTTTTATTCTCAATAGCTAAGTATTCAATACCTCTAATTATAAATTCTTTTTCTTAGTTAATGGTGGGAAATAGAAGAACACGTTCCAACAAACAATGTGATAGGCAATGTAATGATTTCCCTAATGACATGCCAGATGTGATGGAAGTGGGTGCTCAAAACTTCATGGCAGTACTTGCTCAGCTGGCTCGACATATGAATAATAACTTGAATTTGGTGGAACACCCCCCACCTCCAAGTAATGAGCAAGTTTCCGTAGAATCCTTCATTCATCAAAGGCCTCCCATTTTTAGTGGGTCTTCTGATCCCCTCCTCGTAGAACAATGGATTAACTCCATTGAAAAGATTTTATCTGTCCTCCAGTGCCTGGAAGAAGAGAAAGTTGTACTGGCAGCCTATCGTTTTGATGGGGAAGCTGATCAATGGTGGACACTGATCAAGAATATGAAGTCCCAAGAGGAAATTGATTCCATAGATTGGGAGGAATTAAAGAGGATGTTTTTCAACAAATATTTTCTTTGAACCCTTCGTCTCAAGATGGAAAGAGAGTTCCTTGGACTCAAGCAGAAGGAAGATGAGTGCATCGGGGCGTATGAAGCGAACTTTACAAGGCTTGAAAGGTATGCCTCTGGCTTTTTCATGAACACCGAAATCAAGGTGGATCGCTTCTTTAGCGGACTAAAGTCGAGTCTACAAAAAGTGTTGGCAATTTGAGACTTAGACAGCTATGAGGAGATTGTTCGTTGTGCCCTCAAGGTTGAAATGGAGATTGGAGACTCTTAGTGGTCTCATGGGCCTAGTGACAAGAAGCAGAAAATGGTGAACAACATGGGTGGTTCATCAAACAAATATCATGATGTAAAGAAGCCTCACTTTCCCCTTTGCAAAAATTATGGGAAGAAGCATCTTGGTGAATATCTCAAGGGAACCAGGAATTTCTTCAAATGCGGAATGTTTGGTCATATGACCAAGAACTGCCGAAGGGATATGAAAAATCCTACTAATATTGAAGAAGAATGGAAGGTTCAGATCAACACTCAGCCTGTAGTGCAGTGTTTTAACTGCAAGGAGCTTGGGCATTATGCGAACAATTTCCCTAAGCCGAGGGTTGTCGGAGGAAATCAGAAACAACCTCCAAGGCAACAAGGAAGGGCTTATGCTATCACTACTGCTGAGGTGGAGCTGGAAAACGATGTGGTGATAGGTATGCTTGTTATTCCTTCAAGAATAGAGAACGTACTATTTGATTCTGGTTCTATGCATTCTTTCATATCATGAAAGTTTAGTAGAACTATTCAAACACCACCTCAAAATTTGGAGGAAACGTTATCTGTGAGAACAGAAAATGGGGCAATTATTTCATCCATGGTTTATAACTCTTCCCTGGTTAATGTTTGTGGACTAAACCTCCCAGCAAATATTGTCAAACTTTTTTTAGTGGAGTTTTACGCTATCATGGGCATGGGTTGGCTATCTTTGTACAAGGCCAACATCAACTACCGGGAAAGGGAGATTACTCTTCACATCCCGAAGCATCCTCCAATTCTTTACAAGTGCAAGGAGAAAGATGAGTCTCCTTTAGAATATTTGTCTCAAGTTTTGATATTGCTTCCATATGAGCATGCATACCTAGCTCAAATGATTGAGACAAAGGAGAGAATCATGCTTGAAGACATTCCCATCGTGAGGGATTACACTGATGTATTCTCTGAAGAGTTGTCTGGTCTTCCTATTGACCGAGAGGTTGTGTTCTCAATTGAAATTATCCATGGATATCTGGAAATCTCAAAGACACCTTTCAGAATGGCCACCGTAGAGCTGTAAGAGCTGAAGTAGCGGTTACAGGAGAATATGGAGAAGGGTTTTATACGCCCGAGTGCTTCACCATGGGGTGCTACAGTCCTCTTCTTCAAGAAGAAGGATGGATCAATTCATCTCTGCATTGATTATCATGAGCTCAATAAAATAACTATAAAGAATAAGTATCCCCTTCCATAGATAGATGACTTGTTTGATCAACTTTGTGGGGCTAGTTATTTCTCTAAGGTGGACCTTCGGTTGGGATATCACCAACTAAAGGTGAGGAAGGAAGATATTCCCAAGACTACCTTTCGAACGAGGTATGGACACTATGAGTTCAGAGTGATTCCCTTCGGACTCACCAATGCTCTAGAAATTTTCATGGATTTAATGAATAGAGTCTTTAGAGATTACCTCGACAAATTTGTGGTGGTCATTATTGATGATATTCTAATATAATCCAAGAGCAAGGGGGAACATGAGGAGAATTTGGAAACTGTGTTAAAAACATTTTGAAGGGAGAAGTTGTATGAAAAGTACAGTAAATGTGAGTTCTGTATAGAGGAAGTATCATTCTTGGGGCATGTTATCACCAGGAAAGGGATATCTGTAGACCCTTATAAAACGAAGGCAATTGAAGAGTGGCTGAGGCCAACTTCTGTAATGGAGATCCACATATTTTTAGGTCTAGCTGGGTATTATCGACAATTCATGAAGAACTTTTCATGATTGTCAAACCCAATGACCAAGCTGACATGGAAGGGAGTAAAGTTATTCTAGACATAGGAATGTGAAGACTGTTTCAAGGACTTGAAAAAGAGGCTTATCACTATGCTAGTACTCACACTCCCTTCAAGAGGAGAAATCTTTGTGGTGTATAGTGATGCTTATAAGAAAATATTAGGTTGGGTGCTAATGAAAAATGATAAAGTGATAGCCTATGCCTCAAGGCAGTTGAAAATCCATGATCAAAACTATCCCACGCATGATCTGGAGTTGGCGGTTGTGATCTTTGCATTGAAAATCTAGCGGCATTATCTCTATGGAGAAAAATGTGAGATATATACTGACCACAAGAGTCTCAAATATATATTCACATAGAAAGTGCTTAATATGCACCAATGAAGATGGATAGAGCTCATCAAGGATTATGACTGCTCAATCCACTACTATCCCAGTAAGGCAAACAAGGTGGAGGATGCTCTAAGTAGAAAGGATCCTGCATCTTTATCAATGATGATAATTGAAAAGGATTCAATCTTCTTAGATTTGCAAAGGATGGACATGAGAATCATTAAGGGAGAAACATCATCAATCCTTTCTCAAATGATTGCTCAACCATCCCTCATGGAGAAAATAAAGGTTTATCAAAGAAAGGATGTGGAAATTCAGAAAAGGATGGAAGCTGTTAAAAATGGGAAATCCTCCAATTTCAAAATTTATGAGGAAGGAGTTGTAAGATTTGGGACACGATTATGTGTACCATCTGATCCAGAGATAAAGAAGGAGCTATTTAATGATGCAAATAGCTAGACCTTATCTATCCATTCTGGGAGTACCAAAATGTACTGTGATCTCCGAGAACACTTCCGGTAGGATAACATGAATAAGGAGATTGCGGAATATATATCAAGGTTCTTAGTATGTCAGCAAGTTAAAGCTGAGCACCAAAAGTCTAAAGGTATGATGAAGCCATTACCTATACCCATGTCGAAATGGGAAAATGTTACTGTGGACTTTGTCACGGGTATCCCAAAGACATCGAAGGGAAATAATGCGATATGAGTTGTGGTTGACCGACTCACCAAGAAATCCCATTTCATCGCAATTCGGAAATATCTATCGCTTGAAAAACTTGCAAAGTTATATGTGAAGGAGGTGGTGAGACTGCACGGTGTTCCACTCTCAATTGTCTCTGACTGTGATCCAAGGTTCACATCTAAATTCTGGAGGAGACTTCAACATTCTTTGAGTACTGAATTAAATTTCAGCATGGCCTATCACCCCCAGACTGATGGCCAATCTGAAAGAACTATTCATATGCTTGAAGATATGCTTAGAGCCTACTCTCTAGAATTCAAAGGTGGATGGGATCAGCATCTCCCATTGGTTGAGTTCTCATACAACAATAGCTTCCAATCAATTATTCAGATGGATCCATATGAAGCTCTGTATGGAAAGCGATGTAGAACTCCAACCTGTTGGGATGAAGTTGGAGAAAGAAAGCTACTTAGACCCGATCTTGTTCAAGAGATGACAGAGAAGGTTAAAGTCATCCAGAAACACATCAAAGCTGATCAAAGTCAGAAAAAGAGTTATGCTGACAACTGTCGAAGGGACTTGGAGTTGTACGTTGGATATAAAGTCTTCCTTCGAATATCTCCATGGAAGAGAGTGATGCGATTCGGGAAGAAAGGTAAGCTAAGCCCAAGGTATATTGACCCCTTTGAGATCCTTGACAGCATAGGATCCGTGGCCTATCGGCTTGAACTTCCACCGAATATGGCTCGAGTTCATGATGTTTTTCACGTATCACTCTTGAGGAAGTACATACCTGATCCCTCACATGTATTAAGCTTAGAGTTGGTGCAGTTGGAAGATGATCTCTCCTATGAGGAGCATCCAGTAAAGATTCTGAATCGGAGAGATAAGGTTCTAAGAAACAAGACAAACCATCTTTTCAAAGTGTTGTGGAGGAACTATAAGTTTGAGGAAGAAACATGGTAATTGGAGGAAGCAATTAAGGAAAAGTACCTGCACCTGTTTTTGTCTTAGAATGTAAAACAAAATTTTGAGGGCGAAATTTCATAAGGGGGGAAGAATGTGACGACCCAAAGTTTTTCAATGGAAATTCCATTCTTATATTTATGTAATAAAATCACATGGAAGCACAACATAATGAACTACTAAGTGATAAGTGACCTTTAAAAATAATTTTTTCACTTCTGTGTTTAGAATTTCAAAAATATGTCATACACGGTTGTGTTCAAGATGTTTTTTGGAGTCCAATATAACAAAAATAAATTTTTGGTGAATAGTAACCTACCCTAATGAATAGTAACATACCCTTATGAATAGTGATATACCCTAATGAATAGTAACCTCACCTATGGTGGTATAAAAAAAATATTCAAGTTGGAAGTACGATATACCTATATTTTAGAATGAGTTAATGAATGTTTTAAAAATGGTTCTGATAATAAATTATTATTTTAATTAAATATTAAAATAATCATATTTAGAAAATTATTTTTGAAAAATGGAAATAATTTTTGGATTCAACATGTCAAAAAATGGTTAGGGTGAATTTTTTGAATTTTTTCTGAAATACTTGATTTTTTTATGAATAGTAGAATCTGATAATTTACAATAAATGCTAAATAATGGATTAATTGAGTCATCAATGATGCTCTGATGATGTAATCCCACTTGGTTCGGGATCACATGATAAAATCACTATTCTTGGTCATGGAATAATTACTATTCCTTGTCTTGGGAAGAAATAACAAATTAAGGATTATAATATCATGAAATCCCTCCTCTCCTCCACTATAAAACCCCCCTTCACTCTCTCTTCTCTCCACTCCTCTCAAGCTCCAAGCCTTATCTAAATTATGACCAAACCTCTCCCCAATGTCCCCCCACCCTATGTAAAAAATATCTTAGACTCCTCAAAATACCAAAACCTCTCCCCTTAAGAGGTTCTCAAAGGAGGAAGTCTCAAGAGGTAAATTCCTCTTTCCAAATTTCTTCTTTTCTTTTAAGTTCCTTTATTTTTTATTTTATTTCCTCACCTCCCTTCACCATAATAGTATGATAAATCCAGTAGCATACATGTACTGGAATGTATTCATGCTAGTGGTATATTTTATTATCTTCTCCCCTTTCCCCACCCTTTTATTTGAAATAAATGAAAGCACCGTTTGAGATGTGCTAATTTAGCACATTCAAGGACAACGGTTTATCAATTTCTATTATTATCTTTAATTATGGTCATGAAACCATTTGTGGTATGGTGGAACCAGATTATTATATATGTAATATAACCTATTTTTGGTTCTGTAATCCTTTGGTACAAATGGAATTAAGTTATAAATCAAAAGACATTCTTTGTAATCAAACCCACCGAATAACAAAAACGGTTATCACTACGGTTATATATGTAATAATTCAACATCACTATAAGTAACCTAATTAAAATTAAAACCATGTAATCTACTAGATATTAACTAAAGAATGTAACTTCAATTCTGGACAACCACTTTCATCTTTTATATAATCCAAACTTGAATATAAGTGAACCGATCTTTTAAAGCCAAGTAAACAAACGAGACCGAACAATGAAATTGAACATTATAAATAATAAAAAAGGATTTGAATGAAATAAAAAGGGTTATAATAAATCAATTACATATAGAATAGGTTATGGACTTATGAATTAATAATCCTAATTTTTTTATTCAGGTCATTAATAACAAGTGGAGAACACCACCGGATTTGAGGTAAGGGATCCTCTCCTTTTCTCTCTTAATCAAGATTTTCCTTTATACTATGCCTTTATATGTGTACTAGAAAATTATGGGGTGTGTTTAAGAACCTCCCCCATACTTCCTTATATATTTATAAGTTATGAGAAACCCCATTTCTCTCTCATCAATCCATCTTGGTCACACCCGACACCATACCGATAAAATCGTAACGAATTCTACCCAAACCTTCTTTGTTCTTTCGGGTTGCCTTATCTTTCTTTAAAAATGGTGTTATCTTATATATCTATGTGAGTATTATGACTTCTGTTTATTTGTACAAGATTCTTATATCAATACCCTTTCATCACATTCTTTTGGGGATATACATGATTTTTAAATATTCCCTCCTTAGAACTTTCTGATAAGCCAACCTGTTTTAAGGGGACTTCCCAAATTTTTACCCAAATTTCAAGTGCACTCTATCCTGTGTTTTAAAAAACCATTGTATTTATAAAATAGGTATTTTTATTATTAAAACCTTCTTGGTTCAATTCTGGTTTTATATAAAAGAATGTTCTCTTTTCTATTTGAAAAGATCTAGAGTGTTTTCCTTAAAACCGCTCAAAAATGTTTTATTCTAATGTTTCTAAAATACATTTTTTTATATGTTGTCACTTATATTTGACACCACTTACCATTTTATATGACTATTTTACCCTATTAATGTCCATTTATGTTATAATCCCTTCCTTTCATGGACACTTTCATGATACTCCCATTGGATACGTTTTATGTCATGATTGTGTTACCCAATTCTTTCCATGGGTAACATTATGTTTATGTATGGTTGATTATGTATGTGGCAAGATTATTTATTTGGAAAGAATATTCATGAATATGTTGAGATGTATGCGCCTAGATAGTGCTCCAATGAATTGGGTAAGGATAAGTCTCATGAGATGCGATGTGAAATGGGATTGGCGGTTAGCCTTGACCCGTACTGAAATGGGAAACGGGATTGGCGGTTCGCCTTGACCCGTACTAAAGATATGATTTATGATTCTGCCACATTTATATGATTCCATGTTTATAATATCCCATGCTTATATTACATGATTTTATAATTTTCATTCTATGGATATCATTATGTCATGCCTCCTAACTCAAGTGCTTGAGATGTATCCTTATGTTCATTCCTTTACTGGGATTTTTAGCTCATCCCTTTATTCATGTGTTCCCCAGGGTACCCTATGCAGATGTAAGAGCTCAATGAAAGTTAGAAGCTCTTTATGGAGATTAAATAAATAAGTTTTTTTAGTCCCATGTTTTATGTTATATGTACCTAGTCTACCAAGACACTAGACTTAACGATCCTTGGCTTGTACTCTGATGATTAATTATGCTTAAAATCATGAAATGTTTTATATAAAAGGCTTGGGTCGCTATATGAAGGGGCAGTTGTTTTAATATGTCATACCCTAATTCCCCTCCCCCCTCAGGTTATATAACCTAGTTGGTCTACTAGTTATGATTTATATTCACAATTGATATAAAAGTTTTATTAAAAATTATTATTAGAAAAAAAATTAGAAAATTATTTTCAAAGATTTATTTTTTAAAATTATGTGAATTAAATTGTTTCATGCAGTTTACATATTATAAATTTATTAGCATAATTATGAATAATATACTTTAATACTACTTTAATAAATCTAATTAGCTTGATCCATGACTCAAATTAATCAAAAATTCATTAAGTTTAAATCCTTTTAGTAAAATTAGAATCAAAGATATTTTTTATTGCTTAATTCACAATATTATCTTCTATTTTTTGTAAAATAAAATAAAATTATTTATTATGTAAGAATTATAAGTTAAAAATACCCATGATAATAGTAAACAGTCCAAGAATGAATTCCAAAGCCTATAAAACTAACACATAACTAAATAATCAAATAAAGCCCCTTACACCAAATCCTTTATAAAATTAGAACAATTGAAGAGAAAAACTAACTTCTACTATGATGAAAGTTAAATATCTCAAGGACAATTATTTTATCTTCTATAAACTAAGAATATGTGTAATAATAAGAAAAATATTGTTAAACTAAATGGATAACCCAAAAACCAACAAGAAAACCCATATGGACCCAGGCTAATCATATTAATTGATAAGAAAATGGGTCATTCATGTGAATCATCCACAATCAGATTCCCTATAATTGAACCAAGGCATATCGATTAGATTACCCATAGCTGCATCAATTTCCAATACACATATTATATAATTTTCCTAGGATACAAATGTGATATCCTTCAAGATATCCCAGAAGAAACTAGTTGTGATGATGAACCATGAAGAAAACCAATTTAAAACATAAGAAAAAACACCAAAAAATAAGATGTTTATAGTAACTAGTTATAATATTTATTGACCCACATTTTATGTGAATCCATGAGATCAAACTCTATAGTTCCCTATTTTAATTGGATACACACAAGTATCCTAAAACAACTACAACATCCCCAAAATTACATATCTATCTAAAAGGGTAATGAGGAAGACAAACATCCCCATAGATCCACCAAAAATAGAGGAAGGGTTTAAGAAAATAAAAAACCAAACCAATAAAAACCACATGCCTAATGTAAGGAAACAACACCAAACCAAATAAAATGAATATCAAGAAATTAAAATTATAATAACATCCAAGAAGAAATAACCCCCAAAAATATTCAACTATATAATTTGAAAATTTCCATTCTTTAACCAAAACAAAGAAAAGTACTAAAAATCCAACATGATTGGAGTTGATGGAAAAAAATTCTCTAATATTCCATCCTCATATCACCATAGCAATAAGAAAGAAGAAAAAACCTCACCTACCCACATCCTCCAAGACAATCACAAATAAATCTCCAAAGTATGCTATCTAAAATCAATCAACATACCAGATGTTTCATGGAGGAAGTTCTCAGTACCTAGTTCTTATACCAAACATTTGGTAGATTATGATTGATATTCATCTATTTCATATAATAAATGAACAAACCATAATGTGAAAAAAACTTAATATTTTCTAGTTATAATTACGGCCCTAGCCATTATAAAGATCCTTGTAATAGATTCCAGAATCCATAATAGAGGTACACTAATTCGAGGGGTAGGGGAAATAACTATTGAATAAAAGGTAATGTCATATCCCATAAGATAAAATTGTTATGTAAACTCATATTAATTTAATGACTATCCATGATTATATGAAAACAAACCAAAATGTGAGTAAAAACATTAATTATGAACAAATCATGGAATGGATCTAGAAACCATGCTATGTCGACTATATCATTAGTGTTGAATTATTAACTCCTCAATCTAGTTGAAATAAAATTAATTCCATGATCAATATAAAACAATATATATTCACAATAGGGTAAACTAAAAAATAGACAATAAAACATTACCATTTTCCTATTTTGGGCCACTATAATCTTCAAAAGTATCAAATTATATTTATTTTTTAATCTACATGACTTTTTGGAAACAAATTTATCATTAAAATCATAACATGGACACTTTTAGGAATCTAATTTCATATTTTTGTTCAATTTATTTCTTATCTATCAAGAGATATTTCATAGGATATGGTCACTTATATGGATAAAACTGACCATGACATGGTGAATGATCCTCTACGACATTATCTCTCTTGATTTTATTCAAAATCTTAGAAATATATCCAATTCCATAGTTATGATCCATTTTTTCTGGAAAAATTTAAGAAACAAAAAATTATTTGGTATAAATATTATATAGAATTTAAATTTATAGATAAATTTTGGCACAAAATATAGGTGTAAAATTTCCCCATAATTAAGCTTTTTCTTATGCTCAACACAAATATATAATTACATATTACTAAGTAATCACTCCGTAAATATAAAATATAATCCATCATGAATATATTCAAATATTTATAAGTAAATATTATTTCATCATCATATAAAATCATTAAAAATTCCCAATTCTTAATCAAATCAAAGTTAAATTTTATTATACATAGTATTAAAATCATTCTTAAATTCTATTATTTCATTATAAAACTTCTAATTATGAATTTTAATAAGTGATTAAGTGATTTTTTCGTAGGTCTCTTTCAATTAGATTTATTTTTTATCAAAGATAAACTATAGTAGTATATGACCTTCCATCGATCTTAGAAGGAGGATCACTTACCTACACTAATTTTATATTATCTTTTATTTATTTATTATGTTATAGAAAACTAAATATAATATTAAAACTCAAAAATGGGGGTTTTGTATAAACATGCATATGTAGTGTGAATATACAGGAATGTCATGAAAAACACAATAGAAGAAATGAAAACTATAGAATGAAGTTAGCAAAAGAAACATTTTTTCCTCAGTTATCATGGATATATTCATCCTTTAATGAAAATATAAGTACTCTCATCATCCTATTTTGTGTAATCATCAACATCATTTACATAACATCTTCCTTGTTCTACAAATGATAAACCTACACCGAAATATCATGTATTTAAGGATACTTACACCAAAAAATAGTTCTATAGTTGTATTACTTTGAAATAATGACACTAATAAATTTCATTATATAAATATTTTTAATATTGAGGGTAGGAAAAAATAATAACTAATATTGAAAAGAATTATTATAAAAATATATAAAGGCAGTCACGTAATGATATCACTTTAATTTATTCCAAGATTCTCATAATTGAATAATAAGACATAGTATAATGAAAATTGAATTCAAATTTTTATTTTTTCATCACTAAGTAGTGAAAAGGTGTTAGTTCTCCATGAACAATGAATAAAAAACGTCAAAGTAATGTTATAAAATAAATAATCACTTCGCGAGGATTTGAAAGAATGTAGTATAAGCCAAAAAGAGGATATTTTGAAAAAGTTAAAAAAAATATAAAGAGGGAATAAGTGACACAATATATATTATCTTATTTAATAAGAGTCCAAAAAATTAAAAATACCTTGACTCAAAAATCAGGTCCATATGATAACATAAAAGTGGTATTCATTTTTTTTAGCAATTTTTATGTGAAATTTATGGCATACTTTTGTTTAAATATTTACTTGAACAACTGACTTGATTCACCTTGAAGATAAAAATCCACATTTAGTTCACTCTATCCTGATTACCTTGATGAAATAGACTTGTTCAACATCAGTATTAGTTCATCATCTTTTTAATCTATTTTAGCTCAAAATTCAAATTGGTTTTACATAAATCTAATCATTAGAAATGAAAATAGATAAAACCAGATCATATAACAAAAAATATATGTTCTCCAACTTCAACTCAACTAAAGAAATGCATCATCTATCTAGAACTAGTAGCTGACAGTAAATTATTTATACTTGAGTCCTTAATCCTATAATAAAAAAACTAGAAACATCATTGATAAAAATAGATTTTTAACAAAACCATATCCATATAGAGGTGGAGAAATTTAGATTAAACAAATAACCAAATAGATCTAAAATGTTGTGGATCATATATTATTTTGACTTTCATCAAGAATCAGTGAACCAATAGCTCAACTCTAATTAACTCACATATTCTCAGTAATCCAAATGTATAATTGGGACACAAACCAAACCTCCCTCATGCTAATGACTATAAAAAATGATCAATATTTTGGATAAAGAAATAGATTTAGCCTTCATGGACTAGATAGTAGCATCATTATGGACTGATCTGGGGTTTTAAAGTATCACTGTAGAAGAAAATGTCACGACCCGTCCTTGGGGCCCGTGCCGTGACTACCCCAAGTCCGCCTTCCATAGGCCAGGGGCTGGTGACTAGCACCAAGGCGTAAATCTCGGTAAATAGGGAAGGCATTGCCTTTATAAAGTAAACATACACCACAGAGTACAAGCGGAAGTAAAAGTAAATACAAAGTAAAAACTGAAACAAGCTGTGCTGAAAGTAAAGGGGGCCGGAAATACAAGCCCAACTGTAAAGTACAACTGAAAGAGAAAAACAGAAACTGAAAGAAAATCCACAGCGTCGAGCCGTCCTCTAGAAGTCCCACCTAAAGGGTGAGTACAGATAGCCTCCACAGCTCCTCGGTCTAGCAGTCCGCTCCTAGTACACCCCACCCAGTGGTCCACCTCCAGGTACCGTCCTGCTCCGCCAACCTCGACCACGATCAACACTGTCCGTCGTCTGCAACCAACACAACGTAGTGCGGGCATAGCCCATGCAGGGGTGAGTATAAGCTACTCAGTAGGGACCCCGAGACCCCCGAAGGTCTCCCAGAATCCACAAAGGATAATCGACAAAGGAAAGATACAATCACGAAGTAACATCCGACACGACTTAGGTATATGCCCATACATATACCTAAGACACCAATTCTCGCTCAGCTCCATCATCCGAGATCAAGCACAACCCAGTCCACACAGGAAAGAAAAATGTAAATCCACACAGGATAGCACAACACAATCCACAAAGGAAAGCTAAACGTAATCCACACAGGATAGCACAACACAATCCACAAAGGAGAGTAAATAGGATTCAGCTCACATAGGTATACTTCTTAGAATGATGATAAAGATGATCACTGATCCATCTAAGTCGTCGGACCCACAAAGGATCGATAGGTACTAACCCCTGCAATGACCCACAAAGGATCTGACCCATAAAGGATCGATAGGTAACTAACCCCCGCAAAGACCCACACAGGATCGGGCCCACACAGGACCTGTAGGAGCTGGCCCACACAGGACCGCTGAGCACTGACCCACACAGGATCAGACCCACACAGGATCGGTAGCACTGACCCACAAAGGATCCCTGAGTGCTGTAGTCATCGCCGTCGAATCCACTAAGGATCTCTGCACAGTCGTCGTCGTCATAGTAGCAGTCGTAGCCAGCTCTAGGGTTCCCGCACACAGCAAGCTCATTCAGGAGGGTCCGCTCCACGAGCCGGGAGGATGATAAATCAACTGACACATAGTCCAGAGTTGATGTATCCAAAAGTTCTGTATCGTCAACAGGAACTCAACGTCGCAGACGGCGCGTCAATCGGAAGCCCGGTCTGAGAGTTATTGGCTTTTTCGTCCTAGGGGCCCGGTTGGTCTTTAAGGAAAAACCAACCTGACCATACTCCAACTGAATCCAAACATTGGGAGAAGTATTCCAAAAGATCCATCTCACTTAGAGGAATTCAACAAAGTCTACGGCATGTCAATCGGACGTCCGAAGCTCAAGATATGAGCGTTTCCGCTCCAAGGGCCCAGTTGGTTTCGTATCCGAACCAACCCGGCCGAACCCAAAGTATTCCGAAACCTTGAGTGTGATATACCAAAACGACCGTCTCAATCCAAGGATCGCATCGCTGCTGACGACGCGTCGTTCGGAGGCCCGTAGCTCAACTTATGAGCAAAAGACCGAAAAGGTCCGGAAACAGGGGGTCTCGGCCCGGTCCGACCCGGACCAACCCCCCTGGGTCGGCCCGACCCGGGTCCGGGTCCAACCCGGTTTGGCGCGACCCGAACCGGCCGGGGCGGCCCGGCCCGGCCTGGGCGCGATCCGGCCGGTCGGGTCGGCCCGGCTCGGCTCGGCCGAGCGGTCGAGCGGAGGAAGCCGCGGGGCGCTGCCCCCGCGGAATTGAAGTGTCGCGGCCCCACGGGGGGCCGCGCTGGATCAGCGGGCGCGGATTTGCCGCGTACCATGAGTCGCCGGACCCGCACGGTCGCGGGTCTGGCTGGCCGCCGCCTCCGGCCGCCGGCGCCGCCGGTGGACTCCGCGGGCCACCGGAGTTGCTCCGGTGGTCCGATTCCATTTCCGTCTGCACCTTGGCTCCTCCCGGGTCCCGTTCTTCACTGCAGAATCAACAAATCATCTCTGCGGCCCGTTTTGTCGTCGTCTGCCGTTCCACACACCAATGAAGAACTGCGGAGGGTTGTCGGGCCGTGTTTGTTTGGCCCGCACCCTCCGCGCTAGGTGATAACAATCGGGAAAGATATTCAACACATGAAAACATAACAAGATGCAATTTTAATAAATTAAAATTGCACCTTGATCCCAGCTCTTTGTTTTAGAAGGAAACAACTATGGGAATAAAATATTATATTCAAATAAAAAAAATCCCTACCTCACCGTAGTCGTCGAGCGTGCGTTCTTCGCGGAATTGATCGTCGCAGAAGGAGGTGATCGTCGCGTCGCGGAAGGGCGCCGCGTCGTCACGAAAGGGCGTCGCGTCGACAATCTCCGAGGATCAATAACAAACAGATTTAATTATAATAATTAAATCCTTTTTGTTGTTATAATCCACAAAGAATTTAAAAGGAGCGCAACCCCCTACCTTGTCGTTGTCGATCGAAGGTTGTCGCGGGGTTGGATCATCGCGGAAGAAGCGTCGCGAAGGGAGATTCGTCGACGTCGCGGTACACGGCTTCGCGTCATCGATCTCCGAGGGCTCGGCGTTCTTCATCGCCCTTTCGTCAAAGGTCGGCGTTCTTCGCATTCTTCGTGTTCTTCGCGTTCTTCGCGAAGGAGGTTGAAGGACTTAAGGTTCTGTCAAATCCTCTCAACGAACAACACACAAGAAGAAGAATGTTGGTCTTATTTTATTATTACGCCAACGGATTGTAAACAGGTTAAGAAACGATTAAATTAATTCATAGAATTAATTTAACGAAGTTAACCTCCCAATTAATTGGTGCATTAAGAATTTAAGAAAATGCGTCAGTTGACTTTCATAATGACAGGTTTTCGCGGGTGCGTTACTTAGCGGAAAAGAAACGGTGGGGCTCATGCGGGCCCCACCTCACAAATATCATACCAGGTGGGTAGGATATTTTGGGTTCCACCCTATCTACTTCAACTCAGCTTAAGCAGCTTAAAGTGTCTTTTAAGTGGCTTTAAGTGAAATAAAATAAAGTTTTTCGTACCAATTATTTTATTTCTTAACTTTAAGCCCAAAAATTAAAAACCACACCCGAGCAAACACAACTCCGGAAGAGGCATTTCTAAGAAAATATCGGTGCTTCGATTCCATCGGTGCCCTCAGAATTCGATTCCGAGCATCGGTTCAAAAGTTAGAAAAACCCACTTGTTCGTTCACTGAACGTACCCGAGCCAAACTTCGAAAAATGATTCCGGGCACACCGGGCCTCAGAATCACGTGCCGTCAGAAACTGCGTTCTTGTAAAATTCCAAAGAAAATTAATAAAAAAATTTCCATGAAATTTACGGGTCTTTATATCACTTCCACCTCAGGGATTTACGTCCCCGTAAAGATACATCATAAACTAGGTGAAAAAATGTGGGTACTAAGCACGCATCTGAGCCTCCCGCTCCTAAGTGCTCTCCTGGAGGTTCCCGTGCTGCCATATAATGCGCACAAGAGGAATCGACCGTCCACGTAGGACCCGCTCCTATCGATCCTCGATCTCCACTGGGACCTCCGCAAAAGTCTCCCCATCATCAACGTCCAACTCCCCATGGTCAATGATGTGCGTCGGGTCGTGCACGTATCTCCTCAGCTGAGATACGTGGAAGACGTCGTGCACCCAGTGCAACTGAGGTGGTAGAGCCAGGCAATAAGCCACCTCGATGATCCTGCTGAGGACCTGAAAAGGTCCGATGAAGCACGGAGACAACTTTACGCCTCAGCCAAATCTCCGTAGTCCACGTGGAGGTGAGACACGCAAGAAGACGTGGTCTCCATCCTCGAACTCTAGTGGCCTCCGCCTCCTGTTAGCGTAAGAATTATGCCAGCTCTGAGCTATCCTCATCCGCTCCTGGATGACCTGGACCTTTTCTATCGTGGCACGGACCATCTCTGGTCCCACAAGTGCTGACTCCCCAGGGTCTATCCAGCACAAAGGAGATCTGCAAGGTCTTTCGTACAACGCCTCATATGGTGCCATCCCGATGGTGGAGTGGTAGCTGTTATTGTACGCGAACTCCACTAAGGGTAGGTGGTCCTCCCAGCTACGACCAAAATCGAGGACACATGTGCGGAGCATTTCCTCGAGAGTCTGAATGGTCCTCTCCATCTGAACATCCGTCTGAGGGTGAAAGGCGGTGCTCAGACGTAGCTGCGTCCCAAACGCCTCCTGCAACCCCTTCCAAAGCCGGGAAGTAAAGCAAGCATCTCGATCGGAGATGATAGATGATGGCACACCGTGAATCCGTACAATCTCCTAAACATAGAGACGCCCCAATCTCTCCACTGAGCCCTGCTCTCTGATGGGTAAGAAGTGAGCTGACTTGGTGAGTCGGTCGACAATCACCCAGATGGAGTCGTGACCTCTGTATGTGCGTGGAAGTCCAGTCACGAAGTCCATAGATATCCCATCCCACTTCCACTCGAGGACCTCCAAGGGCTGTACCAAGCCTGCTGGTACCTGATGCTCTGCCTTCACTTGCTGGCAGGTGAGGCATCGTGAAACAAACTCTGCCACAACCTTCTTCATGCCCGGACACCAGTTCTGTCGTCTGAGATCCTGGTACATCTTCGCCACTCCAGGATGTACCGCCAAAGGAGAAGTGTGAAACTCTCTCAGCACCTCCTCTCGTAAAGCGACTGGTACCAAGGTACGTCCTTTGAAAAGGATGTCGTGCTCTACTCCAAGGGAGAAGCCATCAAGTGCATGTCCTGAGGATAACTGCGCACACCACGTCTCACAGTCGGCGTCCCCATGCTGTGCCTCTCTGACCCGCTGCAGTAGTGGAGGAGTGAATGTGAGAGACTGAAGGAAGACTGCTCCATCTCTATCCACGAAGGATATCTGCAAAGCGGCTAGCTACTCTGTCACCTCCTCAAGTAGCTGAATGCTCGTCCTCCCACTGAGAGCATTGGCTACCACGTTCCCCTTCCTAGGAGTATAGAATATCTCAAAGTCGTAGTCTTGGAGGAACTCGAGCCATCGTCGCTGTCTCAGGTTCAGTTCCTTCTGTGAGAAGATGTACCTGAGACTCTGGTGGTCAGAAAAGACTGTAAAGTGCTCGCCCATCAGATAGTGTCGCCATGTCTTTAGAGTGAAGACCACTGCCGCTAACTCCAGGTCATGGGTAGCGTAGTTCTACTCATGTAGCCTCAACTGACGTGATTAGTAGGTGATCACTTCCCGCTCCTGCATCAGGACACTTTCGAGTCTGGTCCCTGATGCATCACAGTAGACTATGTACCCTACTCCCTCCTCAGGCAACCTCAAGATAGGTGCGCTGGTCAATCTCTGTCTCAGCTCCTGGAAGCTCTGCTGACATCTGTCTGACCACACAAAGGGTTTCCCCTTCTTCGTCAAAGATGAGAGTGGCGCCTAAACTCTGGAGAAGTCTGGCACCAACCTCCAATAGTATCCAGCTATTCCCAAGAAACTCCGCATCTCCGTCACGCTCCTGGGTGGCTCCCAAGCTAGCACTGCCTCGATCTTTGCAGGATCCACTGCAACTCCCGCCTCAGAGATGACGTGCCCCAAGAAGTGGACCTCACGTATCCAGAACTAACACTTCGAGAGCTTTCCATAAAGCTGGTGCTCTCGGAGTGTGTCTAGTACAACCCGTAAGTGGTAGGCGTGCTCCTCCTCAGTCGTCGAGTAAATCAAAATGTCGTCGATGAAGACTACGACAAATCGATCGACTTATGGCTGAAATATCCTATTCATGGGGACCATGAGCACTGCTGGAGCATTGGTTACGCTGAATGGAATAACCAAGAACTCATAGTGGCCATACTGACATCTAAAGGCCGTCTTCTGCACGTCCTCGTCTCGAACTCTGAGCTGATGATAGCCTGACCTGAGGTCTATCTTTGATAACCACCGTGATCCCTTGATCTGATTGAAGAGGTCATCAATCCTCGGTAGCGGATACTTGTTTCTCACCGTCACCTGGTTTAGGCGACGATAGTCGACACACAGTCGCAAGCTCCCATCCGCCTTCTTGGCGAACAATATCAGGGAAGCCCAGGGTGAAACACTGGGTCAGATGAATCCCTTGCCCTGCAAGTCCTCCAACTGTACCCGTAGCTCTCGAAGCTCAGCGGGGGACATCCGATATGCTGGAGTCAATATCGGGGCTGTCCCGAGGTACAGTTCAATATGAAAGTCTACCTCTCTGTGAGGAGGTTGCCCTGGAATGTCGTCGGGGACGACGTCCGTGTACTGATCCACCACTGCAGGAAAACTAGGACTCCGCACGTCAACTGATCCTAGGATGAGGCTAGCCAACTGATGAGTGATGGGCTGTCCTCTCCTCTGCGGTAGTCCATCCTGTGCTGCGAAGGCTCCCTTCTCACCGGTGAAGGTGAACCTACTAACGTCGGTGCGTACACATCGCACCTTGCGCCTAATACATTCAATCTGTGCATGGACTGTAGATAACCAATCCATGCCCAATATGACGTCGTAAGGCCTCAACGCCGCTACAAGAAGATCCCAGCTGAAGCTCTCGCTTTCTAGAGTAAGCTCACACTGCCGGAACCAGTGCGTAATCGTCGAGTCTGCTCCCGTAGGAGTCTCTAGCCATAAGGATCGAGCCAACGACTCTATCGGAATCTCTGAGCTCCGAACAAGGGCAGCGGCTATGAAAGAGTGGCTCACTCCTATGTCGATAAGAACTGCAGCAAGTGTGGAATAGACACAGATCGTACCTCGAATCATCTCGGGCGCGCCGTGGTCGTAGGCCTCTGCTGCCTGGAGCTATGCCTGTCTCTGCCCGCCAGCTCCCTGTGGTCGGGGTGGACCTCTTGGTGGTGGTGGTGGTAGAGCCTCAAAGCGTCGCCCACCACCTGCTGCTCAGCCATCTCCTCTGCCTCGTTCGCCTCCTCCCTGCGGACCACCACGATCAACCCTATGCCTCTGCCTGGGTGGCCCCTCCACCGTCTGCTGCTCCTTGGCACGTCAAGTCGGGCAGTCATGAGCCATGTGGCCCTGCCCGCCGCACGCGTAGCACTGCCTGCCTCTCGAAATACTGGCTCCGCGCTGTGTGCCCCACACTACTGAGCTAGTGTCCTGAGGTCGTCTGCCGGAAGGTCTGGCCTGCCTAGACCCATGAGTCATTCGTCGGCTACCTGCTACCGAAGACTCCGCTACCTGCCGCCCTGCGGTAGGTCTCGCTGTGGACTCAGCAAGAAAGCTCTCGATCAGAAGGGCTCGCTCCAGTACTCCTGCCTGAGTCGGAATGTTGAGGGAGATTAGCGATGCCCTGATCTTGTGTCTCAATCCCTGCTCAAAGGTCCGGGCCCGGAAGAATGGGTCCCATACCATATCTGTCGAGTAGCGCGAGAGATCGGTAAATCTCGCCGAGTACTGGGCGACCGTCATGCTGCCCTGCCGCAGCTGAAGAAGCTCCTGGATGCGCACCGCACGGAGGGTGGCTGGGATGAACTCTGAGTAGAAGAGGCTCTCAATGTCCATCCAGAGAAGAGATGCCTCATCGTGCACCTAGAGCATCAAGCTCCACCATCGGCCTGCTGCCGTGTGCAGTAGGCTCGTAGCGAGGATCACCATGAGGTCTTCTGGTGTCCTCACTAGCCTGAAAACTCGTACAACTGCCTCCAGCTAGTCCTCGGCTACCTGGGGGTCCGTCTCCCCACGGAACCTAGGCAGTCACTGGCACTGAAACTCGTGCAGAGCTCCAAGGCGACGTGCATCGTCAGCGGCGGGGGCTGGAAGCATCGGTGGCTCGGTGGGTAGAGGTACCGTCGGTGCCTCTGCTGTCAAAGGACCCTGTACCGAGGCCTTGTCGCTCGGCGGGCTGTCGTCCCGTACAACTCTCAGAACCCTAGCTGGCTGCTGTCGTGGGGCCATCCTGAAAAGAAAACAGCTGCGCCATGGTCAGAACAGTATACCTGGTGGGCTGATACAAAGTAATCACAAAGAAAACTTGAAACACACATGCAATCAATGTTTTCATGCATTAAGTCAGAAATCAGAAGTCAGGGTCCTGGTGTACGAATACGTCGGTCGGCGCACCAACACTGGGATCCCTGGACTGATAACCACACTTAATACTCTTAAAATTATTGCTTCACATAGAAGAAAGATCAGAGTCTGTGGTAGAACCGACCACCTCTGATACCAATTTGTCACGACCCGTCCTCGGGGCTCGTGCCGTAACTACCCTAAGCCCGCCTTCCATAGGCCAGGGGCTGACGACTAGCACCAAGGCGTAAATCCTGGTAAACAGGGAAGGCATTGCCTTTGTAAAGTAAACATACACCACAGAGTACAAGCAAAAGTAAAAGTAAATACTAAGTATAAACTGAAACAAGCTGTGTTGAAAGTAAAGGGGTTCGGAAATACAAGCCCAACTGTAAAGTACAACTGAAAGGGAAAAACAGCAACTGAAAGAAAAACCACAGCGTCGAGCCATCCTCTGGAAGTCCCACCTGAAGGGTGAGTACAGATAGCCTCCACAGCTCCTCGGTCCAGCCGTCTGCTCCGAGTACACCCCGCCCAGTGGTCCACCTCCAGGTACCGTCCTGCTCTGCCAACCTCGACCACGATCAACGTTGTCCATCGTCTGCAACCAACACAACGTAGTGCGGGCATAGCCCGTGCATGGGTGAGTATAAGCTACTCAGTAGGGACCCCGAGACCCTCGAAGGTCTCCCAGAATCCACAAAGGATAATCCACAAAGGAAAGATACAATCACGAAGTAACATCCGACACAGCTTAGGTATATGCCCATACATATACCTAAGACATCAATTCTCGCTCGGCTCCATCATCCGAGCTCAAGCACAACCCAGTCCACACAGGAAAGCAAAACGTAAATCCACACAGGATAGCACAACACAATCCACAAAGGAAATCCAAACGTAATCCACACAGGATAGCACAACACAATCCACAAAGGAGAGTAAATAGGATTCAACTCACATAGGTATACTTCTTCAAATGAAGATAAAGATGATCACTGATCCATCTAAGTCGTCGGACCCACAAAGGATCGATAGATACTAACCCCCGCAATGACCCACAAAGGATCTGACCCACAAAGGATCGATAGGTAACTAACCCCCGCAAATACCCACACAGGATCGGGGCCACACAGGACCTGTAGGCGCTGGCCCACACAGGACCGCTGAGCGCTGACCCACACAGGATCGGACCCACACAGGATCAGTAGCACTGACCCACAAAGGATCGCTGAGTGTTGTAGTCGTCGCCGTCGAATCCACTAAGGATCTCTGCACAGTCGTCGTCGTCACAGTAGCAGTCGCAGCCAGCTCTAGGGTTCCCGCACACAGCAAGCTCATTAGGAAGGGTCCGCTCCACGAGCCGAGAGGCTGATACATCAACTGACACATAGTCCAGAGTTGATGTATCCAAAAGTTCCGTATCGTCAACAGGAACTCAACGTCGCAGATGGCGCGTCAATCGGACGCCAAGTCTGAGAGTTATTGCCTTTTTCGTTCCAGGGGCCCGGTTGGTCTTTAAGGAAAAACCAACCCGACCGTACTCCACCTGCGTCCAAACCTCGGGCGGAGTATGCCAAAATATCCATCTCACTTAGAGGAATTCAACAAAGTCGACGACACGTCAATCGGACGTCCGAAGCTCAAGATATGAGCGTTTCCGCTCCGAGGGCCCGGTTGGTTTCGTATCCGAACCAACCTGGCCGAACCCAAAGTATTCCGAAACCTTGAGTGTGATATACCGAAATGACCGTCTCGATCCAAGGATCGCATCGCCACTGACGGCGCCTCGTTCGGAGGCCCATAGCTCAAGTTATGAGCAAAAGACCGAAAAGGTCCGGAAACGGGGGGTCTGGGCCCGGTCCGACCCGGCCCAACCCCCCTGGGTCGGCCCGAACCGGTTCGGCCCGACCCGGGTCCGGGTCCAACCCGGTTTGGCGCGACATGACCCGGCCAGGGCAGCCCGGCCTGGGCGCGACCCGACCAGTCGGGTCGGCCCGGCTCAGCTCGGCCGAGCGGCCGAGCGGAGGAAGCCGCGGGGCGCTGCCCCCACGGAATTGAAGTGTCGCGGCCACGCGTGGGGCCATGCTGGATCAGCGGACGCGGCTTTGCCACATCCCGTGAGTCGCCGAACCCGCACCGCCGGTGGACTTCGCGGGCCACCGGAGTTGCTCCGGTGGTCCGATTCCATTTCCGTCAGCGCCGTGGCTCCTCCCGGGTCCCGTTCTTCACTGAAGAATCAACAAATCATCTCTGTGGCCCATTTTGTCATCGTCCGCCATTCTTCACACCAACGAAGAACTGCGGAGGGTTGTCGAGCCGTGTTTGTTTGGCCCGCACCCTCCGCGTTAGGTGATAACAATCAGGAAAGATATTCAACACATGAAAACATAACAAGATACAATTTTAATAAATTAAAATTGCACCTTGATCCGGGCTCTTTGTTTTAGAAGGAAACAACTACGGGAATAAAATATTATATTCAAATAAAAAAAATCCCTACCTCACCGTAGTTGTCGAGCGTGCGTTCTTTGCGGAATTGATCGTCGCGGAAGGAGGTGATCGTCGCGTCGCAGAAGGGCGTCGCGTCGTCGCGGAAGGGCGTCGCATCGACGATCTCCGAGGATCAAGAACAAATAGATTTAATTATAATAATTAAATCCTTGTTGTTGTTATAATCCACAAAGAATTTAAAAGGAGTGCAACCCCCTACCTTGTCATTGCCGATCGAAGGTTGTCGTGGGGTTGGATCGTCGCGAAAGAAGCGTCGTGAAGGGAGATTCGTCGGCGTCGTGGTACATGGCTTCACGTCGTCGATCTCCGAGGGCTCGGTGTTCTTCATCGCCCTTTCGTCGAAGGTCGGCGTTCTTCATGTTCTTCGTGTTCTTCGCGTTCTTCGCGAAGGAGGTTGAAGGACTTAAGATTCTGTCAAATCCTCTCAACGAACAACACACAAGAAGAAGAATGTTGGTCTTATTTTATTATTACGCCAACAGATTGTAAACAGGTTAAGAAACTATTAAATTAATTCATAGAATTAATTTAACGAAGTTAACCGCCCAATTAATTGGTGCGTTAAGAATTTAAGAAAATGCGTCAGTTGACTTTCATAATGATGGTTTTTCATGGGTGCGTTACGTAGCGGAAAAGAAACGATGGGGCTCGTGCGGGCCCCACCTCACAAATATCCTACCAGGTGGGTAGGATATTTCGGGTTCCACCCTATCCGCTTCAACTCAGCTTAAGCAGCTTAAAGTGGCTTTTAAGTGGCTTTAAGTGAAATAAAATAAAGTTTGTCGTACCAATTATTTTATTTCTTAACTTTAAGCCCAAAAATTAAAAACCACACCCGAGCAAATGCAACTCCGGAAGAGGCGTTTCTAAGCAAATACCGGTGCTGCGATTCCATCGGTGCCCTCAGAATTCGATTCCGAGCACCGTTTCAAAAGTTAGAAAAACCCGCTCGTTCGTTCACTGAACGTACCCGAGCCAAACTTCGAAAAATGATTCCGGGCACACCGGGCCTCAGAATCACGTGCCGTCAGAAACTGCGTTCTTGTAAAATTCCAAAGAAAATTAAGAAAAAAAATTTCCTTGAAATTTACGGGTCTTTACAGAAAATATATTTTTCTTGCTCTCAAAAAAGACATAAAATCCATCTTATTTATATATAAAGTGATGAATGAATGAGATTATTCCAATGTAGATCAAATGGTTGTAATCAAATATGAACCACCACATTCACTTATCCATGGTATTTTTTTAACATGCCCATCAATTCAATGCCTATCCTAGTATAACATTAGGATCCAAATTTCCAATCCTTAAAAAACCTAAATAATTAAATATTAATTTATTTATAATTAAATTCAAATAGAGATTAAAATTAATTTCAATTCCTAATTTAGTTATGTGATTAAAAAAATTACACTAAAATATCCATCATCATGAAAAAATATATATTTTAGAATTGATATTTAAGAATAATTAAATTTATATTTTAAAGCTTGAACATTCAATACTAAATGATATTTTTTATGAAATACAGTTATAATTCCAAATTTTATCCATCATTTAAAAATAAAATATAAAATAAAAAATTAAATTTATGCCAAGATTTAATATTAAATAGAGGATTATAATGTAATAATAAAATATAAATTTGGTAAAAATATAAGAATCATCGATAAATATATTTTAATGATTTCTGTTTTAATTTATACTTAAGCATAATATATACACTATTTTTTATTTTCTTTTATTTTCTTTTTCACTAAAAGAAAAATATGATTTAAATTTTCCAATTAATCCATTAAATTCAACCCCATTATAAAAATTCTATCATCAGTATTGATCGCCTCAGATCACTAATTGTAATAGTGAAGGCATATAGGGGGTTATAGACTATGGTCAATAAAAGGTTATCATTTAACTTTTTTATTTCATTTTTATAGCTCATATTTTATTATGGATAAATTAAAACTTAATAATTATAACAAATTATTTATAATATTTAAATTAGTTCTTCTTATTATTAATCATTTCAAGAATGAATTTACAAACATTGAATTAAAATTTCACTTTAATTTTATGAAGTTTAATGTTCATTAAAATGAATTTTTTATGATTTATGTATTCAATAAATATTTCATTAATTGAATTATTCTCAAAAAAATCAAATTTTATAAAGATAAAGTAATACCCAAAGTTTTATATTTCATAGATTAGTGATTCTATGAAACAAATATAAGTGCTTCTTTCTCCAAAACCCTCCCCCACACTTATATAAAACATTTCCATAAATGAATAACATTTTATGAAATAATCAAAATTATTATTTAATTAAAAATATAAAATAAATAGGTATATAAATTAAATATCAAGACCAATATTTCCAGGTATAATAATCATTTTCTTCCATGGACATTATCTCGGGGTCCTTTGAAGCTTTGATTTCATTATGCCTTGACCATTTTATTCACTTAATTATGATGATATTAGGTAATGTTTATCTAATATGGTTTAATAAAATAAACTAAATGTTCCATAATATAAAAGAAATATCAAGATTTTAATTCATTTAATATCAACATTGGTATTGTGATAAGTTCAAATAAATATTGAAAATATAGAGAAAAATAAAAATACTAAAATAAAAAATATATAAAAAGTAAAATATTAACACTTATAAGGTTAGACCATATCACACCTTTAATATTTTTCCTCCCCTCCATCCTTAGTGGAATTCCTAAACCTATCACTAAGAAGTTTCTTTTTGAATTCTTAAATCACTTTTTTCTAACTTCTCATGCAACTCATACCATGAAAGTATAATACTAATTGGAATGGTATTAATCTTAATAAGAGGAATAATGGAATAAATATGAGGTAAATTTTCCACCTAGAGAGAAGGTTATAAAATTAAATTCTCCTCAAATTAAACTACTTTTGACTAATTTTTTACTAGATACAAAAAATATATTATTTTTCTTATAAATAATAATTTTATGTTTACTTTCTTTATTTTTACATTCATCTTCAAACATATATTTATTATTATTATCCCTTTTATTTTTTTCAAATTTAAATATAGGGATAATATATCTAGAACATATTCTATAGTGGTATTATACTCATAAAAGGAGTCACACTTGAAGAAGTTAGGGGTGATGGATATACTATGATTATATGAGGTATGGAGAACTCTTTTTATACTTATAGGTCTATATAGGATACTTGATATTGAGTTATTGGGACAAACAAACTCCTTTTTGATTTTATAAATTAACTGAACATAATTGTGGGTTGTGTAGACTCAATAGGATGCCTTTATTTCATTGAATGATTCTATACTTTAATATTGAGCTTATCATATATAGTTTATAATCGCTCTTTAATAAAATCTACTTATTATAATAAAAAACAACAGTTTCTTAAATATTTATAACTAGTTGAGATGGAAATGGGACACCCTTTGAAGGTACTATAAATATAATCTATGTAGAAGAAATAATATCTACCACTTGTTACTCTTTTTTATCTTCTTTCTCATTCTTATAACTGTCCTCATCGTTATTGAGGGTATACTTATTTCTCCATTTCTAAAACATTTGTATATTTTAATGTAAATATATCTATAAATTTAATGAATGTGATGACCCACATCATTATGGTATGTGATTTTCCTAGAGAGTTTGAATTTTTAATCTGGATTAGGGTGTGTTTCAATAATTAGTACTTGGATTGGTATTATGAGCATTTAAACCCCTATACGAGTATTTTTTTATACATGGATTGAGGTTTAGTGAGTGTAATAGGTTATCGGTTGAATTTTGGGGCAGGTTCTGGGTGACCTGAATGCTAAAAAACTATAGTAATAGTCACTCACACTACAATCAGGTGGGTTGTGATCCGACATTATCAAGGAATAGGTAATTAATCTCTATCTTGTTTTGGTTATGCCCATACCCATGTGTTCATGTCGCAACCTAGTTGTAGGGTGTGTTTTTAGAAATATCTCTGTGGGATTTTTGTGGGTTTTTAAATTAGAAACCCCTTGGTATTTCATCTTAGATGATTCTATGAGTAGATTGGTAGGATGAGTTCATCTCCCCCATTCCTTCTCCTTTCCTCCCTTTGATCAAGCTTATCTAAGAGGTCTTGATCATGTGGATTTTATGTAATGTCTCCCATTTTCTCCTCCTTGTTCTCTCTTGTTTATTTATTTTGATTTTTGTGTTGGATATCTAGGGTTTTTTGGAGACGATTCATTGGAAAATGGTGATATCCTCCCTCTTAGTGGGGATTTCAACTGTGTCATACAATAGAGGTCCTATGAGGAGGTATTAAAGATTTATTTTACCATTATTCTTGATATATGTTTCCTTGTGAATTAAAGTATCATTTTTAAATATTTTAAGCGAAATTGTCCTTTTTAAGGGGATTAATTTAGGTATTTTGTGTGGTTTAGTTCTAGGAGTGTGTTTAGAGTGTACCACACCCCATTTCTCATGGATTCGGTGTCAAGAGTTCACCTAGTGAGTTGTCATTAGTCATACCAATTTCTGTTTTTAGTTTTAAATGTTTAGTTTATTAATTTGATGATATTTATTGATAGGATAAGTGTTTTTGGAATTTTAGGAAGTTAGTATGATATTGGGATGATGTATAGGTCATCAAATAAGGAAGGTGTCCTTGAATTTACTATGTATCTTTCTCATTTGGTAAATTTTTATTTTTTTATGATCATTATAATTATAATATTTCATGTAATTTACTTTTTTTATTCCTTTATAGGTTAACAATAGCTTTCATTAGTCTAATAGACAATATGCACTGCATAGCTTGCTAAACAGTTCAATGGTGGTGCCCTGGTTGAATAAGTAACTATGTCCCTCTTTAATGATTACTTGGTATTGTGATTTTAATTTCAAAAAAAAAATTCCTTTTTAAAGTTTCATTTTAAAAAATATGATGGATTTAAATGAGAATTTCAAATTGAAAGTGGTTATTTGATAAAGGGTTTTGAAATAGTATTTCAAAACTAAAAGGGTATTTTATAATGGATGCTTTGATGGGATTTTTCCAAGGTCCAAGTTTGAGTAAGATAGAATTTTATGCCTTTTAAATGTTTTAAAAATAATATTTTGACTTTGTTTTAAAGGAAAAATGAATGGTTATAGTTTGAGAACATTTTGATCCATTTTATCATGTGTAGGTGATGCCTTAGTTTCCAAAGTATGTGTTATTATTATATTTATTGGTAGTTATTTCCTTCTATGATTTTTTTCATAATTATGTATGTTATCCATTTTTGGAGGTGAAATATTCTTTTTATATCAAAGTTATGGGTTGATCTAGAAGGACTTGATAGAACCCTTAGAGGGTTGAGATGGGTATTGTGATGTGTTTGAGATGTGATGTTAGGTGTTGAATGATTGGTACCCTAGATTCAAGTTGTTGATTAGTGATATGGGCTACATGAACTATTTTCTGATGCATGCACATTTTGACTGATGTGCTTGTGATTCATCAATGGATCCCATTTTGGGGTTATAGATTTGAGGCATGGCCTCATTTTTAGTGATAATGTGATGATAAAACCTCAATGGGAGATATGGAATCATTGTTGTGTATGAATATGTGGTCTAACCTTGGGTTATAAGGTGTGTATTGATGTGGGATGTGTGTCCTCCATTGAGAAAGAAGGGTAGATAGGGTACTTCATATATGATATCACTTGAGTGAGAAGGGATGACATGGATTCTTAGCATGTGTCCTCTCTTGAGTGAGAAGGGATGGGTCAAACATGATGACACCCAACCTTGTACCTTCAAAAGCAGATTAGGTCCTGGAAAATAACCTCCCTTGAGTAATAAGGGATTTTTCAGAAGTTGATTCACCCTACCATGCACCTTTGGGTATTGGTGGAGGACTTGGTTGAACACCCTACCATAGATCATCAGGCATGGTTTAGGTTATGGGATAAGGTAACTCTCTTCCTTCGGTCATGTTGCTAAAGGAGGTATATTCTAGTGTTGTGTTGTATTGATTTTCAAATTATGAGATAACTTTTGTAATTTTATTTTAATAGTGTGTTATTATTTCCCAATGGGTGTGTTTTATATGAAAATTCACTCCTTATACATGTATTACATGAAAACCCACTTGATCACAACAACATTCAGTATGTTTGAGGCATTGGGGCTTCCTATTAGGTTATTGGTCTCACCTTCAACCCACATACAAGATATGAGTTTCGATTTATGTGTGTAATGTCTTGAATATTCTAGGAATTATTTTTTTTAAATATTATATAGAATTATTTCGAGACCAAACCTTTCGAAGACATGCGATTCCGAGGCCTGGATTGACCAGAATAAATGTTTTAAATAAATTGAAATTTTAAATAGTGTGTGTGAGCGGTTTTCCTGAAATAGTGAAATATCATTTAAATGGGTGCCCGAATTAGAAATCTGAGGGCACCATTGCATTTAGAGCAACCCTTTTACCTTGGGCGGGGCCTAACTTCGATCGGTGCGGGTCGGCCGCAAAAGTTAGTTTTGGACATCGAATGGAAATAAAATAAAATAATAAATTATTTTATTTTAAAAGTTTCTTTTTTATTAGGTGACCTAATTTCCTCTCTTTTAAATACCTATTTATGGTAAGTTCGTTGGGTTAGCCTCATAACCCTGCGAATTGAGAGGGAGCCTCTTGGAGCTATGGAGGAGAACTCGCCGACGAACGACGACACATCTCGGATCCGACGAGCCTCGCCAACGAACGTGACATAGAGATCGTTCTTAAACCAGATCGAGGTCAGGGTTTGTTATTTCAATTTCTTCTTCCCTGTTGTTTGGTTAAACGATGAACGTGGATAAACCCATGAATAGGTTGATCCATGGATTCACACGTTCTTGTGAGAGGGTTTATTTGGGTTGATCTCGGGGAGTTAATCCATGATTGTTGTTTATTGTTTATTATTTTAATCATGCTCCATGTGATACTACTAACGGGAGTGGATCAACGCCGTGATGAATGACGGTGGAGGTTCGTTCCTCAATTTTTTTTTGGATTTACTCCCCCTTTCTTATTGTGGGTTCCTCGCGTTCTTCGTGGGACAATGAACAACAGATCGTTGCGCATCCATTTTGTGGTGCAACGACCCCAAATTATAGATATGACATCGTGGTGACCTAGTAGAGATTTGATGGAGATGGCGGCAGATGAATCAATATGGTCTGAGAATTATCGTTCTTTGACCGTTCTTCGTGAGGGTGGATCAAAACGCATTTTGAAGGCCAATCGGAGGCCCGAAAACAATGGAGATGACTTAGAGATGTCGAGGTGACCTTGGATCAGGAGTTTCTTGGCAATCAGATGGCCATATCTAATAACCGGTGACACAGGAGGTGCGACGCAGCAGCTCGCAATTCTGGAAAATTTGGGAATACACGACGTGTACTTCCAAGGAACACGTCGTGTAGTTCCAGCAGTGGCGGCTAGGGTTTTCGGGGTCATATAGTAATCACACGGTATGTGACCCTGGCCACATGGCGTGTTGGGCTTTCCCCAAATCTCAGCATGTATTTTGTAAAGTACACGGACACAGGATGAACTATATGGCTTTGGAACACAGAGTTAAGACCCTATGCAACTTGGAAGAGGCGACTATGTGGGCCTCGGCATGTATCCATGGGATACATGGACATGGTATGGAGTACATGGCCGTGTACTCCACCACATGGCCAAACCAGGCCGACCACATGGGTTACCCTGTGTATCAGTTACATGAGGTAGCGAACACGAGATACAACCATGTATGGGTACATGGCCACGTACACTGAGTCGACCCCAGTTACTCAGACATGGTGTGTGATCAGTACTACACATTGTGTACTAACTTTTTACACGATGAGCCTTGCGACCCGGGCCATTATACACAGGCAGTACCCAGGGTCAGAGTAAATGGAATGTGACCTTTCTACACACCGTGTACTTTTTTATACATGGCTTTATCTTCTTCTCGACCATATCTTGGACATGTTTCGTTTAGGTGAGTTTCCCTTTTTTACGTTCCTCTGAACGGTAGGTATCTTTTCCTTCTAAAATAGTATGATCCCTTCAGCAGGACTTTCTGAGATAGAGTCAGGCATCCCTACGAGAGGCCTGGAGTGAGATCCTCTATCCATTCTTGACCCTAGGTAGAGTCAGGCATTGATATGACCAACTCCACTAGGCATTGATCCTCTACCTAGAAGGTGAATCTGGATGAGTCATGGTATCCGTCAAGGCCCTATCAGTGATCCTCATCTGTGTATCGTGATTTTTCCCCACTCAGAAGTGTGTTCTCCTGTAATGAGTGTATCTATCTATCATGATATTTCCCCACTCATGAGTGTGTTCTCCCATAATGAGTGTATCTATCTCTCGAGGCTTTTCCTAATGAATAGTACTTCTCGGATGGACTTCATTAGAGCTATTAGACTTGTGGAGTGAGTTCTCCCAGACGAGTGCTTCGTGGAATATTAGAATAGAATCCCTATTGGGGGGGGGGGTTGTGTTTGTGTGACTTGTCAACACACATCGGGTTTAGGTTGTGAGTATATCTGGATTATTTCTGTTACACTTGTTATATGTTCAGTAGAAATATATTGTGTATGATCTAAATTTACCTTTTATTTGTGTATTTCTTTGGGATTTTCGGGGTCCTCTACCAAGTATTGTTAGACTCACCCCTGAACGGGCTTTTCCCGCACATGTCGTGTCTTGTGCATACGAGAAGGCTTTTGATAGAGTCCAAGGTGGACCAGGACATGACTAAGATTTATGAGTTCCCTACGGACCGAGGTGATCCGACAGCTACGAGCAGTAGTCCCAGTACCACTTTTTTTTATAGGTTGTACTTTGTTGTTTTCAGTCTCTTGTTTTTGGTGGGATTGTATTCTAGCCCTGTTTACTTTTAGTACTTTACTTTCTGTCGTAATCTGTTGATCAGTTTTAGTTGTATGCATGCATTTTGTTTCCTAGTGGTTTTTACATTGTATCATTGTGGTCTTGGAGATGTGTGTGTGTGTACAGGTACTTATTCAATGCCTCCCATGTTAATAATATGCCTACTCGGTGCTAGTCACCAGCCCCTGGCCTATTGAAGGTGAGCTTGGGGGGTCACGGTGCAGGCCCCATCGGGACGGGTCGTGACAATTTGGGTAGACTCTCATGATTTATTTTAGGTTATAGGTATCACTTGGAGTTGAACATATAGTTCAGTTAGTAGGTTATGGAGTCTTAGGATCTGGTGTGGTGATTTTATGAGTTGGGATGGTGGCTAGTTTACTTTTAGTTTTGTTCAGTATATATACTATACAATATATAATTTATTTATATACAATTCCATGTTAATATGATACAACTCTATTGTGTATTGATTCATTATGTAGATACTTTTACTACATTATATTATGGACTACAGGGGCCCTTTTGGATCCCTATTTTATTTATACATAGGTTTTAGGATGTTCATTATATGGTTGGGTCTTGCTAATTTTTTGGTATATTCAGGCATGGACCTTAGGACTTATAGTAGAGTTCATAGTCTCCCCATGAATTTTTTATACCATATCTACTAGTTCGTAGACTTTAGAATATGGGGAGGCATGCCTGAAATCACATGATGACCCTAGAATATGTTCAATTTGTATGACCCAAACCAGGTAAATACAAAGTTGCGTGAAAACATATATTGAGACGGGGTAGTATAGTTAGAGGTGGGGTCATATTTCTAGAAATCAAGAGGTAAGTTGATTACATGCCTAGTCGGAATAACATTAGTTGCAACCTAATTTTATTTTGATGTCCAATATAAGGAATAAGCACACCAGGATGAGTGAGGTGTTGGATTGATAATTCTAATGTGAGGTGGATGATACTTGTAAAGATTCATTGGCATGGATAGGAGCCAATAATTTTTTCATGCATCATTATAGTGGCATGCTTAGGGAATTATTCACATGCCTATGGGTGGAGTTATTTAACATATTGGCTCATCATATTCCACTACTAATTAAATAAAATTATAAAATAATCGATGATTCCACGATTACATTATAAGGTTTGATTATATTAATATGGGTTTGAGGGAATTTTTTAATTTATTGTTAATTTTTTATTGTAATTTTTTCCTTTATAGGGTAATTATTTCTAGGATTTTGTAATTTTGAGGAAAAAATATTTTGAGATAAAAACATGTATTGTATCATGAGTTTTGTGTGAAATGGTTTTATAAGTTAGTTTTACTTGAAATGACTCATGGAGCCGATGATTTTGAAATGAATTGGGATTTTTAGTTTTTCTGAATGTAAAAAAAGGAAATGTTTTCAAAATTGGATTTCACAATAGTGCTTGAAAATATGATCATTTTTTAGGAAAAAGTCATGTTTAGTCAGGGGTATTGATATATCAGTTTTTTATAAAAACCCTTAGATTCCACAACTAGTTTTGAAAATATGGGCGAGTTTTGGTGTGTGTAAAATTAATTGAGGTAGTTTCTAAAAATAAGTAAATACCGCATATAGAAACCAGAATACATGATTTTTTTTGTTTTTTATGGGAGTGAACCAGATTTTGGAATTGTGTTCTCATCTTATAAGTGGCCTATTCTTATAACCATTGAGTGAGTTAAGTTAGTGTAGACATAGTTTGGTATAGTGGTGGGAAAAATAAAATAAAAACCATGTAGGCCAGCTTTTCATGGTTTTCATTGTGTGTCTAGGGATAACCTCAACTATTAGGATTTTATATTGATCAGTTATGTCATAGGTGTTTTGGGAGAGTCTACTATGGATGGCTCATGAAATGGGTGTTTTATGTGAGGCTCAATAACTTAAATGTGTGTTTTAACAAATTTGTGGCTGGGAATATTTGAATTGTGTTTTCTAGGGTTAAATCTTATGATTTAGATCACCGTTATAAAAAATTCTCCTTTTGAGTGAAGTCTTATAATGGGTTCACCCTAATTCTTAGTATTCATAAACTATTAAACATTCGGTGTTTTGGGATAATTGGGTACAATTGAGCACCCCCTTGGTGTTTAGTGATCAGTATTTTCTGATATCACTCTGGTGAGAGATGTATTCTCATGTTTAGTCATTACTTATTGCAATATATGGATATTGTGATATAGATATTAGTGTTTTGGTTATTGAGGAAATGATAATGATACTTCTATGGTGGGGAAACTTATATTTGTCGTGGGAGAATGACCCTCGTGTTATAAGGGTCACTAGCTCTATGGAACTAGTCAGTGGATGGTTGAGGTAATAAAAAGTTTCTAGTGAGTGGATGGACCTAGTTGGAATTTTTTTTATGGTGATTTATGGAGTATGTATGTTGTAAACAATCTCATGTTAGAGTTGAAGTAATCTGAGAGTGGTTTGGATTAGTGTTGTATCAGTGCTCATGGGTAAATCGTGATAGTTTAATGGTTTGGATGAGAATAAAACTATAAAATTGCACTGATATTTAGGTTTAAACTTTGGTGTGGGTTTTTGGATGATTCAATGATGGCATCAGGTATTAAGTCATTGTGATCAGGTGGTACGATGATATGTCGATGGGTGAGGTTGATCACTTTCAAGATAAGTTTTCCAAAGAAGGACTAAGGGTTGTTTTTGTGTGGATTTATATGTGTAAAGTTAGAAATTTAAATAGGATCATTGTTTTAACATGGTTATGGTGTTTCAAAGATTTTTTTTGGGATTCACAAGAGAATTTGATTTTTGGGTTGATTATCTAGGATTTTTGGGAGAGGACTTCCCTAGAAAATGGTGAAATCATCCCACATAAAAGGGATTTTGGGTGTGTCTTGTAGAGGAGATCCCTTATGGAGGTATAAAAGGATCATTTTACCATTATCCTTGAGGTACATTTCCCCTTGGATTCATTTAGGGTTTCTTCCATTTTAAGTGAAATTGGCCACTGTTTTGGGGATTATTTTTGGTATTATGTAGGTATTTTTTCCAATTATGTGTTTGGGTGGACCAAACCTCATTGCTTGTGTATTTATATCTGTGGGGTTTCCTGGTGAGATTGGATTTGGTTATTCCAATTTTGGTTTTTGGTTTTAAATGTTTATTTTATTAATTTAACAATGTTTTTTGATGAGATAGGTGTAGGACTCCGGGACACCCTGAGAGGGGAGGAGTGAATTAGGGTGTCAACTTTTTCTTTTAACACTAAGGATCTTGTTCCCACGTTGGTAAAAACTGGTAAAACCTGTATGATGGATATGATCAGCAATGAAACATTCACATGCATAGAGATGACACAAAAATTTTTACTTGGTTCACCACTAAGGGTTACATCCAAGGAGCATACACCGACAGATTTTCGGTCTTACCAAATTCCACTATTCTTCACTAGTTGTGGATTACAATGGTTCGGGAACATTCACTCTATCCTAGGCTCACTGCCTTTACAAAGGTTCAAGGACAGCTCACTGCGTCCCTCGGGTCACTCCTGTTGACTCCCCCTGGCTCATTGCCCTTGGTGAAGTCCCACTCAGTTTATAGACGTGAAGGTCTCTTCAATAGATTTTCATTGAAGTCTTTTGTCTTATGTTAGGCATGAGACAATGCTTGCATCAGAGTACTAAGTTGATGCTCTTTTGTATTAAATATTCTTCTTTAGTGCAATAACTGAATGCACTAAATCTTCTTCTTCTCTTCCTTTAATTCCCAATATCGACACCTGAGTGTATTGATATATTCCCCTTTTTCTATGCAGATCTGAGTTTAGTTGCACGAACCGTTCTTCTTCTCTTCACAAAGCACAACAAGGGTGTTAAACACCATTCATGTGTGTGTGGTACCACTTCTCTTCATAAAACCAAATTGTTCACTATTCTTCCATCTTTTGAAAATTAATACATCATCTGTTGCACTAAAGGTATCAGGCAATCTTCAAGATTTTGTGCAGCTCCAAAAAAGACGGGCGAGCTCCAACTTCACCTGGCGCTCTTCTCCAAGACTAGTCCGCAAGTCCCAATACGACGCACAAGTCTTTGGCACGCAGGTCCAAACTGGCGTGCAGGTATCACAAAACCACCTACGTGACACTGCCTTCCTCAACTTCTAACCTGCACGACTCACTTTCTTTCTCACCCAAAGCGCCTTGGGCGCGCAACCAACAACCAGCGCGCAAGTCCACCTGCGCGACCACACACTACTTGTGCGACTTCCACACCTGCGTGATGGGAGCTCTGATTTTTCTAAGTGTTGAACTCCGTGAGAAATGAGGAGGGGTGGTCTTGTATTTATAGGCATTTGAACACCCTACATGACGGCGCGCAAGTTTACCTTTGGCCGCAAGTCTCGGCGCGCAGGTCCCTTCCCCTACAATTCACTTGTGCGACCCTCTTTCCTTTTCCATATTTTGAAGATCTGATCTTGAAAAACAACAGGCGCGCAAGTATCCAAGCCTCCTGGGCATCGGGGCGCAAGACTCTTCACGGTGCGTAAGTCACCTGCGCGACCAACCCAATACCTGTGCGACCCTCTTTCCTTTGCCATATTTTGATGTTCTGATCATGAAAAACATATGGCGTGCAAGTTCTCTCTCATTCAAGTACATGGTGCGCAAGTCTCTTTGCCAAAATCACTTTTCTCCATTTGTCTATTTTTCAGGCCCAAAAATTTGGCAAACACTAGAAAACGGCGCCACCTTGTATCTGTTCTTTTTGTACCGCCTCCAGATCATCCATTCCTCTGTCGAAATTCTTGAATCAAACATGGATCGTTGACCAGAGCTCTTGAACTTGACATTCCACCATGAAATCCCTTTTGTCAACAAGTTTGTATGTCTTTGTTTGCTTTGTCAGCATGCACAATCACCTCTGTGAATTGCCTTCTACAGCAACTCTTCTTCTTTCATCACAAACTCCACTATCGTGATATATATCCTTTGATAGATCAACTTTAGCATCATCATAGTTTGATACAATGTGAAGTGCATGGCCATCGTAGAATTCAAATGTGCATGGCCATCATAGAATTCCAATCCCTTGCACATTGTCTTCTTCTTCAACCGTCATTCTCTACTTCATGCAAAACATATGATTCAATTATTCATGTAGGCAATGGCATGGTTCTCATGCAATCATGAAGAATTGCATGGTCTTCATCAAATACCCATTCTTCTCTAATCATCCGCAGTTGGATTATACCTCACCATTCTTCACTGTTGTAAACAATGTGTCATCTTTGACACATGTTCTTTGAACTTATGAACAATACAACAATCATCTGAATTCCCAGTCCTCCATTTCATTGGAGTACTTCTTTATCTCCTTTATTTTGATCTTCATTGAAAACTATTGACAACAAATACTACCATATACATAAAGTGGTCCCAACAATCTCCCCCTTTGTATTTTGTTGTGAATACCTTACATATCTTCTGAAATGAATTCGTCAATGTCAAAATGAGAATCTTCTCTTCAATGAACTTTTCTTTTCAATATTTCATTTCACTTTCTCTCCCCCTTATTGAATAGAAATACAAATCTCATGGTAGGGAGGGTATCAATCTATACCTAATCAATGTTTCATTAATCATTTCACTCTAAGTCTACTTGAGCAATGCTCGATGTAGAAAACAAGAGGATTTGATTTAGACAACAAGGTTGTCCATTATTCACTGGTCATGATACCACATGAGATGAGAACTCATTTATTTTATCTTCAAGGGTTTACCACTTTCATTTCAGGAAAAAGAGATCAAATGTGATAGGTAATAATCAACCTGAAACTCCTTCTCCAATGACATGTTCTTCAAGAAATTTACAAAGTAATTTCATTTAATACTAGCTGGAGTTGATACTGATTGAAAAAATTATTTTGGAAGCTTCTTCATTTTTTTTCTCCCCCTCAAGGGAAAAACTCCTCATCATCTTCATCAAGAGTGATCCTTTATCATCTTAATCTCTAAATATCAACTAAGGAATCTACCAAGGATGGAAACTTATTCAACTTGGCTATCAAGAGTTGACAACCTTCACTACTTCTCAGGTTCTCCCCCTGAGAGCATACTTCACCTTCAATTCCCTTCATTATTAGCACAAATAAAATACACAAATGATTAAGGGAATAAGGTGGTTCCTCCTTGCTTCATCAACATGAGCTGCATGGTTGAGGTTCTTTTCTCAACTAAGTTCCTCTGTTCAATCCAGTCTTTATGCTTGCACATTTGAACATATGTTCTGATATGTGTTGATGTGTTAGGGATCGCTTCACATTCTCTTCTTCTTTGTGTGGAGAATTGTTCTTCTTAACAGCCATCAGGAATGATACATTCTTACTCCTCTTAAGGACTGCTTCTTTCTCTAGTATTAAGGTTAGACAACCTTTTGCAATGTGACCAGTTTTCTTGCATCTCTCACACAGAACTTCTTTGACACATGTGTTTCTCTTGGTTTGTAATCTCTCATGCACTCTGTCTTCATCACGTGAAAGTTTTCCTATTCCTTTGTCACCAGCCTTGGCCTTTTCATCTTCAAGTTTACTCATTCTTTTCAAATCTTCTGGCCAGATGACAAATATGTCATTTGGAACTGTTTCAGCTGGTTTGGATCTTCCAAATAGGTTCATCTAAGTTTCATCCCTCTTAGTTTTTCTTTTGGATGGATGACCCTTCAATTCTATGGATCTAAAATCTTGGGTCTTCTCAGATTCCCTATTTGAGATCTTCTTGGGGAAATGTGTGTTCGCAATATTCTTCTAATTTCTTCCCAATGAAGTTGATTTATACTTAGTCGGCATCGGAGGTATTCTTTTCTTATCACCAGTGAAAGCATGTTGAGATGGGCATGTACCTACCTTGTGACTAGTGTTGTTGCATACATCATAGATGTTATCAAGCATTCCAAATCTGTTTGTTGTAAATAGATGCTTCTGGACCTACAGATGTTGCTTCTTCTTCTCTAGATTTCTTCCCTTTGATACAGGCTTTCTTTGTGCTTTTTCATGAAAGGGATTGTACCAACAATCCAGTGCACAATTCCCAAATCTGTTGCAGCACCAACATTGACCCACAAATATTTTCTTCTTTGTATCTTCTGTATGAGGTTGTTGTGCGTTCTTCTTAATGTTTTGTGCTCTATTTAATGAACCAACTTCCTCCTTTTTCTTCCCATCCAACCTAGACATATTTGTAGGTTTCTTATCATCCTCTTTCCTCACCCATACTTGTTTAGAATTTTTCTTCCAACCTGCACTTTTTAAAGGTACATATTTAGAAACAATAGTATAGGTTTGTATGGATGGTACCTTCACTTTCATAGCTGCTTGTGATAGATCAATGAGAGAAGTCATGATCTTCTTATCACATGTTGGAGGTGTTTTGATAGTAGAATCCTCCAGTGAGCATTGAGTGCCATCAGCAACTGATTCTTGAGATGGATAATAAAGGGCTTCCATAATCTTTTTGTCACATGTTGGTGGTATTTCAGCTTTATAATCCTCCATCGAACATTGAGTACAATCATCACATGTTTCATTCTTTTGTAAAGTCTCAATATGTGTCTTCTCAAGATTTTTCAATTGGGCTTCAAATTTTTGACATTCAATATTGAGGATGATCTTCTGATCTTCAATCATGATCATCTTCTCTTCACAAGTCTTCTTCAATCATTCAACCTCATCTTCATGCATCTTAACTTTGTGTTGTAACAAAGATTCAAGTTCTCTAAATCTCTTGGAAGTTTCTTCCAAACAAAAACTCTTGACTTCAGTGCTGTTCTTCAGCTCAGCTTCAAGCGCATGGATCTTTTCTTTTAGATTCTTATTGACTCCCTCTTTTTCTTCAAAGACTTTAATCTGTTTGGTGAGCTTTAAGCATTCAAGAATTTTTCCTTCCAAGACATTTTCCAAATTTTCAGCTTCTCTTTCTAATCGATTGATCTCATCCTATATGCATTGAACCATTCTATAAATAGGAGCAAATCTTTCTTTAGGAATATCACACAGATAGCTTATTAATTTTTCTTGATCACTTGCGATAGAAGTGTCTTCCTTTCCTATTATAGGAACCTGATCCACTTGCTTGATACTTTCCAAGCCTGATATTTCTTCATTATTGAAATGGCATAGAGAACCAGACACTACATCTTCATTGGATAAGAGGGACTTCTTCTAATGATTATTCTCTTTCTTTTTCCTATTTGTCATGGTCTTGCTGGATGTAGACTTCTATTGATAAATGACTGAATCCTCATCAAGAATGCACTTCATCGTTGACATTAGGAAAGAAACTCAAATCATCTTCTGAATAGAATTACTGTAGAATATCCAACATACGTGAACCTTTCCCTCTGATACAACTTATAGGACCCCGGGACACCCTGAGAGGGGAGGGGTGAATCAGGGTGTCAACTTTTTCTTTTATCACCAAGGATCTTATTCCCACGTTGGTAGGAACTGGTAAAACCTGTATGATAGATATGATCAGTAATGAAACATTCAAATGCAAAGAGATGACACAACAATTTTTACTTGGTTCACCAATAAGGGCTACGTCTAAGGATCATACGCCGATAGATTGTCAGTCGTACCAAATTCCACTATTCTTCACTAGTTGTGGATTACAATGGTTAGGGAAGAGTCACTCTATCCCAGACTCACTGCCTTTATAATGGTTCATGGATAGCTCACTGCGTCCCTCGGGTCACTCCCGTTGACTCCCCCTGGCTCATTGCCCTTGGTGAATTCCCACTCAGTTTATAAACGTGAAGGTCTCTTCAATAGATTTTCATAGAAGTCTTTTGTCTCATATTAGGCATGAGACAGTTCTTACCTCAGAGTACTGAGTTGATGCTCTTTTGTATTCAATATTCTTCTTTAGTGCAATAACTAAATGCACTAAGTCTTCTTCTTCTCTTCCTTTGATTCCTAATACCGACACCCGAGTGTATTGATATATTCCCCTTTTTCTATGCAGATCTGATTTTAGTTGCATGAACCATTCTTCTTCTCTTTTCAAAGCACAACGAGGGTGTTAAACACCAGTCATGTGTGTGCGGTACCACTTCTCTTCATAAAACCAAATTGTTCACTGTTCTTCCGTCTTTTACAAATTAATACATCATCTATTGCACTAAAGGTATCGGTCAATCTTCCAGATTTTTTGAAGCTCCAAAAAGGATGGGAGAGCTCCAACTTCACCTAACACTCTTATCCAATCCTGGCACACAAGTCCCAATACGGTGTGCAAGTCTTCGGAGTGCAGGTCTAAACTGGCGCGCAGGTATCACAAAACCACATGCGCGACACTGCCTTCTTGAACTTCTAAACTGAGCGACTCACTTTCTTTCTCACCCAAACCTCCTTGGGTGCGCAACCAATAACCGACGTGCAAGTCCACCTGCGTGAACAGAAACTACTTGCATGACTTCTACACCTGTGCGATGGGAGCTCTGATTTTTCTAAGTGTTGAACTCTGTGAGAAATGAGGAGGGGCGGTCTTGTATTTATAGACATTTGAACACCCTGCGTGACAGCGCGCAAGTCTACCTTCGACATGCAAGTCTCAGCGTGCAGGTCCCTTCCCCTACAAGTCACTTGTGCGACCCTCTTTCCTTTTCCATATTTTGAAGATCTGATCTTGACAAATAATAGGTGTGCAAGTTCCCAAGTCTCCTGGGCATCGACACGCAAGTCTCTTCACGGCGCACAAGTCACATGCACAACCAACCCAATACCTATGCGACCCTCTTTACTTTTCCATATTTTTATGTTCTGATCATGAAAAACATATGGCGCACAATTTCTCTCTCCTTCAAGTACACGGCGCGCAAGTCTCTTTTCCAAAATCACTTTTCTCCATTTGTCGATTTTTTAAGCCCAAAAATTTAGAAAACACTGGAAAATGGTGCCACCTTGTATCTATTCTTTTTGTAATGCCTCCAGATCATCCATTCCTCTATCGATGTTCTTGAATCAAACATGGATCATTGAACACAGCTCTTGAACTCGACATTCCACCATGAAATCCCTTTTGTCAGCAAGTTTGTATGTCTTTGTTTGCTTTGTCAACAAACACAATCACCTCTGTGAATTGCCTTCTACAACAACTCTTCTTATTTCATCACAAACTCCACTATCGTGATATATATACTTTGATAGATCATCTTTAGCATCATCATAGTTTGATACAATGTGAAGTGCATGGCCATCGCAGAATTAGAATGTGCATGGCCATCACAGAATTCCAATCCCTTGCACATTGCCTTCTTCTTCAACCATCATTCTCTACTTCATGCAAAACATATGATTCAATTCTTCAAGTAGGCTCTGTCATGGTTCTCATGCAATCATGAAGAATTGCATGGTCTTCATCAAATCCCCATTATTATCTAATCATCCTCAGATGGATTATACCTCACCATTCTTCACTGTTGTAAATAATGTGTCACCTTTGACACATGTTCTTTAAACTTATGAACAATACAACAATCATCTAAATTCCCAGTCCTCCATTTCATTGGAGTACTTCTTGATCTCCTTCATTTTGATCTTCATTGACAACTATTGACAAAAAATACAACCTTATACACAAAGTGATCCCAACAATAGGTCCTTGTGGACTCAGAGGAAGTTAGTACGATCTTGGGAAGATGTATTGATAATCATATGTTGTAGGTGACATTGAGTTTAATAATTTACTTTATCATTTTGTAATTTTAAGTTCATGCATGAGAATTAGTATTACTTTCCAACATTTTGTGTGACTTTTGAGATTTTTTCATATATTCAGATGGTATCATGTCAGTCTAATAGTCAACATGGACCGCATAACTTACAAAAAAAATGATAGTTGTTCCATGGTCGAATGAGTTTCGATGGATTTATTTTTTTATTTCTTAAGAGTATGATTTGAATTTCAAAAAATATATATATTTCCTTTTTTAAAATGTGATTTTATAAAATGGGTCAATTTAAATGGGAATTCAAAGAGAAAATGGTGATTTAAAAATTAGTTTGGAAATGGTATTTCAAAATAATAAAGGTATTTTCTAAAGATTTTTTTGAAAGTATTTTATAATAGGGCCTAATGTGAGTAATATGGTTTTTTATTCCTTTTAAATGGGTTGAAAATGGTATTTAGACTTTTCTTTTTAAAATAAATTTTGAAGTACTTGGTATGAGATCATTTTGGTCTGTTTGGCCTTTCAAGGGTGATTCCCTATTTTCAAAATATTGTATGATTATTATAATTTCTAGTTGTGGTTTCCAAATGTGAATATTGTTGCTTGATAATGCATGTTATGTGTGTTAGTTAGTGATTATTGATTTAAATGTAAAAAAATAAGGTTGATATGGATAGATGTGAAAGAATCCTTAAATGGTTGAGATGGGTAGTGGGATGTGTTTGAGACATGGGTCTAGGTCTAGAGTGACTAGCAACATAGTTGTGAGTTGGTGAGTTGTGATATGGGTCATGTTCCATCTTTTCCGATGCTTGTGTGTGTTGATTGTTATTCTTGTGATTTGGTGATGCATCCTGGTGTGGGGTGTGGATCCTAAGGCATGGACCCTCCTTGAGTAAGAAATATGTAGTAGTAATGGCATGGGAGATATGGGGTCCTAGTTGTGTGTGAATGTATAAGGAAACATGAGGTGTGGCCTGATATGGGATGTGTGGCCTCCCTTGAGTGAGAAGGATTGGGTATGGTACATCACATATTCTCTCCATTATGTGTGAAGTTATGGCCAAAATGTTGGGAAAGTGACCTCCCTAGAGTGAGAAGCTATAGTGACCCTCCATTTTCTTTTATATTATTACATAATTTTAAGAAAAACAACATTATAGAGATACCAAATCCAGGATCAAAAGGTTTTGTGTCTTGGTAAAATTATGCTCATACATAACTTTTACATAATAAAACATAAAAATTATTTAATTCCTTCTTCTCTATCTTCTAAGTGGCCCTTTCATTCTCACATAATGATATACATCAATGAAAGTGGTGATCTAAAAGCCCGTTAAGATGAGTGAATAAGGGACATGAATCAATAAAACATGAGTGATAATAATAATCATCATCATAACACAATCATGGTATCATTATAAACATCATAAGGGAAACATTGGATAATGTAATGTAATATGGAAATGCATAAAAATGAAACATCATGTCTTAATGGTCAAAATACCACACATAGTTGTGAACCAAGATAGCATCATGTTCACGCATAGCATTTGTGCATAATCATAACATCATCACTGTGAACAAAGATAGAATCATGTTCATTCTTAATACACATTATCTCATGAGATACATCACTTTACCCAATGCATTGGAGGGCTATATAATTCTGGTACCACCCATCACATCATAACATTTATATTATCATGCAGTCCAAATAGAACATATATCAATAGAAGTCATGAAGTAAACCATATAAAGTAACGGGTTTCATAAGGATTTCATAAATCATAATTTAGTGAATAAACTTAGTACTTACAAATTTAATAGGGAAAAGGAACATATTTGGTATAAAAATCATCATTTTTGAGTGAAGAACAAATAACTCAAGAGGAGTCAAGATGTGTTTTGGAAAGAATATTTATTTTGAAAAAATCATTGTATTTTGTATAAAATGGGATTGGAAACATTTATATCCCTGAAAATAAAAAGGAATAATAATGAAATTCTTTTTGAGGAATATTAAAACAATGTCTACACTGAAATTAGGCATTAAAGGGGAATAACCCAAAGAGAGGAAGTTGGGTTCGAGAATCCCCTTACCTTATGTCTGAAAGCATTCTGCACTTGCAGTTAATATCCTAGATAATCAAATTAAATTAGTTAATTACTTAATTAATAACCTCTTATACATTTTTCTATTTATTAGAATTTTATTAAGTTCATTTATGTCTATTTTGATTGGTTATAGTGTTCAATTTCACTGTTTTGGGAGCCTTGATTTTTGTGGTTTCATGGTCGGTTTACTTGTATCTAATATGGAAGTTGTTGTAAAATGATTATAATTCTACATAACTAAAATTATTTGTAATTAATAAAATTATAGAAGTTTAAATGGTCTCATATATCATTTTTTATGATATTATGATGATTCATTTGATAAAACATTAATGTTAATTTTTTTGGTGGTTTTTCCATCCATCGAGATATAATTTCATTTTATTAAACATTATGTTTATAAATTAGTTACCTAACATTAAAATGTTATAATATTAATATTAAAATCTTTTTTAACCATAATAATGGTTTTATGACCATATTTGAAGGTGGTAATGTAAAATCAAACCTCATCATCCACGAAGGTGGTGAATTGACACATCAAAGACAATGTTTTCATTTTTTAGAATAAAGGTATGAGAGAAGATATTTTATGATGGATATTCCATTAAAAAAATAAAATTTCAATATATATATGATACTGGAGTTTATTATGCCACTTTGGATAAGGGGAGGTGGGGAGATGATAAGAAAGAAAAGAAATTAAAATGGATGGATTGAGGATTTTACCTCTTGAATGTTGTCTCCTTGAGAACCTCATTAAAGAACATGGATTTGGATTTTTTATTGAGAAAAAAGTGTTTTTACAAGGATAAGGGGTTTGGGGATGTAATTGGGTAGAATTTAGACAGTAAACAAGGCATAGAATGTGTGATTAGAAGAGGTTCTGAGGGGTTGTATTTATAGGGTAGGAAAGGCGTGTTTTTTATTATTTTATTCATTTGTTTATTATTTTGGCTCAAGACTATCAATAGTATTGATTAATGTGACTAAATATAGTAAATAGGGTAGTGGAGTTTGATATAATTGTGCTTAAATCATCCATAGATCATCCAGGACTCAAAAATTCATGTATTTAGCTTATATCATAAATTTTTATGTTTCGCTATTCACCAAAAATTCAACTGTTTTAGAAAAGTCGCAAAAACCACCCTAAACATTTTTAGACATGTAGAATTCAAAAATTGAATTAATTTTATGAAAATAATTTTCTAAAAATGAGAAATTTTATTTTAATATAAAATTATCATTTATTCAAAAAATACTAATTTTAATAATATGATCGATTTTTTTACACTTTAAAGAATTAATTAAGGTCTCATAAAATTATCTTATAATTATAATAAAACATAATATTAATTTATGAATTAATTTTTTTAAAATAAATTTTCATTAAAATCATCATATTAATTATAAAATTGTAAATAAACATTTATATTTTACAAAAATACCAACACTTAAATTTTCATTTTTTTAAACATTTATTTACTTATACCATGATATAAATATATCATATTTTTATTTATAAGATACATAAATTTTATTTATACTTTCATAGGTTTGGTTACTATACTAATGGCTAGATTAATATTCTTAATGGTAATATTTCAATTCCTAGGGTCAGGTTACTATTACATCAGTATAAGTTAATTAATTTCTATAAATATCACTTAATTTATTATTGATTTACAAGAATAATGTTTATTGGTTTATCTATGTGATGCATGTGATTTATGAAATAATTATAAGAATTAAAATTCCATTGATAAAATTTTGGGTTATTACATTCTGTCCCCTTTTAAAATTTAGTCCTCAAAATTTTGTATTACATACTAAGGTAAAAAAAGGTGAGGGTGCTTCTCCTTCATCACTTCCTCCAGTTAATATATTATCTCTTGGTACTTATGGTTCTCTATAGTACCTTAACTGGGTGGGTGGTCTTTTTTCATAGAACCTTGTCTCTCTAGTCCCAAATATTTACCAGCTACTCTTTATCAAAGAGATTATCATCCATTGGTACCACCTTTGAGTTCAGTACATGTGAGGGATCTAATATGTACTTCCTTAGGAGGGATGCATGGAATACATAATGAAATTGAGATATGGTTGGTGTAAGTGAAATCTAATAGGCCACTTCTCTTATACAATAAAGGATCTCAAAGGGGATAATGCACCTTGGGATAATCTTCCCTTTCTTTCCAAACCGCGTGACTATATTCCATGGTGATATTAAACGGAAAATTTTATCACCAACTTAGAACTCCAAATACCTTAAATGATTATAACCATAGATATTATTCCTAATATGATAATATTTTATGTGTTTTTGGATGGTTGAGCCTTCTCAGTAATCTCTTGTACAAGATTAGGTTCAAGTCGCTTTCATTCACCAACTTCATCCCAACAAGTTATAGTTATACATCACTTCCCATACAAATCTTCATATGGATCCATATAAACACTCAAGTGGGAGATATTTTTGTATGATAACTTAACCAATGGGAGATTTTTGTCCCTTACTCCTTTGAATTCCATTGAGAAGTCTCTCATCATGTCCTCAAGTATCTGAATAGTCCTTTCAGATTGGCCATCTTTTGGGGGGTGATAGGCCATGCTGAAATTCAATTTAGTACTCAAATAATGTTGGAGACTTCTCTAGAATTTAGAGGTGAACCTTGGATCATGATCAGAGACAATTGAAATTGGTACACCATGTATCCTCACCACTTCCTTTACATATATCTTGCAAATATTTTCAAGCAAGAAATATTCCCAAGTATCAATGAAGTGCGTAGTCTTGGTGAGTCGATAATCCACAACTAATATCGTATATCATCACTTGGATGTTTGTGTGAGATCAGTGAAAATATATATAGTGATGTTCTTCCATTTCCACATGGGTATAGGCAATGGTTTCACAATTCCTTTGGAATTGTATCATTCTGTTTTAAGTTTTTGACATACCAAACACCTTGATATATACTCTTCAATATTCTTCTTCATGTTCTCCCACCAGAAGTGTTCTATAAGATCATGATATATCTTTGTAATTCCATAATGGATGGAGAAAGATGATCTATGTTTATTTTACAATAGTTTATTCTTTATATCAAGTCATGAAATCACACATATCCTTGTTCCTAACTGAATCACACCATCAAAATAGATATGGAACTCTTGTAGATTCACTTCCATTACCTCTTTCACCTTTTTAGTATCTCTAAATCACCCCTTTATACTTCATTGATATTCTCTTGGATAGATGATTGGGAAATCATTTAGGAAAGTTAGGTTGTATTCCCTACTGTTATGCTTTCAAAATCAATCCTTTGCATATCCATGAAGATGGGGTACTTCTCAATCCACATCATGGATAGAGTAGCAGGTTATTTTCTACTAAGAGCAGCAGCAACCTTGTTCACATTTCCTGGATGGTAATGAATAGAGAAATAAAAGTCCTTTATTATATTTAACCATATAATTTGACACATTTTGGTCTCCATCTATATGAATATATTATTTAGACTCTTGTGATTATTATATATGTAACACTTCTCACCATAGAGGTAGTTCCACCAAATTTTCAAGGAAAATATCACATCTACTAGCTCCAAATCATGCATAAGGTTGTTCTACTCATGGATATTCAACAACTATGAGGTATATCCTATCAATTTATCATTATACATGAGTAAAAAATCCAATAATTTATCTAAAGCATCATTGTATATCAAAAACCTTCTCCACTTTTTTGGTAGTTCAATTACAGGTTTAGCAATTAGCCTCTTCTTGATCTCCTTGGAGCTTTCCTCACATTATTCCATCAAAATATAATTTAACCCTTCTATTTTTAACTTATTTATTTGGATTTACAATCATGATAAATTTCTCACAAAACATCAGTAGTACCCTGTAAATCCATGAAAAACACAAATTTTCATGACACTAGTGGGTATGGGTCATTCCTCAATTGCTTTTTTTAAGGGTCCATAGAAATTCCCTTAGTTGTGATCATGTGTCCTAATAATATAACTTGATGCATATAAAAGTCACACTTACTAAACATGGAACACAATTTCTCCTTGCTTAATGATTCCAAAACAATCCTTATATATTCTTCATGTTCCTCCATTATCTTGGAGTATAAGAGAATATCATCAATAAAAAATACCATGAATTTGTCAAGGTAGCCTCTAAAGAATATATTCATAAGATCCATAAAGATTTTTGGGTAATCAGTAACTATAAATTGAATAACTAGGAACTCATAGTGCCCATACCTTATATTGAAAGAATTGTTTTGAATATCCTCCTTATCTACCTTCATTTGATGATATCTTGAATGAAGATCCACCTTTGAGAAGTACTCAACTTCTCATAGTTGATCGAATAAGTCATAAATCATTAGAATAGGATACTTGATATTTATGGTGATCTTATTGAGATCTCGATAATCAGTACAAATCCACATTGATCCATCCATTTTCTTTACAAATACAAATGGAAAACCCTAAGGTGATGCACTAGGTTGTATGAATCCTTTCTCTAAATACTATTGTAGTTGCTTCTTTAACTCCTCAAATTTGATATAGGCCATCAAGTAGGGACATTTTGAGATAGAAGTGTCCATAGATATAAGTTCTATTAAGAATTATACCTCATGATATTAGATAATTTCAAGTAACTTTTCAGTAAATACATCATTGTATTATCTCATAATAGGAATTTCCTCAAGTTAAATGATTTATTTCTATGTAAGAATTTGGGAAACATATTATTATTCATTGGGTATTAAAACCCACATCAATGAGTGATTTTCCAAAGGAGATTCATGATCTTCCTTTCATTTCTAGAGGATCATTGGATGATTCAAAATATGAAATATTTCCTTTTACTGATAGTTAATGCATGCTTTATATAATGAGATCCAATCCATGACCAGTATAACATTGAATTCTACCAAGGGAATTATTATAAGATTCATTGGAAAACTATTCCCACATACACCAATAGGAGAAGAGTCTAACACATAGTTTGTGATGATTTCACCACTATGCGTTTCTATGGATATCTCTACTTAAAGGTATATGGGATTCGATTCAATAGTTCTAGTAATCCTGTAAGATATAAAGGAATGTGTATAACCATAATCAAATAAGACTTTTGTCATTCTTGAGTTAATAGAAAGTGTTCCTTATATTAATTAATTTTATTTCTCCACTTTAGTAGTAGTAATGGAATAATATTTCCCTTTATCATTTTGATTTTTTGGCTATTGATGGAGATTACCCTCAAGAACTCGAGGTTTAGTGAACTGGCTTGCATAGTTCCCTTTCTCCCTGTAGTTGAAGCACTAAATCATAGGTGGAACATTATGAGGTGCCCTCATTTACTCTATCATATTGGTTAGCTTCTTTATGTCTCTTTGACATTCATAGTATTGATGGAATTCTCTCATATACATGAATAATTTCCCCATACCCTTGAGGTAATTCCCATAATGATTCTTCCCACATTTTTGACATGTGGGTTGTTGGATCCACTTTCCTCCTTTTTTATTTGACCCATATGCATGAAACACCATTCATATCTTCTTATCTTCACAACCATGAGACAATTCTTCTAACTCCATATTGAAGTTTCTAGTACATCAAACAACTTCTTCATAACTCCCAAATTCTTGAATAGCTAGAGCCTTTTGAAGGTGTGACTTTAAACCAATAAAGAATCTAACTATTTTTCTATAATTGTTGATAACAAAACCCAAGGAATATATTGGAAGTCTTGTGAATTTTTCTTCATAATCCATGACAGATTCACCTTCCTTTTTCTTTATCTCTATGAATTATCTAGCCATATTTGTATGAAATTATTGGGTTGAATACTTGTTAAAAATATTTTCCTAAAGTCTTTCCACTATATCTATTCTATTTCATCCTTGGGTTTGGTGTTCTTTATAAATGCCCACCATTGATCAGACTCTCTATATAAATGATAAATGTCTAGATTTTCCTTCTCCTTCTCCGAATATTGGATCATATAAAATATATTATCCATTGAGTTAAACTATTGTCCCACAACAAGTGGATAAAAAGATCCACTAAATGAGAGTGGTCATTGCTGTATAAAGGATTCAATGGATAGTTTCTCTTTATTGGGTTAAGGTGAATGATACACCTATATTAGGTTATTATTAATAGCTTAATACATCTAAGTAATCATCTCTATCAAGTTTGGAACACCACCTCCCATGGCATTGGGGATGTCATTCAGTAAATCATTGCATTGTCCCTCACATGAGTTGTTGGCCTGGTTTCTTCTAGTTCCCGATGTTTTCTAAAATAGAAATGTTTAAACCAAAATTAAGTTAGAAAATAATGAATAAATAATTTATTATTTTACAAAACTTACTCTAAAGGAATATCTTATGGGATCCCTATGTTTAAATTTTTTATAAAACAAAGATTCTTGTATGTTTACATATAATTAGTCTTATCTTAAGGGTTTTTACTAACGTTATCTAATCCGGATTCCCAAATTAACTAAGCCCTACTATGAAACCAACTAAAGTTACCTTGATTTTACTTTCACACTATTACATCATTTTATGAAAAAACAATATAATAGATATACCAAATTCATGATCAAAAGGTTTAGCGTCTTAGGAAAATGAGTCGCATATATAAATTTTACATAATAAAAAATAAATATTATTTAATTACTAATTATATATTTTCTTAGGGGCCCTTGACTTTTCCTTAGTATAAGTAACCACCTGAGTATATACATCAATGAAAGAGGTGAGCTAAAATCCCAGTAAGAGTAATGAATAAGGGATACGAATCAATACAACATGAGTGATCATAATAATCATCATCATAACATAATAATGTTATAATTATAAATACCATAAGAGAAAACTTGGATAATTTAATGGAATGTGGAAATATATAAAAATTAAACGTCATATCTTAGTGTTCAAATACCACACATAATTGTGAACAAATCTACCTTCATATTCATGCATAACATGTGTGCATAATCATGACATCATTACTATGAAAAAGTATAGCTTCATATTCATGATTAATTCACATTATATCATGAGATACATAAAATTACCCAATTCATTTCATGGATATATAATTTTGGGATAACCTATCACATCATAACATTTACATAATCATACATGCCACATAGAAAGTATAACAATCAAAGTCATGAAGTAATACATGTAAAGGAATGGGTTCATAAGGATTTCATAAATAATAATTTAATGAATAAACTTGTTGTTACCAAATTTAAAAGGTAAAATAACATTTTTGGTATAAAAATAATCATTTTTTTGTGAAGAATAAATAACTCAAGCAGAGTCAAGATGTGTTTTGGAAAAAAGAGTTCTTTTTGAAAAATCATTTTATTTTTCAAAAATTAGATTGGAAACATGTATATAAATGAAAATAAAAGAGAATAAAAATTAAATTATGTTTTAGGAACATAAAAAGGATATCCAAACTTAAATTTGGCATGAAATAGGAATAACCTAAAAAAAGGAAGTTGGGTTCAAGAATCCCCATACCTTATGCCTAAAAGTGTTATGTGATTGCACTTAATATCTTGAATAATCATATTAGATTCATTAATTAAAAAATTCTGAACCTCTTATACATGTATTTTATTTATTATAATTTTATCTAGTTCATTTATATCCATTTTTATAAGTTCTTATGTTCAATTTCATCATTTCAGGAGCGTTTGTTTTCATGGTTTCATGGTTGGTTTACTTATATATAATTATTGAAGTTCTTGTTAAATGATAATATTTCTCCAAAAGTGAAGTTATTTGCAATTAATAAACAAAAAAAATTAAATGGTCTCATATATAATTTTTTCATGATATTATGATGATTCATTTGATAAAACATTAATGATACATTTTTAGTTTATTTTGGTAGTTTTTCTGTACATCATGAAATAATGATGTTTTATTAAATATTATATTTATAAATTAGTTATAGAACATTAAAAAATTTATAATATAAATATTAAAATCTATTTTAACCCTAATAATTGTTTTATTATCATCCTTGAAGGCGATAATGGAAAATTAAAACTTTTCATCCAAGAAGGTGGTGAATTAATCAACACATCACAGATAGTGTTTTTATATTTTAGAATAAAAGTAGGAGAGAAGAGATTTTATGATGGATATTACATTAACAAAATAAAATTAATGTGTATATATGATACCTAGGGTTATAATTCTATTTTTTAATAGGGTATGTGAGGATAGGATAAGAAAAGAATATAAATTAAAAGAGAGGAATTGAGGATTTTACCTCTTGAATGTTGTCTCCTTGAGAAGCCTCTTAAGGCACTTGGATTTGGTATTTTGTTGAGACCAATAATTCTGGGACATGGATGAGATTGTTATGGATGTAATTTGGTAGAATTTATACAAGATACAAGTCTTAAAAGTTGTGATGAGATGAGGTGGTGAGGGGTGGTATTTATAAGGGAGGAGATGGGTGTTTTTTATTATTTTATTCATTTGTTTATTATTTTAGCTCAAGACTATAAATAGTGTTGTTTAAAATGACTAAATAAAGTAAATAGGTAAGGATATTTCAAGATAATGGTGCTTAAATCATTCATACATCATCCATGGCTCAAAAATTCATGTATTTAGCTTATATCGTAAACTTCTATATTTCACTATTTACCAAAAATTCAACTATTTTAGAAAAATACAAAAAAGTCAACCCAACCATTTTCAACATTTAGATTTTAAAAATGGAATATATTTTATGAAAATAACTTTATAAATACTAGAAATTTAATTTTCATATAAAATCATTATTTATTCAAAAAATACTAATTTTAATATTATAATTTATTTTTTACCCTTTAAAAAATTAATCAAGTTCTCATAAAATTATATAATAATTATAATACAACATTATATTAATTTTTTAATCCATTTTATGAAAATATATTTTCTTTTAAATAATTATATTAATTATAAAATTGTAAATAAACATTTATGTTTTACAAAAATACCAACACTTAATTTATAATTTTTTTAAAACATTTATTTACTTATACCATGATATAAATATATCATATTTTTATTTATAAGATACCTAGATTTTATTTATACTTTTATAGGTGTATTTACTATTCTAATGGTGGATTACTATTCCTAATTGTCATATTACTATTCCAACAATCATTTTACTATTCCAGCGATATAGGTTCCTTAATTTCAATAAAATATAGCTTATTTTATTCATTATCTATGAGAATAATGTTTTGATTGAGTTTTGTCATGAACCAACCCTAGTAAACCCTGAACTGGTCACCTGATCCAATCTGTGGAAAGGCTCGAGAGGCATTCTCAATCCTCCTGGACTGACGACAAGCGCCAGGGCATCAACAAAGACGATGTGAACGATATCAAAAAATACAAATAAATAAAAGCAGTGGAAATAATAAAGGAAATCTCAGAATAAATGAAACAAATAAAATAACTAAACAGGAACTGAAGGAAATAAAAACTAACCGAACGGGAAAATACAATCTCTTTGTGACCCCACAGGTCACTCCCCGACTCAACAATCAAGCATCGCCCAAGGCAAACACACCTAATCTAGAGCCTACACAAGAACTAAAAACAGAACAGAACTATAGGCGTGAGTATTAAAACTCAGTAGTATTTCCCAATCTACTATATCCCAATGCAATAACTTTAAAATAAAATAAAAACTATTTCAAGTTTGAACAAAAATTTATAAAAATAGGTTTTCCAAAATAATTTACTTAAAATAAAAGTACGAACAATTTCCTTTAACCATTTTCAAATCTAGATTCTTTTCATTAGTGTAAATGACATTTTCAAAGGGAAATTGATGTTTACATTTTCATATTTAAACAAAGAGGATAAAACACTTTCATCTAAAAACCATTTCTAGAAACCTAATAAAAACAAGATCACCACTTTACAAGAAAAAATACACAAAAATGCACAATAGAAATCATACAGAAAGGGAAATGTAGATATACATATGAGCACCATATTCAGCACTGCAGGAAAATGAAATCCAAAAAAACATGGGTGAACCTATGAGATCATGAATAATCTAGAAGACAACAATACATGAGACCTCATCCTCATTCACATGTCACACAAAATGAAATAAACACACTCAAAATGATAGATCATCCTTTCTCAAGAAGGCTGAGGGAAAATCCCATATTAATAAACCTAATACATTCACCTATTATAGTCCACTGGTTTGTACCATAACCTACCAATGAAGAAATAATTCTTAGAATATTATCTCAATATGACAGATTACCATGTCTCAAGTATTTAAAAAGGGGGTGATCCAACTGATGCCCATTGAGCATCCAATCATAGTATATATAATAATAATAATGCGCAATAGGTCTCACCCTGAGTCTCCCCTAGGACCATTATCATGCCTCGAAATAAAACAATTATAAAGAGTTCCTAGTGAAGAACCATAAAAATGGATCTTGAGAATCCCCAACAAGGACCCCCCACCCATTTCATACAATTGAGGCATGAGAAACACTCAATGAGGGTTTTCATAATAAACACTTTTCATAATTTTTATGAAATGGCCAAAGGGGCCCTTAAACATTCACAAACAAAACCTTATCTCAAAATTCAAACACTTTTTCAAAAGTGGTGTCAAGCATGCCATTTCCACTCAAAAACATTGATAAAACTCTTATTAATATACCCAGATTACACACTCAAGACCCGACCATTTTTAATAAAAACTCCAAAACATTCTAAAACACAATATACACTTTTTATAAAATCCAACCACTTAGGAAATCACACAAAGAACCCAAAACATTATTTCTCACATCGCTGATACATTTTTAAACACTAAAAATTCATTTCACATCACACTTTACTCCTAAAATCCAATATGGAATTTTATAAAGAACACAAGTCATGCAATGTTTAATAAAATAGATTTCAATTTATCATTGAACAAATTATGAACATCAATTTTCATGCCATGATTTTATTTAAATATTTAAACCTTGTTTTAAACTTTTAAAAACCATATGTGTAAAACACCCAATGTTCACAACTCAACAAAACACACCTCACATTAAAAATATATTTTTAAAATAAAACTCACTCCAGAAACACCTCATTTCATGTTTCACACTACCCAAATAATTTAATAAATGTTTGAGTAATGTATAAAACATCATCAAGAGACACAACGAGATTCCACACCAAAACACATCAAATTTTACACAAAAATTATACTTTAAAATTTATTGCACAAAAACACTATATCAAACATAATTCAAATGTTATTCTCAAACCAAGAAACTAATCAATAGGTTGTGAAAAAAAAATTAGCATGTATATAAAGTGTGAAAATTATAAAATTAGAGTTTCTTAAATTAAAAGGGTCACTTTAAGGGAATTCCTACCTCAAAACCAAGATGAAACAAAATGATTCGCATCCAAAACCACCTGGTAAGGTTCAACACCCTATATATTAAAAACTAAGGACTCAAAACACATACAAAAACCCCAATTAAAGTATATGAAACCAAGAGGCAGGGAGAAACCCTCACCTCCAATGGAAGCGTAACCCAAGATGATTCAAAATGAATTGTCTTCGACGATGAACACCGACACACACCTCAAGTAATCCTGAGAGACAATTTTCACCCCCTAGAAGAGGGTGCTTAGAGGCAGACCACTGACCGGATAGGTCAACGACAGCGAAGAGGTTGTGGCTGATGGTGGGGTCACTGGAGGGAGGTCTGGCGTCAGCTGGGCAGCTGGCCAGACTGGCCAGGTGATGGTATAAAGGTGACCACCGACAGGGAGGGATCCATAAAAGCATTGCAGCAGGGGGGCGATGGTCGGGTAGGAGGATTCTGGGGTAGGGATGGTCAGGCTGGAGAGGAGGGGCTATGCTGCTACGCACCGAGCAGGGGAAGCTATGACCAGTGGGACGGTGCTATAGGGGGGCTGAGGGTCGGAGCGGTGTGGAGGAAATTGGTCAGGGGAGAGTCACTAGGGTGCACTGAGATGGAGGGAGGTCTGGGGTCATGGTGTTAGGTGTCTATAATGGGAGGGTGAAGGCTGATGATGGCTGGCCTACTCACACGCAGCAAGGGGAAATGGCATTGGGGGATTGGATCGGCTAGCCTGCTCACACACAGAAAGGGGAAGGGATGGGATGTTGTGCATTGAGAAGGAGGGCGATGGGAAGGCTAGCAGCATCTAGGTTCCCTGGGTCACGCCTCACACAAGGGGATAATGGGGGGGATAATTGGAGAGGGGGGAAGAAGAATGCACAGCAACCCCAAAAAGGTAAACTAATATAAAAACTAATAATAACTAAAATTATTATAATATATTAATAATAATAATAATAATAATAATAATAATAATAATTAAGATAATAATAAAAAAATAATGATAAAATAATAATAATAATGGTATTAATATCATTTTAATAATAATAAAATTCTTAACGATAATAAAAAAAATTAAATTACAACAATTAATGTTTGTTTTAATTACAAAATTTATTTATTTTCATTTTACAAAAACAGACGGTCATGTAGTTGTCAGGGCGAAGCTTCATGGCTTCCAAATCGCGCTCCACCCATGCACCCAACGACGTCAACACCAAAAAATTCACTTTTTAATTTAACTTAGATAAATTAATCAGGGAATGAACCTGAACCCCAAAAAATATTTAAAGGGTAAGAAAATAATAAAATAACCCAAATACTTGGGTTGGGGTGTGACAATTCTCCCCACCATAACGCTTTCGACCCCCAGAAATCCACAACACTATCCTGCTGATCGATCAACACCTAAGGATTCCACACAAACACGATCCAACCTCTTAATCCAAGTACATTTCATCGACCACCAACGGGACTCAACCTCATTTCCTGAAACAAATCACCAGCAAAGGGGAGGCCTGAATGGACTCCCCACTGTAATAATTCAGCTAGCATCTGATAACTTCTTATGAAAAAACTCAAAGAGACTCACGGTGGGTCTCCCCACCTTAAGGAACCTACCTAAAATAGGCTAAGCAGAAATCCAACTTAAACCCAAATCGGGCCTTACCCCATTTAAAAGGAATACAACAAGAACATTTAAACCACTAACTCCCATCTGAAAGGGATACGAGTTGAACCGAAAACTCCACACGAACCAAAAACTCTCACTCCATGGGTGGGGATAGAGGGGATCAAGGATTGGATTAATGAAACTAGGACAGACAACCACTCACAACTCATCACTTCAGTATGGACACAAAACAAAGTCGCAACTGATTCTCATGGGTGGTCCACATCCAGACACTGATTAGAAACTCACATCCAAAAAGGCACAATTACTAACATTGCATGAGGAATATGTCCATCATGCTATTTACAACTAGTGGACATTCACAGTGAAGGATAATCCATAAAAGAAATGCTAAAATTGTCTCACCACAATGATAGAGGAACAACCTTAACCAAACATCTTAAAATTCCCCCTAGGTTCTTGACTACACACCGACTTCACTGCGAGGCCTTTTGGATAGAACTATGATGGATGAAGCATCTTTTGCCTTGCAGTTAGGTTCTGGTAATTCTAATAAGAAACATAAATATTTTTATTTTAAAAATGAAAGGATATAATTTTGAAATAAAAACACACTAGTGTTGAAAACCAGATCTCGTCAAAAGACCCATGGTATTCCCATACATTTCCAAAACCCAAAACACCATCATTAAAACTGCCATGAAAAAAGGTCCCTTACACTAAATGGAAACTTACATAATAAACTTCAAACAAAAACCAAACAACACATCACCTCTATGAACTTACTCTATGACACTTTTTAGCGATGCCTCGACAGAATCGTTGTAAGTGACCCAAAAATCCACAAGCATGATAGGGCTTAGGATTACTTGAGCATGACAGCCTCTTGTAACCCAGCTTGCCACACTGATAATTCATGAGGATCTCTTGTTGTGAATAGGTTCATGAAAGATCCTAAGGCCTTTTGATTCCACAACCTACTCCATAGACTTACGATCCCTTACTCATGTTTTTTTTAGAAGTATCCCCACTGCTGCTAGGAACTGAAGTAGGGAGTACTACCTTATACACTCCTCCCAACACAGCTTTAACATGAATGGATTGCCTCACCAAATTAGCAAAAAAAAGTTAGGTTGGACGCTGACACTTTCAACTACAAATCGGGATGGAGACCCACCTCAAAATGTTGAGCCTTTATGGAGTCCTATATGGCATACCCTGAATCATAAGGGACTAGGTCCACATAGTGCTGAAAATACTCCAACATGGATTCGTCATCCTGTTGTAGGTAAGGCATCTATATACCCTTTCTCACCCTATATTTCTCAGATAAATACTGAAAAATGAAAAAATCATTGAAAAAATCCCAAGTAACCTCTTGACAAGGCTTCTTCTGAGACACTGACTTCCACCACATCCACGGTGGACCTTCACGCATGAAGTTTACAAACATAACCTTCAACGACTTGGGAAACTCAATGAGGTTTAAGTCCCTTTCAATATTCTGAATCCAGTCCTCTACTACAGAAGGGTATGATTGACCATAAAAGAGAGGTGGATATAGCTTCCAAAACTCAAGCATAAAATCCTTAGGTTGATCAACCACACAACGATCACCCATCGAAGCTGCAAGGAGACAATCGTTGGACAAGAAAATTCAAGAAACCAATCAAGGCCAACTCAATAATAAAAGTCCTCAAAATCAAACACCGCATAGGTGACAAGATCTAAACATAAGAAAACAAGCTAGAATAACATCAAAACTTTCATTTTGAGAACATATTTAATTTAATACAAGCTTGGTGGGTTAATCCCTCGCCATTGGTATTCTTTAGAGTCTCACCCACTTTCATTTTTTTGTGCCACATTAGGCATCCATCCACCATACCATACATCTGTTCATATTTCAACATACTACTATGCATGTGAGCACCCATAGGAACACCAGGTCCAAAAAAAAACAACTTTATTTTCCAAAAGCAAATCATTCATTCCATTTCTTTAAAAAAATACCCTAATTAAATATGTCATTTCAAACAACCATTTTTCAAAACCAATTTTTCTGACTCAAACAACTTCTAGAAGTCATAGGAGACCCAAAAAACTCAAATAGGTAACTAGAATCGGTGGGTGACATGACCATATGGTTGGTGGCCATATTCCAAACACATCGCCGAAATGGAGAGCCTTTTAGGACCATGCGCCTAGCTCCACATTACTTTCCAAGATGTGTGGCTCATGAGGACTATTATCCCAACTCCCTTTTTCATATCCCAATAAAAAAATACCCTAAAACCCCAAAGAAAATAATTAAACCATACTTTACATGGAAACCCGAGGATTAGAATGAGAAAGAGTTCATGACACTCTTCCCGAACCTACCCCTCGAGTCTCGGTAATCCTACTCCATCTACCCTGACATTCTCAAATAAAAAAGGGAACTCTGAAAAGTGGGGTATGCTAAGAGATAACCTATTCTGATACCATTTTGTCACAAACTAACTTGGGTCGACCCTAAACCGGTCACCCGAGACGATCTGCAACAAGGAACGAGAGGCGTTCCCCATCCACTTAGGTAAGTGACAAGTGTCAGGGCATCAATAGAGACCATGGTAATGATTTCACCCAATACAAATCTATAAAATTAAAGGAAATGATAAAGAGTAGATCATAATAAATAAAACAAATAAAATGACTAAATAGAAACTGAAGAAAATAAAAACTAACCAAATAGGAAAACACTATCTCTGTGTGACCCCACGGCTCACTTCTCGACTCAATGACCAAGCATCGCCCAAGGTGAACACACACAAGCAGGAGCCTTCACAAGAACTAAAAATAGAAAAGAACTATAGGTGTGAGTATTAAAACTCAGTAGTCTAGCCCAATATACTATTTCCTAATGCATTACCTTTAAAATAAAAGAAACACCATTTCATGTTTGAACTACAATTTATAAAAATAGGTTTTCCTAAATACTTTACTTAAAAGAAAAGTATAAACCATTTCCATTAACCATATTCAAATCTAGATTCTTTTAATTGGTTTCAATAAAATTTTCGAAGGGAAAGTGATGTTTACATTTTCATATTTGTATAAGTAGGATAAAGCACTTTCATCTAAAAACCATTTCTAGAAACCTAATCAAAACAATTTCACTGCTTTCTGAGAAAAACAATACACAAAAATGCCTAATAGCAATCACATGGTAAGAGAAATGTAGACATACATATGAGCACCTTATTCATCACTATGGGAAACTGAAATCCCAAATACATGGGTGAACCTAGGAGATCAAGAATAATTTAGAAGACACCAAAAAATAAGACCTCATCCTTGTTTACATGTCACGCATGATGAAATCAAAATTCTCAAAATGCTTGGCTATCCTTTCTTAGGCAGGACAAGGGAAAATCCCATAGCAATAAACCCAATACATCCACCTACTATAGGCCATAGGTCAGTACCATAACCTACTAGTGCGGCAATCATTCTTAGAATATTCTATCAATATTCCAGATTCCCATGTCTCAAATATTTAGAAAGGGGGTGAGCCAACTGATGCCAGATGAGTATCCAATCATAGTATATATAATAATAATAATAATAATAATAATAATAATTTATAACAGGTCACACCCCGAGTCTCCCCTAGGACCATTCTGATGCCTCAAAATAAAACAATTATAAAGAGTTATAACTGATGAACCTTAAAAATGGATCCGTAGAATCCCCAACAAGGAACTCCCACCCATTGCATGTAATCGAGGCATGAGAAACACCCAACAAGGGTTTTACTAATAAACACTTTTCACAATTTTCAAGAAATGATATAATGAGCCCTTAAACATTCACAAACAAAAACTTATCACAAAATTAAAACACTTTTTTAAAATTGGTGTCAAGCACACCATTTCCACTTAAAAACATTTATAAAAATCTTTTAATATACCAAGATTACACACTCAAGACCCGACCAATTTTAATAAAAATGAAAAACATGATAAAACAAAATATATAATTTTTATAAAATCCAAACCACTTGGTAAAATACACAAATAACCCAAAACATTATTTCTCATGCCTCTGATACATTTGTAAACCCCAAAAATTCATTTCACAACACATTTTACTTATAAAATCTAATCAGGCATTTTATAAAGAACACAAGGCATGGAATTTTTAATAAAATAAATTTCAATTTTGCACCCAACAAATTATTAACATCAATTTTCATGCCAAAATTTTATTTAAATTTATAAACCTTGTTTTAAACATTACAACCATGTGCATAAAACAATCGGTGTTCACAACTCGACGAAACACTCCTCACATTCAAAATCTATTTTTAAAATAAAACGCACTCCAAAAACACCATATTTAATGTTTTACACTACCCAAATAATTTCATAAATGTTTGAGTAATTTATAAAACATTTTCAAGAGACAAAAAAAGGTTCCACACAAAAACACATCAAATTTTACACAAAAATGCTACTTTAAAATTTATTGCACAGCAAAACCATATCAAACATGATTTAAATTTTATTCACATACCAATAAACTAATCAGTAGGTTCTGAAAAAATTATTATCATATAAATAAAGTGAGAAAATCATGAAATTAGAGTTTCTTAAATTAAAAGGGTTGGTGCAAGGGAATTCCTACCATGGAACCCAGATGAAATGAAACAACATGCGTTTGAAACTATGAGGTAAGGTTTAAAGCCCTACAGATTAAAAACCAAGGACTCAAAACACATACAAAAACCCCAATTAAAGTATGTGAAACAAAGAGGTGGGGAGAAACCCTCACCTCAAATGGATGCGCAACTTGGGATGATTCAAAACACCTTAGCTTTGAGGGCTAACACTGACACACACCTGAAGTGGTCTCGAGAGACAAGTCGTACCCTACCAGAAGAGGGTGGTTGGAGGAGGACCACTAGCAGGATAGGTCATCAGTGGAGAGATGGTCGCGGCCGGAGGTGGGGTCACCGGAGGGATGTTCGGCACCGGCTGGGCAGCTAGCTGGATGAGACGGGTGATGCCGGCAAGGCGACTGCTGACAGGGAGGGCACTAGAAAAGCGTTGCAGTAGAGGGTGTAAAGGCTAGTCAGCCGAAGGCCGGTTGGAGGAGGTCAGGGTAGGGACGGTCGAGTTAGAGATAAGGGGATGAGCTGCTATGGACCAAGGAGGGGAAGCCGTGTCCAGTAGGGCATTACTATAGGATGAGGTATGAGGGCCGAAGCGGGGCAATGGAAACCGGTCAGGGGAGAGTTGTTGGGGCACACTGAGATGGAGGGAGGCTAGGGTTCGCGGTGGTAGGTGGCTGCGATAGGAGGCTGAATGCTGGCGTTGGCTGGCCTCCTCACACACAGCAAGGGGAAATGGCACTGGGGCACTAGATCGGCTGGCCTGCATTCATTCAGTAAGGGGAAGGGATGGGATATTGCGTGCTGAAAAAGAGGGCGACGGGAAGGCCAAAGGCATCTGGGTGTACTAGGTCGTGTAGCGCACAAGGGTAGAATGGGGGCGCTAATTGGAGAGAGGGGGAAGAAGAATGCACAGTAACCCTAAAAAAGTTAAACTAATCTAAAAATAATAACAACTAAAATTATAATTACATAATAATAATAATAATAATAATAATAACAATAATGATAATAATAAAAATAATAATAATCATAATGATAAAATAAAAAAAATATAGGTATTAATATCATTTTAATAATAAAAAATTATTAACAACAAAAAAAAAATTAATGAAAACAATTAATTTTTTTAATTACAAAATTTATTTATTTCCATTTTCCAAAAAACGAACGGCCATGCAGTTGTCAGGGTGAATCCACACATCTTCCAAATCACGCTCTACCCGTGCGCCCAATGACATCAACACGAAAAAAGCACAATTTTTAATATAACTCAAATAAATTAATCTGGTATTGAATCCGAACCCCAACAAAAATATTTAAAGGGTAAGAAAATGATAAAATAACCCAAATAAATGGGTCGGGGTGTGACAGGTTCTCTATGTGAGGCATTTTTTTATACCATAATTATAAGAAGGAAAATTCCCTTTATAAAAGTTTGGGTCATTATAGAATTGATAGTTCAAGACTTGAGGAAAACATACCTTTCACGTTTAGGTAGTGTCCTGGGTTTGGCATGTGACCTCCCTTGAGTGAGAAGGGATGGGTCAGGACCTGAGGATCCCTAACTTGTACCTTTAGGTATGGGTTGAGGACTTGGTTAGATCCCTTCCTTGTATCTTTAGGTATGTTTCAGGTTATATAATGAGGTTACTCTCTTCCTTGAAGCATGGTTCCAAAGTATACATGATTAGGTTTCGTTAGTATAGGATGACCTATCTTGTATACTTGTATTTGCATCGGGTGTTATGTTTTTTATATGGGTGTGTTCATTTGAATATCAGCACTTATTATATATATATATATATTTATATATTTCACACCCACTTGAATATAGTATTACTCATTATGGTTGAGGTGTTGTGAATTCCTATTGGGTCATTAGACTCACCCCATACATGTGTACACAACATAGGTTTCAATGTATATGGGTAAACTCTCAAGATTTAACTCTATGAAAAAATATCACTTGTAGATTAATGAATGGTTAAATTATTAAGTTGTGTAGGTTGAGTATTTATCAATGATATTATGGGATTTTGGATAGAGGCTATTTTACTTTTTTTTCAGCATGTTTATTGGCTAGGGTGCCATTAATTTACATATGATACTATGTTTTTATATTGTGAATAAGCAATGTTGTGATGCATCATATAGATAGTTCTATTGATTTTATATTCTATACTATGAGGGACCTCATGGATACGTATTTTTTCTCTATAGGTTTTGGGATATCCATTCTAAATATGTGTCATTTCGAATTTTTGATAGATTTAGTCATGGATCCCATGCCTTGTTTTATAGGGAATAGTATCTCCAAAAATATTTTAGTCCCTATCCACTTTTAGGTATACTATGTTGTATGGGTATATGAACCTAAGGTTCTATGACAACCCTTTCTCAGGTTCCGTTTGAGTGACTTAGGTCAGGGCATTACAATTAACTCCAATGTCATGAAGGGTGGTTATCTATTAAAATTTCCAATGTTTTGGTCCATGTATTTAATAAAGTTACCCCTATAAGTATCCCCCATTTAATTTTATTTATTCCAAAAATATAATTGGAAAATATAAATGAAAGTTTTTGAGGGGCCTAACTATATTGAATTAATAATAATAACACTGAGTTGATTAACTATACCTTATATTTATCCTTTAGCCATCCATGATGTAATTATTTCACAATATATTATGCATAAGGTAAAATCTCTTAAACTTATATACTTTGAGATGGTTGGATCATGGTTTTAATGTTTTACTTTTTTTATAACCCATTACAATTTTATGTTATTTCATTTTAGAGCCCCATTACAAAAGAATAAAAGGTATGTAAACTACATAATTTCTTAGTATATATACCCATAAACACTCTATAGTTTGGAAAATATGGGTGACCTTCTAATCTGAACTGTATCATACAATGATCATATGACATGGTAATCATTAATTACCAATTAATGTCTCTAAATATATTCTCTATTTACTCTAAAATATTATCTAAGTATAATTTCATCTATGATTCTCCTATTGGTTCCTCCAAAGAAATTATGGAAAATTATGAATGATCATGATTTTTTATTACCACCATTTTCTCATAAACATTTCCTTTAGGATAATTTGATTGAGATTCAACTTGAATTAAAATCATAAACTAATTTTTTATGGAAATGAATCCTCATAATATCATTTTTCTTGTAATATTTTTCAGTAAGGTGTTATTAGTGGGATTGAAGGATGGATTATTGTTAATTGGGTTAGTTGTATAGAGTTTATGATGTTTCCATAATATGATATTTTTATTTCCATTTTTTATGATAAATAAGTAGAATAATGATCATATTGGGGTGTACATATTGAAACTAATATAATAGCAGGAAGTAACATCTCTCAAAAGATCTTATTGTCTAGTCCAGTACTCTCTTATAGACATATGAAATTTTCAATAAATTATTCTTGGTCACAATACTAGTTAATTATTTCACTTGTTTACTTAGAAGGGTGAAAACTTGTAGTAAAATTGATTGATTTATACTTATGGATTTGAGGTAAATATCATGATATTAAATCATCCTGCACTCATGTAATGAGTAATCTCTCACTTCTCATATGAGTATGGGTAGTTTAAATATAGTTGATGGCATATAGGAAGTAAATTTGAAGTATAATACCAACCAGAATAGTATAAGGGTTAAAAAGTAATTAGAAGATATATAGGAATGTATTTAAGGGTGTACCATGATTTAAAGTCAAATAATAAGTAATAGAAGGGGTGTGTGAGGTTATAACATACACATATCCTAGATTCATTGTATTTTTACAATAAAACATGTCCATTGGATCATCACTAATATAAAATCATATATTCATCCAATATATCTATGATTTATAGGATTTTCATCAAAACAAATATCCATTGACTCATCGTAGAAAACATGATAAAGGGGAAGCACCTATTTTGGAGGGCACATGTTGGTTTGATCATCCTAGATTTTGAGGTATTTTAAGAATACTTAAAATTTACATAGGTGTCTTTTTTCAACCAGGTTGGTGAAAGGTTTACATATAAGTTTTGTGATGTCCAGGAAGGAGAAATATTTATTTCTAGTTTTGTTCTATCTAGGAATAAAAAATGTCTGTTAGACTTTATTTCTATTTATAAAGGTTAAATATTACACTATAGTTTTATGAAATCCATGAAGGTAAAAGTTTTATGGTAAAAAAATCAATTTATGAAGGTGAAAGGTAATACTAGTTTTTATTAATATTTAGGAAAGTGAATGATTACAATGGTTTTTATTATCATCCAAGAAGATTTAAAGGTTCTATGAAATTGTTTTGTGCCATTTGGTAAGGTGGAAGGTTTACACTTGATTTTTTTGTTGTCTGCAAAAGTGAAATATCATACTATATTTTATAATAAATTGGGAATATGAAAAGTTTTTACCCTATATTTTTGTTCCATATAGGAAGGAGAAACGTGTATTCTAATTTTTATAGTACTATAGGAAGGTTTAAAATTTACATTGGATTTTAGTGCTATCCAAGAAGGCTATAAGAGAGATGTAGGAGATTCCACAGTGTTAGGATTGAACCTATAGAGGGATTCAAATATATAATAAGCAAGGGGAATGAAAAATCATGTAGTTTAGGGTTAAAATTTAAATCAATGTGACAAGGAATGATAGTCATCCTTCAAAAATGAGGCATGTGATTTTAGTCCACAAAATACGGAACAATAAGGAGTTTAAATCTATGTAGGCAAGGAGTAAAACTCTTCTTTTAAACTTTAAATACACGTAAGTGGGAATACCAAAAAGTTTAACATAATTTGGGGAGGAATATTTTCTATATAGTTTACTATCATATGGTAAAGACCACTACATGATATTTATGGTCATATGGGATAGACTATTTCTATGTCTTTTATGGCCATGTTACTATGGAAAAAATCATTTATTTTATGTTAATATGTAAAGGACCAAATTTCATGTATTTTAAGGTCATATGATAAGGAAAAGGTGAATTATAGTATAATGTTGTACAATAATGACTAAATGAATCATAATTTATAACCATAAGATGATGAACAAAGAATGAAAGGTTCCCAAGGATAGAATGTTTATAGGACTTACACATAATAATCCTTGAACAAAGTGGATTTATAATGGATTGGTCAAAATCATGAGAAGTTACACCAAGATAGGTATCCCAAAATAATGAGGATGGGGCTTACATATAAGAATACCTAAAATGATCCTATGTAGGAGTTGAGTGAAATAGTAAAATTTATGTTGGAAAAGGTAGCTTGGATATAAGATTAATTTATGAAAAATATGATTTTTGATATTATGTAGATGCTACACATAAAGAGATCAAGAAACAAATTGAGGTTCATAACCATTCAGATGAGGGATGTATATAATTTGAGTGAGGCTTATGCAAAATAAGGGGCACATTGATGGAATTGGGTGTGGTGTATGAACTTTTTTTTGTTAACATAGAGTGTGTCTTCATTCATTGGAGATGGATAGAGGTAAAAAGAACCATCTGGATAGATAGTATCCCTTTATAAATGGTTTTGTGATCATTTATGGAAGTCAAAAATTATACATAAGTAACACCACCATCATGAATACTTACATGTATGGCTATTATTTATAATGAATAATTTTATTAGAAATTATGGGTTTCATAAGTCATTGGACTTGTATGAGTGTGTAAAATTCTTTCAAAGTCATTTCCATGTTGGAGGGCCTATGTGAGAATATGTGTGACATAAATTATTTTATCCTTATATCATGGAATTATAAACACATAAATACGAAGTTTCAACTTATAAGAGGTGTAATTGAGTATAAGTCACAAGTTATAGACTAACCCACAATATACCCTAATAGAAATAACAACTTTCTATGTTTATGTTATATAACTACATGAGTGTTTTTTGGTTTAGAGTAATTTTAGAGGAAATAAATGGAGTGATATATTCTATGGATTTAATAGAATCTATATCTTTATCTAGATGTTTAATCACTTGGATTATTGGTCTTCTTAGATATTTATAAATTAAAATCATGCATTTATGGAATTTATTGTGTGGAGTTTTTTAAAAATTTTAGGGTTTTCACCCAAGGGTGACATTTCTCATGCTTATAATTAAACACCTATATTGGTTTTATAGTATTATCTAGCACTCATTTTGATAAAATAAAGGAATTTAGTGGCTTGGTTGATCACTATGAGAGTTTTTTATCAGAAATATTATTGTTTTACTAAAAATATAAAACCATCAATTCCTTTTTAACTTGGTGATAGATTGATAAAAATATTTTTCTATAAAATACTAAAATTAGATGTTTACCCTAATATAGGTGTTTTAATTTTCAGTTGTGATTGCATTGGTTCATTGTGGTGGAAAATAATTTTTAGTGGGTTATTAAAATAAATAATTATTCATTTATTATGGCTTAACCAAGACACATCATTTTATATTCATATTTTATAGATAATATATATGAGGTTGTGTTTTTTAGGAGGAATACATCATAGATAGATCACTATAGATTAGAGATCTTGATTTGAGATCAATGTATCATCATGAAACATGTTTGGTTCTATGATTTTGACTCTTTATTTATGCCCTTAACACCTCACTTCTTTTTTATGGGTAATACTTCTGATTTGGCTTCCAAAGTTTAATATTTTTCTCCTCATAATTCCCATTTTAATTTTACATACATTTTTTTATTTTGATGCGTGGATTTTGAGTTATCTTAGAGAGATTTTTTACAGTCTAAAACTTATATCAACAATTCAACGAGCTTATTTTTTGAATTTGGATGAAACATTGTATTAAAATATTTTATATGATGAATAAATTCCAAATCTTATAGAATCACTAAAATATTATGCACATATTTCATGATAACTTAGAGAGAAGTTTTATAGATGATTTTGATAATTGAGGAAAAGTTTCTACTTATACAAAAATTATGAGACCTACCATACATCATTATAATAGTCTCAATGATAAAGGTTCAATGAATTCAGAATCAATATAATCATATTTATATATTGGGAGATATCTTTAAGAAAATTTTATTCATTTTTCATATTTTCTCAAGAATTTGAGGTTACTTGAGTCTGCATTTTGAAAATGAACTCTGGACCTTGAATAATGGGTCAAAATCTTATAGGGAATTGTATTTTGAAAATATTTGAGGTAGATAACAATGTCCAAAACCACTAACGATAGAGGTTTCAGTGAGTATGGAGGCTGGGTAATGACTGAAGGATGGTAGGCATATAATCTTTATTGGATAATATTATGGTAGCCACGTATATCTAGGGTATATGGCTACAATGTTCTATAAACTATAAAGGTTAATTTATCCAATCATTAGATCAAATGATGTATGACAGGTCCATGTGGCCTTAAATGGTGTAGATCCAGAAGTTATGGGCCTCACAAAACAAATCCATCCAATCTTAGATTAGATAAATTCCTATAAGTAGGGGTCGATGCATTGTAGAGGGGAAATGTGGCATGTCTCTAAGGTTCCTGATCATTAGATTGGATAAATTCCCATAAACATGAAGGGAAATGTGGCTGGGTGTGGCACAACCCATCTAGGGTTTTATGATCTGTGATATATAGATATTGAATGGATCTAATTTTACTAGATTATGAGAGACATTGGTACCGTGTGTGGAGGAATGGGGGTGCCATGTGGTACCCCTGTATTGGTAGAGGTGTTGGTCCATGCATGGGAGCACGTGGTAGACCCTATCTAGGCACTAAATACCATTTTACTTCGTATGACACCCCAGACCCAATGAAACCAATTTTGGGTCATTTAGGAGATGTTTGATTGGTGAATTATGTGTATGAAGTTTAATTAAATATGAAAAATTATTATTATTGAAAAATAATAATTTAAGTATGGATAACTAAATGATTAGGTGAATAGTTTACACTATTCATTGAGAATTCGGTTAATGGAATGAATGAGAATGACATGATGATAATTATTATGTTTTAAACTTGAATTTTAATTTATATTAAATGGATAATATATTACTATTATATAAAAATAATATATCTAAAGGAATTCTATTGGAATAATGAAAGGAGTCTTGATTATTTAAATAGGGAGTTTCTTAACTATAATAGCTAGTGATTGGACCATATTGAGGAACCAGTAATTGTGATAAGCGAATCATAAAAAAGGAAAGAGAATCATTAACTTTATAATAATTGTTTTCAAATATGTTGATAACACTTATATAAATTATGAATTAATTATGAAATAATGAATTTGAGATGGAGATCATATGTGATCAAAATGAATGAGAATGAAGCAATGAAGTAAAATTGGATTACATATATTATTTGAAATTAAATGAGATTATTGGAAGGTTAAATAAGAATAAATTATGTGAGGAAATAATTCAATTAAAATTATATCTTTCATAAATTAAAGAATTTATAAATTTTTTTCCCAGAAACCAATTGGTAGGGCTTTCACATAGATATTAATTCATTCCTTCATATCAAGGAAAAAATGTATTGTGATAAAAAAATGTTAATAAATGAGTAAAATGGTTAAGGTTGGATGTGATGGATAATGTATTAAATCACTAAGATATATATAGCGATAAAATATATCTAATGATGAATTGTTCCAATGATTATGGAATATCATCATGAAATGATTAGAAGTTTCCAATGAATATTGTAGTTAATTATAAGGGTATGAAGAATAGTTATGTGACTTTAAATAATAAATTAGTATTATAGTTATGAAAAATATTTTTATGGCTTATATTTCTCTAGGGAACATATGGGAATTACCTTGAGATACTTTTGAAAACTCAATAATGATTTATAATGTGGAGAGAGATATTATGTGCAAAAATGTGTTTAGATAAATAATTAAATAATAACTTTTATCTATTATTAAATTTTCATTTACTTTCTACGAGTTTAGAAAGTAGGAATCTAATGAGGATAAATTAGTTGTTGGATTTATACATTGGATGTCCTATGAAGTTGATAATGGGGATCCTTGATTGTGATTGAGATGGTTATTGGATGTAATCCTTACTCTGATATGTGATATATATTTTTATAGATATATATCGATGGTCATGAGATACAGTGGTAGATCTTCTTTAAATTGACCCTCTTCCTAGGGTTAGAGTGAGATAATCATGGTAATACTCCTCAGACACAGATCTAGGTAGATACCAATGATGGCTTATACATTTATCTAATTCTACTCACCCATAACTCTAGGTTGAGAAGTATTAGATATTTCTAAAAGATAAGTAGAGATGGGTAATTCCACTAGCATCTCTAGTATAAGATTAGTGAAGATGGTTATTTTATCTAGCATCATCAATAATTGAATGTGATGGGTGAAAACTCCCTAGAATGGAGACCCTCCTCTCCAACAACATATGGATTGAGGTGGATAATGTTTCACCAGACACTATCTATCCTCCTACCCACAACTCTTATACTTTGAGAGACTAAATATACAGTTACAACCCTAGAGAAATGTATTTCCTCCAATACCATGGTATAAAAATTTAACCCTAGAGATATTTATTTCCTCTATAATTAAAACATGTATACAACTTCTAGTTTTATATATGGGTTTTTTCTTCAGTTATTTTGAGATAAGTGAAAATGTGTATTTCCTCAAACATCTCATAACTGGTACATTTATGGTAAATTATCATGTAGGGAATCTATGATGAGATATTAGATTATATTTTTATTCTTTTCTAAATAATAATTATTATTTCTTGAGTTTGATGAATTTGATCCATGTGTAAATTGATCAAGATTGATCATGGTCTAGATTATTCCTTTTATTGATTTTAGGTGATGTTGGATTGTTTAAACTTTACTTAATATTATTACACATAGACACTAGATGTTTATCAGATCAGATCACTACTTAGAATGACCAAACATTATATTATTATAGTCACCACAATATGTGAAATTTTATATTCTTCACCTTATGTCTGTGCATATTAGGTAATGAAGATAATGGATGATTATGGATCACAGTGGTTAACAACTATTATGGATAACTAGTGGAATGTTGATATCATTATTATGGCCACTATTATTCCATTAGTAATCTAAATTAGATCTATTTAGGATGTGATATTTTATAGAGATTTATATGTACAATTTAACATTGAATGTAAAAGGTTTTTTATATAAATTTATTACTTTTTTTGGTTTTAAATTTCATGAATCTCATAGTATATGTTGATATATGACAATATGTGAGAGGTTTATTTATAGGTAATGCCTCCCTTTTTGTGTAGATATCTCACTGTTTTTTTCTATCCCATGGCCTTGTGGATGTGGGCTTTAGGATTTCACATACCAATGATATGAGATGTGAAATATTGGTATCAAAGTGATATGATAGAGTATATTATTATGTGTAATGTCCCAGATTTTCTCAAAGGTATGGACCATTTTTTCTGGTTTTAATTAATTTATTTGGACGTTTAAATGTTTCTTAATGGACTCATGAGGGTCTCAGGGGTGTCTGGGGATTTTTTCAGAGCTTAGAGACCAAAATTTTAAACAAGAAAAACGGGGTGAACTGTTTTCTCAATTGTGTTGTAAAATCATGTTTCCCAACAAATAAGGTGAAATTTTGAACTTTTAACTTAAAATTTTTAAATCCCTCAAACCCTTTATCCTCTATTTTTCTTCTCCGCCAGCTACACCTGAAGCTACCCCTTCCATCCTTGGAGTGGTTTTTGATATCTCCCTCATCTTTCATCCAAATAATTAATTGTTGGAAGCATAAAAAAGATTGGGGTAATATCTACACTCCTCTTACTCCAATTATTAGTTGATTCCCCCATCTATTATATTTTTTTGATACCTCATTTTCCACATTTTTAGTGCATTGATGATTTATTTGATAACTCTCATTCTGACTCGATTCAAGGGCCAACAACAGATGAGTTATCTTCTACACACTTGAGGTAGGTGGTATATCTTCTTTACCATAGTTTTTTAGATTATTATTTTGTTCTCCATTATGAAATGCGATGTACCCTTCTAGAGATGCTTCAAAATTGTTAATTTAATTGAATTCAATGCTTTCACATGTCCTCTATGATTATAATGATCATATAATCAACCTTTAGTTGATCACCTTGACCCAAGCCACCCTAATGGGTGTGTTTCTTACAAAAAGGCTTAATTCCCTTTTTCATATATTTCTTAAATACCTCTTGTGGTGGGTTACACGTGAAATAAATAAATTAAATTAATGAAATGAATTATAATAGTTGTAAGTCAATATTTAGGACCTTAAGCTTGATGGTTTATGTTTCATACTTCATTTTTATGCTTAATCTTGTGAATTATACCATGTTCCTTGTGCATTATGCCTTTCTCACATATTATTTCCTTTTGATCAAGGTGATTACCTTCTGGTTATGCCTTATAGAATTATTATTATATATGTGATTATTGTCTATTGTCTCATGCCTTATGCCAAGATTTCATATAAGTACTACATGCAATACCTTCATGATGATATGTGATCTTGGATGATATGTTGTACTTTTTTGTGGGGTGATAGATAACATGGGTCCTGACATAAGGACACCATGGATGGACTCATTTTGCTTTGAATCTGAAACTGTTGGATGTGTTGGGAGTGAACACGGGTCCTGACATAAGGCCACCATGGATGGACTCACTATTCCTCAATGGATTCCTGACCGATTTTACCTTCTTCGGCCTATAATGGACTTAGGATTCCATACTGGATTTGATGGATTTTTTGTTGTATTACTTATGATGCCTTATTATTATAAAAGTATGAGTATTCTTGAATGATATCATGAGAGTGTGACTGCCAATAAAAATTACAAGCTTGGGGTCGGCTCACTTTGGTTGCTTTATTTATGATGACCCATACATAAACCTTATTAATTGTATAGGTTCCCTTAATTCAAACATCCATCATAGGCCGAAGAATATAAAATTGGTCATGCATCCATTGAGGAACCCAGACTAAGATTTATTTATTTATTTATTTATTTCCTTTCATTTTCTCAAGTTGGATCATTGTTTATATTGCATGAACTGGATTGATTTAGACAACATCGGTGGCCTACTAGAATTATATATCACACTCTAATTGATCCACCTTGGGTACCTAAGAATACTTTATGGTTATAGGTATAGATAAAGGGTAGCGCCTAGATTTTGATGCTTTAATGACTTATCTAGGATAGATTATGTGAGAAGAGGACTGAGCATGTGCTTGTTATGCTAGTAGTAGAAACTTTTCAGCCTTTTTGTATTTTTGATCGCATGTGGTATATGCTTGTATTCCATGTTCCCCAAGTAGTAATTTTGTATAGTTATATGACATACATTCATCTTTTTTGTATCAATTATTATTATTCTAATTCTTCCAGTTGGTTATTTCTATTAGATTATTTATTATTATTATTGTATTATTCACTATTGTTTGTTTACTATTATATATTCCTCTGTGGTGGTTTACTGGTCTTGTCATTATAGTGTCTAATTCTGTGGTTTCTTATCTACATATTTTCATTTTTTTCACTCTAATAAATGAGGGAATAGTCTCCCTATAGACACACACTAGGCCCTCATAGCTAGTCTGCATCCTCTGGTGTATGGGGTGGCTCCCATGAGGTCATGTGGCCTATTGTCTCAGGGCACCACTAGGTGGAATCTGGGGAGGGATTCTACATAGTGGTATCAAAGTGGGATTTAATTTCATTTTGTCTTACTATTTGGGTATTATACAAGAGACTAGGACATTGTAATTTGGTAATAATCCTATTTTTGGGAGTAGCTAACCCACTTACAAGGGGAACCCAAATTACCTGGGATAGGTTAATGATATTATTGCTTGCACCTGTTACGGTTTTATTAATTCACCATTGGGTGATGTACTTGATTTGTATTTTTATTAATGTTATTTTTATTATAAATAGTTTTTTAGCCTTGTACTGATGATATGATGGTGTATAAATTCTTGCATCATACTTGGCACTATATGGCTAAAATTTCATGAATTATTCCATTCCATATCTACTTCTTATATGCATTGGAATGTCACATATTAATAGTTCCTCTAATGAATGTTCTTGTTGTGGTAACTTGAATATTATATATGGAATTGTGTTTACTTTCCCTGTATGACTAACAAAACATAGTTGATACTTAAATTTATTACCTTAACCTTACAGTTTTTCCTACATAGATTAAAGTAAACCCCTTACGTAGTTAGTTATGGCATGCTGAACCATGAACTATTTGTCACATGGGCTAGAATGTGTTATGTTTAGGATTAATTGGACATCATATTTCAATTTACAAGGTGTATTGACCCTTATAAATTGAAAATAGTGATCCATCTAATTCAACCATTTAAAGGGAATTAAATACATAAACAAAAGATAAATTAAAATTCATATGATCTTTAAACTAAAATGGCCATATTATGTGTATTATATGAGACCTTGACCCTAACCTGACCTTAGTAGTGGGAAGTAGGTCGTGTCTCTGTGATATTTCTTTGACATGTCCTTATCACCTAGATTTGACTCCAGGAGTAGGCTGGGGAGTTATCCCATGTTATAGGGAGGCCTTTTGATTGTTCCTTACTTTATTGGTTTCCATATCTACATTTAAATCATGTATTATAATTGAAATTGAAAATTATAGAGTTATTCCACTGAAATTTTCTCATTTCATATGCTAGTAGAGTGGTGACGAGCACTTTATAGAGGTGGTGGACCCCGACACACCCATGATACCCCCTATAGTGCCCCCTAAAGAACCTCCTGCAGAACTTCCACTAGGTTTTGATGCTCAGTTCTATGACAACTTCTTATGGTTCTTGTAATCTATTCAGGGTGCTCTTGATCCTTCCCCTGCTATGGAAAAGATGACTTGGGATTTCCAGTAGTAGCATCCTCCCACCTTCTCAGGGGATGTAGGAACTCGGTATGTAGAGTCATGGTCAGAATCCATGGTATCAATGTTCGACTATCTTGATATGCCTCCATAGTGGAGAGTCAAGATCACTACTTACATGATATGATATTTCAACAAGCACTAGTGGGACATCATATCTCAAGTAGAGAGTCATAGGGGTATAGTCAGGGTAAATTTCTAAACATCCTTCTATGATTACTTCTTTCTATAGAATTTGATAATGGACTATTATAGGGAGTTCGTTCATCTTTAGTAGGGTGTTATGGTCGTGCTAGAGTATTCATCTCGCTTTACTGAATTGCAGTATTTTTCTTTGTCTCTAACTGCTGACGAGTTCATGACTATCAGGTGATTTGAGGACAGACTTGTGTACACTGTCTGGTCATAGTTGAATATCTACTGGTTGAATACTCTTATAGATATAGTGAGCTAGGACCTTATTACATAATGAAACCTAAGATAAGCTAGCAATGTCATCCAGGATGGTTCAGTTTTGTGATAGGGCAGTGGTTTATCTGGAAATAGGAAGCGTCGTTTCAAGGGTGCACATGGGGGGTAGTTCCAGCCAGGTGAAGCACATTAACAATCATGTGGTGTGTCATGAGTGTAGAAGGTTGGGCCATAATAAGCCTTAGTGTATGACAAACTCGGTAAAATTCAGATCTTGTGGTGGGATGGGTCACTTTCAACATTTATGCAGATATTTTCCTCTTACTTCTAGTGAGATAATATCTATACTAACACCACTATAAAGTATAGGATCTATGGCTCCATGTTATATTGGGAGTTGGTCCTTTAAAGTTCAATCAAGCTAAGGTGTAGGTCATGTTCAAGGTAGTCATGCTACATTTCTTTAGCGCCATCAAATCAGACATGACCTGTCTAGTCAGGTAGTATATCAAGGTCGTGGTTCATAAAATATCTATGTAGAATATACTACACTTGAGGATTAGATTCTAGGTCTTTCTACTATATGATGTATTATTCTCATAACCTCTATCTTAGTCTCTACCCTATTTGATATGGTTATATCTCACTGCTTTATACCTATAGCTATTGTAGAAAGTTTGGGCCAAGAAATATATTATTTTTGTGGCATTATGTCACTTGATACATTGCTAGGTATCTAATAAGAGGGAATATGTTAGTTCCAAGAGTTCCCCCATGAGATAGGTGGGTAAATTTTCCAATGGAATTTATTTTTCCTCAAGATGACTGGAATTGATATCATTCTCAGTATAGACTGGCTCATGCCATATCATGCCCAGGAGGATTCCTATCACTAGAGGGTGTCCTTTACATTACCTGTAGGTATCTTATATATCCATAAAGGCAAATGGGAAACCCAAGATAGTTGATCTAGACCCAAGAATCAAGAGTTAGGCAGGGTGATAGCTCTTATGGAATGTATTTTTTTTGAGTTATCAGAGAATATATCCTGTATAATTCCATCTTATTGTGGATCATTTTAGGGATACCTTACCTTATGATTTATTAGGCGTACCTTTTGAGAGAGAGGTCGAGTTCACCATTGATCTAGTGTCATGTGTGGAACTAGTTTCCATACCTACCTATAGGATGGAACCCAAAGAGCACCAAGAACTCAAGAAGAAGTTTGAGGATCTAGAGGGAAAGGGTTTCAACAGACCTAGAAAATAACAATAGGGTTCACCTATCCTTTTCACCAAGAAGGTGGAATGTACCCTTAAACTAGAAATGGGTTACCACTGACTGAACCAGCTTATAGTGAAGAATTTTTATCCAATGTATCTATAGAAGACCTCTTCAACCAGCTATAAGGAGTGATAATTTTCACCAAAACTGATTTGAGGTTAGGATACCATTAGATTCATGTGTGGCCATCAGTTGTACCATGTATAGTGTTCTAGATTAGGTATGGATTATATGCGTATATGGTTATGTCATTAAGCTTATGCCAATGGTCTTTATAGCTTTAATGAATCAGGTTTTCCACCCATACCTGGTTTCATTTATGGTAGTATTCCAAGAATATATATTAGTGTATTCTCACATTAGACAAAAACATTCCAACTATCCTGATATCATTATTATTACACTGGTATAGAACTAGATATATATGAATCTTAGTAAATGACACTTTTGGATCATCAAGGTTCACTTCTTGGGTCATGTAATCTCATAGGAAGGTGTATCTATTAACCTGTAGAAGGTGGGTATTTTGGTTTCCTAGGAGCAGCCTAGAAATGTGTTTGACATAGTTCGTTTCTTAAGGTTGGATGGCTATTATAGGTTATTCATACAGGACTTCTCCCACTTAGTAGTTCCTCTTATGGGAGTGGCTAAGAAGGGTGTAACTTTTTTCTGTTCTAAATCTTGTGAGATAGATTTTCAATAGTTAAAGTGAAGACTAACCTCAGTGTTGATCTAGATTCTACCAAATCCAAAAATAGGCTATGATGTTTACTGGGATTCTTTATGAATTAGTATGGGTGTGTTTTTTATGTAGGGTGATCGGGTTATGGTGTATGGGTCCTTCTAGCCAGAGACTCATGAGCATAATTACCCTATGCATGTCCTTAAGCTAGTAGTTGTGGTTCACGACTTACATTTTTTAAGGCACTACTTAATGGGTGAGTGATTTTTTGTTTACACGGATTGTAAAATACTCAAATAAATCCCCACACAACGAGACTTTAATATGAGGTAGTGTAGGTGGGTAGAATACCTGAAATTGTTCAAATTTGTTCTTGATTATACAGTCAGTTAGGGTAATTTCATTGTGGATTCCTTGATCTGGAAGACTCAGACAGAAGCCATCTGGAAGGCCAGTAGGGAGTGACTAGTGATGGATCTATTTTCTAAGATTAACTTGGATGTACATGAATAGCACAGGAAACCTATTTTAGTAGCTATGGATATAAAATAATCCCTTCTAGAGTAGGTCTGGATGAGGCAGCTATATAATTCCGAGGGCCTCGTCATGAGGGAAAGCGTCACAGGTGAGAACCCACCTCCTAATTTGGTTGTTGATGAGAATGATACCCTAATATTTTGTGGGAGTGTTTGGGTGGATTAATATGTTTGGTAAGAGTTAATGTGGGAATCCCATGACTCTATTTAAGTAGTTCACCCAATCCTTACCAAGATATATCAAGATTTATGCTGATAGTATTGGTTGTCGGGTATGAAGAAGCATATTATTGGCTTTATCACTTAGTTCTCCACCTGTCAGTTGGTGAAGGCAGAACACCAGTGACATGTTGGACTTTTACAACCTATATCCATTCCTAAGAAGAAATTTAAGGAAATCACCGTGGATTTCATAATAGGCTTGTCAATATCCTCTCGAGGAAGTGATTAAGTATGAGTGATCATCGATAGGTTGACCAAGGTTTCACACTTTCTACCAATTCAGAAAACCTTCTCTATTGATGAGCTAGGAAGGATTTACATCTGAGAGATAGTGCGACTTCATGGTGTTCCTTGTTCTATTATCTCAGACCAAGACACCCACTTTACATCGTGGTTATGGAAAGGGTTGCAAAAGGAACTGGGTTCATAGGTCCTATTGAGTATAGCATATCACCCTCAGACTGATGGGCAGTTTGAGTAGACGATACGGGTGTTAGATGATATGATTTGGGAATGTATCCTTGATTTTGGAGGGTCATGGGAAAAACATATCCCACATTTTAAGTTTTGTAACAATAACATCTTTTAAGAAATAATTCAGATGGATCCATATGAGGCCCTATATAGTAGGTCATTTTTTCACCTTTATGACGGTTACAGGTTGGTGAGGTAGTACTAATGGGTCCTTGTTTTGTTTAGGAGACTTTAGAGCAATTCTAAATGATCTAAAATCATATGGCTACAGTTCAGTCTAGGCAGAAGTCATATACCGATCTTCGTCACTGAACATTGGAGATTGAGGTGGGGCATTAGGTCTTTATTCATATATCACCAAGATTAGGTTATAGACGAATTTGGAAAGAGGGAAATATTTCACCACGTTACATCAGGCTATTAGAGATAATGGAAAGAGTTGAGATAGTAGCCTATCAGTTGTAGTTATCTAAGATTTATTTTTTCATGCATGTATTCTTCCATGTATCAAAACTTTTCTAGTATCATGTTGATCCATCTAATTTGTTTGATCCTACGAATATTGATCTGAATATGGATGCATATTTTGGGGAGCATCTGAACATATTATTGACTGTAGAATGAAGGATCTCTGAGGAAGGTCAGTCCCTCTGGTCTAGTATAACTACAAAATAATACTTTAATAGTGATAGAGTAGGCCTTTATCACTTTTAAAAAACACTAACTATTGAATCATCGTTAAAAGGACTAGTATTTTATCAGTGCTAAAAAATAATTGATAAAGGGGTTCTTTATCAGTGCTAAAAAACCATTGATAAACCAACCTTTTATTAGTGCTTTTATTTATAGCTAATAAATTCACTAATAAAGGACCCTTTATTAGAGCTTTTAGATGTACTGATAAAGGAACCATTATCAGATTTTATAGAAGCACTAATAAATGGTCCATTTATCAACTCTCTTAAAAGTTCTAACAAATGATTCCTTTATCAGCACATTTAGGAACACAGATATAGGGGTATATTGTAGTGTGGTGTTAAAGTACACTGCAACACCAAAAATAGAGCATGCTATAGTGTGTTGTAATGGAAAACTATAACACCAAAAACAACACCCTAAATTATAAAAATCATATAAAATACATAATTTAAAGGAAATTAAATTTACAATACAAATACAAGAAAAAAACACTATTATAGAGCAAAAGAACATGCCTATATAAAAGAACAAGCCACCCTTGGTTGAGAAAAATAACACACCTATATAATAAATTAATTCTTATATTAGTAATAATATAAATAAATTAATTAAATAAAATTTTTTAATTTTAAACTAAACTTTGAGTCATACCAGGAACAATGTTTTCATATTGTGTTGTAGTTGATTTTTGCACGTCACACCATTTATTATTCGTTTTTAAGAATTATCTCTGTGAAAATTAACTAAATAAGTATAATATAAAAATGATAAGTAAATTAATTAATTAATAGCATATATAATAATTAGAAAACAATCTATGATCATTTTCTCAACTTTAATGATGTGGTGCACATTTTAAACTAAAATGACACTTATATATTGAAAAGATGCACCTTGAGTTATATTGGTCACACTGTGTGTCAAATTAAGGTGTGGCTGATTCCTACACATTTAAAATGACTTATGTATCATTATCCAAAAGTATCAAAACAATCTGAATGAGTTTGCTTGTTTTGAGTACACCACATGTGTTCTTTACTAAAATGTAATTTTAAACTAGAAACACACATATTGAGTCATAAAGGTCACATCACGTGTGGGTTTAACATCAGAGTGATTCCTACATGTCAAAAATTAATTATGAATTATTTTTCTAAATTAATAAGACAATCCTAACATGTTTTTTTAGTTTTCAATGAGTAATTATTTTTTTATTAAAATATCAATTTTAAATTGATAACTGACACTTTGAGTTATACAGGGAACATCGTGTATTAGATTGAGGTGTGGATGATTTATACATATCAAAAATGAATTATGGATCATTTTACTAAAGTATCAAAATAACATGAATTCATTTTATCAGTTTTTATTTTTCCAGTTGTCTTTTTTACTAAAATTAATGTCAACTTTGAATAAAAAGATGTAGTTAGAGTCATACCGGTCACATCATGCATCGTATTTATGTGTGGATGATTTATAAACATCTAAAATGACTTATGGATTATTTTCCTAATGTATCAAAATAATGATATGTGTTTCCTAGGTTTTTACTAAAATTTCATTTTAAACTAGAAATGCACACTTTGAGTCATAATGGTCACATCATTTGTGGGCTTAATGTGGGATTGATTCCTAAACATCACAAATGAATAGTGAATTTTTTTCCAAAATTATCGAGATAATATGTGCATATTTTCTTGGTTTTTATTGAGTGACACTTTTTTGTATTAAAATGTCAATTTTTAATTGATATTGGACACTTTGAGTCATACTGGTCACATCGTGTATTGGATTGAGGTACGGTTGATTCCTACACATCACAAATGACCTATGTATCATTTCCCTATTGTACCAAAAAAATTAAATGTATTTTCTTGGTTTTGAGTATATAAATTTTCTTTTTTACAAAAAATTAATATCAACTTCAAAACAACCTGAATGTATTTTCTTAGTAATGATAAACTCTAACATAACATCATAATTATATTTTCATCAAAATGGAAATATCTCTATTCAATGTATTTTTTATTGAGAATGATGATGATTTTTTTATTAATGAGCTTGTGGAGATAGATCATTTTACTTAACAAATGTGCACATGCATAATGAATGCTACTTGTATGGATTTCATAAGCATTTATGATATTATATCATGCATCTAATTTATGATTTAATGGACCAAATAATTCCACCACCGAAAAAAGTGAAACCACTGTATTGTTCTTTTTAGAAAATTCATTATTTGGTCAATGAAATTTTGTATTTCTTTATATTTTAGAAGTTTTGGATCAAGTTACTAGCATCTTTTTCAAGGGGTGTTTGTTTGGATTTTTAGTGCTTCACAATTTCATTTTAAGTGGGGTTTTCATTTTCATATATTTCTTTATAAGGTGGTTTCTTTTAAATTTATTTCGCGTTTCCTTTGACACCATCCCTCCTCGATGACCAAGATCTATCAATGTTGGTTGTCCTCCAATAGTTCTATCATACACCTATTTGATTCATTGGTTGATTACACACATATTTATTCAACATTTTAAGTTAGATTATATACATGTTTGATGATTTTATTGGTTTTTTAGAACTCTCAAGTGATTATTGGCTCCATTACTAAGACCCTTTCTTTTCAGTGTAGATAAGTCATGGACATACAATTACATATGTTTTTTTATTATTGTTCAATTTTTTATTGGTGAGGGATTTCTTTAAGAATTAATCAATATTTGATAATATTCATAATGTTCTAATAATAATTTTAACCTATTATAATCAATTTGAAAAAAAACAATTGGTGTTTATTTTTTTATGGAAAAAAAATCCTCCACTTAAATTATTGTATAAAATAACTTAAAAAATGGTGAAAAACATTTTTTCAATAATCCAACTAAAACAATTTCACAATATATCTTATCTTAAGTGGAAATTGTTTTTTTCACTTTTCAAAAAAAATCTCAAACACAATTTTGGTATGATTATCATTCTACTCCATTACCCAACAATTTTATTGTTTGAAAGTCAGTTCTTAGTCTCCTCCTCCACCTCGGTCTATACCTTTGTCTTCACCTCTTCCTCATCCTCCACATTGGTCTCTAAATTTGACTCTTCTTCCACCTATGCCTCTACCTATACCTATACTTTTTCCACAACCTCTTATATTTCCCATCAATTTTATTTTTTAAGGTCAGTGCTTCAAAAGAAATTTATTTCCTCCATTATACTTCTCCTTCAGAAATAGATCAAAAATAATATATAAGCATTATAACACTAATGATTCACACCACAAATATATTTTGAATGTTATAACTCATAATAGATCACAAAGATAGTATTTAATCACCTAAATTTGTTTTTGGAATACATTCAAAACACATGTATGTTGCCCACTCATCTATAAACAAATTTACTTCTTCTTTTGAGTACAATAGTTCTTGGAAGTCTTGATAGTACAGAGAAAATATAGAAAAATAGATGATTATGATATATATTTAATGAAATGTAAATTACATTCATAAATTACCTATTGGGGGATTTTGTTCTTTTCATGCTTTATGATCTCTCTCATAAACTTGTAAACATAATATCCCCAATCGATGTCATTATATTTATTTGGATACTATAGAAACATAGACCAAAATAAATAAATTGTTTTTAAATGTTTTGATTGATAAATAATTATATATATACCTCAATTTTTTTCTATTTGTAGTAATCCTTAGGCTTTATCTCTTCAGAAGCTGACTTCATGACATGATTTAGCCTATATTTAGTTATTTTACTATTATAACAAAATTCTTGTTAAAACACTATGAAGTTAATTTTTTATTAAAACACTTTTTTGGAAAAAGTGTGAAACCATCAAGTACAACTAGAAGTATTAAAGGCAGTATCACATAACAAAACCCTTAAAGGCTAACTTAAACTTATTATATGCGACCTCCCTAAATAGTTTCCAGGATATATCTGTTACCTCTTTGTTCTGGTCGTCTTTGAGAATGACTTCAAAATGTTGGGCCAGTTTATCCCTTGTCTTTAAGAACTCCTCAACTATTAACTTATTGTCATTAAGGCCTCTCGTCAGAATTATAAATTGTTTCTCGATCCATCCACTAAGTTCCATGTTTGTATCCACTTGCATTGGACGTCTGATCATCATTTCAACGTCCTCTCTGGAAGCTTGAATGGTTAAGTTAGTATCCACCATCTCTTCGTCAGAATGCATAAGGAGGTCCGCAGTCTTGATTGTGGAATCTGTATCATCAACGTGATGTGAACCAGCAGCAGTCACCAGTGGAGCACCACCACTTTTATCCTGCTCCACCAACACCCCCACCATTCCAACCTCAGAAGTTAAATCTTCTATCTGGTTTTCCTCCCGCCCTACTTCTCGTTGTCTTCCCTCTTTGTCCAGGCCTTCATCCATCCCTGGGAACTCCTACCCCTTAGCATCTCCCACGGAATTTGAGTGATTCTGCTTACTCGTCATGCTGGAGGCCAGTTCCACACCTGTCATCGATGTAGGACCTTGCGGGGAAACTCTTGCACTCTTACACGCTGCCTTCCCTGATGATCTGATGACTATTGTCTTTGGGGTGTCTGAATAATCCTTACGGGGTCTTGGTTTTTTCTCCCCCTTGAGGACCGGGAAATTCCCAGTCATGATTCTTCATTGTTTCCCTTTCCTTGATCCAATTCCCACCAGAGTTTCTTGATCGTAGACCGTGTCTGGGTGATAATCCCCTTCAATTTCACTAGATTCCTCATCGTTCATGTGTCTCGAACTGGCCTATTTGTGCTTCCATCTTGGGATGATGGTTTTCTATCCTTCAGACTCCACATTCTCCTTCCCATCCTGGTTCAGTGCTGAGAAACTATTATGTATCAAGATAGACGTAGGATCTTTGCAAAGGGCAGGCACCCGGTATTATAGAGACATTGCCCCCATGTCTCTAATGTTTTTTATCTCCCTAAGAACCCTTCCTTCAGCTGTAATACCCACACCACCCTAGAATGGATGTTGCACAGTTACCTAGCCAGGATTCACCCCTCTGCCCTTACCAGTCTCACTAAAGGAGAGAGAATTTATGGAGCAGGGACCTCCTGAGGACTTCTCATTCAAATTGGGAGTGCCTACATCATTAAGAAACATTGAAAAAATGTCCTTAACTCTCGGTACTTGGATATTATTCTACAGCTTGTCACACTTAGAAGCAAGGAAGGGAGATAAATCAAGAGATACATTCCCCTCTTCCTCCTTCACTAGGATAAATTTCTTAGACCCCCTCTTGCACACTTCCTTCTGATGCCCAAGTTTGTTGCACGAGGAGCATAAATCAACCCATGTCTCAAGGACAACAGGTTGCTTAAACCGAAATTCTTCACCCACAAAAATCCACAAAAAAGGAACTAGACCCTTTGAGACATCCACTTCAACACATAATCGTGGAGAGACTGGGTGGCAAACAACCCTAGTTCTGTTATCCGAGAACAGAAATCATCCAACTAAATTACCAAGCATTTGAATGATAGAGGGATTCTGAAAATGGAGAGGAAGCTCGGGGAAACTAACCCAAACTACCATATAAGGAGAGTCCCGCTTCATAAGAAAGTCCTCTGACCATCTAAACAAGAATAAGCAAGAGCCATTGCATATGCGAGGAGTGCTGGACCAGGCTTGGATCATATCACCCTCAGACGCAAAGTGGATCATCAGGTGCCTGCCGTCGAGAAGGCCAACAGTCGCGCAATCTTTCAAACCCCACAAACTGAAAACAAAATGGTCGAACATGTCCACTGAAGGATGGTGACGCTTAAATCGAGCTACCAGAGTCAGGCTTAGGTGAGAGTAAGCAGCTGTAAATTCCGATGTCGAGATCGGAAGAGCTGAACATCCCTTGAAAAGTTTAGGGACTTTAGGGATGAGAGAGATGGATGGGAAAGAGGGAAGGGAGTCGGGGTTAGAGAAGTGGACGAAAGGGCCACAAACTCTTGAAGGAGGAAGAGGTCCCTCCCCCGGATGGGGAGGGACCGGAGCAGTGGCCATCGCCGCAACTAGGGCATCTTGGGGGAGCAGGAGGCTGGGAGAGCACAAATCCAATCCCCTGCAAATTTATTCTTGTTAAAACACATTCTAAGACATATAATTAAAATTTTATCTATAAAATGTTGATTTCAATGTACTTCAAATTCACAATACACATCATGTGTGGTTGGTTGGCTGGATATCCATGCATTGGATCCAAAAAATAAATATTTGGTGTATCCAGATTGGTTGTGATCAGTATCCAGTGCTACGTAAAAAAACAAAAAAAAAACAAAATAATTAAAAAATTAAAAATATATTTTATGTTATTAGATTTTATATTTTTACTTCTATATTGTAGGAACAAAAAATAATCACTCCTACAATATTTTTGGATCAAACGGTTTGAGTAACTCATCTCTTTTCTTCTCAATTTATTCCTTATCTAAAATAAGTTTTTTGTAGAAATTATATAGGGATTAATAAATCCAAATCGTGCTTCACACAGTTTTCACTTTATATAGTAGTAATACTAACACCTATAGATAATATGAGTATTTATTAACTTTAATAAACATGTTAGATCAATTTTTGAAAAGATGTATTATGAAAATTTACTTTATGTGTCTATTCAAAACTAAGACACTCAGCCAATAATGATTTAGAATATCATTTATAGTCTCGATACCGATTACATTTATCATAAAATTTCCATATATTTCTTTTTCATATGGAATGTAAGAAATATTTTCATCTTTAAAAGTGGTCTCTTCATGAATTTTTAATGATAATAAATGTTTCTCTGGAACTGGTGGGGAGAAGGTACTCTCGAAATTTTGTTTCTATTTCTTGGTCGGTTCACTAGAATTTCATGATTCAACCTTCTATTTCCCCACCACTTTATCCATGTATAATATCACACGTCACTTTATACCATTTATCATCTACCATTATAGGTTTTTCGTATTAAAAAATTTGTTAAAGACATACCTCATGTATCTTTATAAGATTAGAAATCCATGCTATGAAAGCTCCAATAACATCATTGACTGTTGTAATATCTATATCATCAAGTGGAACAATAAAATCAGCAGTCATCTCATGAGATACCTCAATCCTCACTCTCATGTGATCTTTTGGGAGGTATTTATGGTGTATATTATCTCATAGGATATTATACATTGTACCCATTATAACAAGGTGGTGTATGGGTGTTGACGTATAAAAATAACATACAACTGTGCCCTGAAAAATTTTAATAACATAAAGTTATCATAAGTTATTTTATTGACATTTAGGAGAAATATTAATGAAAAAATTGATTAAATCGAGTAAGGTGTGCGGTTAGGGGGAATGGATAGCATCAAAGGTAGTGGGATCATTTGGTTCATGTGTGGATATTTTTCCTATGGATGGTTTTCTTTGATCCTTTCTCATACATTGGTATGCCAAACCAGACTGAAAAATAATATCTTATAGTGAGTATATTTGTGTCTGCAATCATATCATTATATTATATGTATCTTAATGATGTTATATCTTCTCAAAATATGTTTTAGGAGTGACTCCAAAACCTAATCCTCAAATGCAACCATATTGTTTCAACCTCTTCAAATATACTGAAAGTAGCTTTTCTTTTAGTAAGGTCATTGTTGATTCTGGTGTTTAAACCATATAAAAAATATGAAAATAAATATATATACATGTAATACTATTATAAAGACTAAATAATTACAATTATGTCATACTTATACATGTTTCCCATACTTTTTTGTGTTTTCATCACCTAGTTTACCCTCCTTATTTACATGATACTCCTTCCATAACACATGACATGGGATGGAATTGGATTCTGATTTTGATTCATCAATATGAAAATAATCAAATGAACATATGTTGTTTCATATCACATAATTAAAATTTTCTTTTTGAACTGAAATACATACCAATTTCTTCTTTAATAAAGCGTACTTCATCCTTGCTTTGTGATATGGGTACATTGGTTTTGATGCATGTTCTTTATTTTCATAACACTTTTGTTATTACATAAATTAAAAATTTTGAATCAGGTTTTATAAAATAAATAATGATGAATAATATATTATCGACTGTAATACATGTGAAATGATTTTTCATTATGATGATTAATGAAATCATTCCTTGTCTCTAGATTTATAATTTGTGTATAACCAACTGGTGGGTGAGGATTTACTTTCCCCTTAGTATCCCTAAGATGTAACTCTGTAAGAAGATTCTAGAAGCCCCTATGGGATTTTCTATCATCCATTAGGACAAATTTATTATGAAAATATTCTAAAATAAATGAACTCTTTAAGGAATAATAAAAATTAAATCAATGTTTCAGTATATAATTTCTTTGTAAAAATAAAGAAAGTAGATTGTAACATTATTATTATATATTTCCAATGGATTTACTTCATTACAGGTTGGATGTTTCACCATGAATCAATATCAATCATCACACTAATCCTCACTATGACCCCAAGATAACTTATGAACATTGACTTGTTGGGTTTGATAGGTTGGTTGCGTGGATTCCAACCAACCTCAAATTTTATACCCAAACTTCTCTTTCCTTGATAATTTTATTTGACATTGTGATATTAAATCAATATTTTTTTTTCATCAATATGTTGTTGATCCCCTAACAGTTCTACAGTTTTATCATCAATAGTTTGTTCTACCTCTGTATTGGTAAAATCATCATGTGTATAATACATTATCTATGTGAGTGGTCAAACATTTAATTTTTCTTTAATAATAACAATGTAAACATGGATAAAGGATATTAAAAGGTTTATATGCATGCTCTATTGAAAAATTGATGAACTCTTTAACTCTGTATTAATACACTTTTTAAAGTGATTAGTGTGCATCCATTTTGAGGAAAATGGGTAATTGAATTAAATAAAAAAATTACCCCACTATGGTAGGTGTTATCCTCTGAATTAATCAAAAGGTGAAAGTTGTAGACAATTTTCATCCGCATATGATTAATCTCCCAAATAGTTATTATTGAATTTTTTTCTTATACTCATCCCCATATCTTGTGGATATCCACCAATGTTTCAGGAACAACACTAACAAAAATTCATCCCATACCGGGTACTGGTGATCATTTTGGATGACTGTTGCTCAGATTAGTTCAAACAACATAGATGAGATAGGGGATTAGTCTCAACCAACAACATACAATAATAACTATTTAGGAGATAAAGCTGGTGAGGATGAAAGTTGTCACCTTAAAACTTTTTAAATTGCAAAAAATTAATTTAAAATTTAAAATATCATCTCAAAATGATAAAAGGTCCCAGGAACTACCATGAGGACATCAAATCATCCCCACTAAGCTGCACCAACTCTAATCTATGTTACTAGTCCTTTTCCCTCATCTATATCTCAAATATAAGATATCTATATCCACTGAGGTTCATGTTTAGGGTGTGCGTGTAAAAAGTAACAAGTAAATACTAATAGGTCCCCTAAAATATAAAACAATGAATAAATTTGAGTATATGTTCAATGTAGTAACACTTAACATATGCATGTAAGAAAATTCATTGTGTACTAACTAGGACACCATGATAATAAAATGTACCGACTTCATTTCATACTAGTGAATTATACTAATCATACCATGAGATTATACAATGGTTTTTCCCAAACATTCAAATAATTTAACTAATAGGAGGTTAATATTTGAATCATAGGAGGATAAAAAAATATTCATATCCCTCTAGAAATTACCACATCATAGGCACCATGATATTTTACCTTAGACCCCTAGAATCTAAGAATACCCCTTGAGGATAACCATCACATGTACTTATTGCATCTAAATCATGAAATGGGTATAAGACATCCATTTTTCTAAGGAATTGAATTTAAAATATGGGAAGTTTTAATATAATTTGTTCTTTTAGGAAAGAACCACATAATGGGTGCCATAATACATTTGTTAAACCTAACTTCTAAAAAACTATAAAGAAGAACAAACAACAACAAAATGTCATATCACCCTCACCCTATCCCTTGACGAATCACTAACATGTCTATAGTAACTCACATTCTAACATACCATACCTAGCCCTCACATAATACCCATCATATTCTAATATATGATAAAAATTATTTTTATCACATCAAGGCATGTATTTATTGTTGAAAAATATTGTATTCATACATTGAGAGGTGTATTAAAATTAATTTCAAATAATATCTAGTGATTATTCAAAGAAAATATTATAAGGAAATATTTATCAAAATTTAACAAATAATTAGTTACATATTATGTTTAATATAATAATTTTCAAAAAATTACTCTAGAGAAGAAATTATTAGACAAGTAAACAAAAAACAAATTAGTTAAAAAATCTGTAAAAATTGTATAAAAAGATAAAAATGAAGACTTAATAAATAAAATTCATAAAAAATTTCCATTTCCTAAACTTCTAATGTCTAGAAAAAAATTATTTCTAAATGTATATTGGTTCATTTTACAATATAAATATTATTAAAACCATATTTGTGTATAACTATAGTAAAATAATTTTAATAACATATTTATCCTATCAACATATATATATTATAAACCATTTAATCTAAAAAATAAAATATCAAATGCATATATAAAAACTATAACTAATCAGATATCATAAAAATAAATTCTTTAATCAAGTAATAAAATATGATAATCCCTTAAATATTTCTATTATATCATTTGTAATACATAATAATTGATCAAGATTCTATATAACCCATGTTTTCTCAAATCTGACATAATTAAAACCTAGATCTTATTATTTTTAAAAAATATGTTTATCTGTTGTATACTCTAAACCCACTCATATTCAAAAGTAACCTAAATGAAATTTTAATTATGGATTCTAACATATTAAATTTCAAAAATATAATTCACTTTCCTTTAAAACATACCACCAACCATAATGTAATCCCAGAAAACAATTTTCTATTTAACATACTTGAATTTATCAAAACATTTATGGTAAAAATTTCCACAATCATAAATATAATATAATAGTACTAAGTAGCACTAAATTTTCTATTATTTTTCACAAGTTTAACTTAACACCATTAATAATTATTGCATGCGGTATATAATCATCTCAATATTCAATAATGTATTCAGTGTGTGAAATTATATTCAGATTTATATTCAAATTGTGTATGAATAAAAAAAATAATCAAATGAAAGAAAAAATATAGGAAACACAATAAAATACTATCATTTTATGACATATGAACAAACTTTATTTATTCATTCAACTACATCACCAATGAAACACTAATCATCCTATATTATTTAAGTAAAATTCCACACCTATCATTATATGATATTTTATATAGTTGATTTTCTCAATATATACACATATATTCATAATTATTCTTATTGTATTTAACTTTTTTTCATCTTAATGTGCATGTAATACTGTGGAAACAAGATTCAATCAATGAAAATCCACACTATAGAAAATATAACAAGAAATAACAATGGAAACATCAAGAAAATCACCATCCATTGCAACAACGAATGGAGAAGTAGTTTGAAGTGGTCTCGTATGAAGCTGGTATGATTTTATAGAGTAGGATTGGAATTATATAGGTATAATTAAGTTATATAGATATAGAGAGAGATGGGATGTAGGGTTCTTCATGGTTAAGAATAGGACAAAAATGAAAAACATGATACCCAAACAATCAATCAATGAAAGAGGAAATGGAGAAAATAACATACCTTGGATTCTAACCTTGATTTGTCTAATAGAATGTATAGGAGTAGTTTCAGTAATATGGGAGTTATCTGATAGATTTAGAATCTTGACTGAATGATTCATGGTTATAGTTCTTTTTAATAGATCGAGAACACTTTTAGCAGTGCTTACAAAAATGCACTAATAAAGATCCATTTTATCCGTGCTAAATTGATAAATGCTAATAAAATACATATTTTTCAATGCAAAAAAATCACTGATAAAGGATTTATAATTATAATTATAAATAAATAAAATTAAATACATTTATATAATTATATATTTTTTTATTATATTTTTATAATTATTTAAATATATTATTATTCATTAATAATTACATTTATATTTTTTAGAAACATTATTTTTTTATTTATAATTATAAATATAAAATTTTATAAATATATTTATATCATTATATATATTTATATATTTATATATATTTATTTAAAAAATATATTTAAATATAAATATAGTAAATATATTCATTATTAAAATATATTGATTATAATTTTATAATTATAAATATATTTATATCATTGTATATATTTATATAATTATATAATATATATATATAAATATATTCATTATTTTAATATATTTATTATAATTTTATAATTATTTAAATATATAATTATTTATTTATAAATATATGAATAATACTTTTAAAAAAATTATATATATATATATATACTCAAAATAGTGTGAACCATGGGTTAAACCCATGATCCCAAAATTTATTGAAAATAATCATAAAGTACCTAAGGAGATGGCATGCTGAAAAAAATGGAAACTCGCTGCCATAGAACAAAACAAACTAAGTTTCCATAAACCAAAAGAAGAGAGCTCATCTTGTGATTTGAGATCAATCGCTTCCCTTTCCTCTCGGATGGAAGCCCCCCTTCCATGTTTTGGGATTTTGATACATCTTATCATCACCAGCTAGGGGGTCAGATATGTCCTCTAGTGGGGTGGGATCCTCAAGAGTTTGAGGCTCCTACCCTCTAGCTAGAATTAAGCCTTTTGATAATGCCTTCATATCAGGCCTACTCTTTTCCTTAGTAGCCTCAGCACCTAAGGATTTCCCTTTATCCTGGAAAGCTACATGATCATTTCCAAATTCTTCATAGAACACCTCCTTACTATTGGTATTGTTTAAAATTTCAGGAAAACTAATAGAACCAGCAATATTTTCATCCTATCATGACCTGTACCCTGGGACCCATGAAATGAATACCCTAAGCCTGACTTTGATAGGTCATGGGATGTAGACTAGCACCGAGTAGGCATATCCCACAAATAGGAGGCATTATCCTAAGTATCTGCACACATGCACACAACTCCAAACCTAAGATGCTAGGAAGTAAAAAAGCCAAGGAAGTTATGTATGCATACTACTAAGTAAAACACAACCAGAGTGCAATAGAAAGTAAATTATAGGGTAGAAAACTAGGCTAGTATACAAGCCCACCAAAAGAAAGATAGAACACAAGTAAAACCCCAATTCCTTAAAGCTCATCCACCGAGAACCCCACCTGAAGGGTAGGTGAAGGGTAGTTGCCTAAATCCATAGGAGTATGCCTTGTCTATCTGATATCACTACACAGTACCTGGTCCTGGCCCTCCCTAGACTCCGTCAAAGTTTTGAATGTCTGCACAAGACATGACACATGCGGGCAAAGCCTGTGTAGGGGTGAGTAAAACAATACTCAGTAGGACACACCAAAACCACAAAGGTAAATCACAAGGGAAAACCCAAAAATAAATGCACAATCATCTCCACATAGGTATATTCCCATACATATACCAATAAAATCCTGATATACTCATTTCAAACATTAAGAGACATAAGGTTCAAACTTCATAGCCAGCAATAGGATTCTCATTGTAGGTTTGAGAGGAAACACATAAAACTAGGAGAAACACGCTCTGTGAGCTCAGTCATCCAAGATGGAACCCATTCGAGAGGTACACTCCATCAGGAATAACTCTAACATTCCTAATGGTATGTCTGAGAGAACGTTCTCCATCAGAAACATCCTACTAGGTCCATCTCCAGTGCCCAACATCAGAGGTCCAGTCATCATTGTCTTGCGCCCAATACAAGACTAAGGAAACCCAACTGGAGAGGCCCGCCCTCACCACTGTACACTGATAAGGGGTCTTTTCTCTTAACCATCTCGAAAAACCTCTTTCGCTTCTATAAGGATTGGAATACACCTCAGTCCTTTGAGGGAGCACTAGCTTCTATCTTGGTAATGTTCTCATCAAGTGGATAGGCCCACTCTCTGCAACTGTGTCTGACAACCAAGGGAGCTCCAACTCCAATGGAGGACCCACTCCCCACTGCAAATCAGGATGGGGGAGTGCAACTCCATAAGTGAGGACCCTCACCCTGATCTCATAGGGAAGTATGACTCATGAAGTACCCGCACCCTAATCCCACAGGGGAGTAACACTTCATAATTTGAGGACCCACACCTTACCCGGTAGGAGAGTACTACTTGGTGACTAGAGGACTCACGCCCTGGTATGACATGGGAGTAGTGACCCTGTCATTTCATGTGTGGAGGACCCATGCCCAGGAACAACAGGGGAGTACCGACTCTTATCATAGAGTACCCACACCCTACCTATAGGGGAGTTCCAAATTTATGTTCGTTTGATATGGAGGACCTGTTCCCTATTCTTATAGGGGGGTACCAACTCCACATATAGAGGAACCACTCCCTGGTCCCATATGGTAGTACCTAAAATTCCTTCATGAACATCTTTGGGAACCCACACCCTAGTCCCTCAGGGGAGTAACACCCCCGGATGAAGCTACCCAAAGGAAATAAACCCACTCCCACGACATGGGGAGTCCCAAATTTATGAAACACGCTGATTCCCGCACAAGTTTTCTTTTACCGGGAGGACATGTTACTCAAACAATTATGTTGTCTATAAACTTCCAAAAAAACTCTCTTGGAGTATCTCAAAAGGACCATCTCTTTTCAAGGGTCCTAATGCCAGAGGCAGCTCGTCAAATGAATGTTCCATTAGAAGAATATGGGCATTTTAGCGAAAGGGGATGGTTGGGTCCGGGTCTGGTCTGACCCATCCAGACCGACCCGACCAGACCTGGCCTGGGGTCCACCAACCCAGTTGAGTCTAGGTTAACCTAGTTTGGCCTAGCCTGAAGTTTAGGCCCATTAGTCCTGCTGGACTCAGTCTTTTGGGTCATGGGTCTAGCCTGCTGGGCTGCCCAAAGGCCCGTTCCTCCTCCGGTTCATCCCGCTCTGGTGGGCCGGTTTTTTTTGGGATGGGCCACCTAGCGGTCTGGTCCCATTTGGGTCAGACGTGTCCAGCTTGAACATGGTAGCTCGCCACATCCCCTTTGCACCACGTGGACGACGGCTAGCCGGCCCCCTTCCCCACGCACAGTCCCACGGACCGTGTGCCATCATACACTCGCAGCCCACCTGTGGGTCTTCTGGCCTGATGCAACACCCCACCGGCACCACTATTCTACACCACTACGGCCTCCACTGTATCGGCCTGCTGTGTGTCACCAGTGTGCCCGTGGGGTCTTATGCGAGCTATTGGACGTGCTACAGTGGTCCGTTCTTCGATTAGAAATATGTTACGAGGTCCTAAGGCTGCATTCTTCATCACCATGGGTTTGAATCCTTGTTGTGATCCACTATAGTATAATTTCATTAAAGTGATAATATATCATGAACTGCCTTGATTTGTTCACCATCGTTGTTAACGTACCTCCTTCAAGCCATTTCCATTCCAGATCCAAGACGTTGTATTTTTGTGCCAATAAACAGTTGTGCAATGATCGACTGTTCATCAACCTGTGAAGAATACGAAGAATACGGGGGAGAAGAGCAAAATAATCATCCCAGGGATCGAACATCGGTCGTTTGTTCATTTCGGCCCCGATCTGATCCAATAGAAGGATCAAGAAAATGACGAACAAACTAGAAATCAATCGAACAATCATCAATCCACAATAAACCCCGCAAGGTGAAACCCATCCCAAAACAATACACATGATCCGTGAATTGATTCTTTCATCAATCAATTCACATTCATCATAGGAATTCAAAGATAGAGAAAGGATGGGATTAAAATAAGAACCCGTACCTCAAGTTGGATCACTTATAGACATTGATTAAAGTCATGTCGCCGCATCGATCCTTGTTCTTCTGGCATTCTTTGATTTGTCGTTGCTTGATCGAATCCCGACCTCTGATCCATCATCACCAATGAGAGAGTCTCATCCTCCTTGCCTTAGGGAAACTCCAGAGGAATTATCCAGCTTTATGAATTCTAACGTTGGACCATGTCCCTGATTAATGGAGGAAATGCATTAACTCATTTCAGTATTACTATTTTGTTTTGAAACAGCGTCGCCATGCTGCTTCATTTATGAAAGGAGAACGGGTTGCTTTATCGCTACATCGCAGTGTTTCCATGGTGTGAAACATTAAAAATGAAATAAAATAAACTTATTTAAGTTTATTTTATTCTCTTTTAAAAAGTCCAAAAATTAACTTTTTATCCTCAACCCGCACCGAACATGGTTAGGGTCTGCCTAAGGAAAGAACACCCTCACGAGCTCAACGGTACTCTCAAACTTCCAATCTGAGTTACCATTTATGAGTTATAAGGATTTAAAAAATAAAATAATTTTTATTTTATTATTTTATTTATGGTCACGTCCCAAAAAATACTTTCCATAGTTGACCTGGTATGTCCAATGTTAGGATCCACCTGAGGAAATAACATCCACATGATCTCTAAGATACTCTTAGATTTCCAATCAGGGTTATCATTTATGAGTTATAAGGATCTATAAAATAAAATAATTTTATTTAATTATTTTATTAATAGTTACGAAATTTTTGGATTTTCTCACTAGAGAGTCACACCGACTAAACTTAAGCCACGTCTAGGGTAAACCCATCATCCCAAACGCAACGGTTCCCTCCTATTTATGATCCCAGTACCCATTTAAGAGTAATTACATTTTTTTAGTAAAACCTATCACAAGTTCTATTTAAAAACATAAAACTTTTCAAAGGATCATTCCGAGCACTCCAGGTCTCAGAATCACATGTCATCTCAGCACTAGGTCTCATAATTTTTCCAAGAATTTTCTAAAAATAGAACTGGGAAAATATAATTTGTTACACATCCTCTATAATAGATCCTTTAATTTCATCATCTTTTGTTTGATGCACATCCATAGGCTACTTAGCAGCATCCGTATCTTTTCCCACATCTTGAACAACTAACACATCATGGGTGAAAGCAGAGTCATTGTCCACACTGGACATCAACTTAGCACCACCAATGGTTGGGCCTTGTAAAACACTGCTAACCGAATCTATTTCAATATGAGCATAGCCCACTGTATTGGGTGACACGCCATCATGAACAAAAATTTTGAGACAGGACATCGTAGGGGTTTGAATTCCAACCTTCTTAGTCACTAAAACCTACTTAAAAGCATCATCAGAAGTAAAAATTGGTTCTTTTTTCATGCTAGAAGTAGGGGATGTCTGATTTTCATTGCAAACTTATAAAGTAGTAGGTTGAACAATAAGGTTTGTATGTGTTGGATTTGTTTCCTATAACCAAATTTTGTGTACCGTATGATAACATGTATTCATAATTTTGAATATTAATAAACTTCTTATCATGTCACGATTGTTCTTATCTATAACATAGTATGTAATAATGTCCCAAAAGTAGTTATTACACTAAAAGGTCATAGTAGTTCTCCACTATGAAGGGAACCTGGAAAAGTGCTATGATGTTATTCTTAAATATATGTTTTATAGTTGGATGATATCATTTTAGGGGGAAAATGACACAGGATATTAAGGGTGAATACTTATAGGACTTTGAGGAACAATCTCATGGTATACACCCTTGGTAATATCTAGTGTAGGATATTATGAGAACGTGACCCGCTGGTAGGAAATATGCGTTTATATGTGTCATTTGATGTTTCTATCTACAGATGTTTGTATTTATCCTTAGAATTTATGATTATTATTCATTAGTATTATGAGTCATGTACTTTGATGTATTGATGAAAACTATTACAATAGATTTCTACAGCCAGGTAGGGTACGTTGGGTGCATCACGAATAATATTGCATTAATGAATAATGTGAGAAAGGATGTGTCCCTTCTATAATTTAATGAAATTTAATATATCAGTCCCTTTGATGGAAATGATATATCTGAAATAAATCCATGGCCATGGTGTTCTATAGGAAAATTCAATTTTTAGAAGTAAAAGAAAGAGACATTGAATATATAGATTTATGTCACTAACATGCAACCCCCTTGAGTATAGATATTATGATAAATAGATTATATTACACAATAATCATCTGTCTGAGGTATTATGTAATTTCAGTATTAAATTTTTTCTCTATGGGTGTCTTTGCGTGTTTCTAGATGATAACATTGGACTTTAGGCAACTTCGCTTAATACCACTGAGAAAGATGCATATAGGGTCATACACTAAGTGTATTCAAAATCTCAGTTAAAGAATATTATTATTATTTATTATTTAACAAGTTGAATAAATATTATTCATGCACGTGGTTAAAAATTTATTCATATTTTCTTGATTGCATATATTACATCACTATTTATTCGAGAGAATATAATATGAGAAGGATATTTACTAAATATCTATTTTATATTTGGTGAAAATGGTGTTTATTTATTTATTGGAAAATAATAAAGTGATATTTATTTAATAAATAAATAGTCATTATTCAAGGCCCTGTATATATTGTGGAGGAATAGCGGGCCTAGTTTAATGGTCTAGTGAGAAATAATAAATATTGAATATTATTTGATTAAATAATATTTAATTTAATTCAAAAGTTAATTTCATGTAAAGAAATATTATTATTATTATTATTATAATTTGAATTGGGGTTTTCAAGGGATTAAATAAATAATAAATTGAATGTGTCTAGTTGTTTATTTCTAACCCTGGAAATATATAAACCAAATTATATTATTTTCTCTATGATCCAATTCATTTGTTTGGTGGTGGACAATGGATTTGGAGAATCCACTCAAGTATTAGAGAGATCCCTTCTCTAAGAATGCTACCAATAATGGAGAGTGATATTCCTCCACCTCCCACTCTCAAATCAAGAGAGATCAAGGAGAACTCTTTGAAAATAGTTCTCTAGATGATCAAATACGGACGACACAAGCAATAGGATCTACCATGATAGCATCCATATATTCCTATAGTGACATTTGAAGATTTTTGGAACATGTTTTGATCATCACTAGAGTAAATATCCTCTTGATTCCTACAACCCAACAATGATACAATGCAGGTCTATTTTCAAGTCCATCAATGAAGAAAGGATTCCAATGAGGTAATTCTTTAATTAAATAAATTTTTTAAAAATAATATGTGATGATCCTCTCTCTAGTTTTGTTATTATATCCCTTTTCTATATTATTTGATTCAATTTCATATATCATGATGTTTATCATTGTGTAAATCTTGGATTGATCATCGATCATGGAAAAAAGAAAAGTTGGGCACGACCAATCGCACACTTTTGTTGTACCTAAAACCTACAAGCAGTATCATATTGGTCACATGATTATTTATAATTATTTAAATATTTTTTATTGATTTACACAATTTTGATTTAGTTTTAAATTCAAGTGTAACCATTCTTTTAATATAAATTGCAATATCTTTTTCTTTCTCTTTTTCTCATAGATATAATTAATACAATTAATTTTATGAATGAAATAAAATAGAAGAAATAATCTGAAGGTGACAAGGATTCTAGTCAGATAACACATGAGTAAACACCATGTAACTAGGGTTACACATCGTGTACTTGTGTTCAATGCATCAGGAATTAATTTAGAAATTAATTCAAACAGAGTGCATTGATGACATGTGGTGTATTTATTTATTATACTGCGTGTTGACCAAGACAAAGTTTTGCATGGTTATCCATAGTACATGTTATGTATCCCATATACATGGCATGTAGTCCCTTTGAGTCACAAATGGGTCATGTATTAACATACATGGCATACCTGACTAGTGAATGAGTAACTTAGAGACCACACGCCGTGTAGTCGCTTATACACATTGTGTACTCTAATTTTCTGAGGCATGGATTACACACCGAGTCCCTTGGTGTGTTCCTTAGATACACAGTGATAGATTTACATGTCATGTTGCACACTTGTACATGCCATTTACTAATACCAAATTAGACAGATTTAAAATTTATTTATTATACTATGTAAACCTTATCAACATGCACTTATGTGTGGTCGTTAAGTTGATAGGACACACCATGTGATAGGTTTTAATATATATATATATATATATGTGTGTGTGTGTGTGTGTGTGTGTGTGTTTAATTAATATTTTTTTTAATGTTCATGTTTTCATATCATGTATTATTCATATTACAGTTGTTACTCTATGTGCATTAATGTATGACATGTTACAGAAAGATCATGTAATTCATGTAATCATTAGGTTGATAATACATCTCATAAAAGTACATGATAAGTCATGTATGCTATATGTCACAAAGAATAAATTGTACATGAGCATAATACATGTTGGGTAGATTCAAACGGGTATTCACCGTGTTGTCTCCGAGGTACATTTATATACAGGGTTAATTTTAAATAAATTTATTTAATTTGTTCAAAATTATAATAGATGATAATCTCAAGTAAATTCATATGAGAATTAAGAGAAAATAATTGATTAATTTAAGAAGATAATTAATTGATTTGAGTTAAATTTATCTTCAATGAGAACAATTATGAATTGAATTCTAGTTTTATTAAAATGTGTAATTCATTTCATGCATGTGTATGATCATGAGCATAGACTATTCCCTTGTGTGTGATTGGTTTAATTTAATTTATTATTAAATTAAATTATTTGCATGTGTTACTTCTCTCCTCTTATTATTTAAGGGCCTCCATACCCATGGTTTATTTTATGTAAATCCTTTTCTCCTCACCTGTGTGTGAGTAAAGGAATATTTAATGGATGGAGCTCCCAAGCTAGTGGAGGCGGATCAAGTTTGGATCTGAGTTGAAACCAATCCAAGAGATATATATAGGTTGATAGGTGGAAAGATGTAACATTAACCTTAATTAGTTCAAGTTTTTTCCCCTAGTATAATGTTTAGTTTATCAAATTCTAGATAAAATAACCCGTAGTAAAAGATTGTGATCATACTGCTTTATTATTTTATTCTTTTCAAGTTTCATGGTTATTTCATTATGTATTTTTTTCATGATCATGTGAATTAATTAAATTAACGATCATGCAAGATATAACTAAAATAAATTTTCTTATGAGTAAATATTATCTAAGACATGGTTAATCACTTAAGTAAATCCACTTAATATTAACAAACATGTAATAAAGATAATAATTATAAATTTATTCATAAAGGATAAAATCCATTAATTACATATGTTAAGTTAGTATATCCTTCCAATAATTTAGTTAAAATAAAACCATAGTTCAAAGTGCATGACCAGCAAAAGTTGGGGTGCTTTTAATTATTGGGGAATTCAAACTTGAAGTTTTGTGTTGACTTAATTTAGTTAACATCAAGGGTTGACTTACAAATCATGACTTGGTGAAACTGAGAGGCAAGGGTTGAGGAAATCTAATTTAAGGATTTTAGGATTGGATAGTCCACTTAACATATCAAGGAATTGTGTGTTAATGCAGTTGGAAATTGAAATTCCTACCTATAACTATTTAAGTTTATTGACCAACCAAATTCAAGGTAATGATAAGGGGAATATGGATCATTCCCACTAGAATATCCATGAAACAAGATATTTTGAATCCAATAGTGATGGTTATTGGGTTTCGATAAAATAGTGGGAAACTAATAAATATAATATTTATTTATTTATTTATCTAAATGTTATCATACAAAGTACTAAAATTATTCTCATGTTATTTTATAGAAACAATATTAAAATGAATTCAAATGTATCACTTTGATCCATACTTGAGAAGGATAAACTTCTCACCAAAACAAATTTCCAAGAGTGGAAAAGGCTCTTACATGTTACCCTTCTCCATGAAATAAAATTTTATATACTATAAGAACATATTCCTAATGTGCCTGGTAATGAGGCAAGTGATGAAGAGTTATCACTCTATGAGAAACATTTGAATGATTCCATATATGTCTGATGTTTCATGATATCATCCATGTCCAATGCGATTTTGAAGTAATATGAGGACATGAATGCATATAGCATGATGTCTCATCTTTGAGATCTCTTTTAAAAGAAGGAAAGACTAGAGAGGTATGAGATCTACAATGATTTGTTTACAACTATTCTTAGAGAGTCTATGATATATGGTCCTTATTTAGTTTTTATAATTTTCAATATTGAATTCTTAGACATCTTAATTATTAAATTCCCAAATGAGTTTCATATAGATATCATACTTTTATAACTTCCCAAGACCTTATCCAATTTTATTGTTAATTACAATATGTGAAATAATGAGAAGAGTCTTTCTGAACTTCTTTCTTCGATTCTCCAATTAGATAAGGACATGGGGAGTGATAAACCAGAGGTCCTTATAGTGGATAAAAAAATTAAGAATAAGGAAAAGGGGCCCAAGACTCATATAAAGTCAAAATATCTCAAGAATCTTATTTCCATGAAGAGGAAGATATAGAGTCATTGGAGGGAAAAGGAGGCAGTATGTTTTGCATGTGGCAAGGCAGGACAATGGAAGAGAAACTAAACCCAGAAGAAAGGGTAAGTTCAAGGAGTATTTTTTATCAAGTTTAATCTTTCAACAGCTACACATTATGTATCAGGTACATCTTGTGGTGCTCATGTCTATATCCAAATTTGGGAACCAAGTATATTCTAAAATATTTCTAGAGGAGAGGTGGATCTGCGAGATGTCAATGGCGTGAGGCTGGTTGTTCTAGCCATTGGTGACTACCACCATCCATAGCCAATGAGAATGATTTTGGTTTTAAAATATTTTTATTATGTACCTATTATAATGACCCAAATTTCTATTAATGTAATTTCTCCCTTCTTTTAGTAATGTCATAATCATATAAAATCACATTAGGAAACACAATGCCACATCATGCTTAAATGAAATACAATGTGACCTTTAAACATAAATTTTCCATTTTTGGGATTTGAATTTTGAAAATATGACTTGCATAGTTGCAATCAGTAAGATGTTTGGAGTCTGATAGGAAAAACACAATTTTTAGTGAATAGTAACATACCCTCATGAATAGTAATATTACCCTTATGAATAGTAATATCACCCTTATAAATAGTAAATTGGACAAGTGAATATGAACCTTACCAATGATAGTATAAATGAAATTTATTAATCCTATAAGGGATAATATGATATAATTACATTATAGTGTTGGTATTTTTATAAGTCATAAATATTTAATGATTAATTTAATAATTTAAAAGAAAATTAATTTTCATAAAAGTTATTCATAAACTAGTATTTAGATGTATTATGATTATATAAAAAATTTATGAGACCTTAATTAATTTTTCAAAGTGTTCGAAAAGCAGTTTTTAATTTTAAAATTATTATTTTTCAAGTAAATTATGATTTTAATTAAAAATTATATTAATCATATTTGGAAAATAATTTTCATAAAATGGGGTTCATTTTTGAATTATACACATCAAAAAATGGTTATAGTGAATTTTTGGAATTTTTCTAAAATACTGGAATTTTTGTTAATAGTGAAATTCAATAATTTACAAAATATGCTAAATAAATGAATTTATGCATCATCTTTGAGACATGGCTGATGTAAATGGTCATTGGTTCAAACTCACATGAAAATATTACTATTTTTAGTCATAATAATCCTCACTATTTCTTGTCTCATGATAACTCCAGTATGATTTATATATTGGTATTATACCATGTTAATGTAATATTATTCACCATACTCCTCCCCCTCTCTCTTTTTTTTAAATGAAATGGTTGTCCGTGATGTGTTAATTTACTTACATCATGGGCGATGCACTTCCATTTTCCTTCAACTCCTTCAAGGATGTAAATAATAACATTAAATGGTTGAAAAAATATATTTTAATATGTATTTTTTAACCCCTTTTATGCTCTAGAAACAAATTTTTTACATAATAATAAATGATAAAACATAACATGTTCTTTGCGATCCAAAAAACCACCCAAATTAACCTAAAACTATCATTATTAAGTTTTAACTGATAATTCATCCACATTTTATATAAAATAATTCATTAAAATATCATTTAAAATCATGTAAGATCACTAATAACATGTAATAGCAATTCTCGATATTTATCCATGTTCTACACAAACTTCAATTATTGTGTACAAGTGAACTGTTCATGGAAACTAAGAAAATGAACACTCCAAAACAATGAATTTAAACTCTATAACCCATCCAAAGGCCCATAAAAGAACTTAATGAAACCACCATGAACCATTTTCATGTATAAATGGTTCTTTAATTGTTAATTGATTAATCTAATTTCATTATACAGTACATTAAAGTGAAGAAATCATTTTGACACAAATTAAGGGGAAATTCTCGAACCCAACTCTATTTCATTAAGTTTTCCCTCTTCAACCCATTTTCAGCAAGGATACACCTTTAAATTTATTTATTTATCATTATCTTACCTTTTCTTTTATATATATGTTCTCTAATTGATTTTATGAAAAATCCAATGTTTTTCAAAAGAACCCTTCTTTCAAATAAACACACCCTTTTTACATCTCAAAGATTGATTCACTCTTCACTCAAGGTTAATGGTTCTATGTCAAGAATGATATTAACTCTTTAGTTTTGTAACCAAATTTTTATTAATGTATGCTTTATGATGTGATACCCTTTTATTTCCATGGGTTATTTTATGTTCAAGTTTGACATATGATTTATGTGGCATGCATGATAATGTAAATGTTATGATGTGACGGGCGCACTCAGAATTATATAGCACAACATGAATGTTTCGATGTGATGGGTGTGACCTAAATTATACAGAAATACAATGAATTGGGTAAAGTGATGAATCTCATGAGTTAAAGTGAAATTATTTGTGAACATGATTCTATCTTTGTTCATAACTATGTTTGGTAATTGACCACTAAGGCATGATGTTTCATTTTTATGCACTACCATATTCCAAGTATTTTATTACTGTTTCCTCTAATTATTATGATCTTATTAATATGTTATGATGATATTTACTATTCTCATACCATGTTATATTGTTTCATTTTCTAATCTATCCTCTTACTGGGATTTTATCCCACCCCTTTTTGATGTATATCCTTAGGTGACTACATGTACTAAAAAGTACATAAGGGTTGATAAGAATCTAGAGAAGAAGGAATTAAATAAATGTTTTGTGTTGTAAATGTTATGCATGGTTCTAGTTTTTTCAACACACTAAACCTTTGGATCCTCTAAGTGTGATGTTTTTATGTTTTTTATCTTTAAAATGATGTAAAAGTAATGTAAGAAAAGGTCTGGGTATCTATAGTTGGTATTAGAGGCACGGTTTAGTTAATTTGGGTTTTAGGATTAGAAAAGATTAGTGAAAAACCCAGGTATGAGACTAAGTATATGTAAGCACACAAGAAGCTTTTCTAAACATATGGATCCCATAAGATATGGTTTTAGTATTAATTGCATAGAGTAAAAAAATATTTATTCCTGACTTTTTGACTTATGTTTTTTCTAACGTTTTCTATTTTAGAAAATGGTGGGAACCAAGAGAAACCATGCCAACAACCCATGTAAGGGGCAATGCAACGATTACCCAAACAACATCCCTAATGCTTTGGGAGGTGGAGTTCAAAACTTCATTGCGATGCTTACTCAATTATCTTAGGTTATGAACAATAACCTAAATAATGTGGAACGACCTCCTTCACCTTAGAGGGAGAAACTGGATATTGAGTGTTTTATTTGACAATGACAACCAATGTTTAGTGGATCTTCTGATCCACTAGTTGAGGAATAATGGGTCAACTCTATGGAGAAGGTATTTTCTGTGATTCACTATTTTGAGACAAATAAGGTGACTCTGTACATTTATCATCTCGATGGAGAGGTCAACCAATGGTGGGATTTGATTAATAACACAAAGACATGATATGAAATTGAAGAGATAGAGTGGGAAGACTTTAATATAATGTTTATTAAAAAGTATTTCCCATGAAATCTTTGTATGAAGATGGAGACCGAATTCATAGAGCTGAAGAAAAAGTATAGAGAATATGTCATAGCCTATGAAACGAATTTCATAAGGCTTGCAAGGTATGATTTGGGATTTGTTATCAATAAATATAGAAAAATTGATAGATTCTTTAGTTTATTAAAACCAAACCTTTGAAAGGATATTTTAATTAGAGACTTCGGGAGTTATGAAGAAGTCATTAGATGTGATCTCAAAGTGGATATGGAGTTTGGATAATGGTCCCATGGCTATGGTGATAAGAAACAAAAGATGAAGTTTCATGCCAGAGCATCTAATAAGAAAGTTGGAAAGAAAAGTCAACCATGAACATGTCAAAAATGTGGGAAGAAACATCATGGGAATTTCCTCAATGGGATGAGGAAATGCTTCAAGTTTGGGAGTGAAGGCCACTAAGCTCCAGAGTGTCGAAAAGACAAGAGAATGTAGGAGAATGTGGTGGATGAAATGAGAGAACCACTCATGGTCCAATACTACAACTATAGGGAGCAAGGCCACTATGCAAGCCAGTGCACTAAACCCCAAGCCCTTGAGGGTAATTAGTGTCATCACCCACCAAATCCAAAGGATAAAGGTAATGCCTATGCCATCACTACTATGAAGTTGATCAAAAAATGAATTTGTATGAGGTATACTTCCTATTCACTCAAAAATGGAAAATTTCTTATTTGATTATAGTTCTAAGAATTCCTTTATATCTTGCAAGTTTTCAAGAACAATAGAATTGAATTCCATAAAACTTGAAGTAGAGATATTTGTAAAAACACTAAGTTGTGAAATCATTGAAACCCAAGTGTTGAACTCTTCTCCTGTTGGCGTATGTCAGAAGATTCTTCTAGAGAATCTCATGATACTTACCTTAGTAGAATTAAACTCTATAATGGGAATGGATTGGATCTCATTATATAGAGCACATATCGACTTTTGGGACAATGAAATATCTTTTCATATTCTAAACCATCCCATTATCCTCTGCAAATTCAAGGAAGATCATGAATCTCCTTTGAAAATTCCTTCAGCGGTGTGGGTGTTAATTCTCTATGAAGAAGCATACCTCACTTAAATGGTTGAGTCAAATGAAAGTGTCAACCTAGAAGAAATGCCCATCATGAGGGAATATAGTGTTTTATTTACTAAAGAGTTTCCCAGACTTCTCCTAGATCATGAGGTAGATTTATCTATAGAACTCATACCCAGAGCTACTCGTATCTCAAAGTGTACATATAAGATGGATCCTATCGAACTGGAGGAGTTTAAGAAGTAGCTCCAAGAGAATTTGGACGAAGGGGTCATACACCCTAGTGCATCGCCTTGGGGTGTGTTGGTGCTCTTTATGAAGAAGAAGGATGGATCAATGTGTCTATGTATTGACTATTGGGAACTCAACAAGATCACCATAAATAATAAGTATCATCTTCCAAGGATTGATGGCTTGTTCGCTCAGTTAATAAGAGATCAGTACTTCTCAAAGGTGGATATTCGTTTTGGATATCATCGACTAAAGATGAAGAAGGAAGATATTCAGAATACTTCCTTCCATAAAAGGTATAGGCACTATGAGTTTCAAGTGATGCCCTTCAAACTTTCTAATTCCCCAGAAATATTCATGGATTTGATGAATAAAGTATTTATACATTACCTCGACAAATTTCTGGTAGTGTTTATCGATGATATTATCATCTACTCCAAGATTAAGGAGGAACATGAATAAATCCAAGGCTTGTGTTGGTGACATTGAGAAAAAATAATTTGTACACTAAGTTTAGAAAGTGTGACTTTTGGTTGAAGAAAGTCACGTTCTTGGGACATGTGATCACAATAGAAGGAATCTTGGTGGACCCTTCAAAAAACAAAGGCAATTGATGAATGAACCAGACCCTCTAGTGTCAAAAAAATCTGTAGTTTTATTGGATTATATGGGTACTATTGAAATTTTATGAGAAATTATTCATGATGGTCAAGGCTGCTAACTAAGTGAATAAGGAAAGGGGTGAAGTATGTCTGGAAGGATGAATGTGAGGAAAGCTTCAAGGAGCTAAAGAGAAGGATGATCACTACACCTTTACTAACATTACTAAAAATTAGAAAATGTTTTGTGATATGCTGTGATGATTCAAAGAAAGTCTTGGATTGTGTACTCATGAAGATTGATAATGTGATAGCCTATGGATCATGGCAGTTGAATATCCATGATCAGAACTACCCGACGCATGATTTAGAGCTATTAGCTATGATTTTTGCCTTGAACATCTAGTGGCACTACCTCTATGGTGATAAGTGTGACATATATACCGATCACAAGAGTCTAAAGTATATATTCACACAAAATGAGATCAACATACATCAAAGTAGGTGGTTAAAGCTAATTAAATATTATGATTTCTCTATTAACTATCATCTTGGGAATGAAAACAAGGTAGTTTGTGCTCTAAACAGAAAAGAACCTAATATTCTATCCATGATGTGGATTGATAAAGACCCTTTCTTCATGGATATGAAAATAATGGATTTGGAAATCATAATGTCTGGGAATACATCCTACCTTTCCTAAATGATTTACCAGCCATATATCCAAGAGAAGATTAAGGAGACATAAAGAGATGATCTGGAGTTACAAAAGAAGGTGGATGCAGTAAAGGAAGGGAAGATGAAAGAGTTCCATATTGATGATGATGGTATGATTCGGTTTGGAATGTGGATTTTTGTGCCTTCATCACCTGGGATAAAGAAGGATATATTGTATAATGCTCATAGATTAACTTTCTCTATCCATATTGGTAGCACCAAGATGTATCAAGATCTCTGAGAACACTTCTGGTGGGATAACATGAAGAAGAAGACTGCAGAGTATATATCAAGGTTCTTGATATGTCATCAAGTCAAAGAAGAGTGACAAAATCCCAAAGGGATGATGCAACCATTGCCTATACCCATGTGGGAATGTGAGAATTTCACTATGGAAATTGTCACAAGTCTCCCAAATACATCCAAAGGAAATAATGTGATATGGGTTATGGAAAACCGACTCACCAAGACTACCCACTTTATCTCTATTTGGGATGATCTCTCTCTTGAAAAACATGCAAAGATATATGTACAGAAAGTGGTGAGACTACATGGGGTTCCACTCTCAATTTTCTCTGATTGTGATCCAAGGTTTACATCAAAATTTTGGAGGAGTCTCTAACATGATTTGATTACTGAATTAAATTTTAACACAGCGTATCACCCCCAAAATGATGGCCAATCTAAAAGGACTATTCAGACGCTAAAAGATATACTAAGAGCCTTCTCTTTAGAACTCAAAGGTGCATGGGATTAACATCTCCCATTGCTTGAGTTATCATATAACAATAGCTTCCACTTGAGTATTCAGATGGCTCTATATGAAGCTCTGTATGGAAATCGATGTAGAACTCTAACCTATTGGGATGAATTTAGAGAAGTAAAGCTACTTGGACCTGATCTTGTACAAGATATAATAGATAAGGTTAAATCCATCCAGAAACATATCAAATATACTCATAGTCTACAAAAGATCTATTCTAAAAACTATTGAAGGGACTTGGAGTTCGACATTGGAGATTAAGTATTTATTCAAATATCGCCATGGAAGAGATTCATGTGGTTTGGAAAGAAAGGGAAGTTAATCCCAAGTTACATTGGCCCCTTTGATATCCTGGACCACATGTGATATGTGGCTTATCGGCTTTCACTTCCACAAAATATGGCTCAAGTTCATGATGTGTTTCACATATCACTCCAAAGGAAGTAAATACCAAAGTCCACACATGTACTGAACTCAGAGGTGGTATAGTTGGAACATTATCTCTATTATGAGGAGAATCCAGTAAATATTGTGTACCAGATACATAAGGTTATACGCAACAAGATAACCCACATTGTCAAAGTGTTGTGTAGGAACCATAAGTATGAAAAAGTAACTTGGGAACCATAGGATGCAATGAAGAATTACACTCACCTGTTTATGTAAAATGAAATTTCGATGGCCAAATTTCAAAAGGGGGAAGAATGAAATGACCCAAACTTTTATCAATGAAAATTTTCCCTTATTGTAGTAATTCCATAATCACATAAAATCAAATTAGAAAAATAAAAGCCACATTATGCTTAAATGAACTACTATGTGACCTTCAAATATAAATTTTCCACTTTTGTTATTTGAATTTCGAAAATCTGACATACACAGTTGCAATCAGTAAGATGTTTGGAGTCCGATAGGACAAACTTAATTTTTTGTGAATAGTAACATACCCTTATGAATAGTAATGTTACCCTTATGAATAGTAATATGGTCCTTAAAAATAGTAAATCAGAAAGGTGAATAGTAACCTTACAAATGATATTATAAATGAAATTTATCCATACTATAAGGGACAATATGATATAATTGCATTATAGTGTCGGTATTTTTATAAGTCATGAATATTTAATGATTAATTTAATAATTTAAAATAAAATTTATTTTCATAAAATTTATTCATAAACTAGTATTTATATGTCTTATTATTATATTAAAATTTTATGAGACCTTAATTAATTTTTCAAAGTGTTAGAAAAGTAGTTTTTAATTTAAAAATTTGTATTTTTAAAATAAATTATGATTTTAATTAAAAATTAAGTAAATAATATTGAGAAATTTATTTTTATAAAATGGGGTTAATTTTTTAATTATAAACATCAAAAAATGGATAGGGTGGATTTTTGGGATTTTTCTAAAATACTTGAATTTTTGGTGAATAGTGAAATTCGATAATTTAAAAAATATGCTAAATAAATAAATTTCTGCATCATGCTTGAGGCATATGGCCATTGGTTCTAACTCACATGCACATATTACTATTTTTAGCCAAAATAATCCTCACTATTGCTTCTATTATGGAAAAATAATAAACTAATGATTAAAATATTTAGAAAACCCTCCTCCCCTCTACTATAAATACCACCCCTCACACCCTCATTTCCTCACACCTCTAAAGATTCAGACCTTGTTCAAATTATGACCAAATATCTTTAAAATATCCTACCCCATGTTAATAAATCCTTCATCTCATAAAAATACCAAAACCTCTCCCCTAAAGAGGCTCTCAAAGATGATATATTCAAGAGGTAATTTCTCTCTTTTCTTTCAATTTCTTTTCAAATTTCATTTATTTTCTTCTCTTATCCTCAAATTATCTGATCCAAATGTCATGATAAATACATTATGGTTGATATAATGGTATGATATCATGTTAATGTAAGATTATTCATTATACTCCTTCCTCTCTCTCTTTGTTTATAAAAATTAAATCATTTCACGTGATGTGTTAATTTACCTACATCAAGGGAGATGCACTTCCATTTTCCTTCAAATCCATCAAGGCTATAAATAAAACCATTAAATGGTTGAAAAAAGATTTTAATATGTATTTTTAACCCATTTTATGTTCTAGAAACAACTTTTTTACATAATACTAAATTATAAAACAAAACATGTTCGTTGTGATCCAAAAACCGCACAAATTAACCTAAAATGATCATTATTAAATTTTAACTAATAATTATTCGATATGTTATATAACATAATTCATTAAAAGATAATTTAAAATCATTTAAGATCATTAATAACATGTAATATAAATTCTGTATGTTTATCCATGTTCTACACGAACTTCAATTCTTTTGTACAACTGAATCGTTCCTGAAAACTAAGAAAAAGAACACTCCCAAATAATTAATTTAAACTCTATAACTCATCCAAAGGCCCATAAAAGAACATAATGAAACCAAAATGATCAATTTTAATGTATAAAATGTTATTTAATTGTTAATTAATGAATCTAATTTCATTATACATAACATTAAAGTGAAGATAGCGTTCGGATGCAAGGTAAGGGGAAATTCTTGAACCCAACTCTCTTTCTTTAGGTTTTCCCTATTCAGCCCATTTTCATCATGGATACACCTTGAAAATCATTTCATAATAATTATCTTACCTTTTCTAGGATATGCATGTTTTCTAATTTATTTTATAAAAAATCCATTGTTTTCCTAAAGAACTTTTTTTTTAAATAAACACACCCTTTTAACTTCTCAAAGATTATTTCACTCTTCACTCAAGGTTAATGGTTCTATGTCAAGAATGATATTACATATTTATTTTGGGAACCAAATTTTCCTGAACATATACTTTATTATGTGAAACCCATTTCTTTACATGGGTTATTTTATGTTCAATTTTGACATATGATCTATGTGGAATGCATGATAATGTAAATGTTATGATGTGACTAGTGTGCCTGGAATTATATAGTGTAATATAAAGGATTTGATGTGAAGGGTGTGACAAAAATTATACATCTATCCAATGCATTGGGTAAAGTGATGAATCTCATGAGTTAAAGTGAAATTATGTGTGAACATGATGTTATCTTTGTTCACAAATATGTGTGGTAATTGACCACTAAGTCATGATGTTTCATTTTTATGCATTGCCACATTCCAAGTTCTTTATTAATGTTTCTTCTAATGATTATGATCCTATTTTTTTATGTTATGGTGATATTGAATATTCTCATCCCATGTTATATTGTTCCATGTTCTTATCTGTCCTCTTACTAGGATTTTAGCTCACCCATTTTTGATGTATATCCTTAGGTGACTACATGTACTAAGGAGTACACAAGGGACGATAATAAGCTAGAGAAGAAATAATTAAATAAATGTTTTGTGTTGTAAATTTTATGTGTGGTCATAGTTTTTCCAAGACACTAAACCTTTGTATCCTCAAATTATAATATTTTTATTTTTTTTATCTTTAAAATGATGTAAAGTTAATGTAAGAAAAAGGTCGGGTCGTTATACCTATAGTTACCAAGAACATAATTTATGTATCATGCATAGATACTAATCAGTTTATTTTCAAGTTTGGAAATAAAAGTTGTTTCTTTTATAAAGAAAATATAAGTTATGGTATGAAAATTTTAAATAATAGTCTTTATGTATTAAATTAAAAAAACCAAGTATTGGAAATTGATAACGAATCATGTTCACATGACTCATATAACACCCATCTATGGCATCACCATCATGGTCATGTAAATGATAATTATTTGAAAAATCTCTATCAAGATGGTTATTTAGACTCTTCTGATCTAAAACCACTTGAAAGATGTCATGATTGTTTACAAGAAAAAATGACCAAAACAATAATTGGTGGACAAGGATAAAGTGGCATAGATCTTCTAGGATTGGTACACACTAATGTTTGTGGACCATTTCTAGTAGAAGCTAGAGGTGGATATTATTACTTCATAAAATTTACTAATGACTTGAGTAGATATGGATATGTTTACTTATTGAAGTATAAGCCTGATTCCTTTGAGAATATTAAGGAATTAAAGAATTAAGTAGAGAATCAACTTGGTAAGAAGATAAATAATCGTTGATCAGATATAGGTAGGGAATATCTTAACCAAGAATTTATCAACTTTCTATGGGAGTTTGGGATTCTATCTCAACTAACTCCACCATACACACCACAGTGGAATGGTTTTAGTGAAAGAATGAATTATACCTTATTAAACATGGTAAGTTTGATAATGATTCATGCATATATTCCATTATCCCTTTGGGGATATGCATTAAAAATTGTGAAATACACATTAAACTGAGTACCAACTAAAGCGGAAAATAGAATTCCCTTCAAGTTATGGAGTGGAAAGAAAATTCATTTTGTCACACACACTTGTGTGGGGTTGTGTGGTGTTTTTAAGGCTTTCTCAAGAAACAAACTATCACCCTAGGGAACAAAGTGTATCTTTATAGGGTATCCTAAGGAAACAAAGGGATACTACCTATACAACCCCTTATAAAATAAAGTAATTGTCACTAGAAAATGCATCTTTATTGAGAGGGAGAACATCATAAAAAAAGATAGTGGGAGAAAGATTTAATTTTATGAAGTTGATGCTCAAGATACACAATAGTTGGTATAGGAACCAATTCCATAGGTCTCTATGGAATAATTAGTACATGAATCATAAGTACTCTGTAGGAGCGTAAGAGAGGTAAGAGAACCAGAGATATATATATTTATAGTTTCTAAAGATGGTGACTCGTTATTGGATAACAATAAGGAACCTATCTCCTATAATGAGGTAGTAGAGAGCTCAGAATATGTAATATAAAAAGAGGCTATGAATTATAAAATGGATTATATAAATCAAAAACAAGTTTGGGTTCTGGTTGATATGTCGGCTAATGTAAATCCTATTGGATGCAAATGGGTATTCAATAGAAAACTAGACATGGAAGGTAAAATAAATAACTATAAAACAAGTATAGTGGATAAAGATTTTAAACAACATAAAGTAATTGATTATGATGAAAACATTTCACCAGTTTCCATGTTTAAATCCATCAGAATTCTACTTGCTATAGCAGCTTACCATGACTATGAGATTTTGGAATATGGATGTCAAAACTGCATTCCTTAATGGTAACCTTCAGAAATATGTCTATTAGGAACAACCAGAAGGGTTTGTGACTCCAGGTTATTCCAAAAATATTTTAAAGTTGTATAGATCCATTTATGGATTGAAGCAAGCATCCAAGTCATGGAACATTCAATCCGATAAATCTATAAAAGAATTTGGTTTCATTAATAATGAATATGGTTCATTGGTTTACAATAGGTTTAATGGTAATTTTGTCATTATCTTAGTTGTATATGTTGCTGACATATTACTTATTGGAAATGACATAATAGTCTTACAGAATGTTAAGAACTAGTTAAACAAGTGTTTCTCCATGAAGGACTTAGGTTAAGTAGCCTATATTCTATGGATCAAGATCATTGGTGATAGATAAAATAGGATGGTTGGACTAAGTCAAAGTACATGTGTTGACTAGATACTAAAGAGATTTAGTATGGAACAATCCAAGAGGGGATTGGTTCCAGTGTCACATGGTTTAAATCTTTCTTTGAAAATGTTTCCTCAGACACAACATGAGAAATAGAGAATGAGTAAGATCTCATATGCTTCGATGATAGGATCAATAATGTATTCCATGTTATATACTAGAATTGATATTTCCTATGCATTGAGCATGGTAGGTAGATATAAATATGATCCAAGAGAACAACATTGGTATACTATTAAGTCTAACCTTAAGTATCTAAGAAGAACTAAGGATATGATCCTAGTGTATGGGGGAGACGAGAAGCTAGTCATCAGGGGTTATACTGATGCTAGTTTTCATATATATTATAATGATCTAAAGTAACAATAAGAATATATTTTTTGTCTAAAAAGATGAGTTGTGATATATAAGAGTACAAATCATCTAGTTGTTTCTAATTCTATAGCAGAGTCTAAGTATATAGCAGATTCTGATATAGCTAAGGAATCTATTTGGATTCGTAAATTTGTCAGGATCTTGATGTGGTACCTAATAGTAAAAATCCTATCACATTATATTATGATAATACTATAGTGTTTTCTATTTCAAAATATCTAAGGTCACACCAACTAATAAGGTATATACTTTGTAAGTATCACCTCTTGAGGGATTTTTATCAAAGTGGTGAAGTTTCAATAAGTAGAGTAACCATGCAAGAGAAAATGGAAGACCCCATGAGTGAAGGCTTATCTCAGAAAAAGCATGAGTATAACATGAGGGCTAGAGGATTGAATATTGTTAGTAGTTGTATCTAGTTCAAGTGGAATTCTGTTAGAGTTGGTGCCCTATAACCAACTTTTGTGTACTTTATGATAAATAGTATTCATATTTTTTAATATTAATAAACTTCTTATCACGTCATGATTTTTCTGCTGCATAATATAGTATGTGATAATTTTTCAAGAGTATTTGTCGCAATAAAAGGTCATAGTAGTTCCCCACTATGATGAGAACCTATAAGTTCTATGACACAATTATTAAATATATGTTCTATAACTAGATAATATCATTTGAAGGTCACATATGATACAGGATATTAGAGATGGAGAATCATATGACATTGTGGCACCTTCTCATGCTGTAATCCCTTGGTAATATCTAGTATAAGATATTATGAAAATGTGACCCTCTAGTGGTAAATCTATATTTATATATTTCATTGAATGTTACTATCTGTGGATGTGTGTATTGATCCTTAGACTTTAAGATTTTTATTAATGAGTATTATGAGTCATGTAATTTGATTTATTCATGAAACCATGACGATATATGTTCATGGTGAGGTAGGATATGTTGGGTGCATCATGAGTAATATTGAATTAATGAATAATATGAGAAAGGATTTGTCCCTTATTTTCTTTAATGAAAATTAATATATCATGCCCTCTGATAGAAATGATATAGACTAATTAAATCCATGATCATGGTGTTCTATAGGCAAGTTTAATTTCTATGAAGTCAAAAAAAGATACATCGAGCATATATGTTGATGGAATCAGCATGGAACCTACTTGATTAGAGATATTGTGATAAAGTGATTTTATTATACAGTAAGCATCTGTATGAGGTATTATTTCATTATGTCATTAAATTCTTTCTCTATGGGTTTATTGGCGTGTTTCAAGGCACGAGCCTTACACTTTAGGATACTTTTCCTAGTTACACTGAGAAAGAGGCCTAGAGGGTCACACACTAAGTGTATCCAGAATCTCAGTAAAATAATAATATTTTTATTTATTATTTAACAAGTTGAATAAATATTATTACCACACATAGTTCAATAACTACTCATGTTTTCTTGGGTGCATATACTCTGTCACCAATTTGTTCGAGAGAATATAATGTGAGCATAATATTTGATAAATATTTATTTTCTATTTAGTGAATATAATATTTATTTATTTATTGTAAAATAATACAGTGATATTTATTTAATAAAAAATAGTCATTATTCAATTAATGGTAAATATTGTGGAGGAATGGTGGATCAATTTTAATGGTCTCTTGAGAAATAATACATATTGAATATTATTTTATTAAATAATATTTAGTTTAATTCACAAGTTAAGTGAATGTTGATAAATAATATTATTATTATTATTATTTGACATGAGTTTTCAGAAGGATTATATAAATAATAAAGGGAACTTGTGTAATTATTTATTACTAACCCTAGCAATATATAAACTCAATTTTATTATATTCTCTAAGATACAATTCATTTTTTTAGTGATGGACAATGGATTTGGAGAATCCTTTAAATATCAAGAGAGATACATTCACTAAGAACACTCCAAATAATAGAGAGTGGTCTTCCTCCACTTCCCACTCTCAAATTAAGAGAGATCAAGGAGAATGCTTTGGAACCAGTTCTCAAGGTAATCAAAGGCGGACAACACAAGTGATAGGATATGTTGTGCTAGCACCCAGAGATTCCTATAGTGATGTTTGTAGATTTTTGTAACATTTGTGTATCACCACTAGAAGGAATCTTCTCTTTATTCTTATAATGAAACAATGATACAACGTAGATCTATTGTCGGATCCATAAATGATGAAATAATTCCAACAAGGTAGTTATTTAATTAATTAAATTGATTATAAATAATATGTGATGATCCTATCTCTGGTTATGGAATTATATCCCTTTTTCTATATTATTTGATTAAATTACATAGATCATGACATTTATCATTATGTAAATATCATATTGATCATCAATCATGGTAAAAATCCAAGTTGGGCACAACCCATTGCACGCTTCCACTATGCCCAGAACCTACAATCTAACCCCCATTGTAGTCTTGCATAGAGGCTACAAGTACCATAGCAAAAGGTGCATTGTTGTCATCCATTTATTTATTCTTATCATTACTATTGGAGGGTGCTCTATGCAATGGGTCAGACACTAATGAATTCAGTGTCATAGATATTTGACCTTCATTTCCACCTTTATTAAAACAAGCCATATATTTGAATAAATAAATAAAATAAAATTTATCGATTAAATACATAATATATTAAATATAACATGTTATAATTAAATTCTAAAATATACTAAAATTTTAACAAATTACATAAATATTATGTGTATGTGTTTCTATTTAAGATTTCATTAATTGCATAAATACTTTTTTGTGTGTGTGGTATATTAAATTGTATTAATTACGTATATATATGTGAAATCAATGTAACACACAACATTTGATATATGTTAAATTAAAAAATCAAATAACATCAAAAATGAATAATTCATTAATATGTTTTTAATTATTACATTTTATTTATTTTCTATATATTTATATTTAATATATATTATTTATTACAATTTATAATTAATATATATATATATATATGTAAATATTATAATTATTATTTTTTATTAATAATTTTTTCATTAATAAATTTTTAAATAATTTTGTAATTTATTCATTTTTAATTTTTTTGTTTAATTATTACAATTTATTCTTTTTTAATTGTTTTTTAATTTTTTCAATTTATTCATTTTTTATTTTTTTGTTTAATTATTACAATTTATTCATATATATATATATATATATATATATCTAATATATAATATTTATTAATATTTATAATCTATATATTTTTATATTAAAATTATTCATTTTTATCAATAATTATTTAATTAAAAAAATGTTTAATATTTTTCTTAATTTACTCATTTTTAATTTTTAATTCTTTAATTATTTAATTTTTTTCATTTTATATATCTATATATTTAACATATAATGTTAATTATTTTTTATAATCTGTATATATGTATATTCAATTTATTCATTTTTATCAATAATTATTTAATTAATAAAATTGTTATTATTTTTTTAATAATTTCATTTTATTTTGGACCTTTATTAGTGCTAAAATATTTCTGATAAAGGTTACCCTTTATTAAGTATTAAAAATAATGTATTGATAAAGGTTACCCTTTTATCAGTGCTAAAAATAAAATATTGATAAAAGGTACCTTTTATTGGTGCTAAATGAAAGCACAAATAAAGGTTACCATTTATCAGTGCTTTTTACTAGAACTGATAAAGGTCAGCACTCTGAAAGGCCTCTTTTTTAGTGTTGTGAGTGTTATGTCAGCACTGTCATGTTAATGGAAAGACTTGGGAGTAGGCGGCTGATGTACGTGTGTAGTGGTGATAAATTTTCTTAGAGAACGTTTTACCACCCTCAGAAGGGAAACTTAGGGATGAGTTGTCTTAAGGATGGGAGGTTGTAACATCCCATATTTTCTCAAAGTTAGGGATCATTTTTTTAGTTTTTTTCTTTGTTTGACCCTTTAAATGTTTCCTAATGGAGTCATGAGGGTCTTTGGGGTGTCTGAGGCTTGTTCGAAGCCCAGAGCCCTGAATTTTAAAGAAGAAGATTGGGCTGCATGGTTAGGAGAAACTATACCACCCATCATGCATGGTTTCTCTAATCGTACATCTTGTGATAGTGGGGTTTAGGGGTCTCATGGTTTTTCTACAACCATGCGATCCCAAGCTCATACCTGTGAGTTGTTTCAAAAATATTGGGTGGTGGATTTTCACATGGTTTCTGCATGGTTATCCAAACTGTGCTCTTCAACCATGTGGGGTCCCTCCTTAAGCAGAATGGGGTGCATGGGTTGTGCACGGTTTGGCCAACCGTGTAGCCAAACTTTGTTTCCTAGTAAATAAAGTGAAAATTACAATTCTTTCTTTAAAAAGTTTAAATCTGTCAAACCCTTTCTCCTCTCTTTTTCTTCTCCATTATCCATACTTGAAGCTTCTCCTTCCCTCCTTGGAAGGGTTTTTGATATCTCCCTCATGTTTCATCCAAATCCTTCATCATTGGAAGCATTAGAAAGCTTGAGGTAAGCTCTACACTCCTATTCCTTCCATTATTAGTTTCTTCTCCCATCTATTGTGCAATTTAGGTGTGGCCTCATTTCCCCCATTTTCAGGAATTTGATGATTTATTTGATAACTATCATTCTAGATATATTTTAGATACAAAAATAGATAATTGGTATTCTACACACCTGAGGAAGGTGGTATAACTTCTTTCCCAGAGTTTATTCTCTTTTTATTTGGTGCACCATTGTGCCACATGTCGAACCCTTTCATTGACTCTTCTAAATTGTTAAATTAATTAAATTAAATGCTTTGACATGTCCTTTATGACTCTAATGAGTGGAAAATCAACCTTTGGTTGATCACCTTAACCCAATCCACCCCAATGGGTGTATTTCTTCCTTAGAGGCTTAATTCCCTTTTCCCCAGAATTCTTAAACACCTCTTGAGGTGTGTTTCACATTAAATAAATGTATTAAATTAATGAAATAAATTAATAAGTGTTATATATCAAGAGTTGTTTCCTTAATCATGATACCTTATGCTTCATACTTAATTTATTATGATTATTTATTGTGCCTTATACCATGTGTCTTGTTCTTTATGCCCTGCTCACATCTTATTTCCTTATGCTCATTCTTATTACATTGTAGTTATACCTTATATATTTGTTCTTATGCTTGTGTTTATTTTCTACTGCCCCATGCCTTATGCCATGGTTTCTTAGCTTGAATAAGATTAATTGTATAGCTTTCATATAAGTTCTACATGTAATTCCTTCATGATGATATGTGATCTTGGATGATATGTCATTCTTGCTTATGGTATGGGAGAGAACACAGGTCCCAAATTAAGGACGCCATGGATGGAATCGCCATAACCTATATCTAGAACTGTTGGAAATGATGAGAGAGTCCCTTAGCTTACCTTGTATGGGATCTCTGGGTGGATTACTTATACTCTTGAGTGACACTAGTTCCCTAGGGGAGAAATCATGGATGGGCTTGTTGGCAAGATGTTTATGCCATGCCTCGGCTATTAATTAGTCCCCTATGTGAGATACCTAGGACAAGATCAGAGGTTACCATGCCATGTATGATATGATGGACACTATTATGGGTTACCTTGGATAGACTCTATGGTATTGGTTACATCCGAGGATCCTTATAACATCTCGGCTTTTTATAACATAACTTTTCATTACATTTTACAAAACCGAGGATCTTTAAGGTTTAGTGTCTTGAAAACCAGGAACTTAATACATGACAACATAAAAAATTCTTCTTAAACACTTGAAAGTCTTATTAATTGTTAATCCTAAGTTCATTATAGTATCTCATAACCTGATGACATACATCAAAAGAAAGGGTGAGCAGAAGTCCCAGTAAGGGAAGCAAGGGAAGCATTTTACATGTGAACTTGAGATACATCAAAAGTCAGGAAAAATAACTTTAAGGCATGATAAAGAGATCATGAGGCATATCATAATAAAAATAACTTGTTTAATAACTTGAAGATTTGTCTAAAACATTTAACATAGACAATCATTTCTGTTTCACCAAGGTCTATCCCCAAGGTGTCATTAAAAATTACCAAGGTTGTTCACCAAGGTATCAATAAAAAAGGTCATCTCTAGAGATTAAGTCTTTACCAAATGCATTGGAGCGCTATCAGGGTGCACCCTTAATTTGCCTTTATTATCATGTGATACACATATATCATCATCAATCATTTCATAAATAATCCATATAGCATAAAAAATGGGTTTCATTTCATAGTCATAACATTTTAAAAACTGCTTTAAAGACGTGATCTTTATGTCACTTTAAACCCACGGAAAAGGAATACGGGTCTCATGTATGTAAATCCCAGAATTTAAAATAGAAAATTTTGGTATATATGTGAATACCCCTTTAGAATAAATATATTTGAGTATTCACTTAATAAAATAAAATAATTTGAGATAAAGAGAGAGACATTTTGAGATGAAAATTCTGCAACATAATGGCTATGTTGCAGGGATTTAGAAAACATTGAAAAGAGAGGGGACATGGGTCACCTACTCATAAATGATCCATAAAATAGTAGAGGGACAGAATATAATGGATATAGGAACATGGTAATGAAATTTTAAAGATATACCATATGAAATTAAGAACATGAAGGGAAGACAAAAATAAGATTTCTCTTATGAAAATTCAGCAGCCTAACGGCGTCACTTAAACTTCAAAAAAGATGAATTGACGAGATCAAATAGGGTATATAATTATATGAAAATAAAATATCAGTATGATAGATATATAGATCATACCAAAAAATAATAAAAAGGAACTTGAAAGACTTGACATGAAAATAGAACTTGAAAATGAGAAGGGTGAAAGAATCCCTTAAAAATTCGGCAGCCTAACGGCGCCACTTAAACATTCTTAAAATGAAATTATGAGAGCAAGAGGGAGTATCTCATAATATTAAAATAAAAAGGTCAGTAGGATAAATATAAAAGAAAATCCACAACATAAGAACAGGGGGTTTAAAAGAAATGACATAAACAAGAGTACTTGAAAAGAAAGAGAGAGGTACGATCTCTTAACTTAAAACGTAACTCTTAAAACTCAAAGGTTGGGACCTTGAGGGCTTGGGGGCACCTTGGGAGGACTCCTTAGGAGGTAAGGAGACCAGAACTTAATTGAGGAGGATTTTGGGATGGAAAGGATGAGATAATGTCTTGGTATTTATAGGGGAAGTGAGGGGACAAGGCATTAATGGCCAAGGGACACCTCATTGGTGGTATTGGAAAAACAAGTGGTATTTCCTCATGGTATTGGCCACTTGGGACACCTCATACCTTATATAACTATTGAAAATTATATCATCCCTTAAAATATCTCATGAAATCATCATGATGCAGTTATGATGTCATTAAACATAACGAAACCCTAAAACTGTATTTTTACTATTCACTGAAAATTCAAATTTTTCAGAAAACTCCCAAAAATTTATCTTAACATAATATTAATTCTCTGAATTCAAAAATAAACTTCATTTTATAAAAATAATTTTCTAAATATTTTTAATTTAATTTTTAAATAAAAACACTATTAACTGAAAATTTATTTTTTTCAAAAAAATCCCCAAAATTTACCTTAACATGATATTGATGCTCTAAGTTCAAAAATAAAGTCCATTTTATAAAAATAAATTTCTAAATATTTTTAATTTAATTTTTAATTAAAAAATACTATTCACCTGAAAAATCTAATACTTGACTAATAATTAATGAAACAGTTATTTACCTATTTTATTGAATCACACTACTTAATCAAGGTGCCTAAATTATATTAATACTTTCTTTAAGTGAGATTACTAATCCATTTGGTCACATTACTAATCCTAAGCATAAAATCACTATTCATAAATCATTATTCATCAAAAATTAATTTAATCTTATAAGACTCCAAATTTCTTACTGAACACATTTTTAGAAGACCATTTTTTGAAAATCATTACACATCATTAATTATTTAAGGTCTAAAAAAATATTTTAAAATATCCTTTTTTCAAAATACATCAATAAAATACATCCTATATTCATTCGAACATTTGAAAACTCACAAACTTCACCATAAGAAGAAAACACAATTTTATTTATAACAAAGGATTACACAACGTAGTTATGGTCTCATTACATATCCTCGTATCACACCAGCATATGACCTAAGATTAAGGTGTGCTAGGGTGATAGAATTTTTGGGCGGCTCGACCAACATTGCCCAAGTAGTGATTTCTACCAGCTTGAACTTCTCACAAAGGCGATTCCGTTCTAGCTTCAAACGATGAAGTTCGGCTTGGGTTTGGTCCAGAGAAAAGCCCAGTTGTGCTACCTCCTTCCCAAGTTCTGTTAGATGGGATTCGATCGGCCTAAGACTACTAGATGAGGCCATCAAATCTTCTTTCTATATTAAACAACCTAGATCACTTGTATTTAGAGACAATAGTCACAACATTCATTTTCCAACGGTCATACTGACTAACGGTCATATAATAGTCAAAACCCAACAGTCTCATTTTAATTATTCTCATTTTATTAAATGAAAAAGTTTGGTTGAGTATGAAATAAAATAGCACAAAAAATTAGGAAACAAGATTTATTCAAAATTTCGGGTCGTTACAATCCTATAGCGACCCTTGGCATTCCTTATGGATCACCTTGGATGAGATTAGGATGCCATACTAGATTTTCCAGATGCTTTGTTAGATTACATGTGATTCCTTATTATTATAAAAGTATGATAATTATTAAATGATGTCATAGTGGTGTGTCCACCAAGACAAATCACAAGCTTTGGGATTTCACACTTTTGTTTATTTATGATGACCCATATATACACATTATTAAATGTATCAGTTCCCTTGGTTTAGACATCTAGCATAAGAAAAAGTATGTAGAATCAGTCAAAAGTCCATTGAGAAACCCAGATAAAGATTTATTTATTTATTTATTTATTGCCTTGCATTTACCCATGTTGGTACACTATTCATTTTGTATTGCATGAACTGGATTGATCTAGACACCGTTGGTGGTGGCCTACTAGGATTATATCTCACACCCTTCTTAGACCACCTTGGGTACCTAGGTAGACTTCATGATTATAGGTATAGATAAAGGGAAGAAGCCAGATTCTCATGCTTGATTGACTTTTCTAGGAAAAAGTATGGTATCGTAGGACTGAGTCTATGATCTTAATGTTTGTAGTAGATTATTTTTGGAAATTTTTTATTTTTGATAGCATGTGGAATATTTTTGTATCCCGTGTTCCTTGAGTACTCATTTTTTACAGTTACATGAAACCATAGTCATCTTTTTTGTATATGTTATTATTTTTCAACTTCCTCTAGTTGGTTATTTCTGTTGGATGATTTATTATTCTTATTTTTATTGTTTTTTTATTAATTTTCTTATTAGTGATTCTACTACGTCTAGTTAATGGTTCGGTCATTATAGTGTCTGCTTCTATGGTTTATTATCTATATATGTACTGTTGTGTTCCACTATGATCTATGTGGGAATAGTCTCCCCACAGACACACCCTAGGCCCTTGCTACTAGTTGGTAACCTCTAGAATATGGGGAGGCATGCTTGAGGTCATGTGGACCACTGTCTTAGGGTACCGTTAAGTGGAATCTAGGGAGGGAAGCTATATTATGCATATATAAGTATTTTTAGGGATAATCTAGACTGATTCATACTATGGACCTCTTATACATGAATTCATAATAGAGTAATTTTTATAGAATGTAATGACCAACTTATTCTTAAGAATGACTTGTATTTATGATGCATGGCTGAGACACTCGTATATGAAATCAGATTATAGATAGGGGATCATGCATCATATATATCTAAGTCATAATTTTTTTTATTTTTTGAATTTTTGATGTCATGATTAGTCTGATTGGATTCATGGATAGTCTATGTGGGCTAGACTGGGGAGATATTTATCAATATCCTAATCATTTGGTATGACTTTAAGATGGATATGATGTTTGGGAGATAGTTGGTAGGGATTTAGGTTATCAGGATGTTGTGTTGTAAATCAGTGGTTACAGTAATGATTTGAGGTAGGCATAGTAGATGGTGTGCTATAACATGGCTTCAGAAAATGAATTTTAGAGGACCCAAGTAGTCTCAGATGTTAGTATTTATACTTGTTGATGATAGAGATATTCATCGATATTTTCTAAATTCCTCTATTTTTTTCTATGATTTGATTGAAATTTTGGATTTCATCATTTATGATATGTGAGAATCTATAGACTTATAATGAATTTAAGAGTATAAAATTGAGTTTTTAGTTACTATATTTCCACCAGTAGGTGTTTTGATATGTGTAATCCCTGTGATCAAATTAGTGTAGTGGAATTTTAGTGGTAATTGGGAACTTTCCAATATTGATGGATGTGTTTATAATAAATTCCTTCAGTAGTATAATTTCTCATGATTTATAGACAAGGGATTTTTTAAAGGGAAGTAAATAGTGAATTTATCAATAATTTATAGGCGAGGATACTTCACATGGGAATATACTTTGATCCTTCTCATTTAGGCTAAGACTAGCTATCAGTTGGGTTATTTATATTGATTTTGAATGCAATATGGGATTATTTCAATTATTGTTATAAAATTATACATATTGTTTTAATGTCCATATTTATGTTGTTCTACTCTGTTAAGGTGATATAATGGAGCATAAGACAAACCGTTTGGGATAATTTATATATCGACATTAAAATTTTTGTTATATGTGGCGATATGGGTTCTGATAAACTACCAATCATTATATTCCATGGTTAGGAGAGCATGGTATGGATGTGATACCTCCTTGATTGTAGATTCCACTATAGTGTGATGATTATATAACTAGAATTTTCTCTGGGTATTAAGAAATGATGATAGATAAAATTAAGTGGTGAATAAATTCTATAGGAATTCATAATAGATCATGTTATAGTGGGATCATAGTTATCGAGTGTTGGTATGATGATAGTAATATATAAAAGTAGTTAGTATAATATTTTTTAATAGGGATTTAGAGATTTTATTTAATCACTATGCCTAGTGGGATTATGGTTAAGGGTTTATAAAGGAATATTTTCTCACATCAGGTGATGCATCCACATTGAGTCCTTGAGTGGTTATCAGTAGAAGAAATTGATTTTAATGGTTATGGAGAGATCCTAGTGTGATGGGATTATCTAGTATATTCAAGTTATATCTCATAGATGTGAGTGAGAATTGAGTAGATTTTTTTTCTATTTTTTTGGTCAAAATATAGTACTCAAGAGGGGGGTGAATTGAGTAGCTATTAAAATTCATGTTTGAAAATTATTCTTAAAAGTTTCACCAATAAAAATAAATATAGTGCAGTTAATCAAAGTAATACGGTTATGAAAGTTTGACTATTTAAACAAATTCTTAGAAGATTGATTAATTCTTAGTAATCTTAATATCAGTTATTAACACTACTTTTGAAGTTATTCTAATATGGAAAAACAATTATAACTTTTTCCATGATTAACTATCAAAGTAAATTTAGTGATTTTTTAATTATACAGTAAAATAGAGAAAACTAAATTAAACAAGACAGTGGATATAAAACAAGTGGTTTAGTCTCAAGATGAGACCTAGTCCACTCCACTTAGTGATCACTTACCACCAAGCAGTTTATATTAAAAAACTTGATCAACACCCTAGATTGGGGTAAACAACAGTACATAGGACTGTCCAGGACACATGACCTCTTCCACAGTTCTTTGTGGGTATGAACTACCAGGTCACACAGGGACCTCTTCTACACTTACCTATGGGAATAAACAAGTGTAAAAATATATGAGAGGAAGGATATCATGTATACTCTAGTTTAATGTAGGATACAGTGTGTGTTTTTATACAGACACACACACACTGCTCGAAAGCTAAAATCAATACACAATAGAGAAAAGATGATGAGATAAGGTTATAAGTGATCTGAGTGTAATTCTATGAAGATCTAGAATTCTAGGATAAAGCAGATGCCTAAATCGATCCCTTTTATAAGAAACAGAGTATCTCAAGTCTGGTGCACTGGTTTCCAGTTAGATCTGGATCATGTTCTTCATGGAGTTGGTATTGCGAAGATGTTCCTGACTCTGATCTATAGTATCCTAGATTTTTGGATTTAATAATGCTTCGTATATTCTTCATATGTATTGAGTTGCATGTGTCAGTTCTTTTCTCAAGAATGATCATGATTATTCGTTATCATGCCTCTTTGTTTCTATGCTACACTTCTCTTTTTATTCTTGGAGTGCATGTGTTGGAGCTGAAAGGATGCATGTATTCTGCACCTCATACCTCATATTTTCCAGTGAAATGTCTAAAAATAAATATTAATTATGTCAGTGCATTTAAAATGTTAAAATATGACCATTAGAAATTAAATTGAAAACAAAAAAAAATAGATTAAAGAGCGGTGTCACAGTCTGTCTGGAAATGGTGTCTCCATGAAATAGTGTATTCTTCTTTGCCTTTGAGTGGTGAGACAGTTATGATGGCATAGTTTTATAGAGATCATGAACTGGTAGCACAGATGCAATGTCTGGTCATGGTGTCTAGTTCTTGGTGTCTGGTCATGGCATCTGGTCATGGTGTCTGGTTCATGGTGTCTGGTCACGGTGTCTGGTCACGATATCTGGGTCTATTACCAGAAAAACATAATCAGTGGTAGACTCACGATTTCTCAAACTTAACCAAATATCTGTATATAGACTTAAACAGTGATATTTATAGAATATATTAGACTTAATCATTTATCAAGGAAATCCATTATGACACAATTTAAAAATAGTTTATAATAATCAAACATTGCACTTATGATATTGGATAGTTTTATTTAAAGCATAAAGAAACCAACCATCTGTATACATGATTTGAGATAGACTAAATAGTATTTTTAGGATACATAGGATTTTTTATCATTAAAACATGATTAACACATGAGGATTACAACAATCTACCCCTTTCTGATGATCCATAATCATGTGATTGAGATATATATTCTTAGTGAATGTTCCTCTCCCTTAATGTGTATTTAGAGTGCATATCTCTCCCCCTTTGGGGATTATCAAAAAGACTACAAAAGTAAATAATATAATATGTAAGAAGAGTTCATAATGCATTATAGGGATAAAAAAGTGTCATTAAAAAAAGTAAGAAACAAAAATACAAAAATTATCCCTATCAAAAGATAGTGTTTACTGTTCTTCCACACCGATTGTCTTCTCTTTTCCCTTGGCAGTACCATTATTAGGAGCCATAGGAGTAGATGTAGAAGTGGAAGAAGGAAGTGAACCAACTGACAGAGAAGGAAAAGGGAGTCCTTCAAAAATAAAAGGGCCAAGGTAGGTGAAGTAGAAGACCGAGGTAATTGTTGTTCGAGGATAATAGGTATGATCTGACTCAGAGCCTAATAGATAGACATAGAAGTAGAGGCAAGGGTAGAGGATGAGAAGGTAATCAAACCAGGTCTCAAGGTTGTAGCTGTAGGATCCACAATAGTAGTGCTATGCACATGAAGATAAGGCCTCAATTTCTTGATGAAGTGAGCAATAATATCACCACCATACTGCATGGATTTCTCAAATTCATCCTTGTTCTCCACGAACTTGTACAACAAGGGAGTGAAATCCTTTAGATTTTGAACTTGAGTTTTGAAAGATTGATTGAAAGGAGGGATTTTCAGATTCTCTACAAGGTACTTGAAATGGTTTTTCATATCATGCTTAGAGAATAACCTATTGAAGTATAAAACCACCTTCTTAGTAATTTCTTCTTGAGAATCATTGAAAATCTTGGAATGAATTCTCACCAAATCAAGAACTATGTCATTATTCTTGACACCCATTGATATAAACTCTTTGTCAAAGCCACTGAGCACAGACTGAAGTTCTTCTTTAACAACTATTCTAAGCATATCACTATTAAATGAGGGTTTAGATGATTTTCCAGAGGTACTAAAAGCTATAACAGCTGAAGAAAGGGACTTAAGTTGATTTATAACATTCTAGAGACATCCCTTATACTCATCAGTCAACTTGTTAAGAACAATAACAAGCTCACACATATCTTGAACAATTTTCTTATTTCTTTCAGCCACTGTGACAGCTAAGGAAGTTAGGTTAGGTTGAATCAGGGAGGCTAATTCCTATGGAATCTGACCACTAACATCCTCAATAGGATGAGCAACAGGTTCTGGTCTTGAGTTCATCACTCTTTTCATATCTCCAATCATGCCTCTGAGAGACTTCACTTCATCACTGAGTTGTTTGTTCTCAACTCTGACTTCTTGAATTTCATGAAGCATATTTGGATGAATATTCCAAATGATCTTTTCTAACAGTAGGGCAGTATCTCTTTCACAAAATTTGGTCATAGGAGCAAGTTAAGTATTCATGATCTTTTCAACCCCAACCAATAGGGTAGATTCAAATGATTTAACATCATCCTTACTCACCAAGGTAGAAAGTTCTTGTGAAGGTTCAGGGATAGGATCTGAGACAGGCTCAGGTTCCTTGGCAGAGATAATTTCAATAGAAAATACCAGTTTCAACTGAAACATAGTAGATAGATCTATACCTTTAACTAAGGCTTCCTAGGAATCATTCACATCAAAATATCTAGGGAATTTATACAATGTATCCATAGATCTTGGATCAACTAGATTAGGAATATTAACAGTTTCTAGATTTGGCTGTTGCTTCCCCTCAACAGATGCATCATTCTCATGACTAAGATATTTAGATCCTTGATCTATTTTCAAGATTTCATCCCTAATAGCCTCACCCATTTCCTTTATAGCTAATTGAAAGGCTTGCTCCGTTCTCTCTTCAGCAGATGGGATAACTCTGGAAGATCTTGTTCCTCTAGGTGTTCCTCATAAGCATCTTCTTTCTCAAGAGAAAGATATTCTTCTAAATATTCTTCCAGAATAGCATTTTCCCTTTCAAAAACAACAGATTCTCATTTAGAGGTAGGTTTTTCTTCTAGATCAACAATCTCTTCAGGGACAGGTACTTCCTTCTCAATTAAGACTTGAGGAGCAGGTTCATTGTCTTCCTTATCTAGGACAGTTTTCCCTGTAGGTGCAACAACCTCTTCTTCTTCTTCCACATTAGAGTATTCAATGATTTCATTTGGTTCCAAACTAGGATCATAAATTTCCTTAGGTCTTGATTAATGCTCAATTGGGTTGAACTTTTCATATACCCTATAATTATCTTACACCCATGCTTTTCTCCATGGATTACAACTGATTTTCATTCTCTTGACTGTAACTTTTGAAATAAAAAATTCATAGTCCTTAATGACTTCTTCATCTTGTCTAACCAACCCTTTTTCATGAAGCATAGCTGAGATTAACCTTTATTAGAATAGGGAGGTTGACTTGGAGGTTGTCTTTATCAACTCACACATATTAAGTATAACATACTTACCTAGGTGAATCTTGTGTCTATTATTCATAATATGTATCAAAAATACATCATGATACTTGAGTGTAGAAAAATCACCTTTTCTGGGGATAATAATATTCTAGAAAAACTTAAAAATCAGTCTAGTCTCACCATTTAGCTAAGCAGCTATAGCTCTTCTCTTTGTTTCATTCCTAGTAAAGATTCCCAAGGCTTCTTCCAAAACAAAGATCTCACTTGGATGTGAAGGAACTCTTTGGTAGTCATCAAAAATACCCTCATGAGGTATCCTTAGGAATGCATACCATAACCTCAAAGAAAAAGTATATCTTTTCCCATTGATCTAGCTTCTCTGAACAAAACCATCTTATATATCAAAAGAGAATTGAACGAACTAATAAAACTATGCAATTAGCTTCGGGTATATCATACTATAACCCTTTGTGAACTAATACCATCATCATTACTCTCTTAGTACTTTCAATACTAAAGAATTAATTGACAGCAGCCACTTGGAGCAAATTTTCTTTTCAGGCACAACTTTTTTGTTCACAAGGTTCTGACTCAATGGTCCTTTGGGCACTAACTTCAGTGTTATTTTCAACTTCTTCTTTGATATGCACTTCTCAGGAATTAATGAGGATAGGAGTTTTATTCTAGGCATTCAACGAAGGTTTGAGAGAGAGAGAGAGAAAACTGAAGGGTTGAGAGAGGGATTACGATTTGAGAGAAGAAGGCTCGAGTGAAGAATGGAGTGAAACTTCTTTCGTTTTTATCATTTAGGGATGTCAAGCATCACAAAATCAAAAGAGCAGGAAATTAGAAAGTGTAAAATAATTAATTACCGTGATACAGATTAAAATATGTAAATAAAACAATAAATCATATTTATGATGAGACCGTAACTAGATTTTATGGTGAGACTGTAACTGGCTTTCACAGTGAGACCGTAACAGGTTTTCATGGTGAGACCATAACTGTGTGACTTCAAAACTGTGTGACCATATTGTTTGAAACAGTAAGTTCTAGACAATAACCAAGAGATAGTAATTGTGAGACCATAAACATGAAATAACAACTTATAAGATAGTAAAACTATAGAACAGTAGGAGTTAGATAGTAATCTTAAGACAGTGACTTGTGAAACCGTAAAATGTGAAACAGTAATCTATGAAACAATACACTTACTACTTAATATTTATCATTCCCAACTCATGTATGATGTAATCTATTATTTCATAATTTAATGGTTTGGTGAATATATCAGCGATATGATATTCAGTTCCAATGAATTCCAAAGTGATATCACCTTTTTGATCATGGTCTCTCAAAAAGTGATGTCTTACATCAATGTGTTTTGTCCTAGAGTGTGAAACAGGATTTTTTGAGATGTTAATATCACTTTTATTGTCACAATTTATAGGTACATGCCTGAATTGATATCCATAATATAGTAATGTGTGTTTCATCTACAAAATTTGTGCAAAACAACTACCAGTAGCTATGTACTCAGCTTCGGTAGTAGATAACACAACAAATTTTTGTTTCTTACTACACCATGATACTAGTGACTTGCATAAAAAGTGACATGTTCTAGATGTTCTTTTTATATCTAACTTACAACCACCAAAGTCAGTATCATAATAACTAACTAACTCAAATGATTGTTCATTGGGATAGAACAGTCCTAGATTGGGTGTATGCTTGAGATATTTGAAAATTCTCTTAATATAATTTAAATGATATTCCTGAGGGTTTTCTTGAAAATTTTCACACATACATGCACTAAACATAATGCCAGGTCTACTAGCAGTTAACTAGAGTAAGCTTTCAATCATTCCTCTGTAAGTGGTTTGATCAACAGATTTTCCATCTTCATCAAGATCTAACTTACAAGAAGTACTCATTAGAGTGTCACTATATTTAGTTCTATCCAAACCAAAACATTTTAGAATATATCTAGTATATTTTTTTGATTTAAAATAATACCATCATTATTTTGAAAGATTTGAAATCCAAGAATGAATTTTAGTTCACCCATTAAACTCATTTCAAATTAATTTTGCATCATTTTAGAAAATATGATACATAAATAATTTCTTAAACATCCAAACATAATGTCATCTACATAAATTTGAACTATTAAAACATCATTGGAAATTTGTTTTATAAAAATGGTAGGATAAGTTATTCATTTTATAAAACCTTTGTAAATAAGAAAAGTACTTAATCTATCATACTAAGATCTTGGATCTTGTTTTAAACCATATAAAGCTTTTGATAATTTAAAAACATGATTTGGACAATGAGGATTTGTAAAACTATGGGGTTTCTCAACAAAGGAATCCTTAGCTATATATCCACTTAGTAATTCACTCTTAACATCCATTTGATATAGTTTGAAATTCAGATGTGCAACATAAGCAAGCAGAATTCTGATGGCTTAAAGTCTAGATACTAGTGCAAAGGTTTCATCATATTCAATTACTTATTATTTACTATAGCCTTGTGAAACTAATCTAGACTTGTTTCTAACTATGTTTCCATCTTCATCTACTTTATTTATAAACACCCACTTATTTCTTATGGTAAATGTTTCTTTGGGTCTATCAATAAGTTTCCAAACCTTGTTCCTTTCAAACTAATTAAGTTCTTCTTGCATATCCATCTCCCAAAATTCATCATTGATAGCATCATTAATGTTTTTAGGTTCAATTTGTGACAAGAAGAATTGATGTTCAACCTAATTTATAAGATAAGCTCTAGTTTGAGTTCCTTTATCTAAATATCCTACAACAGCATCTAAAGGATGGTTCTTAAGAGTTATAACAGCTCTAGAAAAAGAATAACTAGTGATTTAAGGTTCTTTAATAGGTTCGGGTTCATTGTGACTTGAATCTAAAGAATTTCTGGAACTGGAAGTTTTCATAGATTCATTTACAGGATAGTTAGGGGATTTTTAATTAATGACCAGATTTGGTACATCATCCACCAGGTTCTCTAGAGTGGTCTTAGGATCATGTGGATCTATTTCATCAAATTTGACTTGGACAGATTCTTCCATACATTTAGTTATTTTGTTAAACACTCTATAGGATTTACTAGAGATTTAATATCCTAGAAATATTCCTTCATCACTCTTTGATTCAAATTTTTCAAGATTTTCCTTATTGTTAAGGATAAAGACTTTGCAACCAAAAACTTTGAAGTATCAAACTTTGGGTTTTTTTTGTTCCATAACTCATATGGAGTTCTTTTAAGAATGGGTCTAATCAGCACTCTATTGATAATATTTCATATTTTATTTACAGATTCAGCCCAAAAATAAATAGGTAAGTCGTATTCATTAAGAATGGTTCTAGAAATCTCTTTCAAGGTTTTATTTCTTCTTTCTACAACTCCATTTTGTTGTGGTGTTCTAGGGGTAGAGAAATGATGACTATATCTATTTTGTGAGAAAAATGATTCAAAATATTGATTTTCAAACTCACGACCATGATCACTTTATAAGAATTTAATTCTAAGTTCAATAAAACTCTCTACCATTTTATCATATTTGGTAAAATGAGATTAGGATTCACTTTTGTGAGCCAAAAAGAAAGTCCAATTATATCTAGAAAAGTAATCTACAAGAACATAAACATGGTGATTCCTATTTAAACTAGAAACTATAGATGGTCCAAACAAATCCATGTGAACTAGTTTGAGAGGTTGAGAAGTTGAAACTTCATTCTCTGGTTTAAAGGGAATTTTTTGTTTCTTTCCATTTTAACAAGGATTACACACTTTATCATTTGGAAACTCAAGTTTGGGTAGGTCTTTGACTAAACTCTTTCTAGTTAAATTTTCAATAGAGTGAATATTACAGTGTCCTAGTCTCCTATACCAAATCCAAGACTCTTTGTGAAATAAACTTAAACATGAACATTTTGAGATACTAATGAATCTAAGTTAACAGAGTATACATTTTCATTTCTTAATGAAGAAAAAACTAATTCATTTTTAGAATTAAAGACATTGCAAGCATCATTTTCATATTTAACATGAAATCCATCATCACATAGTTGTGAAATACTAAGTAGATTATATTTCTATCCATCAAAAAAATGTACATTGAAAAATAAAACTGAGTTAGAGTTACCAATTTGGCCAAGGTCAGTGATCTTTCCTTTGTCATTGTCACTAAAGGTGACATGTCCACCATCAATTTTTATGAAATTCTTGAAGCATGAATAATCCACTATCATGTGTCTTACACACCCACTTTCCAATTACTATAAGCTTTTCTAGTATCTCTTTAAGCAACTTTCCTACAAAATAGTCAAATAAAAACAGACTTTGGTACCCACATTTGTTTGGGTCTAGTAATATTAGTGACTGGTGCCTTAGGAACCCACATCTGCATCATAGGTTTCCTATAAGAATTATGTAAAGTGCTTGAAAAATAAACTCTATCTGGTCCAAAAAATATTGAAACAGTAGAGATTGTATCATAATTTGAACTAGCTGAATGTTTTCTAGAATTAGGAGTAAAGTTGTATGTCCTAGATTTAGAAACAAAATTAATTCTTCCAAAATTTATTTTACCGGGTTGATATCCAATACCATTAGTATATTTAAGATTAATTTTTTTACCTAGAATTTGTACCAAAGTATCTTTACCATTAGTAAAGATTTCAATATCTTTTTTCAATTTCTTATTTGATAGCTTTAGTGCATTATTTCCTTTGATTGATTGAGCATTTTTCTCTCTTTCTAAAGTAATTTCAGATTTAACAGTTGTGGTAAGAGTATGTTGTTTCTTCAAAGATTTGTATTTATATTTTAGTTAATTACATGTCTCTTAAAGCATATTACAATACTCAAACATTTCTTAATTAGACATATTCTTAAAGTCACTCTCATCTCCAGAATAATAGGAATTGTGTACAGGAGATTCCAGTGTTACCTCAGATGTGTTTTTCATAAAACACATATTGGATTTGTTAGCCTGTTCATCATGTGAAGAATATAAGTCACTTGAACTATCCTCAGAAGCACTCCACATTGCTTTTATTTCCTTTTTATACTTTATATCTTTTTCCCCATATTTCTTTTTGTACTTAAGCTTGGGAAAGTCAGCCTTTATATGTCCCATTCGCTTACATTCATTTCATATTATCTCATCAGACTTGTCACTTCTTTTCCAATCTTTCTTATAGCTTAATTTTTGATTATATCTCCCCTTGAAGTTAGGATTTATAAAAAATTTATTCTTCTTGTAAAATCTCTTAAACCTTCTATTGAGTCAATAAGGTTTCTTTATGACTTTCCCATTACTTTATATTTTGAAAATCATAAACACTATATCTCAAGGAAAATTTTATTTCCCTGAAGATTTTTCTTAATAAGGAAATTTTTCCTTCCCTAAGGATATTTTATCCTATCTTTTCTTTCATGTTCATGTTTTAGTTTCACTAAACCTAACTCTTTTTATGTCTAATAGTAAAATTCGGTTTTATTTCTAAAACCTCAGAATCCTATAAATACTTAAATATAAAGTATTCTGTTTTCAGGTTCTGAATTCAGATTCTGAATTCTCTGATATTCAGATTCTGAATTCTTTGAAATTCAGATTCTGAATTCTTTGAAATTCAGATTATGAATTCTTTAAAATTCATATTTCGAATTCTCTGAAATTTAGATTCAGAATTCTCTAAAATTCATATTGCGAATTCTCTGAAATTTAGATTCTGAATTCTCTGAAATTCAGATTCCAAATTCCTTAGAATTCAGGTTCTGAATTCCTTATAATTTAGACTCTGAATTCCTTAGAATTTAGGTTCTAAATTCCTTAGAATTAAAACTTTGAATTCCTTAGAATTCAGAATCTGATTTCCTTATAATTCAGGTTATGAATTCCTTAGAATTTTGGTTTCAAATTTCTTAGAATTCAGACTCCAAATTCCTTAGAATTAAGGTTCTGAATTCCTTATAATTCAGACTCCGAATTCCTTATAATTCAGACTCTGAATTCCTTAGAATTCAGGTTCTAAATTCTTTAGAATTTAGAATCCAAATTTCTTATAATTTAGACTCAGAATTCCTTAGAATTCAGACTCCGGATTCTTTATAATTCAGGTTACGAATTACTTATAATTCAGACTCCAAAATCCTTAGAATTAAAACTCCGAATTATTTATAATTCAAACTCTAAAGTCTATAGAATTCTGATTCCGAATACCTTGAAAAACAGAATCTAAATATCCATGTAATATAGAATCCTAATGTATATTTTCTTATACTCTGAACTTTATTTTTCCTTATACTATGAAAAATAGACTTGGTTGAGAAACCATATTTTAATTACTCATGTTATAGTTATGAAATGATGTCGTGCATTCTGTTTCTAACTAACCATTGTTTAAGTGACATGTTTATAGGTCCCTCTGAAATTTAAGGAAAAATATGACCGTTGGAGGAGGGAGACGACCGTTGAAGAAATGCCCATAAATAGAATCTCATTTGAACAAGATCAACACTTTTCTACAACTCTAGATATTACATTTTTTTGAAGTGATTTCTAGAGAGAAAGACTCTCATGATTCGTGCGTACTGAACATCTTGTTCATATTGCTTCGTGTGACTCCGATTATTATTGTGTATAATCGAGGGCTTCTGGGGATAGGAAGATAGAGGTGCTGACTACCTTAAAGTTTTAGGAATTTCTTGATAAGAAAGACAGAGGTGCCGACTACCTTGAATTTCGAGGGCTTGTGGGGATAGTAAGACAGACTCTGATATTCCTATCAAGGGCTTACCCTGGTGTGGGTAAGACAGACTTTCTTGAAAGTATAAATCAAGGGACCTTTATCCAAGGTTGTTGGATACCCTACTCTTTGGGTTAAAAGATTCTATACTTGTTACTTGTATTTTTTTCAAGTTTTTTTTCCACTATATCTTGATTAATAAGGAAAGTATAACTATCTTATACTTTCTTGTACTTGTACTCTGATTGGTAAGATTATATACACTTTAAGGTAGAATATTTTCCTTTTAAACTTTTCTTGAGTTTCATTTCTAGAACCATATTTCCAGAATCTAGCAAGTTTGTATAACTAAGAGGTCTTGTGAATTTACCTTGTTTAACTTTGTTAAATAATAAAAAGTTTTATATCAACTTTAAAAGTTCCAAAATAATTTTTAAAGGATACAATCCCCCCCACCTCTTTTATATTGAGCATCTACATCATATTTCAATCCTACAATTGGTATCAAATGAGGTCTATGAAATACTTATATTCACAAATAAGTTTTCTTTCTCAAGTTTTCATTGTTCTATATTTTCCTTTCTTAGGATTTTTATCCTTGTTTACAAACTTTTTCTATTAACAAGTTTTTGTGGAAAGATATTTTCTTTTAGATGGAAGGAATGAATGTTGGTTTGATTGAAAATCTTAATCCTAATAGACCACCTATATTTGATGGGAATGATTATAAATATTAGATAGATCATATGAATACTTTTGTCATTAATATTGGAGTGGATAACTTTGTTATGCTTACTGGAGATTACAAAATTCTTGATAAGGAAGTTAGAACTTTTACTAATCAAGAAATGTCAGAATATCAACTAAACTACAAGGTACACAATACTTTGTTATATTCCATGACCAGGAATATATATATCCAGATTTCTTCTTGTGAAGCTGCAAATTGTATTTGGAAGAAATTGGAAGTTACTCATTTTGGTACATCCAAGGTTATAGAAACTAGAAGAGATATTATTAGAGAAGAATATCATGGATTTCCATTTCCTTATGGAGAACTCATATGTAAGGTACAATAAATATTTAAGACCATTATTAATAGTTTACAATCCATGGGTGAAAAAGGTTTATATGATGAGGCACTTATGGACAAGATTATAGAAATCATGCCTGATGAGTAGGAATCTAAGAGAACAACTATTGATTAGAATAGGAAAGTATCTTAGATTACTCTTGATGAGCTTTTTGGAACTCTTCTTCAGCATGAGAAAATAATGAAAAGAGATTCTGATCTAAATAAAAAGAAGAATGGAAATGGAAGTGTAGCCTTTACAACTACGAAAGTTAAGACTCCTGAAAGGGTTAATAGATCCAAGTCAAATAAGGTTACAGTTTTATATGAATCAAGTGAAAGTGAACATTATGATAATGAACTAGATAATCTTACTCGAAGGATGAACAAGATAGTTGGGAAGAAATAATTTCAGTATAGATATAAGAATAATGATAAAAGGGACAAGAAAGACTCAGAATTCAATTGTTATGAATGCAAAAGAGCAGGTCATATAAGGTCAGATTGTCTTATACTTAAAAGAAAAGATAGAAAGGAAAATCATTCTGAGAGGAATAGAAATAAGTAATATAAAGCTAAAGCTAAGAATGTTTTTGAAAGCTAGTGACACCTAGAGTGCTAGTGGTGGAGATTCTCTTAATTAATCCTCATAGTATGAATCTTCTGGTCAAAAGAATCTTGGTTTACTTGCTAAGTTACCTATTGAAAATAATTGTTTAATATCCAAGGTACACAATGCTGAATCTATAACCAATTTATCCTTGAATGATAATTATAGTCATAGTAAATATTATGAATCTTCAGATGAATAACACTCTTTTGATGAAGATAATACTTTACCTACTTATGAAGAAGTTTCTAGGTTTTCTAAGCTTCTTGAGAATGAAAATTCTAAAGTCAAGAAAAAGCTTGATAAGGAAAATTATAGAATTTTTGTTCTTACTAAAGAAGTATCATATCTTTATAAAGATCTTGATAAGAAAATTTATGATTTTTAAATTATTTCAAAAACCCTTGGGGAAGTTAATTCTGAGAAGGAAAAAATTTCTAAGGATCTATAAAAAGTAATTTCTAAGAAAAATGTTTTTGAGACTAACTCTAGTGCTAAAACTAATGTTTTTTAGGATAAAAACTTAGTTATTATACTAAATTCAAAAATATTTTTCTTGAGGAAGTGTTTTTAAAACTTTTCCTTGGGTAAGGAAAAATTTGACAAGATGTATTTCCAAATTTGACCTCTAAGGAATAATTCTGGATTTGGGTATAATCATTCAAAACCAGTTTTTAGTAATAATTATTTTGTTCCTCAAAGTGCTCCATTCTGCACTAAGTGTCAGTGTGGTGGGCATTGGGCAAAAAATAGTTCCTTAAACAAAACTCAGTCTTTAGGTTTTCATAAATCTTATTTTCAAATAAAATGTGGATTCCTAATATATTTCTTTCTAAAGTTTCCAGATCCAAGAAAGTTTGGGTTCTGAAAGTATAACACTATTATTTTTAGGAAAGTAAAGAGTGTCAATAGAAATACATGGTACATGGATAGTGGATGTTCCCAACACATGACTGGTAACAAAAAATTCTTTCAAAAGATTATCAAGATGAATGGAGGAAAAGTAACTTTCGGAGATAATGATCAGGGAGAAATTATTGGTATAGGTAATATTGTTCTTCTTGGGAAAACTTTGATTTCAAATGTTTTATTTGTTAAGGGTCTTAAGCACAACCTTATTAGCATAATTCAATTATGTGATGAAGGTTACCTTGTGAATTTTAGGAATTACAAGTGATTAGTACACAATTCTAAGTAAGAATTTGTTCTTTCTGCCAATAATCAAGATAATATATACACATTTAACATATAAGACCTTAGGATCCAATATCTACCTTGTCTTAGTGCAATGGAAGATCATTTTTGGTTATGGCATAGAATGTTAGGATACTGTAACCTTAGTAACCTATGAAAACTCTCAAAGAAAAGACTATTTGAGGATCTACCGGAGGTTAGATTTGATTATTCAAAAGTTTGTGATCCTTGTTAATTTGGAAAGAAATATAAATCAACTTTTAAATAAGTCATCAAAGTCTCAACCCATGATTCATTACAGTTGGTGCATATGGATATTTTTGGTCTAACAAAAACTAGAAGCATTGGAGGAAAATATTATGTATTTGTCTTAGTTGATGATTATACTAGATTTTCATGGGTCTATTTTCTAGAAATGAAATCTGAAGCTTTTTCTTATTTCAAAAGTTTTAAAGCCCAAGTTAAAAATGAGAAAAATCTTCCTTTGAAAACTATTCATAGTGATCATGGAGGAGAATTTCAAAATTATGATTTTGAAACTTTTTGTAGTAGAAAAGGAATTAATCATAACTTCTCAACACCAAGAACTCCTCAACAAAATGGTGTTGTTGAAAGAAGTAATAGAATTATTCAAGAGATAACAAGAACCATGTTGATTGAATATTCGATAGCCAACCATTTTTGGGCTGAAGTTGTAATTACTTCTTGTTATACTATAAATCGAGTTTTAATTAGACATTTTCTTAATAAAACTCTTTATGAGTTATAGAATGGTATAAAACCTATACTTTCCAACTTCAAGGTTTTTGGTTACAAGGTATTTATTCTGAATACCAAAGAAAATCTACACAAATTCACACCAAAATCTAATGAAGTAATTTTCCTAGGCTAGTTCACAACCTATAAGGCATATAGAGTTTCCAATAAAAATGCTTGTACTGTTTAAGAAACAATACATGTTAAATTTGATGAAACCAATCCCTTTGTTTTTAAACATCCTCAACCTATATCTTTGAATGTGTTTTCAAAAACTGATTATCAACCCTTGATAGGAGATTTTTTTTATAAGGAAAATGTTCAAGAAAATGTTTCTGAAGCATTTACCCTAGAATATTTCCTACCATATGTTGATGAACAGGTTTTACAAAACCCAAATCAGTTTTTTCTTAAAAATTATCCCATGATAGTATCATTGGTGATGTAAATCAACCTGTAAAGACTAGAAGTTCCTTAAGAAATGAAGTAGAACATCTAGTATTTATTTCTCAATTCGAACCTAAAAACACTAATGAAGCTTTAGGTGATGATGATTGGATAAAATCTATGAAATATGAGCTAAATGAATTCAAATGGAATAAATTCTGGACCTTGGTTGAAAGACCTAAGGAAACTTCTGTTATTGGAGTAAAATGGGTATTCAGAAATAAGTGTGATGAAAATAGAATAATAGTAAGAAATAAATCTAGATTATTTGCTAAAGGTTATAATCAAAAAAAAGGAATAGACTATGAAGAAACCTATGCTCTAGTATCTAGACTTGAATCTATTCGTATTCTACTTGACTTTGCTGCATTCTTCAATTTTAAACTTTTTCAAATGGATTTTAAATGTGATTTCTTTAATGGTTTTGTTTAAGAAGAAGTTTTTGTTGAACAAACTTCTGGTTTTGAAGATACTAAAAAATCCTGAACATGTTTTCAAACTTACAAAATCTTTATATGGACTTAAACAGGCCCCTAGATCTTGGTATAATAGACTTACAGGGTTTTTTCCTCAAAACAAGTATGATAAGGGAAATGTTGATACAACCCTTTTATAAATAAATATAAGAAAAAAAAATTGATTGTTCAAATTTATGTTGATGAAATTATATTTGTCTCAACTCAGAAATCTTTAACTTATTCCTTTGAAGATCTAATGAAATATGAGTTTGAAATGAGTATGATGGTTGAGTAAACATTCTTCCTCGGTTTTCAAATTTCTCAAAAACTAGAAGGAATCTATATATCCCAACATAATTATATTAAATATATTCTTAAAAAGTATGGATATGACAATGATAAGAGTATAAGTACTCCCATTGGTACCTCAAATTCACTTGATCTTGATGAAGCTGGGAAACCAGTAGATCAAACATCATTTAGAGGTATGATAGAAAGTCTACTTTACTTGATAGCTAGTCGTCCAGACTTAATATTTTTGGTATGCCTATGTGAAAGATATCAATCCAATCCTAAGGAATCTCATTTAATGGTAGTGAAAATGATTTTTCACTACTTGAATGGAACCATAGATTTAGGACTCTTTTGTTCTTCTGGAAATGATTTTGTTCTAAAAGGTTTTTCAAATACTGATTTTGGTGGATGTAGAATGGATAGGAAAATTAAATCTAGAACTTGTCATTTCTTAGGAGATTCATTAGTTTCTTGGTCATGAAAAAATCAACACTCAGTAGCACTTTCCACTAATGAAGCTGAATATGTAGCAGTTGGAAGTTGTTGTGCTCAAGTGTTGTGGATGAAATACACACTCACAGACTATGGTTTGAGTTTTACCAAAACAAAAATATTGTGTGATAATACTAGTGTCATTACCATAAGTAAAAATCCTACACATCACTCTCGTGCAAAACACATAGATATTAGAGATCGCTTTCTTAGGGATCACACACAAAAAGGATATATTATTCTTCAATTTATCAGAACGCAAGATCAACTTGCTGATATTTTCACAAAATCTTTACCCTCCGATAGATTTGAATATATTAAACAAAAGTTAGGAATGATAACTGTTAGGTAATCTTCCATATTAACTTCTTGTTGAAACCTATCTCCTTACATTAAGAAACTCTTTTTCATTGGGGGATTACATTTTCTTATTAACAAAAAATCTCACTGTCAAAATTTTTTTTTCGTAGTAAAATTTTTCGTAATCAATTTTTTTTTCGTAATCAGATTTTCGAAATAATTTTTTCCTTTAAATATGTTTTTAAATTTTTCCGGAATCTAAAGTTATTCAAGAAGAATTTTTTTTCCCATTACGAATAATTTTCCTAGAAATCTGAAAGGTTTGATTTCTTTTCTAAGTTTTTGTAATCATATTTTACTAGTTGATATTTTCTTTTTGCTTTAAATTTTTCGGATTCATTTTTTTCTTAAATCTGAATTTCAATCTTAAAAACCTCAAAATATCGGAATCTATCAAAATCCCTCTTCGGTTATCATCTCAACCGTCAGATTTGATCAGAAGTTTTACAACCGTTGGATTAACCATGGAAGTTGAACTGTCGCCTAAATCGCCTATATAAAGCCCCCCTAATGGTTGTCCCACATCATTTTTTCAATATTTTTTGTGTTGAACCTCTGCCTCTGTATTTTAAGACCGTTTTGAATCTTCAATGTTTCCTCAGTTCTGAATGTTTGCTGAATCTTCTCCTCATAAAGAAATTTCAACTATTAAGGAAATCTCTATGTAGAAGATATACCAAGAGAGGCAAGTAGATCAAAAATTCCTCGATAAGTATGATTCTATTCTTTCCAAAAATATTAAGCTAAATGATTGGGAGATCCTTTGTATTTTGAAGCCAAAGGCACAGGATCCGGTGTATCCAGGGTTAACGGTAAAGTTTTATGAATCGGTCAGCTTTTTTAATGAAGGAGGGAAAGATAAATTTTCTTTCAAGTATTATGGAAACACCAACTCTCTTTCATACAGCAAGTTAGTGAATCTGATTGGTATTCCTTACGAAGTTGAACCAGAGTTCTGTACCCACAAATTACCTAATGAATCAGGATCTTTTAATAGGGATAAGGCAATAGATTGTCTTGTCTTGAAAGGAGTGAAGACTCCGAAGATCATTTATATTTCTACAAATTTGTGGATTCTTGAATTATGGGTTCAAGGATTTATAATTCCAAGGAAAGGTGATAAGGATGCTCTAAAGAAGAGTGACATCTATATTTTGTATTTCTTGGTGAATCTAAGGAAGATAAACTTGGTTAAGTATATCTTGGTAACAATTGAGAATATCAAGAATGGAAATATGAAGTCTCGGACTATTATGCATCCGACTATTCTTTCAAAGATAATTATTCTTTGCCTTAAGTAATTTAAAATCCCATGCAGTTCAAATACAATAAATTACAAAGTTATGTTGTTGAGTGATGACACCTTAAGGAGAATGAAAATTGGATTTTCCAATGAATCCAGACAATTATATCATCTTTAGAAAGATGAATTAGATGATTTTTCAAAGAATCTGGAAGTGGCTGAAACTTCTATGAAAGGTGGAAGGAAGAGAAAGTCTAAGGAGCTGGAAGAAAAAACAAAAACTCCAATGGCCAAGCAAACTCATTCAGAACCACTGAAGCTGAAGAAGCAAAAAAACCTATCCTGATGAAGTAGTGGCTAAGTGGAGAGAAGATAAAAAGAACTGGAAGGAAGGGGAGCCTAAGTTTGGTTTGAACCCTACTAAATCAAAAGCATTGAAGTAAAAGGCTGCTAAGAATCTTGAAAAGGAATAAAAATAAAATAAGAAATGAAAGAAATTGTCAGAAGCTAAAGTCATTCAATCACGTCTCAAGGCTACTAAAAGAGCCTCTGAACAAATTTTAGTACCGGTATATTTTTTTTACTAAACCATTACCAGAGACTCTAGGAAAGAAAGTTGTGATTCTAGAATCTCTTCAAGAAGAAGAAAATTATTAGGAATTGGAAGAAGAAATAGAAGAAGAAGAGGAGGTGGAAGAATAAGGGAATGAATCTGATGATATCATAAAGCAAGTCGAAGAGTACCATGAGAAGGAAAGTCCATATATAAAACTATAAATCCAAACTTCCCAAGATGAATCCTTAAAAATTGCTACACCAGGAAAAGATGAGAGGGTGAATAAGAAGTGAATAATCCAACATATGATGAAAGAATTAATCATGATTTTATTCATCCAGAAGATCTAGTGGTTGATGTAGAGAAACAAGATGTTGAGGAATAGAAGATTCTTCAGCTATCTGATAGTGAGCATGAATATCTTAAAGAATAATATATCATTTTGAGACTAGATAAGGGAAATCAGGTGGTTGTTGATACACCTATTAAATCTATGGTGAATAAGAAAGATTTTGGTACTTCATCAAAGAGGAAAGCTAAGGATATAGAAAAATAATCCTCACCATCCAAACATTCGGATTCAGAATCATCTTCCCTTGGACATGATTTTGTTGTCCAAACACTGATGAAGCTGGTTGGTACTATTCCTTTATTTTCAATCATATATTCAAGATGCCAAATGCTTTAGTATACCATAAACCAGAAGTCAGAATCAGTTTCCATGGTGATGGAAAAATGTGTTGTACTAGAGGCAGATTTCAAGATCTTCCTCATTGGTTATAAGGCTCATAAAAGGTCGTGCAAGAAGATGACAAGCTGGTCAAAGAAGATTATTGAAGAAATGATAATTTTTGATGAATTCCAAGATAATGTTAAGGATTATTTTGATACCGAAGATGGTAAGATTTAAGTTATTACAAATAGTTTTGAGGAAAAGTTAACTCTTGAAGAGACTACTCAGAAGAAGGAAGTTAAGGATTTGAATGGAAAGTTTAACTCTATGGCCAAGAATTGAAAGAGATAAAGAGATCTTAGAATATATATTTAAGAGAATCTTGTTAAACAAGAAGAACTGTTGAAAGCTCATGAATACATTCTTAAGGCTCATGAAGAGAAAATTCAAGCCTTATAGAATAAAAGTGAATACCAGGATCAGTTGCTTAAGCAAGAAAAAGAGGATCAAAAAGAGCTCAAGAAGCTAAAAACTATTGTGAAGAAACTGGTGTCGAAGGATAAATAGGGATAATTTTATTACAATCTAATCTTTTGTTGTATTTTCATTATTTTACAAAAATACATCCAATATTTATGAAATTTTTTTTGTTCTCCATATTTTTGGTTGTTTAGTACTTATGGTTCAGGTATCATATTTTCCATTCCCTCTATTAATTTTTAAAAATCACAAAGGGGGAGAAAGGAATGCTAAAAATAATTCAAAGTAAATAATATAATTCCCTAAGGGGGAGTTCATCTAGAGGATTTTTCTTATCGATGATATTTTTTGAATGCAAGAAAATGAAAAATCTCATTCAGGAAATCAAGAATACGATCCTTAGTGATTCCAAAGCCTAAGGGGGAGTTAGTCATATTCATTAAGATACATAAGTAAAGGGAGATAAGTTTTTATTTTCAAGTCCATAAAATTTCTAAGTCCTTAGATTCTTTTTAGTAAGAATGTTTGTGATTTCCAAAAATGGGGAGATTGTGGAGTCAATAAGGTTTCCTTATGAATTTTCTATTCCTTTATGTTTTGTAAATCACAAACACTCTATCTCAAATAAAATTTTATTTCCCTGAAGATTTTTCTTAATAAGGAAATTTTACCTTCCCCAAGGAAGTTTTCTCCTATCTTTGTTTTCATTGTTCATGATTTAGTTTCACTAAACCTAACTCTTTTTATGTCTAAGTGTAAAATTCAGATCCATTTCTAAAACCTCATAGTCCTAAAAATACTTAGATATAAATTATTCTTTTTTCAGGTTCTAAATTCAGATTCTGAATTATCTAAAATTCAGATTCTGAATTCTCTGAAAATCAGATTCTAAATTCTATGAAATTCATATTCTGAATTCTCTGAAATTCAGATTCTGAATTCTCTGAAATTCAGATTCTGAATTCTGTGCAATTCAGATTCCAAATTCTCTAAAATTCAGATTCCGAATTCTTTATAATTCAAGTTCTGAATTGCTTATAATTCAGACTCTGAATTCCTTAGAGTTTAGGTTCCTAATTCCTTAGAATTCTGACTCTAAATTCCTTAGAGTTCAGACTCTGAATTCCTTAGAATTCAGGTTCCGAATTCCTTATAATTCAAATTATGAATTTCTTATACTTCAGACTCTGAATTCCTTATAATTTAGATTCTGAATTCCTTATAATTCAGACTCTGAAGTCTGTAGAATTATGATTCTGAATTCCTTGAAAAACAAAATCTGAATAACCATGTAATATATACTTTGATTGTTTATTTTCTTAGACTCTAAACTTTATTTTTCCATAGGCTCTGAAAAATAGAATTGGTTGAGAAACCATATTTTAATTACTCATGTTATAGTTGTGAAATGATGTCACGCATTATGTTTCTAACTAACCATTATTTAAGTGACATGTGTACAGGTCCCACCGAAATTCAAGGAAAAATATGATCATTGGAGGAGGGATCCGACCGTTGAAGAAATGCCTATAAATAGGATCTCATTAGAATGAGATCAACACTATTCTACAACTCTAGAGATTACATGTTGTTGAAGTGATTTCTAGAGAGAAAGAATCTCATGCTTTGTGCGTACTAAACATCTTGTTCATATTGCTTCGTGCGACTCTGATTGTTGCTGTGTACAATCAGGGGCTTCTGGGGATAGGAAGACAGAGGTGTCGACTACCTTAAAGTTTGAGGAATTCCTTGATAAGGAAGGCAGATGTTCCAACTACCTTGAAGTTTGAGTTCTTAAAAGGATAGTAAGACAGACTCTGGTATTCCTATCGAGGACTTACCCTGGTGTGGGTAAGAAAGAATTTCTTGAAAGTATAAATCAAGGGACCTTTATCCAAGGTTTTTGGATACCCTACTCTTTGGGTTAAAAGATTCTATACTTGTTACTTATATTGTTTCAAGTTTGTTTTCTTCTGCATTTTGATTAATAAGGAAGGTATAAATATATTATAATCTCTTGTACTTATACTCTGATTAGTAAGATTCTATACGCTTTAATGTAGAATCTTTTCCTTGTAAACTTTTCTTGACTTTCATTTCTGAAACTATATTTCTGGAATCTATCAAGTTTGTAGAACTAAAAGGTTTTGTGAATTTAAATTGTTTAACTTTGTTAAACAATAGAATGTTTTATATCAACTTTAAACATTCCAAAATAATTTTTAAAGGATATAATTCACCCCCCCCCCCACTTGTATATTGAGAATCTACATCATATTTTGATCCTACACCTTATGGATAATTGATCCATCTCCTCATCACTTTTAGGTAATGATTGTTCACTACTGGATCTTTCTACACAGAATTAAAATTTCCCTTTCTCTTTGTGTATAGAGGTGGTGGTCTTAAGTGAAACAGATTTTCTTTTGGGTTCATCCTCCTCTTCCTTGTTGAATTTCATCCCCTCTTCATACATTATTAGTTTCCAAGTGAGTTATTTTATAGGTAACTTGATGATGTCTCGTGATTCTATAATAGAGACATAGGTTCCTCTCCATCTGTCAGGTAGGCATATGATAATCCTTGTAATTTGTTCTTTGGTAGAGACTTCTCTTCTAAGAGAAATCATTGTGTTGAAAATTTTGTTGAACCTGAGATACATGTCAGAAATAGGCTCATCGGGTTTCATTTTAAAGTTGTAATATTTAATAGTATAAGTATTGAGTCTCATTTCTTTCACACTAGAAGCTCCTTCATGTGAAATAGACAAAGTGTCCCAAATTTCATGGGCAGTTTTATATGCAGAAATTCTATTAAATTCCTCATTTCCTAAAGAGAAATATAAAGTATTCATGGATTTGCAATTGTTATTGTAGGCTGTCTTGGTTGGGTCATCCCAAGTGACTCTATCAGCATAAGGAATATTATACTCATCTATAATAGAAGACCAAATTTCAAAACCCATACTTTATAAATTCATTTTCATTTTGATTTTCCATTGGGAATAATTGGTTCCATTAAAGAATAGTGGTCTGTTTTTTACAGCACCTTCCAATCTATTATCCATAATAAAGAAATAATTTGAAAGAGCTAGAAATTTAGAATTGAGAGAAATTTATAAATCTTTAAAGTACAACTAAAATCACAGTTGAATAGGGTAAAAAATAGAGTATTAACAGGAATAACAAACACCCTTTGATATCAAATGTTGGTCAGAGTATAGTACTCAAGAGGGGTGAATTAAGTATCTATTAAAATTTCTGTTTGAAAAGAATTCTCAAAAGGTTCCCCAATAAAAATAAATATAGCCCAGTTAATCAAAGTAATACAGTTATAAAATTTTGACTCTTTAAATAACTTCTCATAAGATTGATTAATTCTCAATAATTTTAATATCAGTTATTAACACTACTTTTGAAGTTATTCTAATAAGTAAAAACAATTATAACTTCTTTTCAAGATTAACTATCCAAGTAAATTTAGTTATTTTTAAATTATACAGTAATAAAGAGAAAACTAAATTAAACAACACAGTAGATATAAAAAAAGTGGTTCAGTCTCAAGTTGATGCCTAATCCACTCCACTTGGTGATCACCTGCACCAAATGGTTTGTATTCAAAAACTTGATCCACACCCTGGATAGGGGTAAACAATAGTATATAGGACTTTCCAGGTCACACAAACTCTTCCACAATTCTTCATGGGTATGAACTACTAGGTCACATAGGTACCTCTTCCATACTTACTTGTGGGAATAAACAAGTGTAAAAACATATGAGAGGAATGATATCTTGTATCCTCTAGTTTATTAGAGAAGACAGTGTGTGTTTTTATACAGACACACACACACTGTTCAAAAGATAAAAACAATACAAAATAGAGAAAAAATGATGAGATAAGGTTAGAAGTGCTCTGAGTGTTATTCTATGTAGCTCTGGACTTCTAGGATGAAGCAGATTTCTAAATCGAGTCCTTTTGTGAGAAATAAAGTATCGCAAGTCTAGTGCCCTGGTTTCCAGTTCGATCTAGCTTGTGTTCTTCATGGATTTGGTATTTCAAATATTTTCTTGACTCTGATCTATGGTATCCCATATTTTTGGATTCGAGAATGCTTGGTGTGTTCTTTAGATGTATTGAGTTTCATGTGTCAGTTCTTTTCTCAAGAATGCTTGTGCTTATTCGTTATCGCACCTCTTTGTTTCTAGGACACACTTTTCTTTCTATTCTTGGAGTGCATGTGTTGGAGAAAATAGGATGCATGTATTTTTCACCTCATACCTCATACTAACAGGTGACATGCCTACAAATAAATATTAATTATGTCAATGCATTTAAAAGATTCAAATTTGACCGTTAGAAATTAAATTGAAAACGACAAAACAGATTAAAGAACGGTGTCACAGTCTATCTAGAAATGGTGTCTCCATGAAACAGTGTCTACTTATTTGCCTTTGAGCGGTGAGACATTTATGATGGCATAGTCGTATAGAGATCAGGAACCGGTAGCACAGATACGGTGACTGGTCACAGTGTCTGGTTCTTAGTGTCTGGTCATGGTGTCTGGTCACAGTGTCTGGTTCACAGTGTCTGGTCACAGTGTCTAGGTCATTGTGTCTGGTCACGGTGTCTGGTCATGGTATCTGGGTCCTTCTCCAGAAAAACATAACCGATAGCAGACTCAAGGTTTCTCGATCTTATCCAAATATATGTATACAGACATAAACATTGATATTCATAGAATGGATTAGATTTAATCAATTATCAAGTAAATCCATTATAACACAAATAAAAAATAGTTTACAACAATCAAATATAGAACTTAAGATCTTGGATAGGTTTATTTAATGCATAAAGAAACCAACCTTCTGTATACATGATTTGAGACAGATTAAATAGGATTTTTAGATATATAGGATTTGTGATCATTAAAATATGATTAACACATTAGAGGTCCAACATATTTAATGGCAAGCCATGTTATTAGGGTTTATTTTCTTGAAATAAGGATTCATCAGTTAAATATATGAAGTGATTATTTGTGATTATATTTTTAATCAATTTTATATGGAATTTGATTGTTATATGGAATTTTTTGGACTTTGATCAGTGTTTTCATTATCAGGTATGCAATATCCTCATTTTCTTCCAGGGCTAAACCATATAGGACCCTTTGGCCCACCCTTGGGAATCCTTATATTAGGTTGATGAAATAGGATATAGTTTAAAGTGATTCTTTAAAGGTAATTTGGGATAGTGATTACCTATTGTTGAGATCTTATGAAATATCAATCGATGTTTAACTTGGATATCAAAAAATGGAATGTGGGTGGTGTTTTTTGGTTGGCCTCTAAGCCCTTGTGTGGTTGAAATTATGTGGATGTGCTAAGACTTTCATAATTGAGTTTGGATGGCCCTTAGTTCTATGTTAACTCATAGTAAGTGGTTAATGAGGAGATCAGTTTTGATTAGATGTATTTTTAGGGAAAACCTTGATCTTATCTTTAAAGGTGGAAAACATGATGCAATTCTCATGGGTGGATGGTAAATATTGGTGAGATATAAAAGTGTTTTTTTAGTGAGAATCACACCTTCGAGTGATGATAACTCAAGTATCATGATTTCAATAGTCGGTCTGTTGTGTAAGTGGCTTATTTAGTTGGTTTTTGAGGATCCCAATGAGACTGAGCCCTATGATGTATATATCTTATTATGGGAAATGTTTCTGTAAATGTGATGTTCAATTCAGTTTTTGATGGGAAAATGACTTTTCTTGAAGGAAAACCTTGATCTAGTTACCTCATTGAGGATAGTCATATTTTCATTATGTTCTCTCAAGTTTATGGGTAATTTTATGGTGGCTCCAGATATCTACCCTACCACCATTTTTATACATTTAATGGTTAACAATTGGGTGTAAGGTTCCTTCTTATTTGATATAAGGTTGATGGATGAGTAAATTGGGCTCATTGTGGACTGTTTTATTTTTTAGTATGAAATTTTTAAGGTTGGGAGGATGTAATGTGTTTTAAAAGAAGTGTGTCTTTACCTGTGCTCAGAATTTGATTCTCATTTTAGTTTCATGGAATTATCTAACACCAATTTTTGATAAATGGGTTAGTTGATTTTGGAGTCCCAAATGATTGTAGTGCATCCCTATAGGTCAAGGTTGCTAGTTTTAGGGGTGTTGTGGTGTGACATATGGGTATCATGTTATGAAGCATGTGTCCCTGTCTCAAATCGGAGATTGGAAGGGTGTTGGTAATGGTATATAATCCTTAACCATCCTTCTCCCCATCACAAGGGATTTTCAGAGGGCGTGAGTAGTGAACTACCTCAATGGGCATTTAGTCGTGATAAAGAACAAAACCATGAGGGGGTGAACACTATGACAAATCTGTGCAAGGGAAGCACCTACTTTTATCAGTGCTAAATAGAAATAATTGATAAAAGGCCCCACCTTTATCAAAGATAAATAAAATCACTACTAAATATGAATTTTATCAGCATTAAAAATGATGATAAAGGTGTATCCTATATTAGCGCTTGCTTTAGAATTGATAAAAGTTTATCTTTATCAATGCTATTCTTAGCGCTGATGAAAGTTTTTAATAAAAAATATTATTAATATATATATATATATAATTATTATATTTATACTCAAAAATAATATTTATTTATATACATTAATAAAAAAATGTGTTTTTATAATTAATATAAATATGATATATTAACATATATTTTTTAATAATTAAAATATATATATATATATAATGTTTTAAAAAAGTATTTATAAGATTATAAATATATATATTTAAATAATTATAAAATTATAATAAATTTTTTTAATAATAAATATATTTATTATATTTATAATTATATATAAATTCTTTTTAAATATAATTATTTATAATTATAATTTTATATAAATATATATATTTAAATAAATATATGTCTCTGATGAATTGGGTCGATAAATAAATAAATATATATATATATATATATATATATATATATCTTAAGATAATTATGATCTTTATGGACATGATTGTCGTTATTTATGTTCATATATTGATGTGTGAGTATAATTGACATTATATGATCATAAGTTTATTTATAGACATGATGGGTTACTATGTTCCAAATATTAAGATTACCTATATTATGATGACTCATGCATATGTTATGTATTCATGACTCATGAGTGTTCATTTAAACATTGAAACCCTTATTATTCATGTGTCCATATATGTGATGACTCAATTTTTATGATCAATACTTTACTAGGTATGATTCATTCATGTCATACCCATGAACTTATTATATTTTAATAAGTAATTATAAAATTAAAATAAATTTTTTTAAATAATAAATAAATTTATTATATTTAAAATTATATATATATTAGGTTCTTGGGGGTACAACTAAATCAAACACACACACACCACACACACAGGCCTGAAAGATGGGTCATAGCCCCCCCAAGTGATAACCCACTCAACCACCTACTTTATTACATCATATAAAATCTTTTTAAATATATTTATCTATAATTATAATTATAAATAAATAAATATTTATTTAAATAATTATTAAATTATAATAAATATATTGTAATAATAAATATTGTAATTATATTTATAATTATATATATTTATATATTAACATAAATATATCTAATTATATAAATACACCAAAAGTAGTGGAGAGGTGGTGTTTATGACAGTACTTGGCGGAAAGGACCTACAGCGACTAGTCGATTGAACTTAAAAAATGGTGGAGGACCCACATAGTTATGGTTTTGATAAAAAAATGGTTGCAGGCATTGGGCACATGGACTTCAAGATTTGTAATGGAATTCATGTCCACAGGGCCTTCGGGCCATTAAAAAATATAAATAAATAAGGCTTGATGGGTGGGATATCCCATTGGGGGGCTATGGTCTACCTTTGTCGCCTGTGTGTGAGGTGTGTGTGATTTTGATGTAATTGTACCCCCAAAGAATCATATATATATATATATATATATATATTTATTTATTTATTTATTTATAATTACAACTATAAGTAAATATATATTTAAATAATTATAAAATTTTAATGAATATATTTATTATATTTATAATTTTATAAAAATATAAAAATATTTATAAATATATATAAATATTTATAAATATATTTATTATATATATAATTATAAATAAGTATGTGTTTATTTATAATTATAATTATAATAAATATATTTAAATATATTTCTACATATTTATAAATATTTTTATATATTTATTATATTTATAATTTTATAAACATATATAAAAATATAAATAAATTATTAATATTAGAGATTTATCAGTGCTTTATATTTTAGCGCTAATAAAACTTACATTAATCAACGCTTTTTGTAAGTGCTAATAAAATTCTTTCGGGTTCTTGTAAATTGAACCCTAATAGAACTCTACTGTTACTCACACCTCAAGTTTTCATGGAACTAGAGCTATGCCTCCACTACTGCCAGACCCTACTACTGTCGCCAGTCCACATTCTCGATGAACCAATCTCTCCAAATCAAATCTATGTGTAGATTTACCTTTTTTCCATATACAACGTCAGTATTTTTTTTCAATCGCACCTCGGTTACATGTGTCTTCACTTCTTCTCGATGAACTAAATGAATAGATCCCATCCTTTTTGTATTTTCACTCATCTTCCTCCTCCTCTTGTCTTCTCTTTTTTAGGTCCCTAACTTCGGATCCAATGGAAATAATTTTTTCATTCGATATTAATTCATTCAAATTCTATTCCATCATCTCATTTTTGGAATAACCTTAGGCATTTTTGGGAGATATTTCATCCCTCTTCACCCTACTTCAATCTGTTGTTTCTGATAGATGTCTGTTGGAAATTGATGGTAAGGCCTTCTATTCTACTTGGTTGTTTTCCTCCATTATTCTCCCATGGATCTAGTATGGTGGTGCGTTTTTTATTTTTGGTTTGATTTGGTCCACATTTTGATGATACTTAAGTGTAGTGTGGGTTGATGAGTTATCTGAGGTCATATTGTGGGGAGATAATGTGAATTTGGGATATGGGGGATTATATGGTTGGTATGTGTCCATGTTGTGGGGTGAAACTATGTGGTTGGTTAGTGGATGTGATGTGGTTAAGCGATGATGTGGTTGGTATGAGTTTGTGCTTTTGGGGGGCAATGATATGGTTGGTTTATGGGTGTGTTATGGTGTGGTGATGTCATGTCATGTTATGTGGTTGATGTGACGAGAGAGTTTGTATTTTTCTTGATGCCTGTGTAGTGATGAAATAACTGGTTAATAATTTTTAAATGGCTTGGGATGGCCCAATAAAACTAAATATGAATTTTCAATAAATAAAATCATTAAAAATGTAATTTATATTTTAAATTATAATGAACTAGTGTATTTTATATAATTTATTTCAAATATAATTGTCTCTATAGAAGATTATTTCATAGATATTTTGAAGAATGGAAATTCAATATATATAATATTGTTATTTTATAAATTTTTATTAATGATATAGTGTTCAGTTACAATGAATATATTTTCATTGTCCATAATTTATAGAAAACTAATTTTATATTAAATGAAGTAATTTTTACAATAACCAGTTTTCTATTAAAGTATTTAAAGTGAGTTTAATAAGGAAAAACCTTAATAATTAGTCTATAGACCCTCTATTAGATTTTAAAAAAAATATAGGAAGCACTAAAAATACATGGTATGCAAATTTCTTTTGACATATTCAAAGTGTTTCAAGTTTATAATTTTATAATTTTATATGATTTTAAATTTTTATACTTTTATAAATTATATAGTCTATAAAATTATACTAATATAATTTTACATTTTTATTCATTTATAAAATTATATAAATTTATTAATTTTATAGTATATCATATTTAAATATATATTTTAAATATAAAATTTTATTAATTATTTATACTTTTATAGTTTTATAAATTTATAAATTAATATGTAATTATAGTTTAATTCCTTATAAATTAGTATACTTTTATAATTTCATAAATTTTACGTTTATATATTATAATTTTATACCTTTATAAATTTGTAAAACTATATACTTCTATAATTTATGTATACTTTTATAAAATATATATACTTTTATACAATTTTATAAAAAAGGAGAGAGGTCAATGAATGAAGGAGATATTGAATTTCTTACCTTTAATCTCATGTAGATTTATCCCAATATATAATGAGATAAAATCATTGAATAATGATGAAAACCCCTTAAAATTTCCCTATAAAAAATGAAAACTCACTCAAATATTCTTTAGAGTAATAAATGTGTGTTTAAGGAAGAGATATGGGATTTAAAATTGATAAAACATAACAAAAACATATCAGTATAGTTTTTATGTATTGAATAAAAATAGACTCGTATAGTTAACACACATGGACAACTAATCATGGTTTTGATTTTGTAAAGTTAAATTACCCATTCCTTGACCATAAAAGGTTTTAAAATCATGATCATAAGTTATTATTGAGCCAAATACTATTCCAAATTTCTATTCCAAGGTAACCAACCTATTTCAACTTTATCAGAATACTCAAAACTTTATTCTGATATCATTATAATTTCCATCTTAAACATTTAAATTTTAAATGACTGATAGGTCATTTGACTAACAAATTATTTATTTGTAGAGTTACACCAAACTATTATAGTGATAAAGCAGGGTTGAACCTAAGTGGAGGTGAGGAATGAGTTGGTGTCAGTTGGTTAGTTCCTTATTTTAAATAATCCTCCACTGACTCAAATCCACTACTATAAATCTAATAAAATTCTAGAAATTCCACTACTACCATGTGCACTGGCATCGACTCCAAGCAAAAAGAATGTGAATGCATATGTAGTTTTAATTCATCCTTCAATTGGATTCCCAGTTGCTTCTAATTTGCCTCCATTTTAGATTTTTTTTAAAGTACTAAATTCTATAATTCTAAAATCCATGTGTCAGTATGTTGTCTTCCTTCAACTCTTTTTGGTTTCAACCTGTTGTCAAATTCTCTATATTATCATTCACTAGAAATCATTTAAAGACCAATAAACCTTATTAATTTTTGGTACAAAGATATATTTACTATATTATCCATCTTTCTTAAACTCATAAACCATTCAAAAAACACTAAGAAACTGTTTTCATTCCCCGTGATTCATTACACTCATGCAAATCCCTTATTGAAATGATCCATCTTGGGCAACCATAACCCAACACTTTAAACCTTAGACTTCACTTAGAACTATCTTCACCTTATATATAATATGCATTGATAATATCACCATGTAAATATCATGTCACTAACTCTATCCAACCCATAGGATATTCATCATGACCTCACTCCTGCAAAAGGTGAATTAATGTTTAACCACATTGCGACTCCTAAACCTACTTTTCATCCAACATCACTTTCATAGTTTAAATTATGGGATTCCTCCATAGCTACATATTCTCTATAATTTGGAGTTAGATTTTATGGGGATGAGTCTTAGACAAAAAAATAAAATAATAACTATCATCCTCATCATATTCATCTCCAAAATAGTTATTATTTCATTTTTTTTCCTTAGACTCATCCCCCATATCTTCTGGATGAATTTAGATTATAACACCTACCACCAGTGGAGTAATTATTTTCTTAAATTAAATTACCCATTTTGTTCAAAGTATGATGAAAGTATTTGAAAAATTCAAATGTTGAGTTCCCCTTATTTAAAATACCCCTTTTTGTGTATTTATTTTACTAAATATTAATATTACCAAATAAAATAGGATGAATATGAATAGGGAATGGATAGATTCCAATCATATAACAAAAGAGTATGAATATGGGGTGAAAGAGTAAATCATGTTTTCAAAATATCATGCATATAACCCTTATCAAATCCTTTTTCTGTGTTTATGCTATTTTTTTCAAGACTAATTAGTCTATAGGAGTTGGAAGAACACTTAATCTGTCAAGAAATAGATAGATGTCATAAATGTTGAAATAAACATGGAGAAAAGGATAATATAGCTAGTTAATGGGATAACACTACATTTTATGGATCATATGATATGATTACAAGTGTGTAAAATTAAGAATACCATATCGATGATGGGATTATAGGTGTGAATGATGATGAAAATATTATTGATGAAATGAAAATAGTAGTTAAAGATGAACTTAATTATTGTCCAAAATTTTTTGAGAAGTTAAATAGTTGTATAGAGATGACATTATATGCTAGATGTACTAAATATACAGCATTGTAATCCATAATGATGTTTTATAATTTAAAAGCTATAAATTAATGGAGTTATGCTAGTTTTACTGAATTACTTTCTCTCTTGGATGATATTCTCCCAGAAGATAATGAGATTTCTATCCAAACATATGATTATAAATGAATGTTAAGTTCGATGGGTATGATCTATGAAAGAATAAATGTTTATCCAAATGACTATATACTATTTCTCAAGGACCAAAAATTACTTAAAGAATTACCAAAGTGTGGTGATTCTCGATACAAGAAATATGAATCGAATCCTATGAAATTTTTATTGTACTTTTTGATCATTCCAAGGTTTAGATGCCTATATAGAAGTGAGGACACTACAAGGTAATTGAAGTGTCATGTAGGTACAAGAAATAAATATTGGAAACTTCATTACTCGTCAGACTCTCCACAGTTGAATAGAAATTATCATGATTAACCTAAATTTGGAAATGATCTGAGAAACCTCCATCTTGTATTATCTACAGATGGAGTGAATCCTTTTTGTTTTCAAAGCAGTGCTCGCAGTACGTGGTTGGTTATGTTATTAAATTATAAATTTCCACCATGGTTATGCATGAAATGAAAATACATTATGTTATATATTCATATTAGACCAAAATAACTAGGTAATGGTATTGGTGTTTATTTATCTCCATTGATCAAGTATTTGAAATTATTATAGGATTCAGGTGTTACGTTGTATAATTCTTACAAAAATAAAGATTTCACATAGAGATCCATATTGTATGGGATGATAAATTACTTTCCTACTTATTGAAATTTACAAGTATATAGAATTAAAGGAACTCAAGGGTATCCCATTTGTGGACAGTAACAACCTAAGATTTTGGTGATCTTTTTTGAATTAATTTAATCTTTTGATGTTTTTCACTTCACACAACACTAAAAATGGATTTTCACTAAGTAAAAGATTCATTTCACACTAAACTGACTTGTCATATGTTATATGCAACACCGAGTTGGCGTACGATGCCTGCAACACTAAGTTGGCATACGATATACGCAACAATGAGTTTCTACGAAACATCTATTTTTATTGTTTTAATTATTTAAATAAGATAATTATAACCTAGTCACTAAACTTAGTTATGTGAATAGTTTTAACTACTTTTTGAATATTGTTTATATTTTTTTATATAAATAAAATATATTGATTATAAAAGATATTATTCTTGGTAAAATACTTCTAGGTTTAAAATATCGTTTTCTCGAATGAACCACTTTTAATGTTCTTTTAATAAAGATAATTTTAGACACTCATGAAAATTGATTTTGGTAAAATATACTTAATTTTTGGAATTTAAAATATCAAAATTATATTAGGATGAATTTTTGGTATTTTTTTGAAAACTTTCAATTTTTGATGAATAGTGAAAAACATTACATTATTATTAAAAAACCGACTTTTTCATTTAAATAATTATTTTACTATAAATTGTTTTTAATGGAACAATAGATAAATAATACATATATTAATCCAATGTAGGTCATTGGAATATTTTTTATAATAAAATTAGATATAAAAATTCATTGAACGTTTTAACATCTCTTTTACCCACCTTCTAGGCACATTTGCGAGATTAGCATTAAATGTAATTTTACCACTTATGTGAATTGAATTTCAAAAAATGAACATACATGGTTGTAATTAGTATGAAAAATTTGGTCTAATAGGATCAAAATAATTTTTTTGAATAGTAACTTTTGGATTTTATTTATTGTAGTTAAAGGTAAATAGGGTAATTAAAGGTAAAAATAATATTATAATGATATAAAATTATCCTAACACATTACCTAATTTTATTGGATAAGTATATTTAGACCTAAATCAACCATATTTATAAAATAAGATCCTTTTTATGCCACTCATGTAAGATTATGACATTTATTATATTTTATATAAAGAAGAGTTAAAAATGTCATATTCAAATTTTAATAACTATTTTTTTAATATGAGGTTATATAAGTGATATGATCGAATATAAATAGTATTTAGAAATCTAAAAAATTTATCTACACAATGATAATTTATTTATAATTTTTAGACATTAAATAATTAAATTAAATGGTGACACGGTGATGATGTTGTAATTGTTTAATTAATTGAGATATCAAATAAATGATATTAAAAATATTACAATAAATATAATTTTAATTAATTGATGACATCCACTAATTTTATAGATAAATTATAAATTTTAGTTAAATATTGGAAGTATTTTTTCTAATTTATTATGTTGGTTTGATATTTTCAAAAATAAAAATATTGAATAGTAAGAAAATCGACATAATTGATATTTTAAAATAAATACAATTTTATTAAATGATATAAAAGTTATAAAAATATAATGTTCTAAAAAATAACTTGGATAATGTAAAATATGAAATAAATAATCTATTTGGGGTTTGTTTGGTATTTTATAATAACTATATTAACCCTATAGTGTAAAAATACAAGAAGACACGGTAAGAGTTAAACTGTTTAACTAAGGGTTAAATCCAAACGTTAAGGTTAATTTTATAACCTAAACATGTCTAAAATTTATTAGTTGAGGGGATTTCAACCCATCATCATATTACCCTTTAAATAAATCACTTTGGATATATTTGAAACCAAAAATAAATTTATAATAAATTAATATTTTAAGATCTTCCAAAAGTGCCCCTCACCTCTCTTATAAAATTGCACTTATCCTTCTCTTTAATTAACACCTCTAAATCCCATTGACTTGGCTAAAACCTACCCATTTCTTCTCCCAACTTCCCTAACTATAATCTATAGGCCATACTTTGTCCATAAATTCATCCTATGGAGTCCTTTTGTACAAATCAAAAGGAGATACCTGAAAAAGAGGTAATTGTTTTATCACCTCTTTCAAAGTTCTTTTCTTATTATACTTCCTCTTGTAGTATTTTTTCCATAAAAAAGTACTAAATATAGAATATAATTTATTATGAGATGTTTTTATGATTATGGTACAACTATATTCATCCTTTTATCTATCCTTTGAAAAACAATATCACTATGTGTGCGTGCATACGGCTTACCGTCTTCATGCTGTCACTACAACAAAACTTGCATCTAGCGGCGGTTCTAGGAACCGCCGCTAAACCTTTAAAAAGGGTTTCACGGTGGTTTATAATAAACCGCTGCGAAACACTATTTCTTTTTAATAGTAGCGCCCCCCCCCCCCCCCCCCCGACCCCGGCGACCCCGTTTCCCCCCACGACCCCTCTTCCCCCATGACCTCAGCAACCCCGGTGACTCCAGTGACCCCGCTTCCCCCGACGACCCCGCTTCCCCCGACGACCCCGCTTCCCCCGGACCCCCACGACCTCGGCGACCTATACGAACCCTAAGGTTTGAAATTACTTTTTTTTAATATTTTTTAAACTCAATTTCATTGCCAACCTAGGTTGGGTTCTTGAAGAATCGAGTCATGTTAGAGGTATTAGAGTTAATTAGGAATGATATTTTGATTGTTTTATTAAAACTAGGGTAGTGGTGCATAATTATGTAATTATAATTTTTAAATGAAATTGGTTATCACACTTGATTTATATTTATTAAAATTCTGATTTTTGTTTGTTATCATTCATTTATTTATGATTTCATTGTGTTTAGTATTGATCCATTGTACCACTATCAGACATTCAATGTTAGTTAGGATCCATTGGCATATAGGGAGGTGCACATTAGGGCTAGTGGAACCTAGTCTTAGTTACTTATTAGTGAATATGACCCATGGCATGAAAAGTCTTATCCTACATTTATTTTCTTTTGTCATTATATTATGTGACAATAGATAGGAAATTTCTAATATATTTTTACTTGGTAAAAAACTAATTTCTAGGTCTATCCAACCCATACAAAAGAAAAAACCCTTGTTTCTAGTGATGTGACTGTATTTATGATATACATTATTGATGTTAATTCTTATTTTACCTTAGGATAAATATATAATTCAATTAATTAATGATTTATGTGATTTACCTCTTTTCATTGTATTACATTGGATGATTTAACTATTTTCCCATTACGAAAATAGACAAGGATATTCATGCCTCAATTTAGGCGTAGAGGATTCACATTTCATAGGAATGATTAATTGTATACCATGAATAATTGGTTATGTGTAATGTTTATCTGTATGCCATGTTTGTGTAATTTGTTAGTATGATTATTTGTAAAAAATTCTATCTTTATTTCCTAAATTGAATGATTGGGCTTCCTACATACACAGAAGACTCTCAATATTATAATAATAATTAATCTATGATTTAAACTCTCATTATAATCATGATTGATGACTGGTTATTCATGTTCCTTTGTAAACATAAAATGTTGTTTCCCCTTATATCTTGATGACTAAACCTTAATTAGCCATTCATGACATGTCTCACCCATTGAATAATATTTCAATGAGATGAAATATTAGTGGTTTTGAATCTATGTGTGTTGAATACAATTTCAGAAGTGTATGGGAATTTATAATTTTGCTTTAGTGATCCATAAAATCAAAACACTATATAAGGAGTTGTTACATTTTGATATTTAATATAACAAAACTTTTTCCAAGTTAGGAATTTATCTCTATGTAGATTCAATTTCCAAGACATAGATGATAATTTAAGATTATTTTTTTACACATCATCATAATAAATTCATGTATTCTAAAACATTTCCTTATATAAGTGTAGGTTTGTTAAATCACACTACCTACTTTCCTATCGATCTATATTCATCAATTTTACTAAAAGGATATTTATTTTATTACTCATTATAGGATAAAGATTATAAGTGATGCCTTAATGATAAATAAATGTTATATTGAAAAAGTGTTTCAGTGTTATATTGGAATGTTGTGACTTTTTAGGGATCACATGGAGATGTTTTTGAGTTGTGAATATGGTTGGGACTTTTTTTGGGAAATTTTATTGTGAGATAGTTCATCTAGGTTTATTTTGTATTTAAATTTTATTTGTATTTTCTTTCTCTATATGTTATCCAAACTAGATGATTTTTCATTAATATGTGTAGTCTTGGATGAAAGTAATCACTTTCATTGAATTTTTATCTTTGTATTTTTCATTATTTTTTGAAATGGATAATCTATTTATTTATAAGACGTACTTGACTATAATGAATTATGACACTTAGGTATCGAGTTCCTTATACTTTTGATACTTTTGATTATCTTATTATGTTGTCTTGTATGATAGTACCGACACCCCATATTTCATCTCCAAATTCCCAACATGATTCTACTATGAAACTCCAAACACTAAGCCAAGACACATCAACTATTCTTCAAATACCCTAGTTTGATCCCCAAACCACATCAGCCGCATCTTGAATACATTTTCTGATGTGGTCGCCACCTTACCACATCAATTTTTATGCAACAACACTAGAAAGTCCTCTAGATGAATTATACCAAAGGTGCTCAATCCCACCCACCAATGCACTATCATATCCCGACCACGATGCCTTAAAACTCAACGAATAACAAAAATGTTCAATGCCCACACAGAAGTCTGAATCTGACTCTTAGTTCAACTCCATGGTCAGATCCTCGATTGTCCTATTTAACCATAATTCTCCACTCATGATCATTAACACATATATGACCCAAATCACCCTCAAGTCACACCACCACTCTTTTCTATGTGAATACACCAAAGAGAGGTATAGGAATTCAATCCATACATGGTTCATAGAACCTCAAAACCTAATCACCCAAGTTATTTCATCATACATTTCCATGAACACCACCACTTATCATGCTTCAAGACTACCATCCCTCATGTGGTTCTTGTCACTCCAAATTAACAATGTGTTGAGTTTTGTAAGCATCATAAGGGTTTCCCTAAACATTATTTATAATATATTTATTCGATATTAGAGTTTTATATGGAGACTCTATAGAGAACTTAGGTTGGGGTTATTCCAAATTAACAATGTGTTTTGGTTTTCATGGTAAAGTAGCTACCACGTTGTTAGCACACTGTTTCTCTTTACCAAAGAAACTTCCCCTATCCCAAACACTAAGGGTTCATATCTAACTCAGGGTCTCATCTTTATTATATTATGTTTCTGTAATCTTATACTATCATATATATGAATCTCTTTCTCTATTTAGTAGTAACTATGTGTTTTAATTTTTTTTATTATTGTGTAGGCACATTGTGATATACATGGATAAAAGTTGGATCACATTACTGAGGAACACACCTCAGTATGTTAAGGGTTTGAATGAGTTTTTAGATTTTTCAATTTCTTATCGATCCGTTGAAGGGAGAATAAAATTTCCATGTTCTAAATGTAAATTTAGAACATGGTTGAAGAGAGATGAGGTTTATGAACATTTAATACTGAAGTAATTCCCTGATCAATATTTGTGTTGGATTTGGCATGGAGAATCGAACGTTATAGAAAGATTGAGCACTGATGTTAATCCACAGAATGAGGTCCCAAGTTCGTCGACAATGGAAAATGAAATGAAAAAGCTAATAAATGATGAATTCAGCACTGCAAGACACCACTATCAGCATCAAAACATATCAGAACAACCAGAAGATGGTGCTACAAATTGCAACGTGACAAGTGATGTTTTTGAGACTATAACATAGGCAGATCAAGATTGTCACATATCATTGGATCTCCTCTTGATTCTGTGGATCCAAATGTAAGAGAAAACTTCACTGAGGAAAATGTGTTTCATGATTTAGTTGATGATGGAAATAAAGAGTTGTATTGTGGGTGTTAGAAATATTCAAAACTTTCATTTCTGTTGAAGTTGTATCACATCAAATGTCTATGTGGAATTACAAATAAGGCAATGTCCATGATATTGGAATTGATTCGTGATGCATTTCCTGAAGCAAAAATCCCAGAATCTTTTTATGATATGAAAAAAGTTGTTAACAAGCTTGGTCTGAATTATACAAAAATGAATGCATGTCCCAATGATTGTATGCTTTATTGGGGAAGGATTCAAGTAGACAGAATTGCAAGAAATGTTCTTCTTATAGATGGTAGGAAAATGGTGATGTTGGAAGTCTGAATGAATATAATTTCATGGAGAAGAAGAAAAGGAGCACACCTTCAAAGGTTTTGAGTTACTTTCCTTTGAATCTTAGATTGCAAAGATTATTCATGTCATCGAAAACCACCGAACACATGAAGTGGCATTCTATAGATAATAAAAATTATGGGTTAATGAGACATCCACGAGATTCTCAATCATGGAATACATTTGATTCATTACATCTCGATTTCTCATCTGATCCTAGGAATGTTCGATTGGGATTGGCTGCCGATGGATTCAACCCATTTGGGACTTTGAGTACCAATTATAGCATTTGGCTAGTTGTTTTGATCCCTTATAATTTTCCTCCATGGATGTGTATGAAACAAACATATTTTATCCTTTCAATGATTATTCCTGGAAAAAAATGCCTGGAAATGATACTGATGTATACTTTCAGCCTTTGATTGACGAATTGCAGGAGTTATGGAGCAACGGTGTTGAGACATTTGATGCTTCTTCTAAAACAATGTTCAAAATGCATGCTGCTTTAATGTGGACCATTAGTGACTTCCATGGGCTTGGGAATTTATCTGGTTGGAACACTTACACGGGTTTGGCTTGTCCTATTTGTAACTTTGATTTTGAGCCCAAACGGCTACCTCACAGCAGAAAATGGTGCTTCTTGTGTCATTGAGGATTTCTCGATGTATCTCATAGATTTCGGCTGAACAGATCAAAATTTAATGGTTCCATTGATCGTAGACCACCTCCAAAGTTGTTAAATGGTTTTGAAATATTGAAACAACTTGAAAATGTTGAAACAGAATTTGGGAAGGTTCATCATTTGAATGATAGCGGAAAATAGGTCCGAAGTGCATTGTCAACCAAAACCGGAATGCAACAATGGAAGAAAAAAAATATATTCTTCAAACTTCCGTATTGGGAATTTAATTTGTTGTGGCATAATCTTGATGTGATGCATATTGAGAAGAATTTTTATGAAAATTTGATTTTCACACTGCTTAATGAGCATGGAAAGTCGAAGGATCATCTCAATGCTTGAAAAGACTTATAGGAAATGAACATAAAACATGATCTCTGGCCAGGTGAGAATGAAAAGTAGGCTCCGGTAATTTTTGCAATGAAAAATAGGGATAAAGATACATTCCTTCGAATTTTAAAGAATGTTAAGGTATCTGATGGGTATTCAAGTAACATCTCGAGGTGTGTTGACTTGAAGAATCGTAAGTTACATGGATTGAAAAGTCACGATTCACATATTTTGTTATAATAGTTACTACCATTGGCATTGCATACATTATTACCTGAAAAAATTACTGCTGTTGTACTGCAGTTCTGAACATTTTTCAAACAACTATGTGAGAAATGTCTACATCCATTTCAACTTGACAACCTCCAGAAGAGGTTTCTATTGACCCTTTGCACAATGGAGATGATCTTTCCTCCATCCTTTTTTACTGTAATGATGCATTTAACTATGCATTTGATTGAGGATGCTAAATTAGGAGGCCCCGTTCATTATCAATGGATGTATCCAATTGAGAGGTACTTTATTTATATGTTTTCCAGTTAAGTAAACAATTTTTGGTACTTAATTAAATGCATAATTATGTTTATTTTATTTCACAGATATCTTAGACATTTGAAATCATATGTGAGAAATAAAGCTCAACCAGAAGGCTCAATTGTTGAAGGCTATTTGGCTGAGGAGTGTCTTACCTTTTGTTCTTGATACTTGGATGATGTTGAGACAAGATTTAATTGAGTTGGACGTGTTGAAGACACATCGACTCAATCTCAACTACATCATAAATCCAAAATATTTCCTGTTATTGGTCGATCAGTTGGGAGGACCTCAAATGTGACACTGACTGAATTGGAATTATTACAGGCACATAGATATGTGATGCTGAATAGTGACATTGCAGATCCATTTATTGAAGAGTTGAGGATACAAACAAAGAGACTAATGAGAGGCCAAACACGAAATGACAAAGATATAACGAAATCTATTAATAAAGAGCTTTTAGAATGGTTTGCACGATGTGTAAGTTCATAAATATTGCAATAAATACGAATATTAGTTTGACACATACATTTTGTGAATATAATAAAGTATATTTCTTTTTTCAGATCATGAATATTGATACTCGAGTAGAGGTGTCAGAAGATTTGAAGTTTCTTGCTAGAGATCCTCTAAAAGAAGTTAAAAAGATCGACGCTTATAATGTGAATGGCTTTATATTTCGTACAGTCGATCAAGAAGTGGGTTTGAAAACACAGAATAGTGGTATATTTACATTTGCTGAAGTGGAATACTATAGAAAGCTGTATGATATTATTTAATTAAACTACCACGGACATTTTTCGGTTGTTTTATTCAAATTAAAATGGGTCTATATTATCATAGGTGTTAAAAGAGATTCCTTGCAATTTACTTCTGTGAACTTCTCTCGCTTGATGGATGTTGGTGATCGTGAACTGCATGATCCATATATATTAGCATCGCAAGCAAAAATGGTATATTATGTAAATTATATTGCCGATGAAGGGTGGAGTGTATTTTCTCATGTAATACAATGAGATTTGTATGATATGGGTGATGAAGTAGAAAATTTGACCTCTTAAATTGAATTTAATCAGCAACAAGAAGCAGAATTAGTTGTCGATCAAGATATTGAAAATATTAGTCTAGAAAGGATGAATGAAGTGGATGAAGCAATGGAGTAGGAAACCGACATGATTAAAGGGGAAAATGATTGGATGTACAATTATTTATTTATTCATCAACCACTTGTTTCATTTATGCATTCATTCATTATTATTGTTATATATATTTTGTTTGTTAGTACTGGGAATCTATTATCATTTTTAATTTTTTTTCTGCATAATTTTTTTGAAATATATATTCTAAACTTAATTTTATTTGATTAAATGACAGGAATGCCAAGGAAGAAGTGGTATATTGTTTCATCTAGTTCCGCTACAGATGGCGATCCATCTATCTCCCTCCCCACAACATCTGAGACGCCAGGTGTCGATACCCCAACACTATCTCCCCCTACACCATCTCTCACACCATCCATGGATGTCCCAGTAGAGGGTGATTTTTCGACTCCCCTTTCATGAGGCTCAACAGTGGGGCAGCGACGTGCCCCTTCCAGTTCATCCCGGACCCACTGGAGTGTCACTATCATAGGTACAAATTTTAATTAAATAAATTTATTTCATTTTGTTTATACTAATTGTTTGATCATTGAAGATGACAAAAATGAGACCGTAGAGAAAAATATAAAAAGTGCAAATGTTTGGAATATGAATGGAGAGAAGATTGTTGTGCCATTTGATTCTTATGGGGTCCCTATGGATGATGTCGTGGGGTTACTTGGCCAGATTCTAGGCCAGCTGGCAGCGGAGCCCATTTCCCTTCCCATTTCATATGACGATTGGAGACATATGCCTTCAAGCTGGAAAAATGAAGTGTTTTATTCTCAAATAAAGGTAAATTTATTACATTATGGTTTAATTGAATGTCATGTTACTAATATGTTCAAAATAAATTTCTGTATACAGATGTTCTTCCACTTTACCGTTGCTGATGTGATAGCACGGAAGTGGATGTTGAAAAATCTAGGTAAGAATTGGAAAGATTTCAAATGGAGATTATGGTGTGATTTCAATGATACTTCATTGACCACACATCAAATGTATGAGAAGCTACCTAGTGGGGTACCGAAAGAGTAGTGGAAAGTGTTTGTTGATAGACATCGTGATCAGAAGCGGATGGTATTGAAATATATATTATTATATTATCCTCATTTTACATTTATACATGTATATAAAAAGGACATGACATTCAATACATCAGTATTAAATTGCCTTTTATTTATTTCAGGATCTCTCAAGAAAAAATGCATCAAATCGGGCTAAGAAAGTCATCCCGCACACTGCGGGCTCAAAAAGTTTTTCTAGAATCCAAACAACATTGGTAATATTTTAATTAGTTTAAATATTTATAAGACAATATTATCTGTTTAATATATTTAATTGTTGATTTATCTTTTCTTAATGCAGTCGCATAGTATAGGGCATGAAGCATCCAGGACTGAACTGTGGTTGGATGTTCACAAGAAATCAGATGGAAATTTTGTTTACGAGCCTGCTAAAGAAGTTGGGGTATGAAGTCAATTTTTCATCATAATAACTTATTATCAATTTTTACTGTGTTAATATATATTGATATTTGATTTATAGGTAAAAATTAAAGAGCTATGGGATTTCAATCCTACGCAGTCCTACTCAGTCTCCCAGGATGACCCGGTTGCTAAGGTCCTTGGTAAGGAGCATGCTGGGAGAGTGCGCGGGATGGGTTTGGGACCCGTACCATCTGGGATTTTTAGAAGTCCATCGGGGATAGCAGATGCATCTACTCCTGAATTTAGTCAGCCCATACCCAGAGATGATAAGAAAGAGATTGTTTCTTTACAAAGCACAGTTCACCAGTAGGGAGAGCAGATATCTTTATTGCAGAAAGAGTTGATTGAAATACGTCAGCATATGAGCAGATATGCCCCCGGTGGTAGTGCATCGACTATTGGTATACAGGTAAATCACAAAAAGTCAAAATCATTTAGTTTGATAACTTTCATGGGTTTAAAGTTTTAATATAAATATGCAATTGTATTTAATTTTCAATATAATGTTCTTACAGGTGATAGAACAAAGTGGAGATGAAGGTGGAGAGGGTGATGATGCATCATCGGACCCTGAGTAGTTGTATTGTTGATTTGTAATATGAAAACAGTTGGTTTTTATATGTAACATTTGTAGCACATAGTTGCCACCACACATTTTAATGTCCTAAAATTTCCTTGATTTCTCATTTTCCTTTTATACATTTTATTGATTTCTGATGTTTCTTTTTATGTCTTGATTTCTCGAGTGTGGTATACATCATTTAGGAATAAATTGTTTGACTAGCCTACTAATAACTTTTACAAGGGTCCTATATTATTATTTTTAAGTGTTTGGTTATGACTACATTATTTCTCATGGTTATGAGGAATGAGAACATGGGGGAACACTCTTTAAAGAAGAACAAACTAAATAAAGATAGTAAAATAGTTAAGAGTAAATTAGAAGAAAAAAGTGAGTCGCTTGTACTTTATGGATTTTCATGATATTATTATGCGTTGAATCTTATTGATTGACAATTGATGATATGGATTACTTTTTGTTTTTATCATTTAAGAAACTCTCGACCATTATAATAAGATAATTTTTTAAAGATGGTAGTAAAATTAATGACTAATGGTGAATGAATGGGGAGTATTCCAATGTGGGACTCAGAAATACACAATAATAAAACTGGGTTTAACAGTTTTTAATTTTAATGATAGACAGTGTGGGCAGGTCTAATATACAATCATGTTTTCCCTAGCCAGATCAAGATTTTCTTGCACAGTACTATGGTTTTCTCTCATGAGTTGTTTTTTAAATATGTTTTTTGTGTATATATGTTGTTTCCCAGCTGCATGAAGCTGATGGGAATTTGGAAGAACTAAGAGAGATGGTCATTCAGCAGTGCAGGTTCTCTCGCTTCTCTCTTTAAAATGAGTTGTTTCAGTGATGATTTTGTTTTGGTTTTTTTATAGTAAAAAATAAATATGAATGTTATTATCTTATTCAATTCCTTTCATCAATGGTTAAAAACCAATTATATTTAAAGGGCATACCTTTTTCAAAATCCTCTTTGTAGGGACTTCAAGAGGATTGATGCTCTCTTTTGATGCTTATATACTATGTATCTCTATGTTTATGGAAATGTTTTTAGTTCATGAATGATTAGAGATTTTAATGTGTTTGGTGTCATGACTAAATTCGGATTTTAATTTTAACAAATGAAAGTATCGTTCAATGTATTATCATTTTGTGTTTTCTCTCATATACTGATCAGACCTTTCCACTTTCATTGAATCAATATATGATGATGTATACAAGGGAGGGACAGGATCATATACTGCTCAATATAGTTTTAGGTATGATATGTGTATTATATATATTCTCACATATACATATCAATATAGTTTTGATACTTCCATTTCTTATTTTATAATTAAACTGGGACTTATACATATCACTATAGTTATGATACTTCTATTTCTTATTTTATAATTCAATTGGGACTTAGAGGTACACGTAGACCCCTTAGAATGTCTTTAACTACTAGAGAATCATATTGGGGGTGATCAACTTCTCAAATGCATTCTCTTGAGTGTGATTTTTCTATAGGGAATTAGAGGTTCTATATGTGTTTTTATAGGGAATTATAGGTTCTATATAAGTTTTCATATTTTGATTATAGTGGTAGAAGTGAATGTTTTTCATAAAGTTATATGTTTTATAATAGTCAATTAGTTGAGTGAATGTGATATGGGATTCATCATATCAGATTTTACCACTCAATATTATGGTTGGGTTAGGTTTTATAGAAAATAAAAAACCTCCTATCATATGGTGTTATTTTATAGGAAGGAAAACTATTAAGAAATTGATTATGGGTTAGGGAAGATTTCAACCAAAAGGTTTATTATCAGTTGGGATAAATGCCTTTCAAGGGATGTGATTTTTAATTAATTATTGTGGTATTCTAACCAATAGAATCATTATGGATTGTGTGAGAATATCATTGAAATATTGATTATAGTTTGGGGAGATCCCAACGGAGATATTCATTATTGATTAGGTGATATTCCATGTGATGAATTTATTTTTTTAGAAGATATTTAAACCATGTTATTGTTACCTATGAATAGAGTTGGTGAATAAAGTTGGAGTTGAATGTTCTTCATGAAGTTATATGTTTTAGAAGTTTCATAGAAGAGGATCTAATTATTTTCTAGAAGTAAATTGAATATCCACAAATTGTTGAATAATAGGAATTCTTTCTTGATGTGGTTTTTTGAAAGTGGATAAGATAGTTTTATGCTCCATAATATAAGATATTTTTTAAATGATGTTTATGAGGATATTATAAAGATGAAAATTGATGTTACAATTTTTAAGGCATGTCATATTTTTAAAACATGGTTATATTCCTAATAAATTGGCTGATGAAATATTCTTAATATATTGATACAGAGACTAGTGTGTTTCCAGGTGTGTGCTGCTTGGTAGTGGTCTGGATGGGAGTGGTTGGGGCTTCCATGTGTTGTAAAAAGTGGAAAATCTATATAATAATTATTTGGATGTTATTACCCTTATTTGTGTTCACTTCTTGGAATATATGGAATTATTTTAGGGTTTAGTGGTAAGGTAGGGTATTTAGTATTTTAGGGATTTCTGTCTTCACTGCTTGGATGCTATTATCCTTATTTGTGTCACTTCTTTTGGCATTGCATTGTTTTCATGGATTTGTTTTCATGTATTATAATTGTTCTCTCTATTATATCTGGTTTGATTTCGTTTTCAAGGTAGTGGGGCAGTAGAATCAATTTTTTTTTCTGGGCAGCTTTTAGCGGCGGTTTTAACCGCCGTGAAATGTAAGTTGGCGGCGGGTTGGCGGTAGTTTAAACCGCCTCTAAACATTAAAAATTGCCGCTAAACTTCAATTTTATTTTATGTTTAGCAGCAGTTATAAACTCCGTGAAATAGTCACATCGTGGCTGTCTCATCCCGCGGCGGTTTTCCTGGCTTTAGCGGCGGTTTTACGGCTGCTGGATTTGAGTTTATTCGCGGTGGTTATAACCGCCGCTAAAACCGCCGTGAAATCAGACATCTATGACGCTTTCCTTAAACTTCCGCTAAACTAAAATAACCACCGTGAAAAGATTGGCGACGCCGTATTAGGCGGCGGTTTCCAGAAACCGCCGTTAAACGACGATTCTGTTGTAGTGCGTGTTGTAAACTGTTTTCATGTACACTTTATTTATATGGGTATAATGATGAATATAAAGGATTTAAATAATAAATATAACAAGATATTTTTTTTTTTGTAAAAATAATATTCCATCCAATTCCATACCATTAAACCCTTAAGGAAATGATATTGTCGCTCGTGCGTATGTACGACTTACCGTCTCCATGATGCGGTGAGATTCATATTCCACGTTCACCATTCAAGAATTATTATAAATTGTATATATTATGAATAAGTATGAAATATATGACATAATAATGATACTGGAATAATATGTGTGTGTGTGTGTGTGTACATTTCACAACCCGTCCCAGTGGGGCCCATGTCATGACTCCCCAGACCTGCCTCCAATAGGCTAGGGGCTGGTGACTTACACCAAGTAGGAATATCACTAACATGGGATGCATTGACTAAGAACTTGTACACACGCACACATCTCCAAGCCCAAAAATATTGAAATGTAATAAAAATCACTAAGGAATAAATTCATGCATATAACTAAACCCAACCAATAGAGTACAACGGGAAGTAAAGTGCGGAAAGTAAACTGGGCCAGAATACAATCCCACCAAAATAAAGAGTCTGAAAACTACAAAGTCCAACCTATAAGCAAGAAATAGGTACCAAGATTTCTTCTCATAGCTATAGGAACACCTTGTTCTATAAGGAAGATCACAAATCTCAGTTCGGTCCTGGTACGCCCCGAATTCCTTCAAAAGGCTGCTCATCTACACAAAACATGACATGTGCGGGAAAATCACATTTAGTGATGAGTATAACAATGCTCAGTAGAGGACCCCAAAAACTACAAAATAATACACGAAGTAAAGGTACAGTCATCTCTAAACAGTATATGTATACAGAATATATAACAAGAGAAACATATCCAGATATACTCAGAACCCAGACTCGTATTCTAGAGGTAAGTTGTTATGACTTCATACCCACACTATGGATTCAATTTGATGATTCTATGAAGCACTAATATGAGAGAACTCAATCCATGAGTCTTATAGCTCTGATGACATATGTTCAAGAAGTATGTTCTTTGGGAAGTGTCATGAGAGAGATAGATGCATTGATAGATATGAAGATAGAATGGATACACTCATTCTGGGAGAACTCACTCCTAAGTAGGGAAAGATCACGATACACAGATGAGGATCGCTATCAGGGCCTTGGAGTATACCATGAATCATCTGGATTCACCTGCGAAGTAGAGTATCGGTGTCCTATAGGATTGGTCATGTCGATACCTGACTCTACTTAGGGCCAGGATTGGGTAGAGGATATTGCTCTGAGTCTCTCAAAGGGACTCCTACTCTATCCATAAAGTCTTGCTGAAGGGGTTCATACTTCTGTGGATGGAAACGATACCTGACCTTAATGGGAATGAGAAAATGGGACACTAACCCAAATGAAAATTGTCCAAGTAATGGTGGACAAGGAGATCAATCCATGTAGAAGAGAGTACATGATGTGTAGTAGAGCCACACACCATGTGTCTTGTATTTGAGTACTACATATGTACAACGGCTTGAGTCAGAAGAATATTTCCTGTAGAAAGAGGAGTACACAACATTTATAAGGACTTATATGCCATGCTCCTTTAAACAAGATCCACCTGTGTACCCAAGTTGTGTGCTGGTACACGGTGTCAACCCATGTCTGCCAACCCATGTACCGGTACATGGGGTAGCTGTCATATCCGGCATAATCTAACTGTGTGGTGGAGTACATGTCATGTACTCCACTACGTGTTCATGTATCATCTGTGATACATGTTGAGTCCCACGTAAGGACCCACACGTCGTGTCATAGCTATCACACGTCATGTCATCTCTTCCTATCACCAAAAACCATAGCCACCACTGAGTGGGGCCCACATGTCATGTCCTCTGAGAAACATGTTGTTTTATTAATATTCTAAAATATGGAAACCCTAGCCACCACTGATCTGGCCCCACATGGCGTGTTCTTCAGAGAATACGTTGTGTTCTTCATGTTTTTCCAAAAACTGAAGTTCTTCATCCGACACTTTGGGTGAAGCTCTGATTCTCGATCCAGCCATCTAATCACCATAAAACTCAAGATTTGAGGTCAACCCACCATATTAATATCTATTTGGTAAGTTTTGAGTGTCCGATCAGTTCTAAAAATTTGTTTTGATAATATGTGCAAAGAATGGTTGAAGAATGATTTATTTTTATCTATGTCAATTCTTCGTCTTCCATTGTCGCCGCACCTCTTTTGGGTCATCACAATGTTGTATCTCCAATTTAGGATCATTTTTTTTGAAACGGACACGCAATAATCCATTTTTCATAACCCTATGAAGAACACAAAGAATGCGGGGTCAAAAAGAAGAGAAGAAATCCAATTGATGAATTAAGGAACGAACCTTCATCGTCATTTGTCATGGTGTTGATCTGCTCCTGTTATAATGATAAAATGGAGAAAATAGAAATAAATAAAAACAAACATGGATCAATTTCTCAAAATAAACCCGATAAAAGTCCCTCCTGTAATAATGAATGATCCGTCAGTCAACCTGTTTGTGGGTTGGTCTGAATTCTTCATTTGAATCCAAGAATAGGGAAGAATGAATTAAAATAAAAACCCCTACCTTGGGTTAGGATCGATCACTGATGACGATGGATTGTGCTACCGTATTCAACAAGATCCTCTAACTCCATTGGCTGCACAATTCATGAATGGTCGATTTGTCACCGTTCATTGTCAAGAGGATGCTCCAAGGGGTCTTTTCTTCATGCCTCCAGAGAATTTCAGGGTTATGCGGATAACCCTAGAGATTATTCTTAACATATTGTTTAAAATCTCTCATCACTGCGTTGACGTAAAGTAAATAAAATAAATATTTTAATTTATTTTATTTCCTTATATGTCTAAAAACTAACTTCTGTAGACAGCCTATGATGGTCGATGTTAGGTCTCACCTAAGGTAAAGTCTCTAATCCAAATGCAATGGTTCCATTGGATTTATGATCCAGGAGCCCATTTAAAATTTATTCCACTTTTTTCATAAAATCGCTCGTGCGCTCTATTTAAGAGTTTAATTTATTTTAAACATTTATTTTGGTCACTCCGACCCTCAGAATCGCACGTCGTCGCAAAGCCTGGTCTCAAAATAATTTCAAATAATATTTAAAAATAATACATATAAAATCATAGATATTATAGTATATATATGTCATTCAGTTACATCCATTCAATATGATAAGAAAATATAAACAACGTTCATGCATACATACGGCGTACCATCTCCATGAACGATGTATTCCATTTAATATATATACCTATTATATATAATTATATTCTGAATATATATAATATATAAATCATGTTAAACATTATTTAAGTAATTAAATCATGATCTAATTAATAGGATCAAGAATAACAAGTCAAAACACTTATGATAAAGAATAGATTATTACCCAAAATGTTGTTTTAACATGGAAATTATTAATAAATGAGTAATATAAAGTCATAAATGAATAATATATGATATATTAAATATTATTATGATTCTATTAGAAGTTTATAATATGTTTAAAATCATTATACAGAAGTTTAGGACACATATAGAGAGTATCATACCTAAGGTAAGGGGATTTTTGTCTCACTTTTAATTTCTGGGAGATTCATGTTATGTTCACCACTCTTTACTTTGGTGTAATGTATGTACTTACCATTATTGTATTCTATGTATATTTTACTTAAATTTATGGGTATTCACATGTTCATTTTATGATCCTTATTTCATGGGATTTAAGATTCAAAAGTTACCAAATCGGTAAAATGTTTTTTCTCAAATTGCCTTCTTTGAGACTCATGTTTTGTTATGCACCAAAACTATTTTTCAAAGTGAATATATTTCCATTTTACATTATATATCATGAATATAAATATTTTAATGATTTTATATTCTTAATGTAATTTAATTTCTTACATTGAGAGTATGATCCCAAGTTACCAAGTTATAAGAGTTTATTGAGACAATCTCATCATTTTTTCGAGATTATTTATGTTTATGCTTACATTGATGAAATATTATGATCCATATCTCAAGTAAATTGATGAATTTTCTTATCCTCTAGTTATATGTAATATAATCATGTATTGGTTCCATATTTCTACTCTTTGGTACATAAGAATGTGTTTTTAAGAAATTATCACTTTACCCTCCCTTCGGTCAAAAATCTATGTTTTCTAAAAAAGGTTTCCAATAATATTATACAATTATACTATAAGATTTGAAATAAATTTATACCCTTTTATATTTTACCAATATATTCATGGGAATCTTCATTTAGTTTTCCGAAAAAGACACTTTTCTAACCTTTTTACCATGCAAAAGGAATGTTCTTTTGACCTCATACAACATGTATGGATTTACCTGTCATCATTTCTTCGAAGTTCCCTTTGCATTTTTAAAAGGGTTAATCTTTAAGAAAATTTTTTTAAAATTAATTTATAGGAAAATAGTTTTCAATATTATTTCAGGTCTTCTTTATATGTTTTCAAAACTATTTTATATAAGAATGGTTTTCAAATGGTTTTACGAATTAAAAAAACTTTTTCAAACAAAAAAGGATATTTTTCTCAAGAAATGTTTTTAAAATATGTTTCAGAATTATTTTCCATCTAAGATTACATCTATTTATGTTACTCATGTACTTATATGAAATTTTCTAAAGGTTCCATTCATATCCTTTCTATGAATGGGTTATTCTTAATGCCATGGTCTTCATGAAATCCATTTATTTTTCACAGGTTATATGCTTTTGAAACCCACTTCTTTTTCACAGGTTATTCTTCAATGAAATGATTATGAAACCTATATCTTTTTCATAGGTTATAATGTTATGAAATGTTATTGATTCCAATTTCAATTTTTAAGGGTTATGATTTGATGTTTTTAAAACTCATATCTTTTCAAGGGTCATTATATGATGAATTTTTTTGTGGAATATGCATGTATTATTTCATTATGTGATGGATGGGACCTATATATCCCTCCAACGAATTGGGTAATGATAAATGTTTTATGAGCTCAAAAGTAATTAGGGAGAAAATCCTAATCCCAAAACAACAGGGAATATGGGAGAACATCCCAATCCTGTACCAAGATGGTACACAGGAGGACATCCCAATCCCAAAATAAGAGGGTATATGGGAGGACATCTTAATACAAAAACAAGAGGGTAAACGGAATGAAATCCCAATCCAAAAACAAGAGGGTACACGAGAGGGAATCCCAAGCCTGAAGTAGCTACATGTGTGATTAATCCAATATTAACATGTTACAAAGGCCATGGTAAGCAGCCTTTACATAGGGTTTTTATATGATTATGTTTTTGCCACAATTCCATGTTTTATTCCTATGTTATGCTCTCATAGATCATGTTTATTATTCCTTATGATTCATGTATTATAAACTATCAATATTTATTATTATCTATGATATGCAGGGTATGATCTCCAAATGTTATGATCATGTTTCATACCCCTTTGTTCATGTTATGCTTATGCATTTCTTTATTTAACCTTAATGAGAATCTGAGCTCATCCCTTTCTTATGTCTACTTTCTTTAGGTTATGAAGAAATTTTTTAGGTGGAAGTACTTAAGGTTTAGATATTTATGGGAGATTTTGAAGATCTTTCACTAGGATAGATGATTTTGTTTCCAAGTTTCCAAAAACACTAAACTATTATTGTGAAGACCCAAAGTTTCATTAATGGAAATCCCTCTTGATCTAATTAAATGTATCTTTATGTAAAATGTTTATATAAAATGTCAAATTCTTTGGTTTTATTTTAAGAATTGTGACCATTTATTTTATAGTTGTTGAATAGTGATCACATGATTAGTATAAATATAGGGCTTTAACAAACCAAATTTACTCAGACAAAGGAAGCGATGGCCTCATCCAGTAGAATTGCTCTATACGAAGCCCATTTGTCGAAGCTCGTAAAATAGGTGGCTTCTTTGGGCTTCGCTCTTGACCAAGACCAAGCTGAGCTTCATCATGTCAAGCTCAAATGTAACCGTCTACGGGAAAAATGGAAGTTGATAGAAATTACCACTCGAGCGATGCTATCCGAGCCACCCCAAGAGTCTGTCACCATCACACACCTTAACCTCAGGTCTTATGCAGCTGTTTTAAGGGGTTATGTAACAAATCTCTAGTACTATGTTCATGTACATTATTTTTTGTATATAATAATGAATATACTTTCTTGTCATTATTGATACATTGTAAAAAGTTTTTAAAGTGATTTTAGTTATTATTTAATTAAGAATTCTATTTTATTAAATTAAGGGATTTTTAAATTAAATAATATTTTAATAAAATATTATTATTATTATTATTAAATTAATTTTATTATATATAAATGATCATATAATTTTATGAATGCAATTGTAATTTTTATTAAGGTTTGAAAGCCATTTTTGTCAAAACCTGTGAATTTTCGATAAATGTCATTTTTTATTTTAAAAGTGAAAATTAACATATTTAGAAAATTATTTAGATAAAATAAATGTTATTTATGGAGTCAGGACATCGAAATTATCCAACGGTTAATTTTTCATAATTTTCCGAGACAGTCAATTTTTTGGGTAAAATTTAAATACTGTTTAAATATATAATGTGTTTTATGAAATCATAATGACCAAATAGTGATGTAATAAAACACTATAAGCTTTATGTTTGGCCAATAAATGTTTTAACATTAAAATAATGTGATTTTGGTTTTGTTTGACTTACTTTTCAAAGTATTAATGGACCCTTCAAGACTTATTAAACACCTTGTCTTTTTAAATTGTTTTCCATGGGAATGTGACTCACCTCCACATAAGCAACCCTGTTATTTTAAGAAGTTTGGACTTTGGACTTATAAAATATTATTTTATTCTTCCCTTTTCCAAAAACCATGGGCAAAAACCATGGGATTGTTTGTGGTTTGGATTAATTTAATATAAGGGGTCCCAAACCTAAATAATAAAGAATTCCCTCACCTTTCCTATATAAACCCACCCAAGCTCCCACTTCCTCCTCACTAAAAGCCTTTGGAGTTCATCCAACCTCTGCCCTACTCTCTCTAGAATCCTCACAAGGTTCCCCAAGCTCCCAAGAAGCCTCTCTCAAGCCTCTCTTAAGCCTTTGGAAGCATACTTCCAAGTAAGGGTTTTTTCTTCCTTTCTCATTTTTGTCCAATTTTCTTTAAGTTTTTTTGCCCTTTTAATTTCAATTATTAATGTTGGGGTATGGTTTCTCACCTCACTAATACTTCCCTATTATTGTTTTAATGATGGGAGACCCATTTCTCTCTCATTAAATGTCTCCCATGTACACCCGTTACTATGCCAAAATTCCGAAAGGAACTTCTCTCTCTTCTTTTACATTCAAGCAATACTTTTGTATCATGAATCTAAATTCCATTAAAATTGTTTGTACATGTATATATATGACCCCCCTTACTGTAAATTTTATCTAAATATGATGATAAACCCCTTTCTCTCTCATCAACCATTTTTATGAATTCTTATGTCACATCGTTACGCTGCCGAAATCACACCGATTTTCTAAGCCAATGTCATTTTGTAGTGAATACCATGCCCATTTCTCCATCAAGGGTATTCACCTTTATGCAAATTTACTTATTGATTATAAATTTTCATGTATGAATTCCATATTCCTTTATCGTGGAATAAATGATTATGTTTTATGAATCCATGTTTTATTATCCATGTGGCACACTTATGCATGAAATGAAATGTTTAAGAAGGGTGCACCCTTATAACGCTCCAATTCATTGGGTAAAGTATAGTATCATGATACATCATGTGCAATGGGTGTTTAATAATTCTAATTCAAGTGCAACTAGGGTTTACTCGTGCTTCATGTGCAATGAGGATTTACTCATGCTCTATGTGCAATGAGGCTTGGCTCATGTTAATTCCATGTTAAGTGTTGTTACCACATTTCCATGTTATGATTATCATGCTTTATCATGCCTTTATGTTCATGTTTCTCTTGTGCTATATTGATATGACTATTTTCTAAAATGTATTTTACTCCTCATGTATTCTGTGTTTATTCCCTTATTGGGCTTTATAGCTCACCCCTTTTCTTATGCATATCCTCAGGTTATCCCATGCAATGCTAAGTATGAGGGAATGTAGTGGTCATGTAAAGGAAGTTTTCAATAAATATGTTGTACTTCATGTTTTAAGTTGTTATGTAATAATCCTAAGTTCCAAAGACACTAGACCTATCAATCATCCATGTTTTATCAAGTGAATGTTTTATGTAATAAATCATGTTTAAGTTTGTAATAAAAGCAGGGTTGTCATAGTTGGTATCAGTGGATAGGTTTAGTTATTTTTGGGATTAAGATTAGAAAACCCTTGCAAAGCCTTAGATACAATACTAAGTATAATAAAAACATCCCTAAGTTTTGGTAAGTACTGAGTAATTGGTTTATTAAACAAATACATCCTTGTCTGGATACGAGTAGGTAGAGGCGGCTCTGGCACAGATGTATCCTAGGGGCAAAACCTTAAAACACCGCTTTGAGTTAGACTCGAATGGGAAATGGTGCATGACAACGGGCCTTACTTCACTCTTGGTTACGACACTCTTGGGGATATGCTTTGATAAATTCACAAGCGTAGTATTAACCCTTATTAAGGGAATTAAAAAAAATGACCCTAAGAATATATGTTAGAAAGTAGATCATGAAAAGACTAGGTTGAAGCCTATAGACTCATGAGTTAAGGAAATAAAAGTTTATTTTTAAGTCATCAACTTTTTTCTTTGGATTACCCTTTATGTGTTATCCCATAACTTTCCTTTTATTCCAGCCAATGGCCGGTAATAGGAGGACTCAGGCTAACAACCGGTGTGAAGATCATTGTGATGACTATACTAATGAGATGCCCAATCCAATGGGAGCGGGAATCATGAACTTTGTCACGCTTCTCTCTCAGATAACTCAAGATTTGAATAGAAACATGGGTCAAGAGGAACATACAAACCCCCCTAAGAAGGAACAAGTTGCTATCGAGAGCTTCATGAGACAAAGGCCTCCTACTTTTAGTGGATCATACGATCCCACGATCGTTGAACAATGGATCAACTCCATTGAAAAGATCTTCCCCATCCTTCAATGTTCTGAACAAGAGAAGGTTCTCCTGGAGGATTATCGTATGGAGGGTGAATCTGATCAATAGTGGACGTTGATCAAAAATACGAAGCCTGAGGACGAGATCGAGGTGTTGGAATGGAAGGATTTTCGGAAGATGTTTTTCGATAAATATTTTCCGCGCACCCTCCGGCTTAAGATGGAAAGGTAATTCCTTTACCTCAAGAAAAAAGAAGAAGAATATATTAGAGCGTACAAGGAAAACTTCACAAGGCTAGCATGATATGCTTCTGGCTTTGTCGTTACCCCCAAATTCATGTTTGACTGCTTCTTTGGTGGGCTGAAGCCTAGCCTGCGGAAAGCATTAGTGATTTGTGACTTCGACAGCTATGAGGAAATTGTTTGATGTGCCCTCAAGGTCGAAATGGAGATCGGGGAATCACAGGGGTATCATGGGGACAAGAAGAGTAAGGTTAACTTCAATGTGGGCGGTCTGATGGATAAATCCAATGGTGCTAAGAAGATCCAGCACCCCACTTGCCAAAAGTGCGGAAAGAAGCACCCTGGAAATTGCCTCAAGGGGACGAGGAAATGCTTTAGGTGTGGAAGAGAAGGGTGCCTAGCTGTTAACTGTTAGCAAGAAAGACCAGAGACTGCGATAAAGGATAGGAACACTCCTTTCGAACCTCAACTCGTTGTTCATTGCTACAAATGAAATGAACCAAGGCATCTTACAAATCAGTTCCCTAATCCAAAGGTTTTCGGAGGCAACCAACAACCTCCAAGGCAGCAAGGAAGAGCTTTTTTCATCACTTATGCTAAAGTGAACCCCAAAAACAAAGTGGTGACAGGTACGCTAGTTATTCATTCAAGAATAGAGAACATACTTTTTGATTCAGGTTCTACGCATTCTTTTATATCTCAAAAGTTTAGTAGAAAAATCCCAGAACCACCACAAACCATGGAAGTGAAGATGTAGGTAAGTACAGAAAATGGGGAAATCATTGCGTCCCAGGAATATAAGTCCTCCCCTTTTATAACCTGTGGATTGAATTTCCCGACAAATCTTGCCATACTCCCTCTGGTGGAATTTGATGAAATTCTTGGCATGGATTGGCTTTCCTTATATAGAGCCAATATAAATTGTCGGGAGAGGGAAATCACACTCCATGTGGAGAATCGACCCCCAATTGTTTACAAGTGTAAGGAGGAAGATGAATATCCTTTAGCTCCATCATCTCAAGCATGGATATTACTGCCCTTTGAGCATGCATATCTAGCTCAGATGATTGAGTCCGAGGAAGAAACCATCCTTGAAGAAATGCCTATTGTGAGGGAATTTGCTGAAGTGTTTCCTGAGGAACTGTCTGGTCTTCCTCCTAGAAGAGATGTTGAATTATCAATTGAACTTATAACAGGGGCGCTACCAATATCCAAGACTCCATATAGAATGGTTGTCGTGGAACTTGAAGAGATGAAGAAACAACTATAGGAGAATCTGGATAAAGGGTTTATATACCCAAGTGCTTCACCATGGGGTGCACCAGTCCTCTTCGTCAAGAAGAAGGATGGGTCATTGCAGCTTTGCATTGATTATCGTGAACTTAACAAAATCACGATTAAGAACAAGTATCCTATGTCACGGATTGATGACTTGTTTTGATCAGCTGCATGGAGCACAATACTTCTCCAAGGTAGATTTGTGGTCGGGATATTATCAAGTAAGGGTAAAGAAGGAAGATGTCCCCAAGACTGCTTTTCGTACAAGATACGGGAACTATGAATTCATAGTAATGCCATTTGGACTCACCAATGCTCCAGAAATATTCATGGACTTGATGAATAGAGTCTTTATAGATTACCTAGAAAAATTTGTGGTAGTATTTATAGATGATATTCTAATATACTCCAAAACCAAGGAGGATCATGAGGAGCATTTAAGAACTGTACTGGAGACTTTGCGCAAGGAGAAGCTCTATGCAAAGTACAGCAAGTGTGAGTTCTGGTTGAAGGAAGTCTCATTATTAAGCCATATCATCACAAGCAATGGGATATCTATGGATCCCTCCAAAACAGATGTAATCAAGGGATGGCTGAGGCCAACATCGGTAATGGATATCCGTAACTTCTTGGGGTTAGCTAGATATTATTGACGATTTGTGAGAAATTTCTCACTATTTTCCAAACCTCTTACCAAGATAACTCGAAATGAAGTAAATTTTGTTTGGAGTGATGAATGCGAAGAAAGCTTCAAGGAGTTGAAAAGGAGGCTTATCACTGCGCCCATGCTCACTTTACCCACAAGTGGGGAAATTTTTGTGGTATTTAGTGATGCTTCGAAGAAGGGCTTAAGTTGTGTGTTGATGCAGAATGATAAAGTGATATCCTATGCCTCAAGGTAGTTGAAAATCCATGAGCGAAACTATCCAATGCATGATCTGGAGTTGGCGGCGGTGATCTTTGCCTTTAAAATCTGGCGGCATTATCTCTATGGGGAGAAGTGTGAGATATATACTGACCACAGGAGTCTTAAATATATATTCATATAGAAATAACTTAATATGCACCAGAGAATATGGATAGAGCTCATCAATGGTTATGATTTTTCAATACATTACCACCCTGGGAAAGCGAACAAGGTGGCAGATGTCATAAGTAGAAAGGACCCAGTGATTCTATGAATGATGAGAATTGAGAAGGATCGAGTCTTCTTAGACTTGATGAATATGGACATGGGAATCATAAAGAAGGGAACATCATCAATCCTTTCACAAATGATTGCTCAACCGTCTCTTTTGGAAAGGTTAAAGGATGCTCAAAAAGATGATGTGGGAATTCAGTAAAAAGTGGAAGCTATCAAAAAAGAGAAATCCTCGGAGTTTAATTTTAATGAAAAAGGAATTGTGCGATTTGGGAAAAGGCTATATGTTCCATCACGTCTGTAGTTGAAGAAGGAACTTTTGGATGATGTACATAGTTCAAATTTCTCTATTCACCCAGGGAGCACAAAGATGTATCGAGATCTCTGAGAAAACTTTTGGTGGGATAATATGAAAAAAGGAGATCTCTGAATATACATCAAAGTGTCTGGTGTGCCAGCAATTGAAGGCAGAGTGGAAGAAGTCTAAGGGGATGATGAAACCATTGCCCATACCATAATGGAGATGGGAGAACATCACCATGGACTTTGTCACCGGAATTTTGAGGACATCCAAAGGCAACAATGCAATATGGGTTGTTGTGGATCATCTTACAAAAAATTCACACTTCATTGCTATTCGGGAGGATTTATCTTTGAATAAACTGGCACGGATATATATCAGGGAAGTGGTAAGGCTGCATGGAGTGCCACTATCAATTGTGTCTGACCGAGATTCAAGATTCACCTCTAAGTTTTGGAAGAGTCTTCAAAAATCTCTAAATACTAAACTGAACTTCAGTACGGCCTATCATCCTCAAACTGATGGCCAGTCCAAGCGGACTATCCAAACACTTTAGGATATGTTGAGAGCATGATAAATGGACTTTAAAGGAGTATGGTATCAACATCTTCCTCTGGTTTAGTTCTCTTATAATAAAAGTTTCCACTCGAGCATCCAAATGGCACCATATGAAGCCCTGTATGGGAAAAGGTGCAGAACACCGACATGTTGGGATGAGGTCAGTGAACGTAAGCTGCTTGGACCAGAAATGGTTGAGTAAATGGTGGAGAAAGTGAAAAACATTCAGAATCATATCAAGGCAGCCTAGAGTCGACAGAAGAGTTATGTATATAATCATCGACGATACCTTGAGTTTAAAGTTGGATACATGGTTTTTCTATGAATATCTCTGTGGAAGAAGGTCATGAGGTTTGGAAAGAAAGGGAAGTTAAGTCCAAGGTACATCGGCACCTTCGAGATTCTTAATCATGTTGGGGTTGTGGCCTATCGACTAGCACTTCCACCTACCATGGCCAAATTACATGATGTCTTTCATGTATCCCTCTTAAGGAAGTACATACCAGACCCTTCACATGTACTCTCTTCTGAGGTGGTACAGTTGGAGGATGATCTTTCTTATGAGGAGCAACCAGTGAAGATCTTATATCATAGAGAAAATGTTCTACAAAATAAGACAATGCCCCTTGTCAAGGTGTTGTGGTGAAACCACAAGTTTGAATAAGCGACTTGGGAATCGGAGGAAATAATGAATCTGAGTTACCCACATCTGTTTTAGTGTGGGAAAAGGACATTTCGAGGGCGAAATTTCTTAAGGGGGAAATATTGTGACGACCCAAAGTTTCATTAATGGAAATCCCTCTTGATCTAATTAAATGTATATTTATGTAAAATGTTTATATAAAATGTCAACTTCTTTGGTTTTATGTTAAGAATTGTGACTGTTTCTTTTATAGTCGTTGAACATTGATCACATGATTAGTATAAATATAGGGCTTTAACAAACCCAATTTACTCAGACAAAGGAACCGATGGCCTCATCCAGAAGAATTTCTCCATACAAAGCCCATTTGTTGGAGCTCGGAAAAGAGGTGGCTTCTTTGGGCTTCGCTCTTGACCAATCCCAAGCTGAGCTTCATCATGTAAAGCTCGAACATGACCGTCTACAGGAAAAGTGGAAGTTGACAGAAATTACCACTCGAGCAAAGTTATTCGAGCCACCCCAAGAGTCTGTCACCATCGCACACCTTACCCGTAGGTCTTATGAGGCTATTTTAAGGGGTTATGTAACAAATTTCTAGTACTATGTTCATGTACATTGTTTTTTATATATAATAATGAATATACTTTCTTTTCATTATTGATACATTGTAAACAGTTTTTAAAGTGTTTTTAGTTATTATTTAATTAAGAATTATATTTTATTAAATTAAGGTATTTTTGAATTAAATAATATTTTAATAAAATATTATTATTATTATTATTAAATTAATTTTATTATATATAAATGATCATATAATTTTATGAATTCAATTGTAATTTTTATTAAGGTTTGAAAGCCATTTTTGTCAAAACCCATGAATTTTCGATAAATGTCAGTTTTTATTTTAAAAGTTAAAATTAACACATTTAGAAAATTATTTAGATAAAATAAATGTTATTTTTGGAATCAGGACGTTGAAATTATCCAACGGTGAATTTTTCATAATTTTCTGAGATAGTCAATTTTTTGGGTAAAAATTAAATACTATTTAAATATATAATGTGATTTATGACATCATAATGACCCAATAGTGATGTAATAAAATACTATAAGATTTATGTTCAGCAAATACATGTTTTAACATTAAAATAATGTGATTTTGGGTTTGTTTTACTTACTTTTAAAAGCATTAATGGACCCTTCAAGACTTATTAAACACCTTGTCTTTTTAAATTGTTTTCCATTGGAGTGTGACTCACCTCCACATAAGCAACCCTATTATTTTAAGAAGTTCGGACTTTGGCCTTATAAAATATTGTTTTCCTATTTACTTTTCCAAAAACCATGGGAAAAAAATATGGTATGTTTTGTGGTTTGGATTAATTTAATATAAGGGGTCCTAAACCTAAATAATAAAGAATTTCCTCACCTTTCCTATATAAACCCACCCAAGCTCCCACTTCCTCCTCACTCAAAGCCTTTGGAGTTCATCCAAACTCTTCCCTACTCTTTCTAGAATCCTCCCAAGGTTCCCCAATCTCCCAAGAAGCCTCTCTCAATCCTCTCTCAAGCCTTTGGAAGCATACTTCCAAGTAAGGGTTTTTTCTTCCTTTCTCATTTTTGTCCAATTTTCTTTAAGTTATTTTGCCCTTTTAATTTCAATTATGAATGTTGGGGTATGGTTTTTCACCTCCCTCATACTTCCATCTTATTTTTTGAATGATGGGAGGCCCCTTTCTCTCTCATTAAATTCCTCCCATCTACACCTGTTACTATGCCAAAATTCCGAAAGGAACTTCTCTCTCTTCTTTTACATTCAAGCAATACTTTTGTATCATGAATCTAAATTCAATTAAAATTATTTGGACATGTATCTATATGATCCCCCTTACTTTCCATTTCATGTAAATATTATGAGACACTCATTTCTCTATCATCAACCATTTTTATGAATTCTTATGTCACGCTGTTACGCTGCCGAAATCACACCGATTTTCTAAGCCAATGTCATTGTGTAGTGAATACCATGACCATTTATCCATCAAGGGTATTCACCTTTATGCACATTTACTTATTGATTATAAAGTTTCATGTACTAATTCTACATTCCTTTATTGTGGAATAAATTATTATGTTTTATGAATCCATGTTTTATGATCCATGTGGCACACTTATGAATGAAATGAAATGTTTAAGAAGGGTGCGCCCTTATAGCGCTCCAATGCATTGGGTAAAGTATAGTATCATGATACGTCATGTGCAATGAGTGTTGACTCATGATAATTCAAGTGAAACTAGGGTTTACTCGTGCTTCATGTATAATGAGGATTTACTCATGCTCTATGTGCAATGAGCCTTGGCTCATGCTAATTCTATGTTAAGTGTTGTTGCCACATTTCCATATTACGATTATCATGCTTTATCATGCCTGTATGTTCATGTTTCTCTTGTTATCTATTGATATGCCTATTGTCTAACATGTATTGTTGATTATACAATAAAAACATATATTTTAATTACATTTAATGGTATTAAATGTTCATTTTTGATCTTATGGGCCTGAGTTAGTGCATTTTCATTATGAACATCCATTCTCATCATTTGTGCACTTCATGCCTAATATACACCAATTTAGGCCCAATGAGTCATCTGATTATAAGGAATGTAATTATCAATATTTTAATTTTATATTTAGGTAACTATATCTAAACTTAAATGTGAACATTTTTCATTCAGGGATCAATGGATGATTCATAAACGATGATGGAGATATTTGGAGATTAATGGAAGCAATTCTAGAGAAGGTAGATTGGACACCAGCCCACTTATGAGACTGTGGGGCCCAACATATAGGCCCAATGAATCCCAACTTTTGTTTGATGATAGAATAAATGTTTAGGAACAAATAACTCTTTATGAGATAATGCTAATTCGGAATCTATGGTTGTCATTAAGGTGCCCCAAGTTAGAGATACAATTCTGGGCTAGATTCTGCGGCCTAGAAAAACATCCCAATAATTTGATCATATCTCGAAATCCACAACTCCAAATGGGACCAAATTTTACAGGCGGTTATAAGAAATCCGGAGATCCATTTTCTTCTTCTATGTCCCACTCTGATTTGGCCATCTAGAAGGTAATACAAACGCGTCTGTTCGGTGGATGAAAGATGGCTGCCACCTCGGGTCAAATGTGGAAAAGTCCAAATTCCACAAGCTTTCCACCACCTATGGCCTACCAAAATTAATTGTTATGCTTTGTAATGTTTTAGGCTTGACCCAAGGGCTTAGAAATGTCTATTTAAGGCAGTGGTGTTGGATGATTTAGGGATCTTGGGTTCTAGGATTCATTGTAGTGTTATGCTGCCACTTTGTGTTTGTAATCGCATTTCTTCCTCATTTAAGTTGTTTAATTCACCTTAGTTTCTTAATAAAAGTTATTAATTTACTCTTATTCTATTCTTCTACTTATCATGTTGATGCTGTTGGTTCAAGGTGTGGATTTATTCACACCATACTTTGTGATATTTATCACACAACGGAGGAGTGATCTTTTTTTGTTGTTGTTTTTACTTCTTCAATTCCACCCTTGTAAGTCTACTTCCCGCTTCCGTTGAAGACATGTCATCAATGGAGGGATAACTCTTTTATGGGTTGATCAAAGGGAGTAAAAAGGGGCTGTATTGGATGTTATTTATCACTCCATTAATGGCTAATCACTTATTTTAAATGATATTTTTATTTGATGATTTTAAAACATCTTCATCCTTATTGAATTTAAGGTCACACATTTCAAGTGCTAATACGAACCTCTACCTTGGAGTGATAAAAATTTTATCCTTCAATTTTATAGGTGATTAGTATTAGGGCGTGTAGGCATTAAACCAGTAAGTGATGATTTCCTTTGATCTTCTTAAATGAATCCATCTCAATTATAAGAAATTGAAATCATTAAAAAAGTAATTCATCCAATCCACCCCGAGCGATAACCTAGGATCAACTCATTCTTTTAAATTGAATTCACTTAAATCTGTTAGTTATCATTTAAAACCATATAAAATCAACCCAAGTTGGCCACTTCATATCCAAAAACAGTCCATAGAATGTATGTGTCTATAGGTTTCTTCTTAGGTCTCTGAGGATTCGATAACCCAAGCTAAACTACAAGGACTGTTTTACCTTCATCTCTTGGGTAAATTTGAGCGAGAATAAAAATTTTGCGCCATTGACGGGGACCCAAGTAAGTCATCTAAACACCCATTCTATTCTCCCCCATTTCTTCTTTTCTCATCCAAATTATCTTATCTTGTCCCTTTCTCATTTTTTTTCTTTTGGCGCATGTCCGCCTACACCCGCGATCAATCAAACCGTCTAGTTAGGGTGGATAGTCCTAGGGTTAGGGAGTCAAGTACACCAAGGGAACTAATTCCATTAGATCCTAATATTCCTAATACTCTAGAGTCCAAAATTGAGCCAATTTAAATTGAAGGTCTTCAAAGAAACCAACTCATAAACCCAGGTGGGAACCAAAATGGAAACCCAAATGAGGCAGCCCCTAGCTTGGGGAATGCAATTGATCAAACCATGAATGACTACCTAAAACCTTCCAGGACCAATGCCCCCTCATGCATTATACACAATTACCTAGGAGTTTCCAACTACATATTTAAACCTCATGTCCTAAACCATCTTCCCACATTCCATGGAATGGAGTCCGAGATGCCATACCTGCACATTAAGGAGTTCAATGACATTGTAGAAACCATGTGTTCCCCACATCAACTAGAATCAGCTAAGATGAGGATATTTCCTTTTTTATTTAAAGGATCAATCTAAAAATTGGCTAAACAATTTGAGACCATCATCCATAAACTCTTGGGACCAACTACAAAGAGAATTCTACAAAAAATACTTTCCCCGCCATAAAACAATTGCACATAAAAAGAGTATCCAAAACTTTTTTGAAAAAGAGGGAGAGTCATTCTATGAAACATGGGAGAGGTTCAAAGACACTCTAAACATAGTTCCACACCATGGTTTTTCTATTCCTGAACAAGTGAGAATTTTCTATGAAGAGTTGGGTCCGGGGAACAAACAATTCATTGACATGATGTGTAATGGAACCTTTAAAAACAAAGCCCCAAATGATGCTTACGAGTATCTAGAAAGACTTTCTGAACAAAACCAAACATGGGGAACTTCACCTTATTCTGAAAATCCACAAAGAACTACTCGAATTCATACACTTATAGAAGAGGAAAGCCTTAGGGCTAAACTCACAGCACTCTCTAGGAAGGTTGAAGAGATAGACCTTAGGAAAGTCCATGAAATCCAAACTGTTGACCCTGTTTGCACAATTTCTGACAAACATGACCATAAGACAGATAACTGACCAACCATTCCATCCATCAAGGATGTTCTCTTAGGAGGACCCCCAGCGGAATTAAATGCTTTGAACTTTCAAAATCCTCAATACCAAAACACCTTCAAACCAAGGTATAACGACCACCTAGGATTCCGATGGAAAGATAACCAACAACCTAGCCAACCACAAGGACAAAATCCTTACCCCCATCAGAACTACCAAACCCATAACCAGTTCCAAACCCAACCTATCCAATACCAACAGCCACCGGTCCATTTTCAACAAACCATCCTACCTCCAAAATATCCCCTTGGAATAAACCAACCTACTCAAGCACCCACCCAAACTGTTCCACAAAGCCTACTAGAACAACTGTGCAAACAAATGGAAAGGATGGACTCAGAAGTCTCTTCCCTTAAACAAGAACTTCAAACCATAAAAACTGTAAAGGCACCCATGCCTACTCAGGCGGTGCCATCCTCAACTTCAAGGGGAGAGTCAAGTTGAACTCAAACAACTCATGAACAATTAAAGGCTGTGACTATTTTAAGAAGTGGGAAATCAATTGAGAAACCTGAACAACTAATTCAGAACCCACATGAAGATTCAAACTTGGATGAAAATTCAAATGAACCCCAAGATCAAACTGAGGAAACTAATAACAATGTGAAAGAAAAAACTCTTCAACAAACAACCCAACAACTTGCACCATTTCCTCAATGCATGAGGGGGAAACCCAAGCCTAAACTGAATGAAACATTGAGGGAAATATTCTCACAAGTCAAGCTGAACATTCCCCTTCTTGATGCCATCCAAACCATACCTGCCTAATCAAAGTACCTTAAGGACTTGTTCACTTTTAAAAGAAAATTTTCACATAAAAACCAAGTCCTTTTGGCTGCTAATGTGAGTACCACCATTCAAGGGACCATTCCTCCTAAGTTTAAAGACCCAGGTTGCCCTTAAATCAATGTTTCACTAGGAGAAAGCAAATTTGTCAAGGCCTTGTGTGACCTAGGTTCTAGTGTCAAACTCATCCCATATGTTGTGTACTGCCAGTTAGGCCTAGAAGAGATCCAACCCACATCTGTCACACTTCAGATTGCTGATCGTAGCATTAGGGTTCCAAAGAGGATTTTAAAGGATGTTCTGGTAAAGGTTGAAAACTTCATCTACCCTACTGACTTCATTGTCCTTGAAAACCATCCAAAATTAGGAAATAAGGAACAAACCCCAATCATCCTTGGCCGTCCTTTTCTTGCAACAATCAACTCTGTTATCCGAGTTCGAAATGGGAACATGACCATCACCTTTGGGAACATGGGTCTAGACTTGAACATCTATAATGCAAGATCACAAATAGGGGATGATGAGGACATTCATGAATTAAACATGATATGAAGAATTGATAATGAATCCATGGAACATCAAGGAATATTTTCTGAATGTTTAAGTCAGGATGAGATTGATTTCCTTTGTTCACATAAAGGAAGTTTATCTCCTTGGCTTGAATCAATTTCAAATTGCTCTTATGATGAATTCTTAGGTCCAACAATCAGTGAAAACTTTCAGGAAACCAATTTCATGGAGACCAATCAAACTTCCTTCCCTAAATCTGATCAAGCCAATCTAGTAGCTGAAACTTCTACATGTGGGGAATCAATCCTATCTGAAACTCTAAAAAAAGAAATTGAACTTGATCTAATGTCCCAATATTCTGTTGAAATTCTTAACCAAACTGATCTTGAATTGAAGGAACTTCCCGCTATACTCAAGTATGCTTTCCTAGGGGAAAATAAAACACATCCTATTGTCATTTATTCTTCTCTTGAAGACAATCATGAAAGGATGCTTCTATATGTCCTTAGGGAGCATAAGAAAGCCATTGGTTGGACCCTTTCTGATATTCCTGGGATTATCCCACTTATCGGGACTCATAGGATTGTTCTAGAATCTGATTCAAATCCATGTCGTCAACCTCAACGGTGACTCAATCCTAATATCATGGAGGTAGTAAGGAAAGAACTTCTGAAATTGTTAAAAGATGGTATCATATATCCCATAGCTGAGAGTGAGTGGGTGAGCCCAATCCAAGTGGTTCCAAAAAAGGCTGGAATCACAATGATAACCAATGAGGATGGAGATATTCTTCCAACAAGGGTGATTAGTGGATGGAGGGTCTGCATTGACTACAGGAAGCTAAACTCATTCACTAAGAAGGACCATTTCCCCTTACCATTCATTGACCAAGTCCTTGAGAGAGTGGCAGGTCATGACTTCTACTGTTTCTTAGATGGGTACTCAGGGTATAATCAAATTGAGGTCTCCCTAGAGTATCAAGGGAAGACTACATTCACATGTCCATTTGGAACCTTTTCCTTCAAACACATGCCCTTCGGGTTATGAAATGCCCCTGGAACCTTCCAGCTGTGCATGATGGGAATCTTCTCAGACATGGTAGGGAATTTTCTAGAGGTCTTCATGGATGACTTCTCTGTGTTTGGGGATATATTTGAGGGATGTCTGCAGAATGTGGAGAGAGTCTTGTCAAGATGTGAAGAAAATAATCTGGTCCTAAACTGGGAAAAATGCAATTTCATGGTTAGAGAGGGACTTGTTCTAGGCCATCTAGTCTCGATTAGGGGGGTTGAATTTGATAAAGCAAAGTTTGACATCATTCGTCACTTTCCATCACCCAAAACTTTCAAGGAAGTCAGGTCTTTCTTAGGACATGCTGGTTTCTATAGAATATTCATCAAGGACTTTAGTTCAATATCCCATCCCCTTTGTGCTCTCCTAGTAAAGGATGCTCCATTTGTTTGGATAGAAATCTGTGAGGTTTGATTCTCAACCCTCAAATCCTCTCTCACCTCTCCCCCGATTATGAAATCTCCAAATTGGAACCTTCCTTTAGAACTTATGTATGATGCTAGTGACTTTGCTGTAGGAGTTGTGTTAGGACAACGTTGTGATAAAACTCCTTATGTCATTTATTATGCAAGAAAATCCTTAAATGATGCCCAAATCAACTACACCACCACTAAAAAGGAGTTACTTGCTATTGTGTTTGCCTTAGAAAAGTTTAGGTCCTACCTCTTAGGATCCCCCATCACTGTGTTAACTGACCATTCTGCACTAAAATACCTCTTCCAAAAACAAGATTCCAAGGCTAGAATAATTAGGTGGGTCCTTCTCTTACAAGAATTTGACCTCACAATCAAGGATAAAAAGGGTGTTGAAAATGTTGTAGTTGATCACCTCTCTAGGATGGAATTCAAAGACAACTCAAATCACTTTTCTGTGTCTAATTCATTTCCTGATGAACACCTATACTCTGTGAGTGACTTCCCTTGGTATGCCGACATAGCCAATTTCTTAGTTACAGGAGTCATTCCAAAATTCTTAGGGACTCAAGCTTGAAGGAAATTCCTTTCTGATGTTAGACACTATGTCTTTGATGATCCATACCTCTATAAGTTCTGCCCTGACCAAGTCATTAGGAGGTGTGTTCCAGAATCTGAACAAGAGTCCATCCTTAAATTCTGTCATAGTGAGGCATGTGAAGGTCACTTTTCCTCTAAGAAAACATCTTCTAAGATTCTTCAATGTGGTCTCTTCTGGCCCACCCTCTCAAGGGACTCCTACACATTTTGTCAAAGCTGTCCTAGGTGTCAACAAGTAGGGTCCATCACAAAAAGGAATCAAATGCCACTCACTCCCATCTTAGTGGTTGAAATATCTGACTATTGGGGAATTGATTTCATGGGTCCCTTCCCAAACTCTCAGGGATACCTCTACATACTCTTAGCTTCTGATTATGTCTCAAAATGGGTTGAGGTTATTCCCACAAAATCCAATGATCATCAAACTGTGATTAGATTCCTAAAATAAAACATCTTCTCTAGATTTGGAATTCCTGTGGCTATCATAAGTGATCGTGGAACTCATTTTTGCAATCATCCATTCTCATCACTCATGGAAAAATAATGAATTTCTCACAAAGTGTCCACTGCTTACCACCCACAGACCAATGGTCAAGCTGAGTTATCCAATTGTGAAATCAAACAAATTCTTGAGAAAACTGTCAATCCTTGTAGGAAAGATTGGTCCGAGAAACTCTTGGATGCTCTTTGGGAATATCGTATAGTATTCAAAACCATCCTAGGAATGTCACCATATAGGTTGGTTTATGGAAAATCATGCCATTTACCCATTGAAATTGAGAATAAGGCCTTTTGGGCAATTAAGAAAATGGATTATGACCTCTCATTGGCCGGAACAAAAAGGAAATTAGATCTCAATGAACTAAAGTAATTAAGGATGGAGGCTTATGAAAATTCAAGGATCAATAAAGCTAGAGTTCAAGCCTACCAATCTAGGAATATCAAGGTCAAACATTTTGAACCGGGAAAACTTGTGCTCTTGTATAGTTAAAAACTTCATTTACACCTGGGAAAGTTAAGGTCTAGATAGTCAGGTCCTTTCATAGTGCATCATTTATACCCCCATGGGGCAGTAGAGATTCAAGATCCCACTAGTGGTCACATTTTCAAGGTCAATGGTCAAAGGTTAAAAACATTAATTGAATCATTCAATAAACAGGAAATAGATATTGAGTTAATTGAGCCAATCTATGAACCAGGAAAAATTGATAAATTTGGGATCTATGTCGGGATAACGACGTTAAAAAAAGCACTGCACAGGGAGGCAACCCGTGGTTTTTATGTTTCTAATATTTTTGAATCATCTTTATTTTTCAAATAAGATTACTTAATCATTTTTATATTTAAAAATAAAAAAATAAACTTTTGACTTGTTCTTCTATTATGAGTATGGATGGGTACGAAAGGGGAGCACCATATTCATCCGTGTCACGTGGTGTGATCCTTGAGTAATACCTTACCCAGAAATTTATGAAGAAGACAATGTATCATTAGTTTATTTTGTTTTATTTTTATTATTTTATAGGTTAAGATAAAAATAATAAAAATAAAAATAATAATAATTAAAAAAGGGGACACGCCATAGGTTGTGGGGAAAACCCCATCACAACTGGCGAAGCCGTGGGGACTCGAACCCGGGACCGAAGGGAGACAGGGGCATGCGCTTACCACTGACCTACGGCTTCTTGTGCTTCCTTATTCTATAATTTGTATATATATACTTATATTTTAATTCCTTTATTATATAAATATATATATATATATATTGTTTTTTTTTGTTTTTTTTTGTTTTTCCTTTTTCCACTAGGGAACTTTGCAAGCGACATGGATATCAAAGGAAAAAATTCGAGCGGCAAGAACTTCAAACTTCAACCACCAGGTGACTTCATTCCATGATCCTCATATTTCAATTTCCTTATTTAACTCTCCTTTTTATTCCTCTACCCCATTCTAAATTTTATTTTTACGAAACTAGGGACAGTTTCATTCTAAGTTGGGGGGTGTGAAAACAAAATGTTTGTTTAAAAAAACAATGATAAAAAAAAGAAGTAAAATTCCTTTATCATTCATATAATAACATCTTTTCTCACATAAAAACTACATATCAAATAATTTTTATTTCCTTGACTCTTAACTTAATTCATGATTAAGTTTAAAAGCATTGATTTTGGAAGTTTTGTTGTCCAATGAAAATTTTCATCATTTTTATTTTCATCCATTAAATCAAAATGCCACAATGCACGTCCTTTAGACTGTGGGGTACTAATTTTAATTTTTGGGGTCCCATAATAAATAGCATAGTCTGGTTTGATTTTTATGAATAATATGAGTATTCAAAAAATAAAAAATAAAAAATAAAAATAAAAATAATTGTGTGTAGAGCAATGGATTGATAAAATGTGAGGCTTTCGGCACTTGGGGATTGTGACTCCAGAGTTGTCTAGACCTGAGTTTTTCAATCTATCTCTATTTATGGTAATATGACTTTGCTTTTGATTAAGTTAACTCGATATGATGCCTGAGTATGTGGGCTTCACTTGGTTCCCTAAGGCCTTTGAGTCTGGGAGTTATCGGCAAAGTCTTGATACATGGGTTAATTTGATTAACTGCAATCTCAATTACTATGGAAATATTGAAAAAAAATCAAAAAAAAAGAATGAAAAATACTCATATTAGGATTAAATGTGATTCCACCTAGTGCTTCCATGATTTCCCCCTTGAATGAAAATCAACCCCCATATCTATTGTGATACACAACACATCATTACACCTAATTGAGTTGGATGAAGTATGATGATGGATTTGATCAAAGGAATGGGCTTGGTATTGGGATATGCTTTTAAATTCATCTTATTTTAAATTATCTTGATAGGTTATAAAGATATATTTGTGTGTAGTTTACATTGTGAGCACTGTTTGTTATAATGTGTTTGAAGAAAGGAATTCAAATAAAATCATTGAATTATTTGCTCGGGACTAGAAAATCTCAAGTTGGGGGTGTGATTATCCAATAAAAACATATATTTTAATTACATTTTAATGGTATTAAATGTTTATTTTTGATCTTATGGGCCTGAGTTAGTGCATTTTCATTATGAGCATCCATTCTCATCATTTGTGCACTTCATACCTAATAATTACCAATTTAGGCCCAATGAGTCATCTGATTATAAGGAATTTAATTATCATTATTTTAATTTTATATTTAGGGAACTATACCTAAACTTAAATGTGAACATTTTTCATTCAGGGATCAATGGATGATTCATAAACGATGATGGAGATATTTGGAGATGAATGGAAGCAATTCTAGAGAAGAAAGATTGGACACCAGCCCACTTATGAGACTGTGGGGCCCAACATACAGGCCCAATGAATCCCAACATTTGTGAGAAGATAGAATGAATGTTTAGGAACAAATAACTCATCATGAGATAATTCTAATTCGGCCTCTATGGTGGTCATTAAGGTGCCCCAAGTTAGAGATACAATTCTGGCCCAGATTCTGCGGCCCAGAAAAACATCCCACTAATTTGATCATATATTGGAATCCACAACTCCAAATGAGACCAAATTTTACAGGAGGTTATAAGACATCTGGAGCTCCGTTTTCTTCTTCTATTTCCCACTCTTATTCGGCCATCTAGAAGGTAATACAAACGATTCTGTTCGGTGGATGAAAGATGGCTGCCACCTCGGGTCAAATGTGGAAAAGTTCAAATTCCACAAGCTTTCCACCACCTATGGCCTACCAAAATTAATTGAGATTATTTGTACTGTTGGAGGCTCGACCCAAGGGTTTACAAATGCCTATTTAAGGTAGTGTTGTTGGATGATTTAGGGATCTTGGGTGCTTGGTTTCATTGTACTGTTATGCTGTCGCTTTGTGTTTGTAATCGCATTTCTTCCTCATGTAAGTTGTTTAATTCACCTTAGTTTCTTAATAAAAGTTCTTCATTTACTCTTATTATATTCTTATACTTATCAAGTTTATGTCGTTGGTTCAAGGTCTGGATTTATTCACACCATACTTTGTGATATTTATCACACAACGGAGGAGTGATCTTTTTTTGTTGTTGTTTTTACTTCTTCAATTCCACCCTTGTAAGTCTACTTCTCGCTTCCATTGAAGACATGTCATAAATGGAGGGATAACTATTTTATGGGTTGATCCAAGGGAGTAGCAAGGTTCTGGATTAGATGTTATTTATCACTCCATTAATGGCTAATCACTTCTTTTAAATGAGATTTTTATTTGATGATTTTAAAACATCTTCATCCTTATTGAATTTAAGGTCACACATTTCAAGTGCTAATACGAACCTCTACCTTGGAGTGCTCAAAACTTTGATCCTTCAAGTGTATAGGTGATTAGCATTAGGGTGTGTAGGCATTAAACCAGTAAGTGATGATTTTGTTTGATCTTCTTAAATGAATCCATCTCAATTATAAGAAATTGAAATCATTAAAAAAGTAATTCATCCAATCCACCCCGAGCGATAACCTTGGATCAACTCATTCTTTTAAATTGAATTCACTTAAATCTATTAGTTATCCTTTAAAACCATATAAAATCAACCCAATTTGGCCACTTCATATCCAAAAACAATCCATAGAATGTACGTGTCTATAGGTTTCTTCTTAGGTCTCTGAGGATTCGATAACCCAAGCTAAACTACAAGGACCGTTCTACCTTCATCTCTTGGGTAAATTTGAGTGAGAATCAATTGTAATCCTCATGTATTACATGTTTATTCCCTTACTGGGCTTTATATATCACCCCTTTTCTTATGTATGTCCTCAGGTTATCCCATGCAATGCTAAGTACGAGGGAATGTAGTGGTCATGTAAAGGTAGTTTTCAATAAAGATGTTGCACTTCATGTTTTAATTTGTTATGTAATAATCCTAAGTCCCAAAGACACTAGACCTCTTGATCATCCATGTTGTATCAAGTGAATGGTTTATGTAATAAATCATGTTTAAGTTTGTAATAAAAGTAGGGTTTTCATAATTATGATCCTCAGGCATGTATTTTTTAAATGTACTAAATATTCATCTAAAATGATGTAATATCCATGTATGTTAAGCCTGGGTCACTATTTTTGGTATCAGAAGAAAGGTTTAGTTAACCTTTGGAAACTAGTATGAGAAAACCTTTGTGAGATCCCTAGGTTTATTTCTAAGGATATGTCTAGGGATGTGTCTAAGGATAATTATAAGGATGAGGAAAATGTCCTAGAATTTTGGTAAAGGATGGAGTGAGTGGTTTCCAAGTAACACGTCCCTAATTGGATACTAAAAATGGATGTGGCTCTGGAATAGATATACCTAGGGGTAAAAACTCTGACAAGATGTTTCGGGATTGACTCGAGGTAATTTGGTACACAACAATGGGCCTTGTTTCACACTCGGTTTGACACTCCCGGGGGATATGCTTTGGGAATTTACAAACTCTTCACAAAACATCATGAAGGATTTAGATATAATTTATATATGAATAAACTAGGATAAACCCAAGGTGTCATAGATTATATAATGTGTTATGATTTAGAAATCCTATAAGTAATTATTTTCATGACTATGAGGTTTTCTGCTATGACAAGTAATTCTCACACTATGCTTCTGGTTTTATTCAATGGCGGGAAGCAGAAGAAACTGGATTAATGTTGAATGTGGTGGACAATTTTTTGATGATCAGTCAAGTGGGATAATCATTGGATTGAAATATATTGTGATCATGCCTAATCAGTTTTCACAAAACATGATTAACAATGTTTACCTTAACCGACTCTTAGAATCACCAAGGAAGAGAAAGAAGGAGTTTTCTGAGAGTTTGGGTAATAGAGACCATGAAGGAAAGAAGATTCATTTTCCTTTGTGACAATAATGTCGAAATAATCACCTAAGTAAATTTATTAGAGGAACAAGAAGGTGTTTTGACTGTGTAAAATAAGGACACAAAGTAAGTGATTGTAAGGGAAAAATTAAGAGTTCGGTTAACAAAATGTATGATAATTTTGGCCTCCCTAAGTCGTCATCAAAGGATAAGTGTTTTAAGTTGGATAAAATGGTTATTATGCAACCTAATATCCCAAGAGGAAAGTTCCTAAATAGAATCAGCAAGGTGGTATGATTAATGGTTACATTGTGGATGATGATGAGACTACGGATGAAATGTGAAAGGAAAGAGGTATTATTGTTAATAAGTTAAGGATGAAGTAATCGAAGTATTTATGTATTTGGATTCAAAATTTATAAATGATAAAATATAAAAGGATTTTTATACTTACTTTTTTTTCTTTCTCTCAATATTTATAATTTTATGTTGGACAAGAGATGTGGTTTAATGACAAGGTGATATTTTGACTAAAGAAAGATAACCCTCGATATGTTCTTTATGTTAAGATAATGTTGTATGGATAAAGATATGTGGGATATGAATAAGTAAATTGGAAAGTATTTATAACCTTGAAACTAAGTAAGGACTTGTTTATAGGTGTTTTATACTATCATTGATGAATTTTACAGCATTTTCGGATTTTAGTAATTGATCCAAAATACATTGGAATCAGGAAGCATGCACGTTTTCAAAAAGGATTTATGGTAATTAGGGTTATTACCATGTTTCAAGAGAATATACAATAAGGGTATTCACATGTTTGGAATGTTACAACCAAGATATACTTTTTGATATACAAGGGAATCGATATTAAGATGATTTCAGGACTCTCTTTCTAAAAATTTAGATTTTCACCTTTAAGAAGGGTTATAAGGTTAACCGTTCCTGAAAAGTTTAAGTTAAACTTTGGAGGAAGTATTTGTGAACTAAGTTTGTGTTGAAAACCTTGATTAAAAGTTTAATAAATGATCAAACTTATTTCAAGGATATTCATCTTATATATTATATTAGTTTGGTTTTAAAAAAAAGGACAGCGTGTATGTTAGGTGACAACCAATCAAGTCCGGCAAGTTCGTGGGTCTTAAACCCATGAATGAAAGACAATAAGGGTTTCATGCCTACCACTAGCCAACATGATTTCCTACTTAATGTATAATTATTTTTTTTGAATAAATATTTATGATTAACTAGTATTGTTACTTTTTATTTTTATATATTAATGCATGTTGATTTTTTTAAGAGACAAATAGTTAGACTTTTTATTCTTTTATGAGCCTTAAGATCTATTAAAAGCATATTTTAGTGTTTTATTCATCAAATTTAATTTCTAGACATTCATTCCATGAGGTAATGAATGTATTATAAATTTTTAAAAACACAACCAAAGAATTAATTTTTTTATAAGAATTTATCAAGAATTACTCAATGTTCTCAAAGTGGTCAATTTTTTTTGTCCTAATACCTTAAATTTTGTTAAGATGATGGCCTTTTAAATCATCACAAATTTATGAATTTGAGGCCCTCGTCTTTCATTTTATCATTAACTTTTTTTTTATTGATAACTTCAACCACTCCCTATAAATATTTATACTTTTCCTCCATGTCCAACACACCCAACCTATGTTCTCCAATGAGGAAACCCATTTATATGTTACCGTGGGTAACCGTTATGGTTCCAAATTTCCCTTTTAAAAGGAAGTTTTAGTATCCATTTTTATTATGTTGATTTATATGAATTAAACTTTCAAGTATTAATCCTTTGATAACCCAGAAGGATTTTGAGGGATAAATTCATTTTAAGGGGGGGTAGAATGTAACACCCCGAGATTTGGGTGATTTTTTTTAATTAATTTAATCTTTCGATATTTTTCACTTCACACAACACTAAAAATATATTTTCACTAAATAAAATATTCCTTTAACACTAAAACCACATTTCATACGTTACACGCAACATATATTTGGCATACGATGCATGCAACACTGAGTTGGTGTACGATATATGAAACACTGGGTTTCTATGTAACATCTCTTTCTATTGTTTAAAATATTTAAATAAGATAATTATAAATTCACTACTAAAATTATTTATATGAATAGTAATAAATACTTTTAAAATATTTTTTATAATTGTTTTATATAAATAAAATATATTGATAATAAAATATATGATTCTTGGTAAAATCTTTATATATTTAGAAATACCATTTTCTCGAATGAACAACTTTTAATGTCCTTTTAATAAAGATAATTTTATAAAATCATGGAAATTTATTTTGGTAAAATAGAATTCATTTTTGAATTTATAATTTCAAAATTAGTTTAGGATTATTTTTTGATATTTTTTTGAAAACTTTCAATTTTTGATGAATAGTGAAAAACATTGCATTATTGTTAAAAAATTGAATTTTTCATTTAAATAATTATTTTAATTTAAATTTATTTTTAATTTAAAAATACATAAATAATACATATATTAATCAAATTTATGTCATTGGATTCATTTTTATAATAAAATTAGATATAAGAAATCATTGAATTTTTTAACGTCTCTTTTACCCACCTTCTAGGCATATTTGTGGGATCAGCATTAAACGTAATTTTACCACTTCTGTGAATTGAATTTAAAAAAAACATGCATGGTTGTAATCAGTATGAAAAATGTGGTCTAATAGGATAAAAATAATTTAGATGAATAGTAACTTTTGAATTTTATTTATTGTGGTTAAAGTTAAACAAGGTAATTAAAGGTAAAAAAATGTTATAATAATATAAAATTATTCTAACACTTGTACTAATTTAATTGGATAAGTATATTTCACCCCAAATCAACCTTATGTCTAAAATAAGATCCTTTTTATTCCACTTGTGTTAGATTATGACATTAATTATATTTTATATAAAGAAGAGCTAAAAATGTCATATTCCAATTTCAATAACTATTTTATTTTTAATATGAGGTTATATAAGTGATATGGTGGAATATAAATATTATTTATAAATCTAAGAAATTTATATGCACCATGATGATTTATTTATAATTTTTAGACTTTAAATAATTAAATTAAATGCTGACACAATGATGATGAAGTGATTATTTAATTAATTAAGATATCAAATAAATGATATTAAAAATATTAAAATAAATATAATTTGACTTAATTAATGACAAAAACTAATTTAATAGATAACTTAAAAATTTTAGTGGCATATTGGAAGTATTGGTTCTAAGTTATCATGTTGGTTTGATATTTTTAAAAATGTAAATATTTAATAGTATTAAAATTGACATAAATGATATTTTAAAATAAATACTATTTTATTAAATGATATAAAAGTCATAAAAATATAAGGTTTGGAAAAACAACTTGTATAATGTCAAATATGTCATAAATAATCCATTTGGGGTTTTTTTATATATTATAGTAACTATATTAACCCTATAGTGTAAAAATACAAGAAGACACAATAAGAGTTAAATTGTTTAACTAATGGGTTAAATCCAAAATATAAGATTAATTTATGACCTAAAGATGTATAAAATTCATTGGATAATGGGATTTATTCCCATACTCATATTATACTCTAAATAAATCACTTTTTATCTATTTGAAACCAAAAATTGATTTATAATAAATTAATATTTTAATATCTTCCAAAAGTGCCCCTCGCCACTCTTATAAAAAGGCACTTATATTTCACTTTAATTCACACCTATAAAGTCCTTTTTCTAAGAAAAGATTTACCCATTTCATATCCTATATTACCTCACAACAACTTAGATTCCATACTTTAGGAATAAATTCATCATATGGAGTCCTTTTGTACAAATCAAAAAAGATGCCCGAAAAAGAGGTAATTGTTTTATCACATATTTCAAAGTTATTTTCATATTCTACTTCTTTATATGTTGTTTCCATACCAAAGTAATAAATCCAGAATCTAATATATTCTGATATGTTTTTATGATTATGGTATAACCATATTCCTCTTTTTACTCATCCTTTGAAAAATAATATCACAATGTGTGTGTGCGTGCGTACGGCTTACCATCTCCACACCATGGTGTAAACTATTTTTCATGTAAAATTTATTTATATGGGTATAATGATGAATATAAAGGATGTAAATAATAAATATAACATTATATTGTTTCTATACAATTCATATTCCATCAAATTCCATGTCATTAAACCCTTAATGAAATGATATCATCACTTGTGAGTACATACGGATTATCATCTCCACGATGTGATGAGATTCATCTTATAGTTCACAAATCAATAATTATTATAAAAATAAATATTATGAATAAGTATAAAATATATGAAATTATAATTCTACTAGAATAATTTGTGTGTGTGTGTGTACATATATGTCATTCACTTACTTCCATTCAATATGATAAGAAAACAGAAACAGCATTCATACATACGTACAACCTACCGTCTCCATGAACGGTGTATTCCATTTCATATATATATATATATATGGTATATAAATCATTTTAAACATTCTATAAGTAATTAAATCATGATCTAATCAATAGGATCAAGAATAAAAATTTAAAATAAGTACGATAAAGAAATCGATTATTACCTGAAATATTAATTTAACTTAGAAATTATTAATAAATGGGTAATATAAAGTCAAAAATTAATCACATATGATATCATAAATATTATTAATATCATTTTATAAGTTAATAGTATTTTTAAAACCATTATATAGGATTTTTGGACATGTACAGAGAGTATCAGACATATGGTAAGGGGATTTTTGTCTCACTTTTAATTTCTATGAGATACATGTTATGTTTACCAGTCTTTCCTTTGGTGTGGTGTATTTACTTACCATGATTTTATTATATTTATATTATACTTAAATTTTTGTTTATTCACATGTCCATTTTATGATCCTTCTTTTATGGGTTTTAAGATTCAAAAGTTACCAAATCAGTAAAATGTTTTGTCTCAAGTTGCCTTCTTTGAGACTCATGTACTTTTATGCACCAAAACTCTTTTTATAAGTGCGTATATTTTAATTTTACATTATATGTCATGAATCTAAATATTTTCATGATATTCTATGCTTCCTGTAATTTAATTTCTTACATGGAGAGTATGATCTCAAGTTACCAAGTTATAAGAGTTTATTGAGACAATCTCATTATTTTTTCGAGATTGTTTATGTTTATGATTACTTTGATGAAATATTATGATCCATATCTCAAGGAAATTCATGAATTTTCTTCTCCTATGATTATTCATGATATAATATTGTATTGGTACAATATTTTTACTCTTTGGTACATAAGAAAGTGTTTTTATGAAATCCCAACTTTACCCTCCCTTCGGTCAGAAATTTATGTTTTCTAAAAAGGGTTTCCAAGAATATTATACCATTATCCTATAATATTTAAAATACATTTCTACCCTTTTTTTATTTTACCAATATCTTCAATAGAATATTCTTGTTTTTTTCCGAATAAGGAATTTTTATAACTTTTTTACCATAAAAAATTAATGTTCTTTTGACCTCATACAACATGTACGGATTTATCCACCATCATTTCTTCGAAGCTCCCTTTGAATTTTTAAAAGGGTTAATATTTAAGAAAATGTTTTTAAAAGTAATTTCCAAGAAAAATGTTTAAAAATTATTTCAATACTTCTTTATATTTTTTAAAATATATTTTCTATAAAAATAATTTTCAAATGGTTTTATGCATTAAAAAGACTTTTTCAAACAAAAAAGGTTATTTTCCTCAAGAAATGTTTTTCAAAGATGTTTCAAAATTATTTTCCATCTATGATTACATATGTTGATGTTAATAAATATATTATATGAAATTTTATAAAGGTTCCATTCATATCCTTTCTATGAATGGATTATACTTAATGTCATGGTCTTTATGAAATTTATTTCTTTTTCACAGGTTATATGATTTTAAAACCCACTTTCTTTCACAGGTTATAATTCAATGAAATGATTATGAAAACTACCTATTTCCCGTAGGTCATTATGTGATGAAATGTTATTGATTACCATTTCATTTTTTGGGGTTATGATTTTATGTTTATAAAACCCATATCTTTTCATGGGTTGTGATATGATGAGTGTTTTGTGGCACATGCATGTATGATTTCATTATATGATGGGTGGGACCTATATCTACCTCCAATGCATTGGGTAATGATAAATTTTTTATGATCTCAAAGTTAATATGGGATAATATCCCAATCCTTAAACAATAGTGAACAGGGGAGAACATCCCAATCCTGAACCAAGAGGGTACACAGGAGGACATCCCAATCCTGAAATAAGAGGGTACACGGGAGGACATCCCAATACCAAAACAAGAGGGTACACGGTAGGGAATCCCAAACTCAAAGCAGGTACCCAGGTGATTAACCCAAGCCTATCATGTTACAAAGGCCTCGGTAGACCTTCTTTACATAGGGTTTTTATGCACTTATGTGTTTTCCACAATTCCATGTTTTATTCTTATGTTATGCCCTCACGAATCATGTTCATTATTTCCGTAGGATTCATGTCTTATAAACTTCCAATAATTATTATGATCTATGATATGTAGTGTATGATATTCAAATGTTATGCTCTTGTTCCATACCCTTTTGTTCATGTTATGCATATACATTTATTTATTTACCCTTATTGAGAATCTGATCTCACCCCTTTCGTCTGTTTCTTTTATCCAGGTTATGAAGAAAGGTTTTAGGTAGAAGTACTTAAGGTGTAGATATTTATGGGAGATGTTGAAGATATTTCAATAGGATAGATGATTTTGTTTCCAAGTTTCCAAAGACACTAAACTATTATGGTCCTCGGGCATGTATTTTTTCAATGTACTAAATATTCATCGAAAATGATGTAATATCCATGTATGTTAAGCCTGGGTTTCTATATGAATAAGGTACATAGTAAATTAGGTTAAAAAATTAATCAAAGATTATGTTTCTAAGACATCACTGATTTCTACCCCAACAACATAAGTTCTGATCTTGGGAAACATCATTTGATGGGAGTTCAGAAGAATGTACAACACCATCTCTAAAAATAGTTGATCAATTGTTTGAGAAAGTAAAATATATGGACAATTATTTTGGTAAACCTTTTTTGAAAAACCATATGAAATATGTTATGACCAATAGGGGCCTATATACCCTGAGAGGGGGTGAATCAGGGTATGGATGTTCTTTTTCAAAATTCTTCCTACCCCAATGGATCTTGACCTCTTTATTACAAGGGTCACTTTGTTTTCACTTGTGTGTTTATTATGACCACTTATTTTCTTCTATATCTGATGATGATGTTTCAAATGCAATGCAGGGAAGTAAGCAAGAAAACACAGAGATTTTTACTTGGTTCACCCTCACTGGGTGTAACACCCCGAGATTTTATGAAAAATATTCTTTTTAATTTCATTAATGTCTTGTGTTGTACTCTACACCAAAAGGAGCTTGCACAACATGCATCCTTGACTTGACTTGCATTACACGCAATCGCGACCTTCCTAGATAGCGTGTGTAGTACGCAATACCGGGTTTTACTAAACAACGATATATAATTATAATATTGTTATGAACTAGCCGTTATGAATAGTGTTAACTAAATTTTGAATTTTACATCATTATTATTCATCTTACACATTTCTAGAACATGGTATAAGAACAAAATAAAATTTTCGGGTAAAATAAGTATTTTTCAAAAAATGCAGTTTTGCCGCCTTTTGATGGCACACCCACTTTAAATATAGTTTTTGACATGTTTATAAGTTCAATTTGACAAAATAAAATTCTTCTTTTTAATCAGTATATAAAAATTTACATTATATAAAGTTTTGATATTTTTTCGATAACTTTCATATTTTAATGAATAGTAAAAACACGCTATATTTTAATTAAAAACAATTTTTTTCATCGTAATATATTATGTGGTTAAATTATAATATTGAATGGTTTTAAAGTATAAATATAATATATTTTTACCATTTAATATAATTTATGTCATTAGCATTGATTTTACCTTGAATTCGTAGGTTAAATCAATTCAATCTTTTGCAATGTTTTAAAGAAAAACCCGTTTTGTTTCGACAACGGGATTAATTTTAATTTAATTTCTGAAAATTTTGTGTATTTAATTTGGAAAAATTGATTCCATATTTGGAATCAGTGGATCCAAATTATGTTAATAAGCTACTTTTTATTTTTGGGAATTATGAATAGTAACTACGGTAAATTTTATTTACTATAGTTAAAGGTAAATCGGGTAATTAAGGGTAAATATAATATTTTAAAATTATCCTAAAAAATGTCAAAATCCTATTGGATGACTAAAAGTCGACCCATATCACCTAAGGGTCAGATTAGATTCATTTAATTTAATTTTTTCAATGAAAATAATTTAATTATTATTAAAACCAAAGAATGTGACAACATGTCACTTTCTTAAATCTTATAAGTATAATAATTTTAATCTAGTGATAAACTTCATGAAACTTCGAACATGAATAGTCTCCAGAAATATAATAAAATTATCTACATCATAGGAATTTATTTAGAATTTTTAGGGATTAAATAATTATCATTTATTATGATGCAAAGATGATGCAGTAATTGTCTTATTAATGAAATATTGACATAATTGATGTTATAAATGCCCAAATAAATGTAATTTGAGACTTTTTATGACTTACACTAATTTTATAGGTTAATATGACATGTTATTGTTGATTTAAGTAACTTGGTTAGAACTTATAATTCTATTATAAATTTCATAAAAATCATGTACCAAATAGTGTCAAAATTGACATAAATTAGTTTTTAAAACAAATATTATATTATTAATTGTTATTTTATTCCTAAAAATCTAAGGTTCGGCCAAATGACTTAGATAAGATTATATATATTAATAATAAACAACTTGGGGTTCTTTTGTCTTGATATAGTAAGTTTATTAACCATATAGTGTAAGAAAACAAAAAGACACGGTAAAAGTTAAATTATTTAACTTAGAGTTAAATCTAATTGATAAGGTTAAAATAATAACCTAAACTTGTCTAAATCATATTGGATGAGAGGATTTAGACCCATCCCCACTTTATCTTTGAAATAAGACCCTTTGGAACCATTATAAACCAAATTTTACCTTAATATAAAATAATATTTTGAGATTTTCCTAAGGTGCCCCTCTCCTCCCTTATAAAAGGGCACCTCCTCCCTCTCCTCATCACACCAATTTGATCATTCAAGCTCGGCAAACCCCTGAAAAAATCTCTTCTCCACTTCCCTGGTATCATACTAGAGGTCTTGTTCTTATTCAAAGACCATCCTTAGTTCTTTAAGTGGAGGTTAAGTGAAGGCGCGTCAAAAAGAGGTAATATCCATTATCGATCTTTTTCAATTTCTTTCTTCTTCAACTTCTTATTCTTTAGTTGTTTCATGATAAAGTAATACCATAAGTATTTATTATATACTGATATGTTATTATAAATATGAAACAACTCTAATTAACCTTCTATCCATCCTACGGAAAAAGGAAATCACCGCGCGTGCGTACGTACGGAATACCGTCTCCACGCCGTGGTGTAATCTATTTTCCACCACCACCATAATTGGATGGGTATAATGGTGTAATGAGTAACTATATATGATTATTATAAAGTTATATTGATAATGAAATAGTATATATACACTTCAACACAATTCCATGACCATAGGAACAATATCATCGCTCGTGCGTACGTACGGACTACCGTCTCCACGACGCGATGAGATTCATTATCCATGTTAACCATTCCAGAATGATTATAAAGTATATATAATGAATAATAATGAAATATATGACATGGTAAATCTACTGGATTTATGTATATATATATTTATGTCATCTACTTACTTCCATTCAAGACAATAAGGAAAGGAAAACAGCGTTCATGCGTACGTACGGACTACCGTCTCCATGAACGGTGTGTTTCATTTCATTTATCTATCTATTATATATATATATACTGAATATATATGATATATAAATCATGTTTTATATTCTGGAAGTAATTAAATCATGATATAAGTAATAATAATGTCAAGAACAACAAGTCCAAACACCTACGATAAATGAAACGATTTTACCCAAAACGCTTCTTTAACATGGAATTTACAAAAGAATGGGTAATATAAAGTCATAAGTGAACCATATATGATATCATAACAATGAATATGATTCTGTAATAAGTTAATTATATTATTTAAATCATTATATAGGAGTTTAGGATACGTACAAAGCATATCGTACATAAGGTAAGGGAAATATCACAATCTCATTTTTATCCGAGATTGTTTATACTTTAGTATTTATTGGGGTGTATTTTATCATCCACATCCATGTTTCCTCAATATGTAATATTATTTCTATTCACCTACAATTTTTTAAATCCTATTTTACCCTTCGGTGAGTTTTTAGTAAAATATATGAAAGGAATCTTTTGTTGTTTTTCGTACGAGGTACTTTTTTGACTTTTCCGACAAAAGTACGAGAAGAATGTTTTTCTTAACTTATACGAAATGAATGGATTTTTAAAACATTATTTCCAAGAAGAATCCTTTATAAGTTTTCAAGTTTATTTTTAATCAAATTCTTTTAGTTTAAAGTTGTATGACATGTTAAGAAAGGAAAAATGTTTTTGAAGAAGAAAGGATATTTTCCTCAAGAATGGAGTTCAAGTGTTTTATCAAAATTATTTTCCATCTAAGATAATAAAGGGTTCTATTTTTATCCCTATTATTACATTGATTTGATTATGTTTTGATGGAATTATTTTTATGAATTACTTTATCTTATATGAATTGTTTTATGATGTCATGATGTTTAAGATTCCCATTTGTATTACATGGGTTATGCAATGATGTATGATTTCTGATTTTGTGGCACACATAAGAATGGTATAATTATGAGATGGGTGGGACCTATATCTCCCTCCAATGCATTGGGTAAAGATTTTATATCTCATGAGATAGACATGGCTGGAATGGTAGGTTATACCGGTTCAGTGAAACAGGACTGAAACGAGGGTGACTCGGTTCAGAAATGGACTTTGTCCACTAAGATAGTCTTGGAAATGATTATTGACTAATAAGATATGATTATCTATGATTATGTGTGTATAACACAAAGTTTCATGTTTTAAGTTATGATTATTGGGATTTCATTTCACTACTATGATTTATCCCATGTTATGAAATTATGCTCTCTTTTGCAGGTTAAGATTTCCAAAATGTTATGTTCTTATGAATATGATGTGATTGATATTTCTTTTGTTTACCCTTACTGAGCATTTGATCTCACCCTTTTATGTTTTATTTTCCCTAGGATATAAAGAAATGTTTTAGGTAAGAAAAAAAAAAGGAATATCTTTATGGGAGATGTTGACGATCTTTCACCATGATTAGAAGATTACGTTCCGAGTTTCCAAAGACACTAAACTATTACGGTCCTTGTGTGTGTGTTTTTGTTATGTAATAAGTATTCTTCAAAAGTAATGTAATGTCCTTGTACATCAAGATATGGGTCTCTACGGTTGGTATTAGAGGAAAGGTTTAGTCAACCTTTGGAAACTAGGATGCGAGAAATTTAGTGAGATCCCTAGAGATATTTCTGAGGTATGTCTAGGGATGTCCCTAAGGATAAGTATATGTATAGGATATAGTCCTAGAACTATGGTAACGATATTATATTAAACCAAATATGTTAGATATTGATGTTACTCCCCCTTTATTATGATTTTTTCCTCTCACACTATTCTTTTTGGGTTTTAGAAAATGGATGGAAACAAGATGATTCATGATAATGGAGGATATGAAGGACAATGGAATGATATTCTTCATGAGAAACCAAATGAAATGGGATTTGGAAGTCCAAACATCATTATTATGCCGAATCAGCAATCTCATAATATGATCAATAAAGTAAAATTTGGTAAGTTTCTTGACTCGGCTAATAAGAGAAAGATGGAGTTTCATGATGATCATAGAGGAAAGAAAGTTCAATTTCCCCTATGTAAATCATGTGGGAAGAGGCATCAAGGAGAATGTTTCAAAGGAACTGGAAGATGCTTTGGGTGTGGAAAAGGACACAAATCCAGTAAGTGCAAAGGAAAAGGTTCAGTTAACACCAGGGGTGAGGATAATGGTATTGCTACGACATCAACAATGGTTAAATGTTTTAAATGTGGAATGTACGGGCAGTATGCAAACCAATGACCTAAGGTAAAGTCTCATGAAGAGAATCAGTATGGTCGTATGGGTAGTATTTATGTTGATGATGATGAAGAGACTACAAATGATATGTGAGATGAAAGAATTGTTGAAGCTCGGTCAATGGTTTAAGAATGTAGTGGAATGATTACATGTTTATCATGTGTAATGTTGTATAAGTAATCTCATGGTACTATAGAATAAAGAGACATCTAAGGATTATTACACTGTTGTCTTTCCTTGAGTTTTGAAAGTGTATGATTAATGGTACCAGTATCCATGAAAGGTTATTCAGATATTTTTGGAATATAGATGATATGCGCATAATGAAGGGATAAGGAGAAAATTAAATGTTTGATAGTATTCATGAGCTCATGACTGATATAAGGAAATAGTTATATCATGGTTTGAGTATATAGAATTTTGGGTTTTTGGTATGTGGAATGCATTAACTTTTGACAACACTCATGTTTTTACTAAGATTCAATGCGTATTCATTTTTCAAGAGATTACATGATTATGGTATTCACATGACTGGAATGTGACGAACAAGATATATGAGGGATAAATGATGGAATTCACGTGATCATTTTCTTTATACTATGAGCTTGGACCGAAGTATTTTAGATAAGCCTAAATGTTGTAATGGATTATGTTGGACATATGCTAAGTATTGTTTAAGGATAGAACTTTTTTCGATATTACTGATGGGATTTTATAGTAATGTAGTTTTAGAAAAAGGACAACCTGCAGGACGGGCGACAGCCCATTGCGTCGGACAAGGATGTGGGAATCGAACCCACAACCGAAGTGCGACTGGCCTTTACTGCCTACCACTGGCCGACAGGAAGTCCCTGGTTAGTATAAACTAGTTTTATTTTATTAAGCAGTATGATATATGAAGTATAAGTTCATTTTTGGAACCATATACGATTAATCTAACCGTAAGATGGACTTATAACTTTTGCTAACCTTTTGTTTGAAAGAGATGGAATGACCCATCATTCTATCACATGATCTGCTAACACTTCACGAATAACAAATTCAACTTCATTTCCATAAGAGATGAAGTGGAAATTGTTGAAAGCACGAACAACAGTGAGATTGTACCAAAATCAAGTAAGTATTTCTTCTAATTCAAATTTTTCAACTTTAGGGAAATGATATTGAAAACCAAAAATGTTGTCCTAGTGATCTTATATCTGATGAATCAGATGGTACCCTAGATCATCACAAATTTATGGCTTTGCGATTGTTGGCTTTTTCATATCCATGTTCTCTACCACTCTCCATCAGAACTTGATGGTTAGATTTTTCTTCCATATCCATATTTTCACCTATGTTCTCCTACGTGGAAACCCAGTGATGAGTTAATTTGGGTAACCGTTACATTTCATACTTTAGTTTTTAAAGCCATGTTTTGGTATTCCTTTTTACGATGTGGGTTTCTATTAAACAAACTTTTGAGTAGTAAATCATTTATAACCCCGACAAATTTCGAGGGCGAAATTCATTTTAAGGGGGGTAGAATGTAACACCCCGAGATTTTATGAAAAATATTCTTTTTAATTTCATTAATGTCTTGTGTTGTACTCTAAACCAAAAGGATCTTGCACAACACGCATCCTTGACTTGACTTGCATTACACGCAATCGCGACCTTCCTCGATAGCGTGTGTAGTACGCAATACCGGGTTTTACTAAACAACGATATATTATTATAATATTGTTATGAACTAGCCGTTATGAATATTGTTAACTAAATTTTTAATTTTACATCATTATTATTCATCTTACACATTTCTATAACATGGTATAAGAACAAAATAAATTTTTCGGGTAAAATAAGTATTTTTCAAAAAATGCAGTTTTGCCACCTTTTGATGGCGCACCCACTTTAAATCTAGTTTTTGAAATGTTTATAAGTTAAATTTGACAAAATAAAATTTTTATTTTGAATCAGGATATAAAAATTTACATTAGATAAAGTTTTGATATTTTTCCGATAACTTTCATATTTTAATGAATAGTAAAAACACGCTATATTTTAATTAAAAACAACTTTTTTCATCATAATATCTTATGTGGTTAAATTATAATATTGAATGGTTTTAAAGTGTAAATAGAATATATTTTTACCATTTAATATAATGTATGTCATTAGCATTGATTTTACCTTGAATTCGTAGGTTAAATCAATTCAATCTTTTGCAATGTTTTAAAGAAAAACCCGTTTTGTTTCGACAACGGGATTAATTTTAATTTAATTTATGCAACTTTTGTGTATTGAATTTGGAAAAATGGATTACATATTTGGAATCAGAGGATCCAAATTATGTTAATAAGCTACTTTTTATTTTTGGGAATTATGAATAGTAACCATGGTAAATTTTATTTACCATAGTTAAAGGTAAATCGGGTAATTAAGGGTAAATATAATATTTTAAAATTACCCTAACAAATGTCAAAATCCTATTGGATGACTAAAATTCGACCCATATCACCTAAGGGTCGGATTAGATTCATTTAATTTAATTTTTTCAATGAAAATAATTTAATTATTATTAAAACCAAAGAATGTGACAACATGTCACTTTCTTAAATCTTATAAGTATAATAATTTTAATCTAGTGATAAACTTCATGAAACTTCAAACATGAATAGTATCCAGAAATATAATACAATTATCTACATCATAGAAATTTATTTAGAATTTTTAGGTATTAAATAATTATCATTTATTATGACACAAAGATGATGCAGTAATTGTCTTATTAATGAAATATTGACATAATTGATGTTATAAATGCCCAAATAAATGTAATTTGAGACTTTTTATGACTTACAATAATTTTCTAGGTTAATATGACATTTTATTGTTGATTTAAGTAACTTTTTTTGAACTTATCATTCTGTTATGAATTTCATAAAAATCATGTACCAAATAGTGTCAAAATTGACATAAATTAGTTTTTAAAACAAATATTATATTATTAATTGTTATTTTATTCCGAAAAATCTAAGTTTAGGCCAAATAACTTATATAAGATTATATATATTAATAATAAACAACTTGGGGTTCGTTTGTCTTGATATAGTAAGTTTATTAACCATATAGTGTAAGAAAACAAAAAGACACGGTAAAAGTTAAATTATTTAACTTAGAGTTAAATCTAATTGATAAGGTTAAAATAATAACCTAAACTTGTCTAAATCCTATTGGATGAGATTATTTCGACCCATACCCACTTTATCTTCGAAATAAGACCCTTTTGAACCATTATAAACCGAATTTGACCTTAATATAAAATAATATTTTGAGATTTTCCTAAGGTGCCCCTCTCCTCCCTTATAAAAGGGCACCTCCTCCATCTCCTCATCACACCAATTTGAGAATTCAAGCTCGTCCAACCCCTGCAATAATATCTTCTCCACTTCCCTAGTATCATCCTAGAGGTCCTTTTCTTCTTCAAAGACCATCCTTAGTTCTTTAAGTGGAGGTTAAGTGAAGGCGCGTCAAAAAGAGGTAATATCCATTACCGATCTTTTTCAATTTCTTTCTTCTTCAACTTCTTCTTATTTAGTTGTTTCATGATAAAGTAATAACATCAGTATTTCTTATATACTGATATGTTATTATAAATATGAAACAACTCTAATTAACCTTCTATCCATCCTACGGAAAAAGGAAATCACCGTGCGTGCGTACGTACGGAATACCGTCTTCACGCTGTGGTGTAATCTATTTTCCATCACCACCTTAATTGGATGGGTATAATGGTGTAATGAGTAACTATATATGATTATTATAAATTGATATTGATACTGAAATAGTATACATACACTTAAACACAATTCCACGACCATGGGAACGATATCATCGCTCGTGCGTACGTACGGACTACCGTCTCCACGACGCGATGAGATTCATTATCCATGTTAACCATTCCAGAATGATTATAAAGTATATATAATGAATAATAATGAAATATATGACATGGTAAATCTACTGGATTTATGTATATATATATTTATGTCATCTACTTACTTCCATTCAAGACAATAAGGAAAGGAAAACAGCGTTCATGCGTACGTACGGACTACCGTCTCCATGAACGGTGTGTTTCATTTCATTTATCTATCTATTATATATATATATATATATATATATACTGAATATATATGATATATAAATCATGTTTTATATTCTGTAAGTAATTAAATCATGATATAAGTAATAATAATGCCAAGAACAACAAGTCCAAACACCTACGATAAATGAAACGATTTTACCCAAAACGCTTCTTTAACATGGAATTTACAAAAGAACGGGTAATATAAAGTCATAAGTGAACCATATATGATATCATAACAATGAATATGATTTTGTAATAAGTTAATGACATTATTTAAATCATTATACAGGAGGTTCGGATACATACAAAGTATATCGGACATAAGGTAAGGGAAATATCACAATCTCATTTTTATCCGAGATTGTTTATACTTTAGTATTTACTGGGGTGTATTTTATCATCCACATCCATGTTTCCTCAATATTTAATATTATTTCCATTCACCTAAAAATTTTTAAATCCTATTTTACCCTTCGGTGAGTTTTTATTAAAAGATATGAAAGGAATCTTTTGTCGTTTTTCGTACGAGGTACTTTTTTGACTTTTCCGACAAAAGTACGAGAAGAATGTTTTTCTTAAATTATATGACATGAATGGATTTTTAAAACATTATTTCCAAGAAGCATCCTTTACAAGTTTTCAAGTTTATTTTTAATCAACTTCTTTTAGTTTAAAGTTGTATGACATGTTAAGAAAGGAAAAATGTTTTTGAAGAAGAAAGGATATTTTCCTCAAGAATGGAGTTCAAGTGTTTTATCAAAATTATTTTCCATCTAAGATAATAAAGGGTTCTATTTTTATCCCTATTATTACATTGATTTTATTATGTTGTGATGGAATTATTTTTATGAATTCCTTTATCTTATATGAATTGTTTTATGATGTCATGATGTTTAAGATTCTCATTTGTATTACATGGGTTATGCAATGATGTATGATTTATGATTTTGTGGCACACATAAGAATGGTATCATTATGAGATGGGTGGTACCTATATCTCCCTCCAATGCATTGGGTAAAGATTTTATATCTCATGAGATAGACATGGCTGGAACGGTAGGTTATACCAGTTCAGTGAAACAGGACTGAAACGAGGGTGACTCAGTTCAGAAATGGACTTTGTCCACTAAGATAGTCTTGGAAATGAGTCTTGACTAATAAGATGTGATTCTCTATGATTATGTGTGTATGCCAAAAAGTTTCATGTTTTAAGTTATGATTATTGGGATTTCATTTCACTACTATGATTTATCCCATGTTATGAAATTATGCTCTCTTTTGTAGGTTAAGATTTCCAAAATGTTATGTTCTTATGAATATGATGTGATTGATATTTCTTTTGTTTACCCTTACTGAGAATTTGAGCTCACCCTTTTATGTTTTATTTTCCCCAGGATATAAAGAAAGGTTTTAGGTAAGAAAAAAAAGAAAGATCTTTATGGGAGATGTTGAAGATCTTTCACCATGATTAGAAGATTACGTTCTGAGTTTCCAAAGACACTAAACTATTACGGTCCTTGTGTGTGTGTTTTTGTTATGTAATAAGTATTCCGCAAAAGTAATGTAATGTCCTTGTACGTCAATATACGGGTCTCTACACTCGGCGTGCAAGTCTCTATTGCGCAAGTCACTTGCGTGACCAACCCTAAAACTTGGGCACCCATTTTCCCTTTGCCATATTTTGATGTTCTGATATTGAAAAACATATGGTGCGCAAGTTTCCTCTCCTTCAAGACAACGGCGTGCAAGTCCCTTTTCCAAAACCAATTTTATCCATTTTTAAATTTTCAGGCCCAAAAATTCATCAAACACTGGAAAACGGCGCTACCTTGTATCTGATCTTTTTGTACCGCCTCCAGATCATCCATTCTTTTGTCGACGTTCTTGAATCAAACATGGATCGTTAACCATAGCCCTTGAACTTGAAATGCAACCATTAAATCCCCTTTTTCAATAAATTTGTACGTCATGGTTTGATTTGTCAACAAACACAACACAGAGGCCCACTTTGTCAACAAACACAATCACCTCAAAAATGCTTCAATGATACCTTGAGAGATTTTTGCCCAACAGAAACTAGTTGGGAAAAGAGATCAATTTTTTTAATTACCGTACTAAACTTTTCTATATGTTAGGAATTTTCTTGATATTATTCATGTTGAAAAAAATGTATGTGATAGTGTCATTGTAAAGTTACTAAATTCACTCAAAAAAACAAAATATGGGATTAAGGCTAGTCTGGATTTGATTAACATGGTAATACAGGAAGATTTGGCACCAGTGAAGGGTGAAGAACAGACTTTTCTTCCTCTAACTTCTTACACTCATTCCAAGTAGGAGAGATATCTATTTTGAAACTTCTTGAATGATGTAAAGGTTCCATAGGGGTATTCATCGAATATCAAGAATATCATGTCAATGACTAATTTAAAGTTAAAGGGTCTGAAATCACACGACTATCATGTTTTGATGAAAGATCCAATTTCTATAGCTTTACATTGCATTTTTTCTAAGAATTTACATCATACATTAAACAAACTCCATTTTTTTCAAATCTATATGCAGTAAAGTTATAGACCCAAAAAAAATTACCAAATATGGAAAAGGAAATTGATGTCACATTATGTGAATTGGAAATGTTCTTCCTGCCATCATTCTTTGATATGATGGTTCACTTGATGGTTCACTCAGTGAGAGAGATTAAACTATGTGGTCCTGTACATTATAGATGTATGTACCCACATTGAATGGTATATGAAGATTTTGAAATGGTATTTCAAAAATAGAATTCTTACATAGGGTTGTATTATAGAGAAATATATTGTTGAAAAAGTCTATTGAATTCTATACTGAATTCCTATATGGTGTGTAAAGTATTGGTTTATTGAAATCTCTTCACATTGGGTGGCCTGTGGGTGAAGGAATTTATAAAAGAGATGTTATCACAATCAATGTTATAGATTTGTAGGAGTCATGCCTTTAAATTTTTCATAATAATTTAGAGGTTTCCCCATATGTTGAAACCCACAAAAAAATTCTTATTCATTTGAATCCATCAAGGGTTTAAATCTAGATATCATATACACAAAATCAAAAAAAATAGGATGGTTTTGAGACCATATTTTTAAGGAGACATAAGAAATTATAGATTCAATTTCAGAATGAATTTGATGTCTAGCCATAGGACCAAGTGTGTATGTATTATCTTAAAATGGTTATGTAATTAATGGTTATACGTTATATAAAAATGAACATGATGAAGGAAATACCATGAAAAATAGTGGAGTTATACTTGTGGCTGAAGAAATGCATGTTTCTAACACTAAGGATAGAAATCCAATTTATGTGAATATTTCATACTTTTTCATCATCAAACAAATATGGGAGTTAGATTATACAACATTCTAAGTATTGATTTTTCAATTCAAGTGGGTTGATAATAAGTGTGTTATTAAAATAGATGAATTGGGATTTGTGAAATTGGATTTCAATAAGAAAGGGTACCAAGATGAACTATTTATAATGGAATCATTGGAAGTTCATGTATTTTATGTTCTAGATCCCACGGACCGAAAGTGTTCAATTGTTCTATTATCAACCAAAACTATTGAAGGGTCTGATGAAAATTCAATTGAGGATGACCCTTTCATTAGGACTCTACAGTAATTTCACAGAAATCCTAATGTAGATATGGTTTTGTATGTAAGAGGAGACCACAATGGAGGGATTTGGATACTCGATAGATGGGTCAAATCCCTTCAACCTTTAAAAAAATGAGTTCAATAATCTGGTTATATTTTTTTGTAATATACATTGTATTACCTCATATTATTATTTGTTTGTTGTTGTATTTATGTAGTGTAAATTAAATGTTAACCCACATTTGTAGATAATGAATTATACATGTGCTAATGCTCTCAATCCTAATAAAAACATGCTTCTCAACTTGTTATTCCTCCTAGTGTAGAGAAACAACAACATTCTACAAATGCTGATGCTACCAATATAGAAAAAAACATATTGAAAATGTTGAACTCAAGAAAATGGTATGTGAATAAGAACTAATGTCGTAAAAAATAATAGCATCATAACATTACAGTGTTATAAAAGAATTACTAATATGAGAAGAAAAGCATAAAATTTGAGGTTGGATGGAATACGTGTGACCATCATGTTAACCCCAATAAGTCCATGTTCAGTAGTTACATTGGGCTCATCACTCGTTAACACGTGCAGATTGATAAAGATTAATGAACTTTATTGTGCCCATGCTTAAGACACTGATTTGGGAAGATATTACATTAACATTATGATATCCTTTATTTATTTTACTAAGAAAATAAAATAATAAAACATTGAATCGCTCTTCATCATCCCTTGGAGAATGCATTTATAATATATGAATCCCATAAGAAATTTTTATTAATTCTTGTTAGAAGGATTCATGAAGGCTTTCATGCAATTATAACGATATTTCCTCTTAAATATACTGAAGGGAAAATATACATGCACCCATCGCTTATGTATTCACACCTAATAAGACTAGAAGCATGGGATGTGTTTATTGGCTGTTGTGGGGAGATGTCTTTTCAAGTATATTGTGGCTGGTAATATATTATTTGACAATACATGTATTCATCACTTTGATTGAAAATTTTTTATATATGAAATAGTAACTGAGTGATGAAAATAAGGAATGAGCAGTAAAACCAATATACCCTTACTATAAAGTAAGGATGGGGTACGCTTCACTTGAAAAAAAATTGGTACATATTTTAAATCTACTATAATAATTTCATGTGATATAAAATAATAACATAATTATGTTCCTCTATTTATATGAAGATCGATGATCCAAATCCAAATCCACTTTCATCCCATTTCATGTGTTATGAAATGAGGCATTTGTAAATAAATATGGGATACTAATAGATGAAAACACACACAAAATGGTGGTAAGCATATGTAAGTATGACATAATAAAAATTTGTTTTTATTTAAATCCCTATTACATAATAATGATTACTTATTTTCATATATTTTTTATCTGACTTGGTAATAGGAATCATCAACACCTGTATTGGATGAACACCTAATATCGGTGGCCTTGAAGCGACCAGAATAGTATGGTCCCGTCAAAGGTGCGGGTTTTGGCGTGAAACCCAGAACATATTTTGAGAAAATAAAAGAACATGAGGATAAAGATAAAGAAATGAAAGATTTGAAATCAATATTAGTTTCCCTTGAACACAAATTTAATTGACATGATGAGTTGGTAGAAAATATTATAGGGGAATCAAAGAGAATAAACAACTCAAGAACAACCACTGCATGAAGATCCTACCCCACCCATTAGTAGCTTTGAGGTGTGTCATTCCCATCAAAGAGATATCTTAGATGAGGTAAACAATATTCTCATAATTGTTTCTTTGAAATTTGAATCAGGTAGACACTAATACCTTTCCTGTAATGATATTATACAATGTCAAAATGACTATGGTTTATATCAATCAGTACCCACCCATCACCTTGTAGTGAGGTCTATCATATTCAATATCCAAGAAGACAGTATATATAACAAACCACTTCCAATAGGTCGTGTAAGAGTGGGGATTACTGTAGCTCGTGATCTGAGCATCGAGCTACATATTCTACTTAATGAAAATAGTCTAAATCAATGAATGTTATTACAAACGGACAAAAGTATGGGGTTGAAATGAAAGGTCAAATCAAAACCATCTAAAGGATAAACCATCCAATCAAAAAGATATTCAAAAAGCACCTTTACCCTACCCTTTCAATATCTGCATTTACTAACCTTGAATATTTATGTGGATACAAAGTTACGAAGTGGTAGTAATCACATAGTTTATTTTGAAGAACAAATGTACAGAGAGTATGTTATAGACTACGTTGCACTTGATAATGTAAATGAAACCCTCAACTATGAATTGCTTGTAGGCTTATTTTTAAATGTATACATGAGGTGTGTTTTTATAATTTGTTTTTCCAAAAGCTGATGTACTATGTTAATTATGACTAAATACATTTAATATTTTTTTCAAGCGTATATATCAATACCAATTGAATGGATTTCCACATGAACATAATTTTGGACTCATTGGTCCTCACATCACTTCTATAAAACAAATAAAAATAGAATCAAATAAAGTGAATGGAATAGTGGAAAAATCGACCAAATCACTTGAAATAAAACTTATAGATGACAGACTCTTCTTAATACCAATGATACGGGGTTAAAACTCTACAATTTAATCATATCAAATATATTTTCATTTATTTCATTACTTATTCCTTATTGTGTTTTCAGGAAGCTTTGCATGATTATTACGGTCAATTTGGATAGTCCAAAGATTTATTTACTAGATTCATTGCATGGATACTCAATAAACTAACCCCACATGATAACGTTTTTTCAATTTTTAATACACTACATACAATGTTTTAGAAATAAACTTCAAGTTATATAATTTATATTATGTTTTAATGTGAATTTTTTATGATAGGGTAGTGTATAAATATCTTGAAAATCATGGCATGAGGATAGTCTATGCATACAAGGAGCCTGACAAGTTCAACAAGTGGAAAAGTATCAAGGTATGTATAATAAGATTTCACTATCCAAACACATATTAAAACAAATTACTTATTTTTCTCAATGATTATGTAGTGTATGAAACAAAAAAATGGAAATGAATATGGTTATTATGTTTGTAAATATATGAGAGAGATCATATTCTATCAACAAACTAGAATCCCCAACGAGATATTTTCAACGATAATTTCTATTTAATTTAAAATATTTATTAATACTTTGTGTATTTATATTTTTATAATACTACTATGAATGTCAAAAATTATCATATTCACAAGATGATATAGAATTTTTTAGAAACCAATGGGAAACATTTCTAATGGAAGAATGTGAAAATATATCATGAAGATATGAATTCCATAGAAGTAATGGATTTTTTCATATTTATGTTTAATTTATTTATTTTTAATATTACTCACATAAGAATTGTTTTATTATATAGGTGGATTCTTGTTCGAGTTGGGGTGTTTTATTCTAATTTTATCATGCTTATGAGAGATTGGACTTCGAGGATACAGCTGAGATAATGACAACAAGGAAATGGATCAAGAATGTATACAACCATCATGAAAAGGTTAATTCCTACTACTTATTTAATTAATTTTTTCATCATTTTATCAACTATTTTTATGTTAATTTTCTTATCATTTTTATCTAGTACTTATTTAGTTTTTTCATAGATATTTGGTGAAGTCATATTTTTCTTTCAACTATATATAGAAAGTCACAAAAGAGATAACATGTTCCTTTCTTCCACTTAAATAGTGGTGCAGTGGTAAGGGAGAAGGTTCATAGCAGTGGCGTTTCTTTGTCGGCATGGGGTTTGAATCCTGGGACCCCGCTCTTGGGGGTATTTCCACATCCCCTGATTCGCTCACCTTGTCGGGTCACCCAATGCAGCATCGGGTGGGTAGAAGGGAGAATCCCACCTAGCTGATGGATTATTGTGTCGAACCATCAATTATTGGGCTGTCACCCCATGGGATGATTAGCCATCTCGGCGGGCAACTGCTCCTTCCTAGTTGGGGCTCTCTCGAGAGTGATCCCTTCATGGGGAGGGGGTTCCTGGGGTGGATGGTTTGAAAAGTCCACTCTTGGGGATTCTATTTCAAAAGATAAAGATAACATGTTCCTTTCTTACAACGTTACCACGATTTTCATTGTCTTTCTTTGCTGAACTGTCAATATTTCATATTGAGTTGATGTTCTTATCCAAAAAACATTTTTCGTTATTGAAAAATAGAAGAGTATATAATTTTTTTTGGATAAGAACATCGACTCAATATGCAGTGTTGGTATTTTGATAAAGAAATTAAATGGGATGGTGTGACCGGTATGACTCAAGGTGTATCTTTTTATTTAAAATTGACATTAATTTTAGTAAAAAAGACAATTGAAAAACTCAAAACCAAGAAAACACATTCATATTGTTTTGATACTATAGAAAAATTATCCATAAGTCATTTGTGACGTATAAGAATCAATTGTACCTCAATCTAACACATGGTATGACCGATATGACTCCAAGTGTAGCTTCTTATTTAAAATTGGCATTAATTTTAATAAAAATAACAAGTGACATACTGAAAATAGAGAAAAAACGTTCATATTGTTTTGGTACTTTAGGAAAATAATTAAGATGTCATTTTTTACATGTAGGAATCAACTTCACCTCAATATGATGCACGTTGTGACTGGTATGACTCAAAGTGTGTCTTTTTATTTAAAATTGACATTAATTTTAGTAAAAAGAACAAGCTAAAAACTAAAAACTGAGAAAAGGAATTCTGATTGTTTTGATACTTTAATAAAATTATTCATAATTCATTTTGATGTGTAGGAATCAACCATGCCTTGGTTCAAAGCACAGTGCAACCGGTATGACTCAAAGTGTCTGTTATCAGTTTAAAATTGTCATTTTAGTTCAAACTCGTGTCACTCACTGAAAACTAAGAAAATTTTCTCTGATTATCTTGATAATTTAGGAAAAATATTTATAAGTAAGTTGTTATGTTTAGGAAGTAGTCTTACTTCAAAACGGCACATGATGTGACTGATATGAATCAAAGTGTGTGTTTCCAGAGTTTCAAATGACATTTTAATAAAAAACACAAGTGACTTAATCAAAATCGAGTAAATGCATTTGAATTGTTTTGATAATTTAGGAAAATGATTCATAATTCATTTTTGATGTGTAGGAATCATATGCACCTTAATTCGACACATGGTGTGACCGGTATAATTCTAAGTGTATCTATTTATTTAAAATTGATATTAATTTTAGTAAAAAGAACAAGTGGCATATTGAAAACCAAGAAAGAATATCTATATTGTTTTAATACATTAGAAAAATGATCCATAAGTAATTGTTGATGTTTTAGAATCATCCCCACCTCAATCTGATGCATGGTGTGACCAGTATAACTCCAAGTGTGTCTATTTATTTAAATTTGACATTAATTTTTAGTAAAAAGAAAAAGTGATGTATTGAAAACTGAGAAAACACATTCATAATGTTTTGATACTTTAGAAAAATGATCCATAAGTCATTCTTGATGTGTAGGAATCAACTTCACCTCAATCTAATGCATAGTGTGACCGGTATGACTCAAAATTTCAGTAATCAGTTTAAAATTGATATTTTAGTTCGAAACACCTCACTCACTAAAAACAAATAAAATGTGATCTGATTGTATTTATAATTTTGGATAATGATTCATAATTCATTTTTGATGTGTAAGAAATAATCTCACATAAAAATGACCCACGATGCGACCGATATAACTCAAAGTGTGTGTTTTCAGTTTTAAATGAAAATTTAATAAAAAAACATAAGTGGCATACTCAAAACCTAGAAAATGCATTTGGATTGTTTTAATAACTTAGGAAAGCTATCCCTAAGTCATTTTTGACAAATAGGAATCATCCACACCTCAATCCGATGAACGGCGTGACCAGTATAATTCTATATGTGTATATTTATTTAAAATTGACATTAATTTTAATAAAAATAACAAGAGATAAATTGAAAACTGAGAAAATGAATTCGTATTGTTTTGATACTTTAAAACAATCCATAAGTAATTTGTGACGTGTTGGAATTAGTCACACCTCAATATGACGCATGGTGTGACCAGTATAACTCTAAGTGTGTCTATTTATTTAAAATTGACATTAATTTTAGTAAAAAGAATGAGTGACATACTAAAAACCAAGAAAACGCATTCAAATTGTTTTGATACCTTATTAAAATGATCTATAAGTCCTTTTTGACATGTAGCAATCAACTGCGGCTCAATCCAACTCACAGTGAGACCATTTTGGCTCAAAATTTTCGTTGTCAATTTAAAATTGACATTTTAGTTTAAAATGTCTCACTCACTGAAAACCAAGAAAACATGATCCAATTATATTGATAATTTAATACGACGATTCATAAGTCATTTGTGACGTGTAGGAAATAATCTCACATCAAACCGACACATGATGCGATCAATATAACTCAAAGTTCATGTTTTTAGTTTTAAATGACATTTTAATTAAAAACACATGTGACATACTCAAAACTAAGAAAACACGTTCGGATTGCTTTGATGCCTTAGGAAAATGATCCATGAGTCATTTTTCACATGTAGTAATCATCTTCACCTCAATCAGATGCACAGTGTGACCGGTATAATTCCATATGTGTCTATTCATTTAAAATTGACATTAATTTTAGTAAAAAGAACAAGTGACATATTGAAAACTGAGCAAACACATTCATATTATTGTGATACTTTAGTAAAATGATCCATAAATAATTTTTTAAGTGTTGGAATTAGCCGCACCTCAATCCAATGCACAGTGTGACCGTTATAAGTCCAAGTGTGTCTATTTATTTAAAATTGACATTAATTTTAGTAAAATGAACAAATGACATACTCAAAACCGAGAAAGTGCATTGAGATTGATTTGATACTTTGAACAACGATCCATAAGTCATTTGTGATGCTTAGGAATCAACCGCACATCAATTTGATGCATGGTGTGACCGGTATGACTACAAGTGTATCTTTTTTATTTAAAATTGACATTAATTTTACTTCGAATGGCTTGAAGGTATTCTATTTTTATTCATTTTTGATAATCCTCCTTTTAAGGGTTTAAGGGTAACTCTTACATGTCCCGTAGGCTTCATGGCATTACATGACCCGAAGGTCTTAGAGGAAATCATCTAGACTATAACTACTTAGAACTACTCCTCTCCAACTTCTACATCATGATGTTAGCTATCCACCTTCGCATGGATGATCGGCTAGGCTTCCCTTGCTTGCTCAGGCTGGTCCCGATGACAATTATCATACCCTCTCATTCTTCTAAAACTATTAGCTTTACTCTGGTGAATACGCCTTACTCTGAATCCTCATCTGGAGCATGCTCCTTGTAGAGTCTGTCTTGTCTATTTAAGTACAATTTCATGTGGCCCGAAATTCATGAAGTGGCCCGAAGGACTTAAGGTGCCCCGAAGGTCTTGAGGTGGCCCGAAGGTCTTGAGGTGGCCTAAAAGCCTTACTAACCCGAAGGCCTTGGGTGGCCCGAAGGGCTTAAAGGACTCAAGGACCAAACCGATGGCCGAATACTCAAATGGATGAATAGTTCTAGCTGCTACAGTACCTACCAGTGCCTGCTACAGTACTAATACAATACCTTAGAAATATGTCTCTGTTTGGATTTGATCTCAGGTCTCTTGGATGCACTTACTGAGTCCTCACCAAGCGAGCTGAGCCTCTTGTGAAACATTGACATTAATTTTTGTAAAAAGAACAAATGACATAATGAAACAACTCAATTCATTTGGATTGTTTTGATTTTTTAGAAAAACAACCCATCAGTCACAATAAACCTCACCTCAATCTGACACACGGTGTGACATGTATGACTCAAAGTGTATGTTATTAGTTTAAAATTAACATTTTTAGTTCAAAATGTGTGTCACTAACTGAAAACCAAGCAAACACACTTTGATTGTCTTAATAATTTAGGACAACGATTCATAAGTTATTTGGGACGTGTAGGAACCATTCTCACATCAAACTAACACACGATATGATCGGTATAACTCAAAATGTATGTTTTCAGATTGAAATGACATTTTAGTAAAAAACACATATGACATACTGAAAACCGAGTAAACGCATTCAGATTATTTTGAACCTTTAGGACAATGATCCATAAGTAATTTTTGACATGTAGGAATCAACCGCACCTCAATCTGACGAACGGTGTGAGCGGTATAATTCAAAGTGTCTTTATTTAAAATTGACATTAATTTTAGTGAAAAGAACAAGTGATATACTCAAAATCGATCAAACACGTTCGGATTGTTTTAGTATTTTAGGACAATGATCCATAACTCATTTGTGATGTGTAGGAATCAACCATCTTCAATACGATGCACTGTGTGATCGGTATAACTCAAAGCGTGTCTTTTTATTTAAAACTGAAATTTTATTAATGTATTCTTTCATACTGATGTTAAATTTATTTTTTATAGTATTATTAACATAAGATTTGTTTTATTATATATGTAGCGATACAAAGCGGGCTCGTGGCCCGCGGGCTTTGCGGGTATGGGGCGGATGTGGGGTTGGGTGGGGCTAAAAATTTTGACCGTTTAGAGTGTGGGTCAATGCGGGTTGAGCTCGCGCGGGTGCAAGTCAATGCGGGTTGAGCTCGTGCGGGTGCGGGCTTGCCCGCGGGGCTAATTTAAAAAAAAAATATTATTTTTACAGTATATGTTTCTTTAACATTTTAGTTTTTTTAATAAAAAAATCGTGGTTAAACGATGACATATGATTTCTCACCCTAATGGTCATATTAATTCACCATTTATTCACATGTGAATTTTAAATAGACCTATATTTATTGTTTTAATATGATATTATATTATTTATATAGTAATTATTAACCATATTCACATGGTGTGTCAACCCATCTCTCGAAAAATGGAACTCATCGCCCTCGTGCATGGTTTCAATTCTATAAGAGTTATTATAATCATAATATTTTTTAGGTTGATTTAATTTTGTTATTATTTAATTTTATTTTGTTATTAAGATAATTGGATAAAACCTCGTGAAAACACTAATAGCTTCCTCTGAAACTGATCGCTACCTGGAGAGATTCCATTCATTCACAGGTTTAGTTGTTCACATCACCACACAACCAACATTATCATTCGTCGCTTATCACCGATCACTCACCTACTTTCTATCGCAACAGTTTGCCACCACATCGACGTTACCGCATGCCACCATTAACCCACAAAAAAATGTTTCATCACATCCTTTAAAACTCTAGTTATTGTTAATTCATACTTTCCCCACAAATACCTTTAAGAATGATAAAAAAATATAGTATTTAAATGATTGTAAATACTATTTTTTTTTGTAAATGTGGGTAAGCCCGCGGGCAACCCGCGAGTTTATACGGGGCGGGGTGGGCTTGAAATTTTTTTTTTCGCATTATATGTGGGTTTTTGCGGACAAACCCGCGCGGGCTCAAACCCGTGTGGGCTTGGCCTACCCCGCCCCGGCCCGCCCGTTTCGCAAAACTATATATATGTGGATTTTTTTGCTCGAATTATGGGATTTGTTTGGCAAGTGATACCATGGTGGACTTTTTTGAAAGAGGATTGCGGGCGCCAAAGATGATTAAACATTAATGTTTTTAAATGTCGGTGGATAATAATTGTAAATGTAATTATATGAAATATTATTTGAAATGTATATAGTAGTTTTTTTTTGTATTCATGATGTAAAATTTATTTCAATTAAATTATTTATTTTGTATACAGGTTACAGGTTTTGGGTGCAGTGTTGTTATACAAACAGCACACTCACTACTACAAAGTGAGGTTTTATCATCACTAAAAAAGTCTTTATCAGTACTAAAAAAGCGCTGATAATTGAGACGCTATTAAAAAGAGATTCCATTTTATCACCATTAAAAAACACTGATAAAAGTCAAAAAAAATTAAAAAAAAAATAAAAAAAAAATCTGTAAATTGAAGGGTAGATCCAGCCCCCTTTTAAGAGCGCTTGACCCCCCCTTTCAACAGAGCTAGAAAGCCCCGCCCGCGTGCCCCCTGCCATCTCTTTAACAGCGCTAGGCGCACTCCCCCTACCTTTTAACAGCGCTAGCCCCCCATGTAGCTACATGTGCATCCCTGTCTCCGCTTGGATTCGAACTTGAGACCTCTCCCCTTGTGCGCCGGCATCTTTACCATTCGTCTATCTTGTTTCGTTCTCTGTTTAACGAAATATCTATTTATTTTTATATATATTTGGTTATATTAATATATATATATATATATAGTTAGTTATATTTATGTATTTATATATCTATACGTATATTAATATATATTTATATATATTTAGTTATATTTTTTATCCGTATATTTATTCGTATATTAATATATATTTATAAGATTAGTTTAAAATACATTTATAAAATATGCTTTTGTATGTGTGTGTATAAATAAATAAATAAATAAATACATATATACAATACACACACACAGATATATATATATATATATATATATGTATATGTAAGTATAGTTATACATATTTTTATATATTTACATATATTATATATTAATATGTATATATATATGTTAGAATATAAATATAATATATATCAGTTTGTTAATACAGACACGCACTAATACACACACATACATTATATATGAATATAAATATTCATATATTTGTATTTTAAATAAAATGAATATTAGTTTTTATTTAGATAAGGCTCATATATTAAGAAATATATTTTAAATGTAGATATGTTTAATTATTTATTTATACAATTAAATTTTTATATGTGAATATATAAAAAACATGTATATATTGTTCTATATTTGATTATAAATAACAGTACTTTGTGAAAAACGATAAAATTTCAAAGCTACAACATCAATATGAATGTAATCCCTGTGAATAAATTCAGTCTCCACTGAAAAAAGGTAAAAAGAACCTCTAAACCGAAATTTCATCGAATGTTAAAAAATTTGGAACCCGATGGTAGAGAATCAAGTTTAATGAAATGCTAAAATAAATAATAATTCATTTATTATGGTTTTACCAAGCTAGCTCCCCTTATATTCATACTATAGAGACAATTAGAGGATGCTTGGGTTTTTGAGGGATTGCCGAAGATTGGAGAGCTTGGTGGGAAAGGCCCAGCCGTCCCATCATTGGATCGGATGGCGCCTAGCAAGGACACGTAGCCCTAAGCAGTGTAGGGTCAGCAGCCGCATGCCTCGTACACCAGTGAACGGGGGTTGATGCATTTTAGAGGGGCGACGTGGCATGGATCCCGACCGTCTGATCATTAGATTGGATGACTTCCAAAAACATAGGACAATATAGCTGAGCGACATGACCCATCCAGGGTCGTCCATTCCATGAGATGCGGAGATCGGATGTCCGACTTGTGAGAGGAGTACGGGAGGCGTCAGTACCATACGTGTCGCCTCGTTGGGCTGACATGTGGCGCCCTTATATTGGCAGAGGGCTTATGCATGTTTTATATTAAATGCATAACACATTATTATTGGAAAATAATAATATATTTAAAGAAATATTATTAGAATTGTATGAGGGGCCTTGATTCATTAAATCGTTAAGTTATTATAATGATTGCTCCTAAATATATTAACAACATCAATAAAGATTATGAATTCATTATGAATTAATGATTTTAAGATGATGATCCTATTTGATAATAATAAACGAGAACAGAGTAACAATGTAAATAGGATCATGCATATTATTAGAAATTATATGGGATTATTAGAAGGCTAATTAAGTATGAATGATCTAAGCAACTACTTGAATGAAAAGTTGTTCTTATGGGAATTGAAGAATGTATAGAAGTGTTGGCAGCAAGTCAAGTCATGAAAACGAGAAGGTCACCCAAAAATTCATGGAAGAGGGTAAGGTTGTGCCGATTGAGCAGCTAAGGAGGAAACACTTTCAGGGATACTGATTAAGATGGTTATGACATCAATGTTTTCGATGTGATATGAATATATTGATTTATATGAAGGAACGACATTTATTATAATTAATAATTGAAGATAAAGGAGTTGAATGGTAATGGTTAAAATATAATAGTATATGTATGAAATCGCTAAGAGAGATAAAGTAATGACATATCTTTAATGATGAATTATTCCCCTAATGTGGATGAGTAGTTTGCAATGAATTTTATGATTAACGAGAAGGAGAGGAATGGGGACACGACTTCAAAAAATAAGGCGGTGAAATATTTAAAATAAAGATTCAAATGGCTTCACTTTGGTTAGGGAACATAGTGGAAGTTCCTTGAGCTACTTTTGATAACTCGAACATGACTTACAATGAGGAAAGTGAGATATTTTGTTCTACAATGTGTCTAGATGTATTTTTCAACAACATTTAATTGTTATTGAATTGTCATTCACTTTCGATGGGTTTAGAATGTTGGAATACCTTGAGGATGAAGTAGTAATTGGATTGCTATACATGAAGTATCACATGTCTGGTGAGGGGCATCTCGAATTGCGATTAAACTAATTTTTGTGTGTACAAATTTCTCTAAGATGTGATATAGTATGTGACTAATGAATATCGATTGTTATTCTTCATACCCACCCTCTGTCTAGGGTTAGAGTGAGATGACAATGATCCCTATTCCCACCCATCGATCTAGGTAGAGACTAATGATAGGTTATATATGTATCTACTTCTAATCACCCACAACTCTAGGTTGATATAGATAACATATATCTATGAGATAGTCGGGGATGTGTAAGGTACATGATCTGTGGAGATGGGTAATTCCTCTAGTATCCCCGATATGAGAATGCAACAAATGGTAATTCACCAAAGTTGAGACCCCCCCTCTTCTACAACATACGGATTGAGGTGGATAATGATGCGCCAAATACTATCCCTCCTCTCATCCATAACTCTTGGACTTCTAAGGACCGTATATAAAACTATAGTCATGAAGTTGTGCATTTACTCTAGTACCTTGTAATATAGGTTTATCCCCGAAGATGTGTATTTCCTCCAACGTTTAGACATATGGACAATTGTTATCTTTAGAGACAAGTATTTTCTTTAGAACATTCAAGAATGGTGGGGATGTGCATATCCTCCACCTTCTCAAGATTGATATATTAAGGGTGACATGTTCGATATAAAATCTGTGATGGGATATGTGATTTCTATTATATTCCAAAGAAGCAATGTTATTTGGTGAGCGTGTTCAAAGTTAGCCATGGGTTGGTTGACCATGATTGATCATGGACCATGCCATGTTTATTGATGATGTCAAGTGATGTCAAATTGTCTACACATTAATTATATTCATTTCATATAGATAATTGATGTATATTGTATGGACCTGAACCTTAGTGCCCATTTTCTTTGTGTGTTTTTTTATTGGAGGCAGCTAGAGGAGGTTCCAAGGTGTTTGGAGGAAAGATGAAGAAAATGAGGAAGACTAAAGCATATAACCTTGGGATGCATCGTAGTGGAGACCTCTACGGCATGGAGTGGTCAACTGCATCGTAATAGGGCTCAAGGAAGAAAATAAGGGCTACTATATTTTTAATCCTGGTAGCGCCATGGTGGTTGGGTGCAGCGTAGGCCCTTCTCCGATGTTGAGCGCTGCGACGTGGAGCAAGGTGGCTACACCATAGTAGTTTTTTAGGCTACTTCCAAATCAGGGGTGGTTGCGGTGTGGGCTGTAAGCTATGTCATAGTCCCTCACCCTAGGTTTATGTTGTAATAGTTTGTTAGGTCCACTAGGCTAGATACCTTGAGAGGGGGGGGGGGGGAATCAGAGCATGACAGATTAAAACAACTACCTCTTTTGATCTTGTTTTGCTGTTAGAAAAAACTCTATTCTCTCTCCTTCTCGATGTAGAGTATGAATAAAACTTAAAGCATGCACATGACACATCGATTTTTACTTGGTTCACCCTCACTGGGCTACGTCCAAGGAGCATACATCGGCAGTGTGCCGATGTACCAATTCCATTATAAGCGCACTGCTATTTACAAGTTCGGAGCGGACTCACTGTCCCTTCTGGTTTACAACCACTCACAATCTGAAAGCTCATTGCTCTCTCAACTGAAGTGTGCTCACTGCTTCTTCAGAAGATCCACTCACAGTTTATAGACCAGTAGGTCTATTTATTTGCATGAAATAATGCATCCTCAACTATTGATAGATTCTCTATTGAAGTTCAAAGTTCATCCACTGATGAATACCACTTTACCACAGGTGTTCTAGGCAATTTATAACTTTCACGCAACCCAAGGGTGACTTGTGTGCCCCTTTAACTTGTGCACAACCTCTGCCTTCGTTGCGGAAAAATCAACTTGTGCACCACACTTGCGCGCCACACTTACATGGCACAACTGCGCGGACACTTGAGCAACAGACTTGTGCGGTACACTTGTGCGACAGACTTGCATGTCAGACTTGCACGGTACACTTGCGTGGTACACTTGCCCGGTAGACTTGCGTGATACACTTTTGCGACAAACTTGCGCGCCCCACTTGCGCGCACACTGAACTTGCTTGTCACTTCCACTTGTGCGATCAGAGCTCAGATTTTCTCTAAGTGTTGAGCTCATTAAGAAATAAGGAGAGGAGCCATCTATTTATAGGCATTTTGAGGACTTGTGCGCCACACTTGCGCACCACACTTGTGTGCCACACTTGCGCAGACTTGCGTGCCTCTTTCTTTCATTTGTCATATTTTAATATGATGATCTTGAAATATGACTTGCGCGCCACACTTGCGCGTCATACTTGCGCGGCATACTTGTGCGCCACTTTAGGACTTGCGCGCCACACTTGCGCGCCATTTTAGAACCTGCGCACCACACATGCGCGCCACTTTTGGACATGCGCACCACTTTTCCTTTGCCAAATTTTTGATGTTATGAATTCAAAAAATTCCTAGCGTACAACATTAGAAACCTCTTTAACACAAGAGCACAACTCCCTTTGCCAAAAGCACTTTTTCCCATTCTCCTGGAAAACCCCATTTGTCAACGGTTTGAGTCATTTGAGACTCACTTTGTCAACAAACACAACATGAAGTCCTGCATTGTCAACAAACACAATCATCTGAAAAATGATTCAATGATATCTTGAGGGATTTTTCCCAATAATCTTCCCCTTTGGGTTTGTTGACAACTCTTCTCAAAACAATTCTCCATTCTTTGATACCTCATTAAGGCTTCATTCATCTTCAGCCACCATTCACCTCTTGCGATACAGATAGTGATCAAAGATTTACTCAACACATACTCTAATCCCACATGAGCAATGTTTGGTGTGAGAAACAAGAGTATCATGAAAATTTCATCTACGAGTCACTTCTTTTCTGACACCACTGTTGATACCAACCTGATACCAATTGAAATTTTCATACCAACTTGATACGAACCACACTTCTGCTTTTATCACGATCCTCAGCTGTCATGATATCTATTCTTTGATCGATCACGTCTAGCATCGTCTGATTTAATTTTCTCTCCCTATCTCATTGCTCCCCCCATCTCACTGCTCCACCATATTCTCCCTGTATCATTCATGATTTATCAAATAGCCACACTGTCTCCCCCTTGAAAAATAACTATTTTCTCCCCCTTTGTCAATGAACCCAAAGAGTACTCCTTTGTGGTCTGTAACAGGGTAAAAACGCATATTAGTGTATTAGGAAAAACACATCATACCTCAGGAAGGGGGGGGGTTCCATGTTCACACTCTTTTAAGTGTGGGGAGTTGACTGAACTCCCAGAGCTAGTTGATGCCTCTCAAAAGCTTCTTTGGGTAAGACCTTTGCCATAATACCTGCAAACTGTAGCTCTGTAGGCACATACTCTAACTTCACAAGGCCTTGCTCCACCTTCTCCTTGATGAAATGATATTTGATCTCAATGTGCTTTCCCTGAGTGATGAACTAGATTTTTTCTAAGATCGTTAGAACTTGAGTTATCACATTGGATTCCGATTGGAGACTTCACTTCAACTCCCATATCTTCAAGTTACTGCTTCATCCACAATAATTGTGTGCATGCTTGAGTGACCGCAATATATTCAGCCTCTGCGGTGCTCAAAGAAATGCAATCTTGTTTCTTGATTATCCAAGAAATACACAATCTACCAAGATAGAATGCACCTCCTGAAGTTGATTTTCTGTCATCTGCTGATCCAACCCAATCTGCATTTGGATATCCCAATAACTCTTGCTGAGATTTGTCATAATACATCAGACCGAAATCCATAGTGACTTTGATATACCAAAGTATTCTTTTTACTGCGAGCATGTGGCTTTCCTTTGGATTGCTTTGGTAACGTGCTGCTTGGCATGTGGCGAAAACAATATCAGGTCTTGTTGCTGTTAGGTACAGTAAACTGCCAATAATTTTCCTGTATTCAGTGATATTAACTGCCCTGCCACTGTCATCTTTTGATAATTTCATCCAGGTATCAACCAGAGTCTTCATCTACTTGGAATTCTCCATTCCAAACCTTCTCAGAACCTCCTTGACATATTTGGATTGAGAAATGAAAGTTCCATTACTTCCTTGTGTCACCTGTAAACCAAGGAAAAATGTCAGCTCACCAATCATTGACATTTCGAACTCACTTTTCATGAATTCAGAAAACTGTTTGCACTGAGCTTCATCTGATCCCTGAAATATTATATCATCGACATAAACCAGAACCATCATCCTTTTATTACTGTTATTGTTGAAGTAGAGATTGTAATCAACTCCACCACGCTGGAAGCCAAGCCTCTTCAAGTACTGATCAAGCCTTGAGTACCATGCTCTAGGTGCTTATTTCAGCCCATACAACACCTTCTTCAGTTTGAAAACCTTGTTCTCATCCTCATGAATGAGAAAACCATCTTGATTCTCAATATACACCTCTTCCTCCAGAACACCGTTCAAAAATGCAGATTTGACGTCCATCTGGAAAACTTTGAACTCCTGTTGCACTGCAATGACTAGATATAATCTGATTGTCTCTAGTCTCGCAACCAGTGAAAATGTCTCATCATCATATATTCCCTCTATCTGGGAGTACCCCTTGCACACTAGTCATGCTTTGTTCTAAATAACTGTGTCATCTTCATTCATCTTGTTGTGATAGACCCATTTAGTCCTGATGACATTCTTATCTACTGGCCTCAAAATAATCTCCCACGTGTGATTCTTCTCAATTTGATCTAGCTTTTCATTCATTGCCTGAATCCAGTTTTCATCTTCAGCTACATCAGCAAAACATTTAGGCTCTACCTGATATAAGAAAAATATCTACTGCAGTGACTTCATTCTTTTTATCTGAACTGGAGCTAATTGACCGCCAATGATATTTTTCCTATCAATTTCAGCTCGAATCCTTGGCTTCTATGCAGAAACTGATTTTTCTTCTTCATGCTCATCATCAGTATCTTCTTCTGAATCAGCATCAACCACTTCTGCTCCTCCTACGTTACTTTCCTCCTCATTGCTTTCATCTGGAAATTGTTCACTGTACTATTGAATACTCTCTTCATTCTCTACAACAATGACATCATTGCTCTCAACTACTTTTCCCAACCTTTTATTAAAGAATTTATATGCTTTACTTTTTCCTGAGTAGACAAGGAATATTCCCTCATCCCTGTGTGACTCAAATTTCTTATGTTTTTCTTTGTTGAGTATAAATCACTCAATCCTAAAGATTCAAAAGTACTTCACCGTTGGATTCTTCCCATACCACATCTCATACGAAGTTTTCCCTTCCTTCAGACATAACAGATCCCTGTTAGAAATGCAAACCGATGTCAATACTGCTTCCTTTCAAAATTTCTCTGGTAGATATTTTTCTATGAGCATCGTTCTGGCCATGTTGTTGATGATACAATTTCTCCTTACAATCACACCATTCTGTTGGGGAGTTCTTACTGAAGAAACCTGATGCCTGATCCCGTGTCTCTCGAGATGGTCTTCAACCTGACTGTATGTGAATTCCGTACCATTTTCAGTACGAAACTTCATAATTTTCTGTCCAAGCATCCTTTCACACTCCCGTCGGTACTATTTTAAGCAGTTGAACACATCAGACTTATGGGAAATAAAAAATACCCATGCCATTCTGCTGTAGTCATCAATAAAAAGAATGTGGTACCTCTTTCTGTCAATTGATCTTGGTGAGATAGACCCAAAAATATCAGCATGCACCAATTCGAGCACTCTTGTTGACTTATTTTCTTTTACTTTATATGTATTTATGATGAGCTTCCCTTGTTGGAATGTATCGCACATGTGAGTATGATCACGTGATAGCTTAGGGAGGTCTCTTGCTGCATTGCACTTTACTAGATCTTCCAGGGATGGTTGGCATAGATGACCAAGTCGTTTATAACACAACTTGTTTTTTTCTTCTCTAGACAAAAAACACATATCTTCTTCTCCACTTACTAGGTATAGATTTCCCTTTGTTCTTTTTCCTTGTAGAACTACTGCCTCATCTCTTCCTTTAAAGACACACATATTCATAGTAAACCTTATAGAATTTCCTGAGTCACATAGTTGACTGACGCTGAGAAAATTGTGACTGAGGCCTTCTACTACTAAGACATCAGCACGTCTCATCTCTTTTACCCCAATCTTGGCCTTTCCTGCACCAATAATGTTCAGGCCTTCATCATTTCCAAACTTGACAACTCATTCTTTATCATAGTTTACGCCTGTAACAAGATCCTTATTACCTGTCATGTGATATGTGCAACCAGTATCAAGGATCCACACACCAGAGCGATCTGATGCTTTAAGGGAAATTTTTGCCACCACGACCTTCTCATCCTTCTTCTTTTTGGTCTATATTTTTTCCTTCACACTCGGCATGGATTCAGACTTTTGTTCTTTCTCAGAGTACGATGGACCAACTTCATCTTGCAAAGCTGCAAATCTATTTTTCATTTTTAACTCACCTGTTGGTTTATTGATCTGCTACTTCTGAACATTTTGATTCTGCTTTGGCACATTCCTCTATATGGTCGAAGTACAGTACCTATCCATGTGCCCAAATCCTCCACACCAAAAACAGTGTCCTTAGAAATATGTTCTGGAGAACCGTTCTCTGTTTGGCTTCCACCTTTATTCTTGTTCCCTTAGATATCTATTGGCTATGAAACACACATACTGTGAATTTCCCATCTTTCCACAACAATAACACCCTATATAAGGTGCATTCCTTCGTGTTACTTCTGCACTACGAGTTTCCCCTTAGGATCTCTGAATATTCTGATTCTGCTTTGTACCCAAATCAACCTTCAATCTCGGTATGGGTGCTTGTGGTCTGACTTCAATTTTCACAGATTTTTGTTTATGATCAAGCCTTGAATCAACCTTAACATCTGATCTCAATTGCTATTTCTTTCCTGCTGAACTACTAGGCTCATCTTTCATCTTTTCAGTCTTCAGAATGACCTGATTTTCCAAGAATGTGTTGGGAATCATAGGTTTTTCTTGGTCTTTAACTTTTCTCTGTAGACTTATAGGTTCCTCTTCAAGCTCTTAGATACGCTTTATGTGATATTTCCTTGTGTTTTTCAAGCCATCGATCTCCCTTTTCTGTTCTTCAATCTTGATTTTATACTCAGTAACTAATTCTGAGTTCTCTAGTGTTTATGAATTGAGTTTCTCAATTTATTCCATCAACTCAGACTTCTCTTCTTCCTGTTGCTGCATATAGAGTTTGGTGTCATGAAAAACTTTTTTAGATTTCTTTGTTTTGGCTCTCCAAACATCTATATCCTAAAGAGCAGCCTCTAACTCAGCTTGCATATCTATTATTCCTTCAACTTCTCCTTCTTCTTCATCAACTTCATTTTCATTCTTCTCCTGAGAACTACCGACAACTGCCACCATAGCATTTTCTCCATGATCTTTGCAGTTATCTATCTCTTAAACCTCCTCAGCCTCAGACTCATCTGAACTGTCTCATGCTTTTGAAAGGATATTTTTCTTCTTAAAGAAATTTCTCTTGAACTATTTCTTGCCTTTCCCATAGGCTGAGGACTTCTTCTTGGAAATTTCGACTTCATCAACATCATCATCTTCTTGGAACTTTTTGGGACACCTTGCTGCAAGATGACCAGCCTTTCCACATCGAAAACAGGCCAATGGAAGTTTCCCTTTAAACTTTTCTTTTCCTCTTTGAAGATTTGAGGAGAGAAATGAAATCACCTCATTTGTCTCTTCTTTTTCCTGAGAATCTTCAATGGTGAGCTTCTTCATGGCCTTGAATGCCACTTTTTTAGATTTCCCCTTTTCCACAACCTCGTTATCATTGTTTCACATTTCATATGCAACCAAGGTACTGTGCAAATTTTCAAATGTTATATCCTTTGGATATTTATCTTCTAGTACTTAAAACTTTGGATTGAACCGTAGTGGAAGTTTCCTCAAGATGCGCTTTGCAATCTTTATGTCTTCAATGACTTCTCCCAGACCTCGCATATCTTCCACAACAACATTTACCCTGTCAAAGAATCCATCAAAAGACTCATTCGGGTTCATTCTTAGATCTTCATACTTATTCCATAATACTTGCAGCTTTGCTTCTCTGACCTTTGTATCTCCTTCATATATGTTCAACAGCTTTTCCCACATAGCATGTGATATTTTTCATGAAATCACCTTGGTATATATAGCATTGGATTGGGCTCATCCCAAAGCATTGATTCCTATTGCGTCAGCATCCAATTCTCTTCACTCAGCTTCTGATAAAGCACCGCTATTAATATCAGCTGTGATACCATGCATTGCTACTTTAAACACATCCATTCCCAAAGATCAAAAGTAGTGTTGCATCTGATTCTTCCATAGATAAAAATTGTTCCCGTCGAATATCAGAATCCCTTTATGATTAGTGACCTCCATTTGAGAGAGAAACACTGATATCAACCTTTCGCTCTGATACCAATTGTTAGGTACACTAGTCTAGATACCCTGAGAGGGGGGGTGAATTAGGGTATGACAGATTAAAACAACCACCCCTTTTTATCTTGTTTTGTTGTTAGACAAAACTTTCTTCTCTCTCCTTCCCGATGCAGAGTATGAATAAAACATAAAGCATGCACAGAACACAATGATTTTTACTTGGTTCACTATCACTGGGCTACGTATAAGGAGCATAAACCAGTAGTGTGCCGATTTACCAATTCCACTATAAGCGCACTGCTGTTTACAAGTTCAGAGCAGACTCACTGTCCCTCTTGGTTTAAAACCACTCACAATCTGAAATCTCACTGCTCTCTCAACTGAAGTGTGCTCAATTCTTCTTTAGAAGATCCACTCACAATTTATAGACTTGTAGGTCTCTTCATTTTCATGAAATAATGCATCCTCAACTGTTGATAGATGCTCTATTGAATTTAAAAGTTCATCCACTGATGAATACCGCTTTACCATAGATGTTCAGGGAAATTTTTAACTTTCACGCAACCCTAGGGTGACTTGTGTGCGCCTTTAACTAGTGCACAACCTCTGTCTTCGTTACAGAAAAATCAACTTGAGCGCCAGACTTGCGCGCCACACTTGTGCGGCACACTACTTGCATGACACAATTGCACAGACACTTGAACGACAGACTTGCGCGGTACACTTGTGCGGCAGACTTGCACAACAGACTTGTGTGGTACACTTGCGTAGTAGACTTGCGCAGTACACTTGTGCGGTAGACTTGCATGCACACTTGCGTTCCCCACTTGCGTGCACACTGAACTTTCCCGTCACTTCCACTTGTGCGATCAGAGCTCATATTTTCTCTAAGTGTTGAGCTCGTTAATACATGAGGAGAGGATCTGGTCCATTTATAGGCATTTTGTGGAATTTCTCGCCACACTTGTGCGCCACTTTAGGACTTGCACGCCTCTTTCTTTCCTTTTTCATATTTTAATATGATGATCTTAAAATATGACTTGTGTGCCACACTTGCATGCCATACTTGCGCGCCATACTTGCACGCCACTTTAGGACTTGTGCGCCACACTTGCGTGCCATTTTAGAACTTGCGCGCCACACTTGTGCACCACTTTTGGACTTACGCGCCACTTTTCCTTCGCCAAATTTTTGATGTTTTGAAATCGAAAAATTCCTGGCGTACAACATTAGAAACCTTCTTAACACAAGAGAACAACTCCCTTTTACAAAATCACTTTTTCCCATTCTCCAAGAAAACCCCCTTTGTCAACAGTTTGAGTCATTTGAGACTCGCTTTGTCAACAAATACAACATGGAGTCATGCATTATCAACAAACACAATCATTTCAAAAATGCTTCAATGATACCTTGAGGGATTTTTCCCAACATAGTTGGTGCCCTAGATCCAACAAAAGATTACTTTTCAATTATCATATCATGGATATGGTGAGATATGCATGATGTAAACTTACAATTACAGTGTAAACATTTTTGCATCCACTATTTAAATAGTAATTTTCATAGATTAATTGTCATATCAAAAGTTTATAGTAGATATCAGACTGTTATTAGAACATTGAGATATTATGACATTAATCTTAAATATATGTATTATGGATTAAATAAATCATATTGACAAGACACAATTGATGTTTGACTATCTGGTGTTGAAGGATCATAAGTATTGAGACTTCTTCTCATGAAATTCACACTTGGTGATCTTTGGGTGATGAGATCATGAGGACAGACCTTCCAACAGGAACACCACATGTTTTGGTTTTCATTGGTCGTTCCTATCTACAAACATGTGTATTGGTATCCTGACTTGAGATCATTATCAATATCTATCATTTGATTATGTGGTTTGATGCAAGGCAAAAACTATGACAATGAAATCATGACATGTTAGATTATGTTTCACTACTACAAAACAAGCCTTTAACAACACTGACCTTTATCAATGATAAAACAAGCGTTGATAAATAATACATTTTATTAGTGCTTTATTTTTAGTACTGATAATGTTTACCTTTTATCAGTGCTTTATTTTTAGCGCTGATAAAGAGATAATTTATCATCATTTTTTATCACTGATAAAGGTTCGAATTAAAGGTTTCGGGCACAACGGAAGCATGGTTGGGATGACACCCAACTTTTATTTTTACCACGATCAATGATTATTCTAGGAACAATAAGATGATGAAATCCAATTTCCATGGAATATAATCAAGTATTTATTTAAATAAGAAAGAGGCCTAAAACCTTTATAGAGGATCTTGCACATCATGTTTATAATTAATTTAAATAATTTCATAAAGAAAAACAATACTTGGATCTTTGGTATTTTTCTTCGTTGATGATTTTGATCGTCTAGAATGACCCTTCCGTATTATCTCGTTACACTTATAAGGATCCAAATTATAATCCCTCTAGCGGTGATCCACACATGCTCTGATGGTCTCTGATCGACACCACTCGTTCTCCGGGTGCTAGCACAGCGAAGCGAGTGTCTTGTGTCGGTCATTCTTGATTGCTTATTCTTTGGCCTTAAAGAACGTCTCTCATTCTTGAGAGGGTAGAAAATAGGATTCGAGAGAGAAATTGTTTGGATCAATAATTCTCAATTCACTAGGCGTGTGGTGTGTTGTATGGCACAATAGACACACTTGTCTATTTATATACATGGAATTTCAGTTACAATATATAATTTCATAGAAACAATTAAATACATTCATGCACGTAGAGAAAACCCATGCTCATAATAATAATATCTCATCATTATTCATGGTGCGCCAACTTGGAAAAAATGGGATTATAAAATAAAATTCTGCGTCACAAAATAATAGAAGCATCATTATTATTTCAACTTGTGCCAACTAGTTAAATAATTATTCAGCATCTTGCAAATAATTATTTTACTACCAGACCAACCTTGGTCTGCTCAAACTCCACTTCCATGTATTGAACACCCTAATAAATAAATAAATAAATCATTCTCTTAAATAAATATTTTATTTACAAACTAGTAAATAAATATTTATTAAATGTTCAATAAAATAAATGAATATATTTTATTTAATTTATGCAATCATTTTAACTTGAATAAAATTATTCCACAGTCTTGAGAATAATATTTATTTCATTAATTAAATTCAAATATAATTTAACTAAGAGCACCAAAAACACTTAGTGTGTGACCCTCTAGGATTCTTTCTGGTTGGCATTAGGTAAGCTTGCCTAAATTCTAAGAGTACTGCCTAGAAACACGTCAAGGCACCCAAGAGAAAGAATGTAAAGTCACAAAAATGACATCCACATAAGAATGATCACTGTGTAATATAATCCCTTAATCGCAATATCTCATAAAATAGGTTTCATGATAGTGTCATAAAAATTTATGCTTGATACGTCTTTCTTTAACTACCTGAAATAAACTCATCGTTACACCATGTCCATGAAATTTCATGAAACGGTTCTATTTCAATCAAAGGGAAGAGATATCAACTTCCATAAATGGAAGGTACAAATCCTTCATCGACTTATCCATTAATAACATGATACTCGTGATGCACCCAATGTACCCTACTTCCTGCCAACTGCCTGAGTGATGTGTTTCATCAGTAAATCAAAGTGCATGAGTTGTGACACATATTAATGATAATGTATAAGTATTATTACACACACTCACATATAGAAATATCCAATGACACTAAAACACATATAATTCCTACTAGCGGGTCTGTTCTCATAATCTCCTATCTTGGAAATTACCAAGTACAAACTTCATGGGAGGAAGTCTCATATGCTTACGAGTACTCGCGCCTAATGGATTGCATGCTATGTGTCCAATCATAGTATGTAATCCAACAAAAGAATTATATTTAAGAATATTGTTATATCATTTCAAGGTTCTCATCATAGCGGGGAACTGCCATGACCTATCAATGCAACAAATACTCTAGGACATTATTACATTATAGTCATGCAAAACAATAAACAATATGTAATAATACATTAAATATCCATGTAATCAAAGTAAAACTAGTTGGTTCTAGGACACCAACTCTTACAAACTCCCACTTATACTAGAGACAACTACTTATGACTTTCAGTCTGCTAGACCTCACATGATGATCATGTTTCTGCTGAGTCAAGGCTTTAGTCAAGGGGTCCGACACATTGTCTTCTATGGAAATACTTCTCACTGCAACTTCAAATCTCTGAAAAAAATCCCTCAAGATATGATACTTCTAAAGTATGTTCTTCATCCGCTGAAACTACTGTAAATTCCTTTTATACCAATGCCTATATCCCAACAGTTTAGAAAAACTGTTGGGATAGGTTTCCTATACCAATGGTTTGTTGAAAACCGTTGGTATAGTAATTGTTAGAGTGTTTTTCCCAATGGTTTGGAAAACCGTTGGGATAGGCCCGGGTAGAGATACCTTTACCAACAGTTATATATAAATGTTGGGATAAGTGGTAGTTTTCCCAACGGTTTCAAAAAACCGTTGGGATAGGTGATAGGTTCCCCCCTTATTCCAATAGTTCATGGAAACGTTGGTATAGGTATGATATTTACCAACGGTTTTAAAAAACTGTTGGGATAAAATGCCACAAATGCATCCCTAATTCAGACCGGGATCCTCCCACATTGCACCCTAAATGAGAGCTCCCTTCCAGCGTGCAAACCCTTCTATCGAGCAACTGATTATTTGTTATTCCACATCAAATCTGTAAGTTATGAGTTTTATGTTCTACCTCCATTTATTCCATCTTTCATTCCGATTTCTTTGAAGACAAGGTTGTTTTTTGTTTTTTTTGATTATCCGTAAAGGAAATCTCCCCTATTCTTTTCAAACCCTTCTTCCTAACCTCCGATCCATCCTTGATTCACATGTCATGATTTATTTTTTGAGGCAATGGGAGGGGTGGTATGTAATGGGAGGGGGTTGGCTATGGGGGGGGGGGCTGTGGGGGGGTGTAGTGGGAATGGGGGGGGGGTGTGCAGTGGGAGGGGGGTTGGTTGGGCTTTAGGGGGGGCTGTGCAATGGGAGGGTGGGAGGGTGGGAGCTGTGCAGTGGGAGGGGGATGTAGGGGGGTTGTGTAGTGGGAGGGGGGATGTAGGGGGTGTGTAGTGGGAGTGGGGGGGGGCTGTGCAGTGGGAGGGGGTTGGCTGTAGATGGGCTCTGTAGTGGGGGGGGGGCTGTAGGGGGTGGGTGTGCAGGGTGGGGCTGCAAGGGGTGAGGGGGGATGTGCAATGTGGGGGGGGGGGGGGGCTTCAGGGGGAGGTGAGGGAGGGGACTACAGGGGGGGTGTGGGGGGGTGTTGGCTGTAGTGGGGGCTGTGTAGTGGGAGGGGTTGGCTATGGGGCGGGTGTAGGGGGTTATGTAGTGGGAGTGGGGGAGGGGGCTATGTAGTGGGAGGGGGTTGGTTGTGAGGGGGATGGTTATGGGGGGTGTAGTAGGTCCGATTGCAGACCTAATCCATACCTCCTTCCAACGTATTCTCAGCTGCAAAATACCTTCCATCCGAAGATCCTTCTTCAATCAAACAATTTTTTATTTCTACACTTTAAATTAGTAAGTGTTATCTTAGTTTTAGTGTTCTTCCTCTTTTTATTTTATGTTTGATGTTTTGATTTTGGTTAAATTAGAGTTATTGATGTTGGAGTTCCGAACCCTTTGTTTGTTTTATGTTTATTTGTTCTACACTTCATACATCTTAAATGGTCTGTTTAGTGGGGTTTGTTTAGTGTAGGGGGTAAAGGGTTTGTTTTATGTTTTTTGTTTAGTGGGGGGGGGGGGTGGGATGTCCAAGGGGGGTGGGGGGTGGGCTGTCTTGGACACCTCATACCCCCTGGTCATCCCCCCACTCCTGGAAAGCCCCCCACCCCCTGGAGCCCCCGACCCCCTGGACAGCCCCACCACCCCTGGGACAGCCTGCCCACCCCCCTGGAGACCCTGTACCCCCTGAACAACCCCCACCCTCATGGACAACCCTCCCACCCCTTGGACACCCCGTACCCCCCTGGACAGCCCCACCCACCCCTTGGACACCCCCTCCCCCCATGGAAAGCCCCCACCCCTGTGGATAGCCCGCCCACCCCTGGACACCCCATACCCCCCTGGACACTCCGTACCCCCTAGATAGCCCTGCCACCCCTGCCACCCCCTGGACTGCCTGCACACCCCCTGGACACCTCGTACCCCCTGGGAAACCTCCCCACCCCTAGAAAGCCCCCCCTGGACACCCCCGATTTCCCTGGACAGCCCCGCCACCCTGTGGATAGCCCACCCACCCCCCTGGACAGCCCGTACCCCTGGATAACCCCTCACCTTTGTGGACAGCCCCCCCGGACACCCGCCCACCACCCCTCGGACACCCCCATCCCCTCAGATGCCCCCACCCCTAGAAATCCCCCCACCCCCTTAACACCCCAACCTCACTAGACATCCCCGCCACCCTTGTGGACAGC